>CM041778.1:61507177-62107177 GCA_023374045.1 Limonium bicolor | reverse complement strand
GGAGGAAAGGATCATGGTCTTGCATTGGTTGACCAATCCCTTGTAAAACAACTGAGATAGTTGTTCCTTGGTGAGGCTGTGGTGTGGACATGTGCGCAGCAACCCCTTGAATCTGTCCCAAGTCTCACAGATGTTCTCCGAGCTAGGTTGTCTGAAGTTATAAATCTCGGCGATCATCTCCAGAATGCGACTTGGAGGCATGAATTTGTCATAAAACTTGGTTGCCATGTCTTCCCATGTGTTGATGGTACTGGGGGTCAGACTATGGTACCACTTGCTGGCGTTCCCCGTGAGGCTATAGGGAAAGAGGGAAAGTCTGGCGTATTGGAGGACATTGTTTTTGGAGTTTAGGCTGTTTGTATGCTGCAAGAATTTGGTGACATGGAGCAAGGCATCGTCCGGATTCGTACCATCGAACATTCCTAACTCCTTGATGCACCGGATCTGATGATATGGCTTGAGTTTTTTCCATTCATCATATTCGTTTTGTGCGAGGAGTGGGAGGTCGATTGCTGGCTTTTGGCCTTGGTTAGAAGGTCGGTTTATGTTACGGACGGTAGGTGCTGTCATTGGTGTGTTGTGTAGGTTTTGTAGGTTTCTTCGTTGTTGAAGGGAGCGAAGAAAGGTCCTCTCGATTTCTGGGTCGAAATTTGCTAAATCTTCAGGGAAACTCGTGGACGCAGAAGCATTCACCTTTTAATGATTTAGGAGGATCAAAGTACAAAGTTATAATATTTCGTGATAATAAGGGAAATAATATAATGACATAATTAAAATTACGAGAATACAAGAAGAACATGAATTTTTGGTTATGCCGGACAGCGTGCCGGGTGACTCATACCCGGCAGTGGACTTCCTCCAATACTGCCGGGTTAAGAGTACCCACGTCGCGTCCGGTCTTGTGCGAACTCAAAAATTTCAGTAAAGAATCAACAATTAGGAAGTATTAGAAGAGAGATCTAAGTGAATGGTGTAGGAAAAGAATAGCATATTCTAAGGAATTTAACATTTTACGAAAATAATTTAAAATTGAAAATAATTTGACACTGCGGGACAGGATGCCGGGTGTATGGAACCCGGCATTGGATTTCCTCCAATACTGCCGGGTTGAAGTTACCCAGTATACTACCCGCGCGTTAAAACTCAAAATAAAAAAAATAAAATAAAATAAATTAAATGGGAAAGGGAAAGGGAGTTAACATAAAAGATCAATGGAAAAGAATATTTATAGACAAATCAAAGATTCAAAAAAAAAAGACAATGCGAAGTAAAAGTTGAAGTTTGATTATGCCGGGTCGTACGCCGGGTAAACTCTATCCGGCGTAGGACTTCCTCCAAGATGCCGGATGTAGAACACCCGGCAGTGTACCCGGCACATTCAACCTAAAATACAATTAACAACTTAAATTAAAGAATCATGGCATTAAAGAATAAAGAATATGGCGTTTTACCGAATTTAGGACTTGGACTAATTCCAAGTCCCCGGCAACGATGCCAATTTGCTAACGGGAAAATTGTAGGGAAAACTATACACAAAATGAATAAAATAATAAACTAATCCTACAACTCTACTACGGGTAGCAAATAAAACCCGGTCGGAGTATAGTGTAAATATATTACGACCGAGAGTATCGTACCCAAGGGACTTATAGAAAATTAGTCCTAATCCGGGCAAAAGCCTATTCTAAGACAAGGGGGGAAAGTAAATGTAATTCTAATCTAAAATAACTAACTAAAATCCTAACTAAATGTATGATTCGGGACTAGATCAACCCCTAGTACAACTGTGAACACTTAATACATAACAAGTCTCTGAAATCACCCGAACAAATGAACGTGCCGGATATCCTGCCGGATAGTTTATGCACGGCATATTCAAAGACGTTGAATATGCCGGACAGAACCAACCCGGCATTAGACCCGGCAAGGACGAAATGTGAATTTTTATCCCAGTTTCAAAACCCGAAAACAAGGACTCACTACCCAAATTCGAATCCAACGATCTCTCGTCAGTATTCGACTGAAATAATGAAAATGGATAAGGTTCTTGTTAGAATAATTACTTATTCTTAGTCCTGTTCTTTCTATTCCATACGTGTAATATCACTTTCTGTAGTCTTTACTACTTACGGTTAACAGTATAGTCCACCGCATATCCTTGGGGACTATATATAAGCTGTAACTTTTTCTCTGTAATCATATTTTCGATATCCTATCAAATAATACAGTCTATACTCTTTCTGTCTTCTCTCTTTTCTTTACGATTCAGACATGGTATCAGAGCTTTTCTGAATCAAAAAAAAAAGAAAGCTCAAGCATAGCCTAGAATCATGGGAGACGACGGCGAAGATCATACGGACAAGGGAAAAGGAAAGAACGACGATATAAACAAAGACAGGAACAAGGAAAAAGCGTCTTCATCTTCCGACGAATCGAGGATCGACGTAAATCACGAACTCTATCTCCACCCTTCCGATAACCCAGGCATGTTATTAGCGCACAAATTCAAGGGCGTAGGTTTTACGAGTTGGAGAAGGAGTTTCGAGGTCGGGATGCTAACAAGGAACAGTTAGGGTTCTTAGATGGTCTTTGAAGAAGGATGATTTCCACGGGAGTCTTCAGAAAGCCTGGATTAAGGCGAATGGGATGGTCATGGCGTGGATTTTCGCCGCTTTAGAGGAAAGCATTCGAGAATCTGTACTTTACCTCTCGACGGCAGCAGACATTTGGCGAAATCTCCATAAGCGTTTTGGGCGTCCTATCAGTAGCAAGCTTTACGCGCTTCGACAAGAGGGGCACCGCCTCGAGCAAGGGACAGACGACATCAACACATACTACACCAGATGGGTTCACCTCTGGAATCAACAACAACAAAATTTGGTGATGCCAGATTGTACTTGCGGTGCCACCGAACAATTTCAGAAGATTTTGAGAACTCCCAAGTCTTTGATCTCTTGATGGGTCTAAACGATTCTTACAAGACAATCCGGAGCAACGTGATCCAGATGGAACCTCTTCCCTCTCTTGAACGTGTTTACGGGATGCTGAAGGAAGAAGAATCACAGCGACAAGCCTACAAGACCAGGCGCCCAGAAACTGAATCCCTAATTCTAGCCAGCGCACCCTCTACTACGAATGCCTTCGAGAAAACCAGCAAGAATGGAAAGATTGACACAAAGAAAGTCAGATGCTCCAAATGCAAGAAGCTAGGCCACAAATATGAAGATTGTTACTGGGTGCGAGGTTTTCCTCCCCACTGGAAAGGCGACAAGAACAAAGATTTTTACAGTGGCGCCATTCTAGAAGAAACAGAAACAGAAGAAAGAAACCCGATTTCCAGAAGCAAGGGTTCGCCTCCCGTCCCAGGAATGAGTGAAGAAACTCTAAATGCTTTGGTTTCACATTTACAAAACAATAACGTGAAGGTTCCAGGAATGAGCACGATGCAATTGAATACCTTGATGACATATTTGCGCAATACCATGGGGACACCACAAGATGACGAAACTGATTACACTAATCAGTTCTCAGGTATGAATTTGATCTCAAATGCCTGGGTTACTGCTAATAAAATAAGCGATCAGAACACTAGCCTTTTACAAAATAATTGGATTATTGACACAGGAGCAACAGACCATGTATGTGGAAACAAAGATTTTTTCATACCTGATAGTTATGTTCTTTGTTCTATGAATGTTGTCATGCCTGATGGCCATCCTGGTCACATTCAAGGAATAGGTTCTGTGCGTTTACATGATACTTTTGTCTTGCGTGATGTTCTGCATGTGCAGACTTTTAAATTTAACCTCCTTTCTGTGAGAAAACTGCTCTTGCAAATCAATGCATGCCTTGTTTCATATGTGGACAATTGTTTTTTGCAGGACCTTAAATCGTCTAATCATGTATTGTTTGGTAGCATCAAAAATGGTTTATATTTCCTCGAGTATGGTTGCTTAGACAATTTTCTCACATTAGGAAAAGGCAATTCTTGTGAACAGAAAACACAATCTTTTGTGAAAAAGGGTCAAGAACTTTCTGTTTCTATTCTTTCTGTAAAAACTGATGCTGTCATGTGGCATAATCGATTGGGGCATGCTCCTATTGATACACTGTGTAAACTCAATATAATCAATAAAAGAGGTGTTCATTCTGATTTTGTTTGTGATGTATGTCAAAGGGCCAAAGGCCATAGAATACCTTTTAACATTTCTGTCACTAAAAGCAAAGATATATTTGATCTTGTTCACCTTGATATCTGCGGTCCTTTCAGAAACTCCACACATGACCAACATAGGTTTTTCCTTAGCCTAGTTGACGATAAATCTAGGGCTATTTGGATTAAACTCCTCAGGACTAAAGGAGAAGCTTTTGATTTCATTAAATATTTTGTCACATATACAGAAAGACAATTTGGCAAAAGAATCAAGATTTTCAGATCTGATAATGCGTTTGAACTGGGAACTTCTAATGAAGGCAAACAATTTTTCAATTCCTTAGGTATTCTCCACCAAACCTCATGCCCTTACACTCCCCAACAGAATGGGGTAGTGGAACGGAAACACAGGTACTTGATGGACACTGCCAGGTCATTATATTTTCAATCCAATGTTCCCCTTCAGTATTGGGGAGATTGCATTCTAACCTCAGCCTATCTCATAAACAGATTACCTAGTTCCAGTTTAAACGGTTTAACTCCTTTTGAAGTTCTTTATGGAACAGAACCAGATTATAAATTCCTCAAAACCTTTGGATGTTTGGTCTATGCGACAGTCCTAACAAAAGGCAAATCCAAATTTGATGATAGAGCAGTTCCTTGTGTTTTCTTAGGATACTCCTTGACACAAAAAGGTTATAAGCTCCTTAGACTCAGTGACAATACCATATTCTTTACCCGAGACACTGTTTTTCATGAACAGCATTTTCCTTTCAAAAATCTTACCACCTTTCTTCCGCATCTTCAAACAGATACCACTTCTGATGTTACACCTTCCATGCCAGATCCTTGTCTCTATGAGGATGATGACACTTTTCTCACTCCTACTTCTCCAAATGTTGAAATACAGCCTGTTAATGTCCAACCTCAAAATCCAAGTCCTGAACCTCCTCCAGCTGAAACAGCCCACACACAAGAACCCTTAAGACGATCTACTAGAGACAAACATCCTCCTTCTTATCTTCAAGATTATCAGGTTGGTTCCTTCAACCAAAATGACATCTTCAGTGAGATACTAGCAAATAGAATCAATCTTCAGCCACATGATTCTTTCCAGTTCCTCAACGTTCAGACCTTGACTGATTTACCCCCTAGATCTAATATAAGTATCTGCTACGTTGAAAACTCAAAAACTGATAACCAGAACACTGTTTTGACAGAACCTAAAACTTATGAAGAAGCTGCTCAAAACAGTGATTGGATACAGGCCATGAAAAAGGAATTACATGCTCTTACTGAAAACAAAACTTGGGAACTTGTAAAACTTCCTAAGCATAAAAAGGCTATAGGGTGCAGGTGGGTTTACAAAATTAAATACAAATCTGATGGCTCAGTTGAAAGGTTTAAAGCAAGACTTGTGGCTAAAGGTTTTAGTCAAAGGTTAGAACTAGATTACAATGAAACTTTCTCACCTGTTGTGAGAATGACTACCATTCGAACCTTGTTAGCTGTAGCTGTTAAGAAAAACTGGATCATGGATCAATTGGACATAAACAATGCTTTTATACATGGGGACTTACAAGAGGAAATTTACATGCAAGTCCCAAAAGGCTTGACTGTTGACCAAGGCCTGAATGCTTGTAAACTAACAAAATCTTGTATGGATTAAAACAGGCATCAAGACAATGGTTCTCCAAGTTGAGCAACTTCTTAGAATCTGTTGCATATACAAAATCTGAAAACGATCAATCTTTGTTTCTTAAGAAAAAAGGTTCCTCTGTCACTTTTTTGGCTGTGTATGTAGATGACATTCTCATTACAGGTAATGACGCAGAAGAAATACAGACACTCAAGGTAAAACTGCATAATAAATTCAGAATCAAAGACCTTGGTTCTTTACATTTTTTCCTAGGAATGCATTTTCTATATACAGCAAAGGGTCTGATTATCACTCAGAAACGTTTTTGCTTTGATATTCTAACTGACCATGACTCTCTGGCAAGAAAAAGTAGTGTTTCTCCTCTGTTACCAGGAACCAAGCTAAAACTAGATGAAGGAGAACTGTTGCAGAATCCAACAGAGTACCGCAGTCTGGTAGGCAAAATCAACTACTTAACACATACCAGACCAGACATTGCCTTCACAGCACAACTCATGTCCCAGTTTCTTCAACATCCAAGGTCTACCCACCTGGCAGCAGCACACCATACACTGCAGTATCTCAGAAAAACTGCCAACTATGGAATCCTCCTCTCCAACAAACCAACTACAAAATGCAAGCTTTTTGTGACAGCGATTGGGCAGGGTGTCCAAATACCAGGAAATTAGTAAGTGGATACTACATTTTCCTTGGAGACTCACCCATCAGCTGGAAATCCAAAAAACAGTCCAGTGTATCCCTCTCATCAGCAGAAGCAGAATATCGGGCTATGAAAAATGTTACGGCTGAACTGTGCTGGCTAACTCGCCTACTGTCAGAACTTGGAGTTGATGATGTAAGGCCAATACCGGTTAACTGCGACAATCTCTCTGCGGTTTATATAGCCAGAAATCCCGTTCAGCACCAGAGGACAAAGCATATAGAAGTAGATGTACATTTTGTTCGCCAGCAGATTCAAGAAGGTCTCATAGAGGTCAGACATGTCTCGAACAAGAAGCAACTGGCAGACTTTCTCACAAAACCATTATACGGTCGCAATTACACTGACATACTGAAAGACATAGGACTACATTTCAGCCAAGACTCAACATAGAGGATATGTTTGTCTTGAGGGGGAGTGTTATAATACTTATTCTTAGTCCTGTTCTTTCTATTCCATACGTGTAATATCACTTTCTGTAGTCTTTACTACTTACGGTTAACAGTATAGTCCACCGCATATCCTTGGGGACTATATATAAGCTGTAACTTTTTCTCTGTAATCATATTTTCGATATCCTATCAAATAATACAGTCTATACTCTTTCTGTCTTCTCTCTTTTCTTTACGATTCAGACAGTTCTTCAACTCTTTCGGTGTTGCCATCTACACTCTGCATCTAACAACGGTGACGGACCACTAAGATTCCTTAACCAAAAACACTCTTGTCTTTTGAACCTCAAGTGAAATTTAGAAGATAGGAGAACAAGTAGCGAACCCATTCTGCCTTATATGGAAACTTGAATCTTAGAAAAACTTGTGGAATATATATATTGAATGATCAAGTGTTTACAAGGAAGGAACTCATCCCTAACCAAACTAACAAGGATCTCTACTTCACCATCCACTCAAACAAGGAAGAAATACATGGGGGAGAAGAAGATTAATCAAAAGCCTTAACCCGAAAAGGTAATCTTCTCTTCTTCTTCGTGGATGGATCCGTAGAAACTCTTGGACACCAACAAATGGAATGTGGCGGAAATAGGGACGTGGATGGAGTGTATATGTATGTTGGAATGTGCCCAATGATGAAGACTCACGGCCTATTTATAGGGCTTCAAAATGTCGTTTGCCGGGCGTCGTGCCGGGTCACCAGTAGCCGGCACACGTGGGAAATGTGCCCAACTGTCAACGGTCGAAACCACCAAATTTGCGCGAAACAGTGTATATGCCGGGTAGGAGCTACCCGGCATCACACCCGGCAGAACGTGCAAAATGCGTTGTCTAACCGTTAACTAAACCGCTAAATCCGTGTGAAAAGACGCTTGTGCCGGACATGGGATGCCCGGCACTACACCCGGCATCGGTTGGTATGTTAACGGTAATTAACTGCTAACTCCTGGCGAACTGGGGTGACTTTTCAGTATGTGCCGGATGTTCTGCCGGACATCAGATGCTAGGCACACTCACAGACTTTGAATGCGCCTGACACCAGACACCCAGCGCGCCACCCGGCACACCTCCTGTTTTGCTCCAAACTTGTGCAGTGAACTGGACAGCCAACACCACTTGGTCTTTTGATTAGAAATTCATTCCTTGCATGGAAAACATATAAAAACATCAATATGAACAAATAATAGACTTTATACATAATATAACATAAATAGCATATATTTAACCTTATTTAGATAAATATAATACTAAATCTAGCACATAAAATATGACAAGTCTGCGGCTTATCATGACCTCCACACTTAGTGGGTGAACATTGAGCTTTCACCCTACTTCATTAGTGTACAGGTGGGGAAGGCCATGATCCTCCAGATGAAGATCAAAGATGGATGGCTCCTCCTCCGCAAATTTGAGGATGTAAACATACTCATCTTCATGGTGAAGCTCATAGGAAGAGCCTTGGTGGACATCAACTTCAGAGGGAGGTGGCTCCTTGAAGTCGATGGTGGCACTCTCCTCTGATGACTCAGAGGGAGGTGATGGCTCCTCCTTCTCAGGGTTGAGGATGTAAGAATCCTCATCTTCTTGGTAGAGCACTTGGGGGAAGCCCTTGTAATAATTAACTTCAAAGGGAGCAAAGGGCTCCAGGAAGTCAAAGTGGAGACTCTCCTCTTATGGGTTATCTTCATGATTGAGCTGGTGGTTGAATGGTGTTGGAGTCTCTGATTCAAACATGGGAGGAGTAGGGGAGTAGCTAAAGTCCTCAACAGGTTGTCCCTCCTCGTGAACTTCTTCATTCAGTTGTTGAATTGGTTGCTCCATGTTTTCTAGCTGAGTTAGCGTTCTTTGCTTGATCATTTTGGAGGTTCCAACTTTGAGGTAAAATCTGCCACCATTTCCCTCAAAATGGAGTTGTTTCTCTCGATTGCAACCATAGAACAATGGGAACTCTCGTGGTCTCCTCCACACTCTCGGCACACAATGTTATAACCCAAGATTTGGTTATATTTTATTTCGTCACTAGTGGTCTTACATTATTGTATTCTGAATTTAGGACATGGAAGTTCTTATTAAAGAAGCCGGGGACAAGGAGGTCTTTTCCCCCATCCGTTTTATTTTCTGGTGAGATTAATCTCACAATATTTCCCTTCCATTAATTTATTTATTTCCTCATTAATTATCCTCTCTTCTAATCACGTTTCCACGACGATCTTTCTTTCCCCTCACTCTGTCAGTTTTGAAATATCGTTTATACGCTCCCTTCTTCTCTGTTCTCTCTCTTCCAAAAAGTACGATCAACCAAGTGCCCAAGCCCTGCTGTAGTGTTCTTGCAATTCGAGTTCTGTTGTGGATCCTTCTCTCTGCATTCCGGTCCAGATTAAGGTAAGGGTGTCAGGTTGTTCGTGTGCAATTCTACAAATTGGGGGAGCCTACTCTCTTTCTGAATTAGTTTTCTGCAATCTGATTGTGGTTCAGCGTTGGTTCTTGCGTTCGATCAATTCCTTCTGCTGTCGGCTTCGTCTGTGGGTTCGTCGTCAGAATTCAAGTAAGGATTGTGTTGCAGTTTTCGGATTTCAGTTTCAGTCTCAGGAATTAAGTTGTGTTTCTGATTCGGGGTTGCTTTTGTGTTCAGTTAGAGGCTTGGGTTTGCGTTGTTGGATTGCGTTTCCGGTCTACGTTTCGGGATTCTGCTTGATTGTGGCTCTGCTGTTCAGATTGTAGTTCTCTACTGTATTCGAGGTAGGTGGCTTTCAGATTCGATCCGTGTGTTCAGCCTTGGGGAGTTCGGATTCTGCAAATTAATTCAATGTTTGCCTTGTGTTTGTGTGTGACTTGTGCCTGTTTTAATGCCATTTCAATGGATTAAACCCCCAAGGTTGTTTTGTAAATGTGTGTGTTGATTTAGATTGGTTTTTGTGCCTCTGTTCGTGTTAAATTCGCCTCTGTTTTCTGAAATTTTCGGCGTGTCCGAACTTCTGTCCGACCATTGAAGTTCGGACATGCCCTTCTGCGCTCTGGATTTCTGAACTGTTTGATGTGTCCGAACTTCCGTCCGAGCTTCTAAGTTCGGACGGGGTGCGAGGACGAGTCCGGCTTACAAGTTTCGAATGGTGTCCGAACTTGTAAGTCCGGACATAAGTTCGGACACCCCCTTTCTCATTCCTCTGTTTTTGCTTCGACTTATGTCCGAACATTGATGTCCGGACACAAGCTCGGACACTCCGCGTACCTGTTTTCGTAAAACGTCCGAACATCCGTCCGAACATGGATGTTCGGACATCCCTGTCTCTGCTTCTGTTTTGAGTCTCGACTTGTGTCCGAACATCGATGTCCGGACACAAGTTCGGACAGGCTACTGTTTTGGCCATAACTTGCTCGTTTGAGCTCCGTTTTGACTTCCGTTTGCGGGGTTGGATTCCCCTTCTGATTTCCAAGCTATCTATGGGCTTTCTGGTGCCTTTGGTGCACATATGCTTATTTGTATTTAAGCTTCTGTTTTGGGACCTAGTTATCTCTGTGTCTGAGCCTTTGGATGGCTGGTTACGCTGTCTCGTAGCGCGCTATGTAGGATCCTTCTGTTCACGGGTGATGTTCCCCGTTCTGCTCACGGGTGTTTACACCTGTTCTGTTTACGAGTGAGGTTTCCTCGTTCTGTTCACGAGCTGGTTGCTCGTTCTGTCTGTATGCTGTGATCGCTAGTGTCCCACTCTGTTTTCTGCTTCTGTCTTCTTCTGCTCTGTTTAGTCCCTTAACGATTGGACTTCTGTTTCTGATTTCTGACACATTTAAGGATTCTTTGACTTCTTCTGATTTGTCAATATTCTGTAAATGTTTTGAGCATGCTGGTTGATGAAGTTGGTCATCTACTGGGCATAGTTGTGTGCTCATTCCCCTACTTCTAACGCTTTTGCAGATTGATTAGCGAGGATCGTCTCCCCTCAGCTTCTGGAGTTTAGTTGCTTCGTTATTTAGTTTCTTTTGAGACCATTGTATTGAATTTGAGCCTTTGGGCATACTTCGTTAGCTTCCGCTTTTGACATCTGTTTAGTGGGTTTTGTAATGACTTTTGGGGATGTTCTAACATCTCTTTAGTTATACTTTATTTAAGTATTTCGTTTGGGCCTTATTTGTTTATCTGTTTAAGTTGCTTATTAGAGCCTTGCGTTATTATGTAATAATACGCGGCGTGTAATACCCCTAACTCCTAGGCCAGTGTTTGGGGGTGTTACATTTAGTGGTATCAGAGCTCTGGGTTCTAATCTGCTGGGATTTTAAGTTAGCCAGTCAGTCAGAAACGTCAGTGTTAGTGTCTGAGTCTAACTGCTTGATGTTGGACTTTCAGAATGCCGTCAAGAAGAGCAAATAACCCTCCAGGGAATGTGGCTGATGTTGTTCAGCAGTTTATGACGCAGCTCATGCAGACCATGGCTGCAGGAGGTGGACCAGCTGGAGGAGGACCAGCTGGCGGAGCAGGCCCAGCTGGGGCAGACGCTGGAGGGAGGAACGTGAAGGCGCTTCAGGAGTTCATGAAGCTGAAGCCGCCATCGTTCGATGGGGCAGGAGACCCCCAGGTGGCCAGTCATTGGCTGTCAGAGGTGGAGGACTTGCTACGTGTGATGGGCTCAGAGGAGGAGCAGAAGGTGGACTTCGCCACCTTTCTGTTCAAGGCCGAAGCCAAGGAGTGGTGGAGGTCAGTTATGGGGAAGTTCCCACAGCCTTGGACGTGGGAGCAGTTCACTGGGGAGTTCAACAAACAGTTCTACCCCGACGTCTACAAGGATCAGCGCATTCTGGAGTATAACCGACTACGCCAGGGTCGGGACATGAGCGTTGAGGAGTACGTTCGCAAATTCTTCAGTCTGTCTAAGTTTGCACCTGAGCCTGACGAGCATAGGAAGGCCAGGATGTTTGAGAGTGGCTTGAGGCCAGACATCCGTTCTGCTGTGACGCCCCTGCGTCACAAGACCTTCAGGGACGTTGCTGATGTCGCCCTGTTGGTAGAGGCCGACTTGAGAGGTCGCCAGTCTGGAGGGAAGGACCAGAAGAGGAAGCAGAGGTCCGATGAGAGTGACAGGAGGGATCAGTCTGCTTCTCAGAAGAAGCAGTCTACTGGAGACCGAGCTGGAGACCGCTCTGGAGACCGCGCACGAGATAGAGGTGGTTCGTCTTCGTCAGCTCCCGCTCCGAAGTGCCGGGTCTGCGGCAAGTTTCATAGAGGCCAGGACTGCTACAGGAAATCTAGGGCCTGCTTCAAGTGTGGGTCCTTGGAGCATAGGATTGCTGATTGCCCTCAGGCTGAGAGGAGCAGGGGTAGTTCTGGAGGTAGAGCCGTGGAGTCTGCTTCAGGGTCCAGAGATCGAAACCGGGATGAGCAGAAGAAGCCCCAGGGCCAGGCCAGAGTGTACGCGATGGCTGGAGAGAGAGACCGATCGACTGATAGAGTTGTCACAGGTATTCTCCAGCTGTCTTCTCGTTCTGTTTTCTGTTTGTTTGACTCTGGAGCCACCCACTCTTTTATTTCTGCTGAGTTGGTGGGTGAGCTCGGTTTGCCTGTTGTGCCTCTGGGTGTTGAGCTGTGTGTGCATAGTCCATTGGTTAGGGACTCTTCTATGCTTTTGAATTCTGTCTGTAAAGCTAGTCCTGTGTTAGTCAAGAATAGGATTCTGTGTGCTGATCTCATCCCGATGGAGGTGACTTCTTTTGATGTGATTCTGGGCATGGATTGGCTTGCTGCGCACCATGCCCACATCGATTGTGCCGCTTCGAGAGTCACTTTTGAGGAGCCGGGCCAGCCCCGTTTGATTGTAGCAGGGAATGGACTCCCGTGCTTGCCGCCAGTCATATCAGCGATGCAGGCGTTCCGCTTTCTGAGGAAAGGATGCCAGGGATATCTGTGCTACATCCCTGAGGTTCGCAAGGATGCGAAGTTGGAGGAGATTCCAGTAGTCAGAGACTTCCCAGATGTGTTCCAGGATGACGTACCTGGGCTTCCCCCTGTTAGAGAGGTGGAGTTCTCGATCGAGCTCGTACCTGAGACTCAGCCGATTTCGAAGGCCCCATACCGGATGGCGCCTGCTGAGCTTAAGGAGTTGAAGGTCCAGTTGCAGGAGCTGCTGGATAAGGGCTTCATTCGCCCGAGTGTGTCACCTTGGGGAGCGCCAGTGCTATTTGTAAAGAAGAAGGACGGTAGCATGCGGTTGTGCATTGACTACAGGGAGCTCAACAAGGTTACCATTAAGAATAGGTATCCTCTCCCGCGCATAGATGACTTGTTCGACCAGTTAGCAGGAGCTTTGAGGACCGTTCTCCAGACCCTGAGGGAGAACGAGTTGTACGCGAAGCTGAAGAAGTGTGAGTTCTGGTTGGATCAGGTGGTGTTCTTGGGACATGTGGTCTCTAAGGATGGTATCTCCGTGGATCCGGAGAAGATTCGAGCTATTACTGAGTGGGCCAGACCTACTAATGTTGGAGAGATACGTAGCTTCCTTGGACTAGCGGGCTACTATCGTAAGTTTGTGGAGGGCTTCTCTAAGCTCGCGATCCCTTTGACTCGTCTGCTGCAGAAGGATGTGAAGTTCGAGTAGAGTGAGGCATGTGAGCGGTGTTTTCAGGAGCTGCAGAAGAGGTTGACATCTGCGCCGATCTTGACTCTTCCAGAGGGGACCGAGGGCCTGGAGGTTTTCTGTGATGCGTCCCATAGGGGACTTGGGTGTGTCCTGATGCAGCAGGGGAAGGTGGTTGCATATGGCTCTCGTCAGCTTAAGCCATATGAAAGAACTATCCGACCCACGATCTGGAGCTAGCTGCTGTGGTGTTTGCTCTGAAGATTTGGAGGCACTATCTGTATGGAGCAGCGTGCAAGGTTTATACGAACCACAAGAGCCTCAAGTATCTGTTCACTCAGAAGGAGTTGAACTTGAGGCAGAGGAGGTGGCTGGAGTTACTGCACGATTATGATCTGGAGATCCTCTACCATCCTGGTAGAGCGAACGTTGTGGCTGATGCGCTCAGTAGGAGGGGTCCGTCTGGGACCGTCTGTGCTTTGTCTGGTGTGCAGAGGTCTGCTCTGGAGTTGCAGCGTATGGTATCTGGGTCGTCCGACCAGAGAGATCTGGGATGTTAGCAGCATTACAGATTCAGCCTACCTTGATCGACAGGATCAAGGCCAGTCAGGAGCTTGATGTCAGTCTGGGTAAGATCAGAGATGAGATAGCTGCGGGTCAGGAGTCTGAGTTCAGGGTTTCAGAGGATGGCTGTCTGGGGTTCCGAGACCGTGTCTGTGTGCCTGCAGATGACTCTTTGAGACGTGAGATCATGCAGGAGGCTCATGGAGCTCCTTACTCGGTACACCCAGGAGGTGTGAAGATGTACCGGGATCTGCGGGAGACATTCTGGTGGAGCAACATGAAGAGGGACATCTCCGACTTTGTATCCAGATGTAGGACCTGTCAGCAGGTCAAGGCCGAGCATCAGAGACCAGCTGGTTTGCTTCAGCCTCTTCCCGTTCCGGAGTGGAAGTGGGAGAGCGTCGGTATGGACTTCGTCATGGGACTGCCTAAGACACCGAGGGGTTTTGATGCAGTTTGGGTCATTGTGGACCGGCTCACGAAGAGCGCTCACTTCCTACCAGTCAGGAAGACCTTCAGTTTGCACCGTTTGGCTCAGCTGTACGTGGATGAGATTGTGCGTCTACATGGGGTTCCTGCTTCGATTGTGTCTGACAGAGATCCGAGGTTTGTGTCCAGATTCTGGCAGAGTTTGCATCAGGCTATGGGGACGAAGTTATCTTTTAGTTCAGCTTACCATCCTCAGTCAGACGGTCAGACAGAGAGAACGAATCAGGTCCTTGAGGACATGCTCAGAGCATATGTGTTGGATTTTGGGGGCAGTTGGGATCAGCACGTTGCACTGATTGAGTTCGCCTATAATAACAGCTTTCAGACCAGTATCGGGATGGCTCCGTTTGAGGCCTTGTATGGCAGGAGGTGCAGATCACCCATCTGTTGGGATGATCTGAAGGAGAGAGCTGTGATTGGTCCAGACTTGGTTCAGGATGCTGTGGGCAAGATCCAGTCTATCAGGGAGTGTCTGCTTGTGGCTCAGAGTCATCAGAAGAGTTACGTCGATCAGAGGAGACGACCTCTAGAGTTTGAGGTGGGCGACCATGTGTATCTGAAGGTTTCTCCGGTTCGTGGAGTTGTCCGGTTTGGGAAGAGAGGCAAGCTTAGCCCTCGTTTTGTGGGTCCTTTTGAGATCCTAGAGAGGATCGGACCGGTTGCCTATCGCCTGGCTTTGCCTCCATCTTTAGCAGCAGTGCACAGTGTTTTCCACGTTTCCATGCTGAGGAAGTATATTCCGGACCCATCTCATGTAATCGACTTCAGTCCGCTTCAGTTGAGGGAGGACTTCACGTTTGAGGCAGTTCCTTCGAGGATTCTAGCCCGAGATGTTCGTAAGCTCAGGAGCAAGACCATGCCCTTGGTGAAGGTGCAGTGGTCGGGTCAGTCAGAGGAGGAGGCGACCTGGGAGGTCGAAAGCGAAGTGCGTTCTAAGTTCCCCGCCCTTTTCGAGCAGTAGGTATGTTTTAATTTCGAGGACGAAATTCTTTTAAGGGGGAGGTGATGTTATAACCCAAGATTTGGTTATATTTTATTTCGTCACTAGTGGTCTTACATTATTGTATTCTGAATTTAGGACATGGAAGTCCTTATTAAAGAAGCCGGGGACAAGGAGGTCTTTTCCCCCATCCGTTTTATTTTCTGGTGAGATTAATCTCACAATATTTCCCTTCCATTAATTTATTTATTTCCTCATTAATTATCCTCTCTTCTAATCACGTTTCCACGACGTTCTTTCTTTCCCCTCACTCTGTCAGTTTTGAAATACCGTCTATACGCTCCCTTCTTCTCTGTTCTCTCTCTTCCAAAAAGTACGATCAACCAAGTGCCCAAGCCCTGCTGTAGTGTTCTTGCAATTCGAGTTCTGTTGTGGATCCTTCTCTCTGCGTTCCGGTCCAGATTAAGGTAAGGGCGTCAGGTTGTTCGTGTGCAATTCTACAAATTGGGGAAGCCTGCTCTCTTTCTGAATTAGTTTTCTGCAATCTGATTGTGGTTCAGCGTTGGTTCTTGCGTTCGATCAATTCCTTCTGCTGTCGGCTTCGTCTGTGGGTTCGTCATCAGAATTCAGGTAAGGATTGTGTTGCAGTTTCCGGATTTCAGTTTCAGTCTCAGGAATTAAGTTGCGTTTCTGATTCGGGGTTGCTTTTGTGTTCAGTCAGAGGCTTGGGTTTGCGTTGTTGGATTGCGTTTCCGGTCTACGTTTCGGGATTCTGCTTGATTATGGCTCTGCTGTTCAGATTGTAGTTCTCTGCTGTATTCGAGGTAGGTGGCTTTCGGATTCGATCCGTGTGTTCAGCCTTGGGGAGTTCGGATTCTGCAAATTAATTCAATGTTTGCCTTGTGTTTGTGTGTGACTTGTGCCTGTTTTAATGCCATTTCAATGGATTAAACCCCCAAGGTTGTTTTGTAAATGTGTGTGTTGATTTAGATTGGTTTTTGTGCCTCTGTTCGTGTTAAATTCGCCTCTGTTTTCTGAAATTTTCGGCGTGTCCGAACTTCTGTCCGACCATTGAAGTTCGAACATGCCCTTCTGCGCTCTGGATTTCTGAACTGTTTGATGTGTCCAAACTTTCGTCCGAGCTTCTAAGTTCGGACGGGGTGCGAGGACGAGTCCGGCTTACAAGTTTCGAATGGTGTCCGAACTTGTAAGTCCGGACATAAGTTCGAACACCCCCTTTCTCATTCCTCTGTTTTTGCTTCGACTTGTGTCCGAACATTGATGTCCGGACACAAGCTCGGACACTCCGCGTACCTGTTTTCGTAAAACGTCCGAACATCCGTCTGAACATGGATGTTCGGACATCCCTGTCTCTGCTTCTGTTTTGAGTCTCGACTTGTGTCCGAACATCGATGTCCGGACACAAGTTCGGACAAGCTACTGTTTTGGCCATAACTTGCTCGTTTGAGCTCCGTTTTGACTTCCGTTTGCGGGGTTGGATTCCCCTTCTGATTTCCAAGCTATCTGTGGGCTTTCTGGTGCCTTTGGTGCATATATGCTTATTTGTATTTAAGCTTCTGTTTTGGGACCTAGTTATCTCTGTGTCTGAGCCTTTGGATGGCTGGTTACGCTGTCTCGTAGCGCGCTATGTAGGATCCTTCTGTTCACGGGTGATGTTCCCCGTTCTGCTCACGGGTGTTTACACCTGTTCTGTTTATGAGTGAGGTTTCCTCGTTCTGTTCACGAGCTGGTTGCTCGTTCTGTCTGTATGCTGTGATCGCTAGTGTCTCACTCTGTTTTCTGCTTCTGTCTGCTTCTGCTCTGTTTAGTCCCTTAACGATTGGACTTCTGTTTCTGATTTCTGACACATTTAAGGATTCTTTGACTTCTTCTGATTTGTCAATATTCTGTAAATGTTTTGAGCATGCTGGTTGATGAAGTTGGTCATCTACTGGGCATAGTTGTGTGCTCATTCCCCTACTTCTAACGCTTTTGCAGATTGATTAGCGAGGATCGTCTCCCCTCAGCTTCTGGAGTTTAGTTGCTTCGTTATTTAGTTTCTTTTGAGACCTTTGTATTGAATTTGAGCCTTTGGGCATATTTCGTTAGCTTCCGCTTTTGACATCTGTTTAGTGGGTTTTGTAATGACTTTTGGGGATGTTCTAACATCTCTTTAGTTATACTTTATTTAAGTATTTCGTTTGGGCCTTATTTGTTTATCTGTTTAAGTTGCTTATTAGAGCCTTGCGTTATTATGTAATAATACGCGGCGTGTAATACCCCTAACTCCTAGGCCAGTGTTTGGGGGTGTTACACACAAAGATGAGGTTAGGCTTGGAAGATGACTTGAAATCCTCCAAGAGAGCTCTCAATTCAGCCATTGAGACTGAACATTGGGGGCTTTCATGGTACTTTTCGCACCTTTGACAAACACTCCAATGATTGGTGTTCTGCTCGGTGTAGTCTCCATGCCAACCTCCTATAGAGGGAGTGACAGATGATTTGAATTTTTCCATGAGAGCTCTCAATTCTGACATTGTTGTTGGACAATGAGGGCTCTCATGATATTCTCTGCACCTCTGACATATATACATCCCATTGACTGTAGTTCTTTACGCCTTAGGAGTAACCGTACCAACCTCCTACTTGATCGTAGTGACCATCCATCAGAATTAAGTACCTAAACATAAAGGAAACAAAAATTTATACACAAAAGGAGCAAATAAAGGAAATGAAAATTTGCACAAAAACTAAATAGATAATAAACCAGATAGTTGGACCGAAGTCCCCAACAACGGCGCCAAAAACTTGTTGTGCAAAATAGTAGTGAAACTATCTTGCTAACTAATAGGCAGTGAACCCAGTCATTGTAGTCCAACAAGGTCGTATCCACAGGGACTTCGTAACTATCTAATCAATTATAAGTTTAGTGTTTGTGCAAGAATATAAACAAAAGTGCATAAATATAAATTAGGGGTTTTTGGTTGTGATTGAAGAAATAAAAGAAAACGCAATAAAACTAAACTAACTAATCTAGGATAGGTGTAGTTCGGGATAGGAAATTGCTCCCGTAACCCTTTTACTACCAATTTCCAAATCTTCGATAAAATAGCTAAACAACGGGAATTTAATTAATAGCCAAATCTTCATCTATTAATCCTAACCAATTTAGACGGAAACCGACTGTTAGTTCGAGTCTCCAATTCAATCAGAAGCATCAAGAAAAAATCTACCCTAAGTTGCAATGAGAACCTCATCTCAAAATCAGTGACAATCGGCTAACATTGATTTAGTCCCAACGGTATAGATTTCTATTTCCGAAACCCGTCCATAGAAATCCACACTAATGCTAAACTAATGAGTGATATCAAACCAACCAATTTAAAATAATGACAATTAATTAGAGAAAACCCTATGCAAATCCCCAAGTTAACAAAGACAATCTTAAAGGCCATAATCACTCAATAATCGTCTTCAATTAAGAACAAGGACTAAAATATATCATAAACATCAATCCAAGACTCAACAATGGAGTTTGAGGATATGGGGAAAAATCCAAATCCCTAGCTACAAGTGAGGGCAAGCCTCCATTAAAGCATAAATAAGACAAAAGGGAGAAGAGATAGCCATGAATAAGGTTGGAGAAGAGCTTCAATGGTGAGGGAGGTCTTCCTCTTCTTTTCCTTCTTCTTCTTCTTCTTACTCTCTTCTTTTCTGTGCATCGTTGGTGTGCCCGGCTTGACTCTCCCCTTCTCTCTCTTTTTTCCGTGTTTTAAAACGTGTCTCTGTTGCTTCTGGGTGTGGTCTGGGTTTGCAAACCCGGACCAGAGTGAAAAATGGGCAGAAAATACGTTCTGGGTGTGGTCCAGGTTTGGAAACCCGGACCACACTTCCAGAAAGCAACTTTAACTTGTTTCCACTCCAGCTTCTTCATTTTAGCTCCGATTTTGGATCCGTTTACGCCCACATGTTCGTCTCTTCGTCTACTTTATTTTTAGATATATTATTTCTCATGTTTAAGCAATAAATGTGTAAATCACCAATAAAACACAAAACTAGAGAAAAACTAGCTAGAGTGAAGATATGAGCATGAAAAGTGTTGATTTAACATATAAAATGCACCCCTAAAATATGCTCATTTGGACACTCATCAATAACCAAATTATATAAATTCATCACATATTGGGGTACAGCATTACCTCACTTCCTACTACATACCTTGGCAGCAGCGTAGGTTCCAGTCCCAAATGCTCCACAACTTGGAACCCAATTTTAAGAAGAATTGAAAAATGACTGTCTAGCTGGAAAGCCGCATCATTATCAATAGTGGGTCGATTAACTCTCACCTGTTCAGTGTTAAGCAGCCTACCTTTGTACTATATGAGCTTTTTCAAAATGCCCAAAATGGTTATTCTCAATATTAATATACTACATAGCAGATTTCTTTGGAGTAAGGGTGAACGCAGAGGGATTCCACTGATGTCGTGGGGTACTATTTCGAAACCTAAAGAGAATGAAGGTCTTGGAATTCAAGATATTGACACCAAAAATGTCGCCTTAATATTCAAAATGGTGGTAGAAATTCCAACAAGACGACGAGAAACTATGGAAGAACATTGTTTGCTCCATTTATGATGTCAATGTAAGCTTACCTATCATTGATAGCCGCTAGTCCGAGACTCGACAAAAAGGAGTTTGGAAGTCCATACTTTTAATCTCTTCTTGGCACCCTCATATTACTTTGATTGCCAGCAACAACATGAAGTAGATCCTAAGGAGTGGTAATAATATCCGTTTTTGGATAGACGTTTGGGTGGGGAATCATCCACTCAAGATTTTGTTTCCCCGCCTATTTTTGATTCATGAGCAAAAGTATTGAATAGAAGAGGGGTTGGTGGAATGGACAACAATGGTTGTGGAATTTCACATGGAGAAGGCGCCTTTTTCTTTACGAATCTGTCAAAGTAGAAGAACTATTGGTGCTTCTTAACGGGTTCGCTCCTGATAATTCAAACGAGACTGATCACCTATCCTGGACACAGAGCAGTGATGGCAAGTACTCAACCAAATCGTTTTTTGATGTTGTGTTATCCCTTTTAGAGCCTAATCCAGTAACATGGCACAAAGTTTTCTGGAAAAACTGTGCACCGTCTCGAATTGAATTGTTGGTTTGGTTTCTCCTCAAAGGAAAATTAATCACCAAAGATCACCTATTTGCCAGGAATCTGATAGTCATATAAGTATTTTTTTTCTCTTTTTTAACGCAGCCGTGGAAACATCAAACCACCTTTTCTTCACTGCCCAGCTTCACGCATCTTGTGGAACATTATGCTTAATTGGTAGGGTATACCATTTGTTTTTCTCAGTAATGCAATTGGAATTTTCATGATATGAAGAAACATACTCAGTCCCAAGTTGGCAAAGGTTTGGTGGATCTCGACTCTGTTTTTCTCACTTTGAGCCATTTGGACAGCTAGGAATAAGCTAATTTTTTAGTTAATCCCCCTCCCCCCACAAATTGGTTGGCTATATCAGAATCTACAAAAAGAGGTGTCTTTGAGTGGAATAAGAAGACAAAGACCTTCAAGGTTGAACCTTCAGAACTGCTACTCTCTTGCTCAAACTTATTTGATTACTTAGCTCCTTGTTAATGTTGTAATGTCGCGTTTTTGTTTCCTGTTATTTGTCAATTTTTACTAGCAAGAAAGGTTCACCATAAACCCAAGTATTACCATCTCGCTGATTTTTTGGCTACTTATAAAAAAATATATGATTAATTTGAGAATATGAGAACTCACTCTTCCGATTCCGGGTAAGTCAAATCTCTCAGATAGTGGTTGCTAATAATCTTCCCAGAAAGATTAGTAAGTGTTAATCATCGAGTTCACCTAGCTAGTAACATTCTTCCTTATCAGCTTAGGTAGAAATGTAAAGCTTCGTTGAACTAAAAACAAATGTCAAATGGTAGTTGATAAGTCGGAAATTTATCTATATCTATGGGGTTTAATTGTGCTTAATTCATCATTATCTGTTAATAAATTCCCGCCTTATGGTTAGTTTTATGCTTTTATTTGCAATTGTCTTCTATGATGGGTTTACGTGTTATTTCAGGTGAAAATCTCAAGAAAACGCATTCCCGATCATTGTAATATTATTCTGGACTGTCAAACATGTTGAACAGAGTGAAGACTTGCACTATTTATCAATTTAGGATGGGTCCGGGACCTTGTACAAACCCTAAGTCCCGGACCATCCATTGGAGTTACTCTCGATCTGTTTTGAAGACTGGTCCGGGACTTGATACAAACCCTAAGTCCCGAACCAACCAAAGGCATAACTCTCGACTTGTTTTAATGACCGGTCCGAGACTTGATACATATCTTAAGTCCCGGACCATACCTGGAGATGGATTCTCGGCGTATTTCAGAGACTGGTCCGGGACTTCATACTTGGACCAAGTCCCGGACCAATTAGATAAAACGCGGGTGGAGACTACGGGGAAGGAGAAGATAAAAGATAGAATTTGGAATGTTATAAAAGCAGAGGCCTGGCAACGTGAGGAATATGCTTGACACACCACAGAGTCTAGTTTTACACAAGAGAGAGAGAGAGAGAGAGAGAGAGAGAGAGAGCTGAATCTTGGGCAGATCTTGGAGGCTATTAGAGAGAAGGCTGAAGGAAGAACAGAGAATCCACGACGGCTACTGACATTAGAGTTCCCTCTTGTTCTTACTTCCTTGAGACTTTACTATTAAACTTGTACATTGTCATTATGAACATGTCTGAGTAGCCTCCTTTAGATTCCGGTTTGCTATGTATCCCTAAATTGACTATTCCTATTCCTTTGTGATGTAATGCAATTCTATTGAGTAAAGTTATTTTCCTTGCTTAATTTCTTTAATCGTTATAATCTGGCCAATTATAAAGATTAGTATTTTGTTAGCTTATACGTGACGACTGCGGCTTTCAATTGAATATAGAAAAATAACCGGTTAGTTTAGAGATGGTAATTCCTCTAAATTGTTAATTGACCGATAATCTAGATTGTTCTTAAGGCGGTTAGTAAACAGTGGGTTCGTAATGAGAGTTAGAATTCGGTCTTTGCTAACTAGAATTTGCTAAGCGGGAGACCGGAGGTGAATTATCTTTGTTCTAGGGTTTACTCGGAATTATCTTTGTAATCACTTAGGGATAGGAATTACAAGATTTAGGGAGAAGTAGTAAACCGGGATCCCTTTCCCAATCAGTTTCACAACAATTATTTTCCTGCTTTCTACTGTTTTACATTCTGTTTACAGCTTTTATTTGTCATAAAATCAAAACCCCCAATTTCCTGTTTTAATTTGCTAGTTAGTCTTTTTATTCCTTTTCATTTAATAAAGATTTAAACTAGACATCGCCTCCTCTGGTTCGATACTTAGGGAATACTCTCTATTAAAACTTGCTAGAATTGACCGGTACACTTGCCATTAGGTTTTACCCCAACAGTAGTGGAGTGAAACCTTGGAGCCAAAAGTCGTGTTCAAAACTTACCCACTATCGTATTGCGAGTAAGGTTCATTTATAGCCTCATTATTACTCTTATGCTGAACTTTCAGTCACCTATAAAAAAACAAATGTCAAATTAAAAATTTCTAACTTAAAAGTAAATTTCCATACTTCTGTGATATTATTTCCTGGACAGAAATCTTGAGATCAAAGTGAATGGATAACAATCACAGAAAGTAAAAAATATAGAAAAGGGAACTTCTCCAGTCCAGTCGCCGGTTGAGAAGGAGGGTATCAGTTTATTTGTCAAACTGTTACACAATACACCACCCCCTTGCTTCCGCAAAAGACAACTCCAGACAGAAACGAGAAAGGGAAAATTATCAATGCAATAGGAGAAGTAGAGGAATGCATTGATTTCATATTGCAACTTGGATGTCGCCTACCAAACCCAGACCTCACAAAAGCAAATATCATCAAACAAATTGAGCCGTACGCAGAAAATTGAAGGGAGAAGATGGTGACGATAGGGCTCCAAAATGTAAGGGGAATGAGCTCTAAAGAAAAACAGAGAAAGATGAGGGAAGAAACTAAAAACTTGAAGATATCAATGTTGGGTCTCCATTGGGTCTTGTGGAGACCCAACATAGCGGAACAGCAACACAATGCATCCCTAGCTTTTGGGGGAAAAAAAAACAAGTCCAGCATGGAAAGAGGTCCCGAGTCAAGGAAGATCAGGGGGAATAATAGCTATGTGGGATAAAGAAGAAATAGAAGTCTGTAGAGTTGAAAAGGGGGGAGATGGATGACGTTGGACATTAAAGTAAGGGCGGAAGGAAATTCTAGCTCGATAATAATTGTGTATGCTCCATGTGAACCAAGAGAACGGAGGATAGTATTTGATGAAATTCTTCAAGCCAAAGATAGATGGCAACTGGAAATGATGATCATGGGAGATTTCAATGAAATACTGGCACCATCAGAGCGAATACCCTATAATGAATCACAATACACTAGAGGCATGAAGGACTTTCAGGCATGGATGAATGACATGCAATTAATTGAGATTCAGTTGCAAGACTCAAAATTCACGTGGAAAGGAGGCTGGAGCATCCGAAGGCCAAGAGGAGAATATTGTCATGGATTATATCCTCATGGAGTGGAAGGGCCTTGTTCAAATTATCGGGGCTTGGATACTTTGTTATAATAGTTTTTTGAATCGACGACATGTTTAGGAGTGATGTGTTTGTCTGATTTAGTCTTTATCTGTTTAGGATTTTGCACTCTGGTGTTTAGTGCATCGTCTAGAGCCTGGGTGTTGGATTTGTAACATCATTTCATAACATGAGACTGGGTTAGGTACTCTTTTTCCTCCTTGGGCTTTTTCCCACTGGGTTTTGCCTAAGGAAGTTTTAATGAGGCCCGTTCTTATTCACCCGACTGATTTTTGTCAGGTCCCATATTTTCCATTAATAAATTGACGAAAGCCTCAATTATATATAAAAAAAAATCACCGAAAGTAATCACGTATATATAAACTTATGGTTCCTAACGGTATTATATGATAGCAGATTCGATGCCACGGCGTGTCCGCATCTAAAATAGGTATGGCACAGTGATTTGGCAGTCCCAGTCAGCTGTTGACTGGACTGTTTTGCTGACTGGGTTGTCTTTTTATTATATTAACTTTAAATAGTTGTAACTTTTAATATATAAGTCCAAAATGAAAAAAAATTATATCACTATTCACCTAAATTTGAGCTCTTTAAAACAAGACCAGTCATGGATATATTTTGACAAATTTAAAAAAAATTATTTTTACATATGTATAATAATTAGGGGTGGCAATTCGGGTTAATGGGTCGGGTTGAAGCTCACCCATACCCGACCCGATTAAAATTGTATTGACCCATATCCGACCCAATAATATTCGGGTTACAAATTATCAACCCATACCCAACCCATATAAAATGATTAAACCCATACCCGACCCGTTTAACCCAACATAATTAGGCTATTCAAAATTTAAAAGACCTGGAATTAAATTTTTTATATGATTGCTCAAACAGAGTTAAAAATGAATGAAATCATACATTCAATATGGTAGATATTCCAGAGTTTTCATTATCCTCCGTCTTTTTTGTTTTTCCACATACATGTCGTGCTTAGTGGCACTTAACAAAAGAAGGTGATGTGTACGCGCCTGGGACAAATATAACTGTGTTTTCTCCTTCAGAATATAGAATCAAAACATAGACAAAAATCTTCATAGTACAGAAGAGATAAGACCACAGTGGGAGCTGTGGAGGAGAGAGCAGCACACTGTCTTTTGACAATTCACATAATGAATACTCTTGTTTTTGCTTTATAAAGAAATACAACAAAGTAGTATTATCAAATAAACAACCTCTCGTCAAAAAGATACTACATAATCTGTATTATACTAATAGTAGGTTAGCACTTACTTAGTAATATATTTATATTTTTATCTAATTATTTATTATTATTTTTAATAAAATAAAATAAACGGGTCGGGTTGACTACGGGTTAGGACTTTAAACCCATACCCAACCCACAAATTTAATAGGCAACCCATACCCGACCCAATAATTAAATGGGTCAATAATCGTGACACAAACCCGCTATTTTCGGGTTGGGTATGGGTTGGGTTATCGGGTTGGGTAAAAATTGCCACCCCTAATAATAATACACTAAAATGATAACATGATTCATTAATTTTGATATTATGATTCATTAAAGTTAATATTATCATTCATTAACTAATAAGTGGTGAATTAGATTACAAATTTCAGAACCGATACAAAATCATTATTGTTTTGCAGTGTATTATTATTGTTGTATAGTGTATTTTAAACCTTCTATGGTGAATCATATACTCCCTCCGTCCTGAATTGACCGTTATGGCACGTTTTTCCACTTCAATATTAAGCATATAATATAAAATAATTTTATAAAACTAAATTTTGTAACATATAGTTTATCATGTAAGGATTCATATACAAAACTTAAATTTTCAAAATTAATTTAACTTATATGTTAAAAATTGAAGTCAAACGATATGTCCAAATAGTAAACAGGACGGTCAATTCAGGACGGAGGGAGTATTTTTCATACATATCAAATATTATTTTGTGTTGCATTATTGTTTAATTTTTTTTATTTGTTTACGATGATGTGCTAAAATGAAGATATGATTCATTAATTTTGATATTATGATATTATGATTCATTAACTAATAAGTGGTGAATTAAATGACAAACTCTGGAACTGATAAAAATCATTATTATTTTTAGTGTATTATTATTGTATTGTAATGTATTTTAAACCTTATATGGTGAATCATTTTCTTACGTACTAAATATTGTTTTGTATTGTATTATTGTTTAAAGATTTTATTTTTATATGTTACTAATGATACACTAAAATGATATTATGATTCATTAATTTTGATATTATGATTCATTGAAATTGATATAATGATTCATTAACTAATAAGTAGTGAATTAGATATCAAGCTTCGGAACAAATACTAAATCATTATTATTTTGTGGTGTATTATTAATGTTATATGGTGTATTTTTAACTGTATGTGGTGAATCATAAGTGTCGTTGATATATGTTGATATGTACATGTAACTAACATAAATTTTTAAATTTGTCAAAATATATCCATGATTGGTCTTGTTTTGAAGAGCTTGAATTTAGATGAACAATGGTGTAATTTTTTTTAATTTTGGATGCATATTTTAAAAATTATAACAATTTAAAATTAATATAATAAAAAGGCAGTCCAGTCAGCAAAACAGTCCAGTCAGCTGCAGCCCATATCCATACGGGTAGCCCGTGTGTTCTACCGTCTGTTATATGATACACGTTTTTCTATCTCATCTACTCTTTTAATATACGTTCGTGGACGTGAAATACATTTATATATACACATGTAGCTTGGCTAGTTACCTCGGGGACATAATATAATTATATAAACCCTCTTACAGGCCTTCTTCTACCTCCCAATTGACTAATTATCTGGGCTGCATATTCTAGAGATCACCAAAACAGAATGATTCGCTTCTCGAGAAATCGATCGCAGAAGTCAACTATATATCTTTAATTACCTTGAAAACCCAGCTCACTGATATCTAGAGACTAGAGGCCCGGATGGGAAGGCAACTGAATGGAGATCATCGGCAATATCGAGGTTGTAAGTTGCAGCCCATGTCTGGCTGTAACAACTGTTGTGCTCATAATAGGGTTCAATAGAGGGCATGGTGGAAGAACCTGGATTTTTAGTCGTCGACCCATGGTCATAATCTTGCCGATCCGCTGAATAGTCTCGACCGTAGCTGCCGCTGAGGAATTCGTGGACTTCTTCGTTCTGAAAGAGGGGTGAATCTCTACCGTCAAGACCGTTTTGGGCGAATTGTTGCATTACCATGTTTGGATACCCAGAATGCAACCAGCTATGAACGTCTTGTGGGTAAGAACAAGCTGAAGAAGTAGTTGATGAAGATGATGAGCTGAACGGAAATTCGCCATTGAATTTTGAATTATTAGGGTTTGCTGATGTAGCTTGATTCGTCAACATAGCCTGTTGTTTTAGACACGCCAGTTGAGCTTGTAGACTGACAACCTACCGATAATATTTAGGATAAGATAGGATAGGAGCAAGATCATCAGTTCAATTAATTTCTCAAACCATCAAAAAGAAAAGTCTTGTTGATAGCTAATCTTACTTAGGGTTTGGCTTCATAATTAATGTACTGTTTATGACTGACAAACAAGACAAATCTGAGTCTATAATCAAACCCTAGTTGACTTTAGTAATGCAAGAATACGACTCATATTTTGGAAATTGGAGTAATTTCCTACCTGCTGCTGCAGCACAAAGATGTGAGCGATACAGCCATAGATCGGGTCGTGAAGCCTGGCTTGAGCTTCATAAGAGATGGTCACGGCAGCCTCACCACGGTTACCAACAGGGAGACGAGAAAGTAGCTTTGCGGCATTGCTGGCACCAAACACCTTGTGGACGGCGGCAAAGTGGGCGGCCCCTTGTTCATGGCAAAAGTAGGGTGCAAACACGCAGCCCCTTACACACTTCCTTCGCAAAAACTTACAAGCCCCACACGGGGTCGATCCTGCGCTGCTGGTCATCTTTAAGTATATGATGACTTGTATAAAGCCTAGCTAGCTAAACCCTTTTGTATAAATTCGCCGGGTGAGTCGAGTTTTTTAGAATGGAAGAGATGGTCGATCGACTATAATGTCTAATTGGAGCTGGGGATGTAGCTGTAGGGAGGAGGAAGGGACGGTGACCACTGACCACTGCTCAGCTAGAGGATTAATTATACTAACAATTATTATATGGCTTGAGGGTGGGAGTTATTAGAGAGCTAGCTACCCATGTAGTTTTATATAGAGGCCATGCGGATTAAGGAGATAGGGGTTAATGGTGGATCGTATTTTATTAATTAAAATCAACACTTAATTACATTTGGTCTCCTTAATGGCCTACAAATTGTGCATTATCACAAATAAAATATAGCCCCATACTAAGTACTTAATGACATCAATAACATTTTTAGTTACACTATTCTTAACAAATAATAATCCAAGAAATCGAGTCAGCTAGGGTTGTCGAGCAATATAACATAATTGTGTAATCTTAAGAGCTTTTTAAATATTTAGGATTACGTGAATCATTAATCCACCCCTTTTACTGCTGACCACTTTCTACTGTCTCACATTTCTTCTAAAAACAAATTTGATAATTTGGGCTTTCACCATTTTCATTAATATCACGAAACTACAAGGCGGATTCGGTGTTTATATGGACCTCATTAAAATTCTCCTTAAGCAAAATCCATTGGGAAAAAAGCTTAAGAAGAGAAAAGAGTACCCCAATTTACTCCAAGAACAAGAGGAGACGTCATATTACAATATTTGTTCCTTGCTATCATAACATTCACTAGTACAAAAAAAACCTATTTCGGTGCCCCTGTCTCAGTAGTTGTAGAGAAAACCGTCGAGATAGGATGTCCAAATACTTGTTTTTGATAATTAGGGCTTAAAGCCATTTTATTAAAAAAAAAAGGTGAGTGGCACATATCGGGCCTCATTAAAACCTCCCTAGGCAAAACCTGATGGGAAAAAGCCTAGGAAGGAAAAAGAGTACCCGCCAACTCAGAAAACAACATAGGGAACATTCCCAGACAAGTCCAGAACAAACACCAACACACTAACACTACTATATAATTGTAGTATGCCCACACTTTTAAGTTCATATTTTATACACAAATTAAATATGGAAAATTAATTCCTTCACTTATAAGTGTCTTCATAGTAGATGTAGAGATATTAGAGATCTTTGTATTTTATATATACATACTTGTACCTACATTTAGCATAAGTTCTTATTATATAGTTCTACACAATCAAGTGTAACTAAATAGTGTGGTTATATTAAAAAAAATTACTACACTTTATTAAGTGGGATTAAAAAAATGTGATTATCTATATTTTATGTAGTAGTGTAAAGAAACGTACCAAACACTCTCCCAGAAACAATAGAACAAGACCTCACATGCCCTCCAAATAAGAAATCCCTCTTGAACCTATTAGGTTAAAACCCAGCCTAGAAGAAAAAGAAAGAACCATCGACTCCTCGAAAACAAACTCGACCGATCCCCCTCCTAAGACTAACCTCCCAAATTAAACTCATTAACTAGGCCCCAAGCTCTCACATATGCTCTTGGATCTGGCTGATAATATTAGCTTTGGTCTGAGCTGGGTTCGGCACATGACAACCTAACTGTTTTAATAATTTGATGCATTCATCTGCTTCTGCATCAGGGTTTATAATTTTACCTTATTCATTCTTTGTCGGGGCAATAATCCTTGCCTGAGTATTTGGAGGGGTATTGTGAATTAATTCAACAAATAGGTCTAACCCGTCTTTACCAACCAAAGAATTCTCCAAATGTGACGATGGGGTTTTTAGGCCCGACCGTGAAATATCCAGCCCGAGTCTTGGTGACCTATGCAACCCTTCGAAAGTCTCGTGAGCATGTGGCGTCTCATCCGACTCCTCAACCCTAATTAAATCATCGCCCCGCCTCTCACACTGAGTCGCTTCCACTGTTGTCTGATATTGTTGTGCATCGGTGTCCGCACCCTTCTCTGCTTTATTTCTATCGGTATTTTCAATCCTCGAGAAACTGCTCGGGGACAAAGCCTGTATTGGGGTCTCTAGGGAAAACGCCTCAGGAATAAAAGGTGTTTCCTCCTATTCATCTTGGGATTGACGCTGCTGGGGCAGGCTAGTGCCTACATCTAGGGGTGTCAAAATTGGGTTTCAGGTCGGGTTGAGCTCAACCCGAACCCGACCCGAACCCGGAGCGGGTTATATTTCTTCAACCCGAACCCGCAGCGGGTTGACCCGAACCCGACCCTTTTTTAAAAAAATTATTTTATTTTTAAAATTTAGCATTATACAATAAATGAATATAATATTTTATTATTAATTAATTATGATGTACTATATTTAATCATAAATTACTGATTAAATATTTATTTTAGTCATAAATAAATCATTAAACATTAATTTTAGTCATTAAATATAACATATTTTCCATTTTTTTATTAAATTTTTTCGGGTTGCGGGTTGGCGGGTTCGACCCAAACCCGGAGCGGGTTTTAGTGACCCAACCCGAATCCGACCCGAAAATCTTTTCAGGTCAAAAATCTCAACCCGAACCCGGTTTTTTACGGGTCGGTTTCGAGTTGGGTTTCGGGTTTGGGTCAAGATTGACATCCCTACCTACATGCCAATTTGTCGTCCGCCATCTCTCTTTCCTTGCTGTAGCCATTAACCGATCCGACAAACTGACCAGGCATGCTTTTTGGAGACACAGACAGAGGCACGTCATTTGCCTTTTTCTCAGTATCGGGACTGATCTGGAGATCCGCCCCAATTATTATGTCAATTCCATCTTTATTCGTCTGTCCAAATACTTGTTATTAAAAATTTAACGTTCTATTTTGGCGATTGTTAGTAGGAACCGCCGAAATAGATATACTTCCTAGTCTATTTCAGCGGTTCCTATTAGCAAGCGCCGAAATAGACTGTGTTTCGGGCCCAATTTTTAGAAAAATAAAAAACTCTATTTCGGCGGTTGTCAGTAGGCTCTATTTCAGCGGTTTCAATTAACAACAGCCGAAATAGAGTGTCTAATATTACTGGGTTGTCGTCTCCGCTCTCACCCCTGCTCTCTCTCTATTCTCTCTTCGAATGTGCGTGAGCTCTCCGACGATTTGAGCGAATGTTTGCCTCCAGCTCCAGCCACGACCAGCCGCGTCGTCGCCCGCCACCCCTGCCCTCTTTGCTGCCCACCATTTTCCTCCCGGACCTGCGCGCCTCTCCAATCCTCTAGTGACAGAAGCAGAGGTAGAAAAATCCCTAAATTGTGAGCTAATTTTTTGATTTTGAATGTTGCAAATTTGTTGTGATAAGGATTATATTTAGCTTCCAATGTGATTATGAGTGTTTAATGCAGTTGTGTGTGCACAATGTGTGTATAATAATGGTGTAAAAGTAGTATAATTTATTGTGCACACAAGATGCTCGATATAATGTCTGAATGAAAAAATGTGTTGTTTGTGCCCTCTGCAGAGATAACTTAGGAGTGTTTACGTCTCTTGTATGTCAGATTGGAAATGGGGTTAAAAGCATATCATTTTGGGTACTTTAACTTATCTATTTATTCTCTTCAATCACTACAATTTTGTAATCTTATTTATGAACAAGGAACATACATGTTGTTGCTGTGTTTCTGTTCATTCTGTTCGCTCACTATAATTTTGCAATCCTAATTACGTACAAGGAACGTATATGCTGCTGTGTTTCTCTTCATTGTCTTCACTCACCATAATTTTGCAATCCTAACTATGAACAAGGAGCATCCATGTTGCTGTGTTTCTTTTCTAAATTTTTTTTCGTTGCGCCTTTGCAAAGACATATCAAAATTGGTACTACTGCATCGCCTACCTACCTCTCGCACACCAGTCTCCCCTCTCTTTATAAATTCCAAAAAGCAAGTAAGTATTTTGATTTCGGTTTCTGTTTTAAAAATACAATGCTTTTTTGAAATTAAAATACTAGTTTATTTGGGTTGGAACCTTAGAGTTAGGCTAGTTTACTAAATAGTCATCCAGTCTCGCTCCATTAAACGTTTTAGTTTAAGGTAGGGTGATTCTCATACCGGTTTTGTGTCTTACGTGTAGTACGGAGCATGAATGGATGTATGGTGATCGAGGGGATCACTTTGAAGATGCTTGGTAGTGCAGCACAAGGACAAGACATAGGCGGTGAAAATTCCATGTCCTTGTGTTGAATGTGGTGTGGTAAGGAAATATTCAAAGATCGATATCATACAATTCCATCTGAAGACCCTTGACTTCATGCCACATTATAGAAGATTGACTTTTTATGGAGAATTGGTTCAAGATAATGCTTCAATATTTTACAGTCATGATCGGTGTCACTCAAGAACCGACCAGACCTTCGATACTGCCAACGAGTCGGATCGATTCCCAAGTAATTCAAGAGTCAATGTTTACAGTGAGACGACTTACCATGATTAGCAAATGGACGAGAAACTTGATAATGTCGAGGAAAATTTCATCGACGGGCCGGATGAGTATCAAAGGTTTTTGGATGCATCCAAGACAACCTTGTACCCTATGTGCATTAAGTAAACAAAATTGACGGTTGTTCTGACTTTGTTCAACTTGAAGGGGAGATATGGATGGAGTGACAAGAATTTCATGGTACTTCTCGAGCTGCTTCATGATATGCTTCCAGATGGGAATGGTCTCCCTACCACCTCTTATGAGGCGAAAAAATGAATGTGTCCATTGGGGATTAAGTATAAGAAGATTCATGCATGTCCCAACAATTTTATGTTGTATAGGGGTGATTACAAACACCTAGACAATTGTCTGAAATGTTCATTGTCCCGATACAAGCTCAAGGATGGTGACTCCTCCTCCGTTCAGAAAAAAAGTCCTCCGGCTAAACTATTGTTGTACTTACCGATCATACCTAGGTTAAAATGGCTGTTTGTCAATCCGAAAGATGCAAAGAACTTACGGTGGCACGTAGAGGGTAGAAAAAGTGATGAGAAACTAAGACATTTAGCAGATGGGCCTTAGTGAAGAAACATCAACAGACGGTACAAAGAACATTTCGGACATGAAGATAGGAATCTAAGGCTTGGGTTATGTACTGATGGGATGAACCCATACGACACACTGAGTAGTCAACACAGTAATGACCTGTTTTGCTAGTGATCTACAATTTGCCCTTACGGTTGTGTATGAAATGAAAGTACATAATGTTATCACTTCTGATATCTGGTCCCAAGCAGCCAAGTAATAACATTGACGTGTATCTCGCCCCACTGATTGATGATTTGAAGTTATTGTGGAATGAGGGGATTGTGGTGTATGATGCTTACGCAAGAGAAAATTTCACGCTCAAGGTGTTGTTGTTCTGTATATCAACGACTTCCCTGCATATAGGAACTTGTCCGGATACACGGTGAATGGAACATTTGCATATCCCGTATGGAGGAAGACACTTGTTCAGGCCGTTTAAAACATTGTGGGAAGAATGTTTACATGTGTCATCGACGTCTTTTGCCTGAAGATCACCCTTATCGAATAACAAAGAGAAAATTGTTCAATGGTGAGGCCGAGACTCGTGTGGCCCGTTTACCTTTGACGTTTGAGAAAGTGTATGCAAAGGTTAAGGACGTAGTAAATGTATTTGGAAACATATCAAAGCCAGTAAATAATATTTGGAAAAAGTGTTCTATCTTTTGGGATCTACCTTATTGGCGTCATCTGTCTGTGAGACACTGTTTAGATATCATGCACAATGTGAAGAACATTGGTGAGGCAGTGAGTGGGTGGAAACACATCAAAGCCGACAAAGAACATTTGGAAAAGGTGTTTTATCTTTTGGGATCTACCTTATTGGCGTCATCTGCCTGTGAGACACTGGTTAGATATCATGCACATTGTGAAGAACGTTGGTGAGGCAGTGAGTGGGACTTTGCTCAACGTACCCGGCAAAAAAAAGACGAATTGAAAATGAATATACCTACCTTTTGCATGGTATATGCTTTGAAAGAATGAAAAGATTAGCTTCTACAAATGTCTGCACTAGGTAAAAGTACCATCTAGGTACTCTTCAAACTGGAAGAATATTGTATCGATGAAGGATTTGAAGCTGTAAGGCATAAAATCTCATGATTATCATGTACTAATGTTACATCTTCTTCTAGTTGCAATCCGAGGGATATTATCAACTAATGTTAGAAATGTGTTAACCCGATTATGTTTCTTCTTCAACGCTATCTACTGCAAGGCAATTAACGTAACCTCTCTAGATGATCTACAACGTGAAATTGTTGTCACATTATGGCAACTTGAGATGTATTTACCATCTTTCTTTGACATAAAGGTGCACTTAATAGTACACATTGTTCCAGAGATCCAATTATGTGGTATGGTCTACTTATGGTACATGTACCCTTTTGAACGGTACATGGGTATTCTAAAAAGTAGAATGACGAATAGGTATCGACCAGAAGGGAGCATTATTGAAGCGACAGTGACTGAGGAAGTCAAAGAATTTTTGACCGATTATTTGAATGAGGTGGAGTCAAATGGCATCCCAAAACCACAACACTGCGACAGATTTAAGGGTAAAGTTGTCATTGGAAGAAAGTAAATAACTGATGTTATTGTCTTTATGGTGCAGGATTGTGCATAATAAGGCGCTCAAAGTCCACCAAAATGACTGTTTCGGATTCATGTATCCTGCTATGTGCTTCGAAACCACCATGACAAGTGACGTTCAAGGCCTTATGCAATATATGACAAATGCCATCTATCACTGTGCAAACAAGTCATTTATTATGCAGCCATATCATCAAGGGTATGTTATTTGACTATTTCTCTTCGTATAATCTATTTATAAATTATGTTAGTTGTATAATGATTTTAATATTATTGTAATTTGTGAACAGTCGACACTGGTTGTTGCTTGTGTTGGTGATGAAGCACCCAAGAATCCTATAGTTTGACTCACTTGGTAGAAGTGCCAAGAAACCAAGGATCTCAACAACGATATTGAGGTGAGTTTGTTATCTTAAACAACATTTGTTATTACTTAATAATATTGTTTCAAAACTTCTGGTGTAATTATGTGTATTTAAAATTGTATGTTTGATGTATATAGTTCCATTAGAGCTGCATTCATGTCAATGGAAAGACAAATGAAGAATACAATTCCTTGGAACCTAGTTAAGGTATTCTTTAATTACTTAATTTGTGTGATAATGCTAATATTAGTTTATATAAATGTTGGTAGTATACCTGCCAGAATAATTATGAATATGTGTGTATGTATAGTGTCCAGTGCAGCCTGGGGTTCGGAATGTGGATATTATGTCATGAGATTTTTGCATGACATAGTAGCGTCGACTCTTTTACCAGAATATTCGTTAGACAAGTTATATACATAACATTTTTTGAAAATTTTGGTTTATTTCTTTACATGTTGTTAGATTTGTAGTTTTTAGAATAATGTTCCTTTTCTTTTTTTTCAAGGCTTACGAACAATTACTCGAAGGTGGTCAATACGGAGATCCTCAAATAGTTGAGATGCTTGAGGAATGGTCGGACTTCGTCTACACGAATTTACTCACTTGTTGATGATGTAGTTGTATTGGGTACTTTTTGGATGAAGTAATTGCAATTCTATGCATTTATGGATGGTGCAATGGTAGATTTGAAGTCTATTTTGGTTATTCATTGTAATGCAAGTGTTTTTTTCTTGTGGTTGGTTCCTTTACTTGCAAATTATGGTTCGCCGTTGATAATGGCCTCTTTTAAAGCTTTGTGAATGTGTACTATACCCTTATACAGGTCCGCTTGAATTATTTGGTGCATTGTGGTGAATATATAAGCCAGAATGGTAAAAACAAAAAAGGACTATCTCGGCAATTTTTAGTATAGAACCGCCGAAATAGGTACGAAAATAAGGCCTATCTCGGTGGTTTTTAGCTTACAGCCGCTGAGATAGATGTGGTTAGTTATTGATTTTAACGAGCATCTACTTCAGCGGTTTGTTTTACAACTGCCAAGATAGGTCTACCTATTTTGGCGGTTGTACAACCGCCAAAATAAGTTCTCAGACCTATTTCAGCGGTTTTCATTTCAGAGGTTCATAACCGCCGAAATAGACCCATAGGAACCACTGAAATAGGCCCTTTTTCTACTAGTGATATAACACCGAGAAAGAAAAAGTACATTGAAGTCGTAACCAAAAGGCACCAGTTTCCCCAGGGCATATGCTCCGCTGCTATCTTCAATCAGTTGCACTACTCTTGCCTATCAGATTTATAATAGTCGTAAGTCTTTAATCAAGCAGTTTGTGCTTGAAAATCTCTCACATGGTATGGGTAGGTCTCTCCACCAGGTCTTTGTCCAACGCCAAATTCCTAGTTTTGCTAGATTGACTACCTTCATGCCACACAATTGTCTCCTCTAAAGACTAGATTATTTCCCTCATACCATATATTACTCAGCCCATAGCACAAGGTCGACCTCCAAATCTTTCTTGCCTTGCGATCCAGGGGAATTGCAAACCAATCTAGATAGATATTCTTAGTTGTTGCTCTAAATTGAAATTCAATCCCCTACCATATCAACAACGAATTCCATACCTCCACCACCCTTGGATAGAAGAATAACACTTGTTCCAGTGTTTCTGCGGCTTGGCTACAATGAGGGCGGAGCAGTTGACCAATTGCAACAATGTTCCCTTTCAAATAAAACTCGTGTCATCAGCCCCCTTACCAGTATAGACCATAATAAAATTTCCACCCGTGGTTCACAAAAACCTTTGCATATGTATATGAAATCCATCACTTCTTCATCCTGACTGTCTTCACCTAGTAGTGAGGTTATCACTTCCTTAACACTGTATCCTTTCATCTCGTTTCCGCACTTGCTTTCATCCAGACACCATTGTGCTACTGGAATAACTTCTAGTAGAAGATACATTTATTCTAGATATTTGATTGATAATCAAACAATCTCCAGCCTAGATCCCAGGTCCAGGTTTCTTCATTCCATTGCCCCATGTCCTCCACACACAACTCTTGTTGAGAGCTAACATCGAATAGTCGTGGAAATCTATCCTTCAAAACACCCTCGGGGCACTAGTTATCATACCAAAATTTTATGCTTTTGTCATAGCCCAGTTGTACTTTGATCTTCTCTTTTAACATATCTCTCATAGCATTATTCCCGCTGGAGGCTTGCAGGATCATTGACCACAGGCCATTATTGTTCTTTGTCATTTGGTTAATTCACCCGCATAAAGTCCCTTCCAGGTTTGATGGATGGAACTCATGGTCTTTTCCATAGGGAGTTATGATTTTGAGAAAAGTTTCATCGTCATTGTGTAAGAAAGCTCATATTCTTCATTTGTAAATTAGAGAAACCTGGGCCACTTACACTCTTAGGTTTTGACATACATGCCCAGGACACCGAAATCAGAAATCTAGTTTTATTTTTCCCCAAAAGAATTTTCTTTGTATTGCTACAAGTTTTCTCCTCACCTTTGTTGGAACTACAAACATACTGACATAGAAAAGGGGAATAAATTCGAAAACTGATCGTACCAGAACTGCCCTACCCGCCATAGATAAACTCGTTGCTTTCCATTTTGCTAATTTTGAGTCAACTTTTGTACTACTGGGAGCCAGGTCGAGTATTGCCAAGGATTTGCACCAAGGGGACATCCCAGATAAGTGATTGGGAGCTTTTTGATCTGGCATTTGAAGATCTGCCACACCACCCGTTCTTCTTCATTTGCGTTGATATAGATGGCAACTATCTTGTCCACATTTAGCTTTAGACCACTAAGTTCAGAGAATGTGATCAGGATTCGATGCAGTTGGGTCATCTCCTTTTGTCTCAATTCATAGAACAACATTGTATCGTCCGTGAATTGTAGATGAGACAGTCGTACTTTATGAGTCCCGATGGTCAGCCCGTTGAATTTTTGTATGGCAATCATGTTCTGTATCATCCAGCTAAGAGCCTTTGTGACGATGACGAATAATCCCAGAGATAGGGGTTGATAAGCCCCAGACTTATCTTAAAGTAGAAGTTATAATTGTTAAAATAATAGATAAGTTTAGGATAAATAAATTATATTATAAAGTATGTGACGTTGTTAAGGACTTATTTTGGGTATATGTTCATGGTAGGAACAAGTTTTTGGCCAGAGGATCTTGAAGAAAGTGTCAATTGTAGTAATTCAGAGGTGTGACATGCTTCTTGTCGGGTCCCCATCTCACGACACTGAACTAACAAAGTGAAGAAGTGTGTCGGATCCATAGCCGGGCAAATAACTTACGGCAATTCAAAGGAAGACGATACTGCCGGATATATTATCGGGTGGAAGATATCCGACACATGCTCTAGTAACGGTTTAAATGGCAGTTAAAATGCCTAAGGCTGGGCATACCATTCCCGGCATCCCACCCGGCACATCACAGAAAAAGAAAAAATAAGAGGTCTATATAAGGAGATTTTGTCTCCGTCTTCATTAACACTTTTCATATTTTTCCGACCGTCATTCACCGAGAGAGAGAACATAAGAGTGCCTCCGCTTCTAATTTCCAAGGTTCAATCGAATTCTATCAGATTCCGATTCTACTTCCACTGTTGCATTGCTCTTGTCTTGCTCTACGGATCCATGCTATTATCTTCACCATTTATCAAAGGATTTTCAAAGCCAAATCAACCAGAAGAAGAACAATTACGGGTTTGAGGGAAACTTTCATTATGTTTACTTTTCCTCCCTTCTTCATTGTGAATCTTTGGTTTGTCTCCATGGCTGAGTAGAATCCAAGTTATCCATGGTTAAGAATGTGCTCTACCAATGTAGACTCTGATTAATTATATAGTGTTTCTGCAAATAGAATCAACAATTTTGTTGTCTATTCTAAATGAATTGGTGTTGTTTGCCTTTATATTTAATTTGAAATTCTACTTTAGTCGATCAACGAGAGTAGAATGGTTTATCATTCTCTTGATTGCCTGTGTTGTTGATTATGATACAGGAAGCAACCTTCAGGATGAATTAAATAACTAGGGCATCATTCTACTGTCTTATATGGGCATGATTTTCTTGATTCGAAACCAAATTGTTAAGTTCCTTGTTTTCGTGATTTGAAACTGGAAAATTTTGTGAAATTTGAGTGTGTCGTGTGCCTTTCCGGGTGTAGTATGTCCGGCAGTGTGAAGAATATTTAGTGTCGTACATGACGAAACCGGCAGTTCACCCGGCATACCCATAAGTTTGGTTATTATTGACTTGCCGTATGTTGTATAATCATTGTTTACAAAATATGGTAGTCTAGAATCCCGAGCCTTGGATAATTTATCCCACCATATTTGTTTAAAGGGAAAATTACATCCCCCACCCATGACATTTAGTGAAATTACACACCCCACCCACGAGGTTTGAAAAATTACTTTGCCCACCCATGTGGTTTCCTCTATTTTACATCCGACAACTTTTCTAATATTTGATCAATTAAAAGATCTTTAAATGTTGTCCAAAATTGATAAAACTTTACATGGATGATGCTAAGGTGTTATATTTTTGTCCAACACCAAATCCAAAGTTTTTAAAGCTCATATATGACCTGTGGGCCCAATGAAAACACGTTGTCATGTCACATGTTTCATTGGGTCCCACGGATCACATATGATCTTAAAAAACTTTTGGATTTCACGCTAGACCAGTATTGTAAAGTTTAATCAATTTTGGACAACATTTAAGCATCTTTTAAGTTGATCAAATATTAGAAAAGTTGTTTGATGTAAAATAGAGGAAACCACATGGGTGGGCAAAGTAATTTTTGAAACCTCGTGGGTGGGGTGTGTAATTTCACCAAACGTCATGGGTGGGGGATGTAATTTTTCCTTGTTTAAAACTTCTAGTAAGATAATTTGTAATTGTTTACTAATTACTTAATTTAGAGTATTAGTATTTCACTTGTCTCCCCCTATTCACAACCATATAATTATCTTAGGATAAAAGGCTAGTTTAAATTAACAAGTCCCTTGGGTTCGATAGTCCTTGGTCTTCATCATGAAACCATTTACCATAATAGAAATTCTTGATGTCGACACACATTCTCTAATCCACCCTCGCCACTTTTTACCGAATCTGAAATTCTCTAACATTTGTTGCATGAAATCCCAGGATACACAATCATAAGCTTTCATAAAATCAACTTTCAGTAGGACACCCTTTTCTCTTCTCTTCCTTAGCCATCTCACGGCCTCATTTGCTATAAAGGGGCCTTCAAGGATATTTCTTCCTTTTACAAATGAAAACTGAGTTTCTCCAATCAGTTGGGGCAAGATCTTGCTTATTCTATTCGCTAGTAGCTTTGCTATCACTTTGTAAATACAACCAATCATACTGATTGGTATGTATTCATTAAGATGTGTTACCTCTACCTGTTTTGGAATCAACGTGATCCATGTGGTATTTATGCCCCTTTCAAGATTTTCGGTGATGAAGAACTTTCTCACGTCGTTACAGAAATTTTAACCAATGATGTTCCACTATTGTTTGATAAACCTCATGTTATACCTATCAAATCCAGGTGTTGTTGATCCGTCGCACTCCCAGACTGTATTCTTTATCTCAAACATTGTTGGAGGTTCCTCCAAGTTTCTAGCATCTGAGTCCAAGAGTCGTGGGTATGCTACCGAGGGAGGGCTGACTCGCGATTCTTTCCCTGGTTCATATAGCTTCGAGTAGAAACTGATTATGTGGTCTTGTAAATATATACCCTTTATTTAGATGTGCATCTATTTTTGGTTGGGTGCAACTAATTTCATTTTTTATTATTCTTGACCCCATGATAAGTAGTAAAGTAACTAATATATATATTAGTCTTCTCCGGTAGTTTGTTGATGGGTGTGGTTGCTTGGGGAAGGGAGCAATGTAGAGGCTAGAAGAGAAGCTCTCAAGGGGGGCCTCCTCCCTCTTTTTTTCTTTTCTTTATCTTGTCTTTATTTTCATCTTCAACTTCAAATTTCTTCCTATCCTTCATAAATAAGATGGTTCTTGTTACCATCGCGTAAATCTCACCAAGAGGTTCAAGTTGAGCACAACCTTTGGTGTTTGTGGTGATTTTACAGAAATGAGTTTTGCAAGGCTCCACTTCCTCACTTACGACTCCACCTGCCACCGCCACCCACCACTATGCTGCCACCTCACCTAATCCATCGTCGTCTCGCTCCACCCTGTCATCGCTGGTGTTGCCTCCATCCTACTTGTTTGCTCTTTTGTTTCTACAAATAGGAAGAACCCGCTTGTTTCAGTTCTCTGGTTTTCGTCGGATTTTCATTGCGACGGGTTTTCGTTGGATTTATATCATGAAGGGTTGGTGCTTCAGTTGCATGTTGTCCGGTTTGGACTCTCGAGTGGATCTAGTAGTTTGGCTTTGTCTATGTTGTTTAGTCTTGTTCAATATTCTTGTTATCCTTGTGGTCTAATTTCTTTAGTCTTCTGGCTTAAGCTGGTGGTTCTTAGGGTAGTTTTTGGGAGTTTCATTTGGATATTAGGTAAATCTCCTCTCTCTCCTTTGATAATGGTTGGTTGTCATATGAGCTCGGTTTCCTCAAACCGATTGGTTCTCATGCACTTCTCTAGCCACAAATCTCACTTTAGAGATTGTTGTGTTGAGTTGTTGATCTTTTGGTTGTTGGTGGTGGTTAGGTTTTGGTTCTCTATGATCTTATCATCTTTTACCGCACTAGTTCAAATGCTAGGTATGTAATTTCTATCAATGAAATTAGCATCTAATTTTTTTAAAAAATAGTTTGTTGATGAACAATACATCTAACTTCTAATCATTATTTTATTTAAATTTTATTCATTATTTAACCTAATCAACTTGGATAAAATGCTCATCCCTGTGAATCTCTAGTAAATTTGATGCTTGTTATGAAAAAAAATTGGGTCTAGCTATTCTTGTGGTTTCTATCATTCGGTTAGTGAGACTTATTTGCCGAATGGGGTGAATGATGGAACTTGCTTAATTTTTTCTAAAACATTAACTACTATTGATTACTTAAACATAGTTGATTTACAAGCCTAGAGATTACAACCCTACCCACCAACCTAGCTTAAAGGAAGCAAACTACCATATGCACTAAATCCCAGAGGACGTTACAAAAGTAGTGTTGGAGACGAGCGATCGATTAACAGTCACCAAATCAACACAAAAGATCACACTTTCAAATCCGAAGCATATAAACATAGCCATCCACCAAAAAATTCCTACCTGCATTAACTAACCTTCATATAGTGTATGTAAAACAAAGCCACTTACGTGGCTTACAACATAGATGAAAAGATAGCATAACAACCGAAACAAACTATAACTAAACTCTAAACACATCTTGATCAAACAGAGCATGGATTCGAACACAGGGTTACAAAAGCAGAGCATCACACGAGGCATGCCCAAGCTTGTGCGGCTGAAACTGTGAGTCTTTATTTTCCCTGGCGCCCCGCGGCCTTCCAAAAGGCACTTTCTTACCTATTCGAATACTCTGATGACAAGCCAACACCCCCACAAAACCAAGGCTGAGATCAATCCTTACCTTCTTCCATTTGCGCCTTGCCTCTAGCTCCTGTATATCCCAGAATTCTTCAGGTGTAGCAGCTTCAAGTAGGTATCCAAACCTCCGCTTTTGTACCATGTCGCTCGTGACTGGCACTCAAGTTGTATAGCCTCCATAAGAGGGGTAGGATCTCCGTTGAAAACCATTGGGGCAGAGAGTAGAACTATCAAAGCTGGAGGATTTGGATTAGGTTGTGGAGAGGTAGAGGCTTGGCTAAGAAGGTCAACCTGCACTCCAGGAATAGATCCTAACGATTGAGGAGGAGATAGAGCCTTATGAGGCCTCAGCGGGTGAGATAGACATCGGTCCTCAACCACATGCCGCATGGAGCGTCTCCTTCTTCAAATAGGCTTTTGGCTAAAAAAATTGTCGTAGCATGCAAAAACAGGGCGTAAGTGGAGCAGATCGCTGGCATATTATCATAGTGATAGGGAAGACCAAGAACTGACCATCCAATGCTAGAGGAAGGGACGACATAACCAAAAGATTGAGATTAAGTAGTACCTTTAAGCGCAATTACTTGTAGTTGAAGCAGCATGGATCCTCAATGAGACCAGTCAAACGTCCACGCTTCAACCCCACTTTTCCGTAAAATGGATGATGTAACAATCCCTTGGAACGTCATAGATGTGTACCCAGAAGGGTACCCACCCGTGCTCATGTGCATCGATATCCTTATCAGACTCAAGCTGCTGGACATGGAAGAGGAAGCCATTGACCTCCCAAGGTCCTCTGACCAAGACTGCATGCATCACCTCAACCTTCTCAAACTTGATGACAAAGCTATCAAATCCCACCTTACAGAACCTAAACCCACCCAACGAACCCTAGAAATGACGCAGTGGGATAGCAAGGTGTTGAGTGATGATTTCAGTGAAGGGGAATAGCTTTCCCACTAAGGAGCAATCATAGGCTAATAACACCCCCGAAACTTCAACAACCTTCATGGTGATGGAATAGAGGAGTAATCGAGGCAAGGGTTAGTCGAGGAATGGGAGACTGGCGATTAGGAGAAAAAAGATGGACGTTGGAGTGCTTACCAGTAAGAGACCTCTTAAAGGGAGTGAGCATGCAATACCTAGAGAGCATAGTCTCTAATTTGGATAAGAAGGGTTGATTAAAAGCATGCAAATGATTAGGTGGACATAGAGAGGGTGAGGAAGTTCGAAGAGTTGGCCATGTGTTTCAAAATAGTAGAGAGTTTAAGCTTGGTGATTGTGAGAGAGGCGCGGAGGGAAAAAAATAAAGGAATAGGGCTAGCCGACGAGAAGTGACACTGCATTCCAGCGTAAGTCATCTCCCATCATGATCACCGCTGCGTAGTGGGTGACGTTTCAGGAACTTCAACAGCATAAGGCCTAGAGAACTTCCAAGGACACGGATACGGAAGAGGAGTAGACACCACACCTGTGCAGAAGCTCTTGACTAAGGAGATATTTTCTCCCTTCAAGTCATGCAACTTGATTCGGGGTGTTTTGTAACTCTATACGTTTGATGGATAACCAAAAGAGAAACTACTTAAAAGCGACATGAAAAATCCTTAAACGGCTTCACAAAAAAAATCCCCTACTAAAGCACTATGATATAAGCATACTCTCTAGCCAAATGCGGTCAGTGGTGGCCTACGTTTAACCTAGATGACATAGTTAATGAATAATTTGGTGGAGTGTCAACCTTGAAGGTGTGTCGATTCTATTCATCAAGTTTTTTTGCATCTTTTGCATCATAGTCCATACACTAGGGAGGCGATTGCTGCTTTCTGACAAAGTCGATAATTAAGACTCTTACGCTTGAAATAGCAGAACATCTAGCTCAGACAACTCGTGGCTATATCGATTGGTGGAGATAGCCAATCAAAAATAGTCCACCGTACCTTTTAATAGTCCACCATCCCATCAAATAAAGGTGTTTTTTGGTCTTTTGAGCTAGCGCTAAGCCATAAGATTGGAGTTTATCCATTGTTTTACGATAACCTTTGAAAGTGATCCCAAAAGCAAACTTGGTTTTGGGGGTAGTCCAAGTTTCTCAACCAAATTTGTGTCAATGGGAAGAAGTAAGAGTGAGGAAGGAGCCATATTATTGTCTACTAAGAGTGAAATTTCCCTTACGCATATGTCTGGGTTGATCTATCACATTGAGATGGATTATTGGACAAGAACACAACACAAAGAAGAAGCTCATCTATCTTATTTTATTAGACAGATTGCAAACTTCGCTTGTAAGTGATCCAAATAGATCAATCACATGAACATGTTGATACAAATCAACTACTCTCAGTTCTAAAGTGGTAATCTATCCTAGAATTGTGATCCTTTCTTTTTTTTTCTCAATCTCAAATCTTCTCACATTTTATGGAAAAACACTTCTTTGATGTAGGGTGTCCCTATATATATAACTTGTTTTCTTCTAACCCTCACAAACTAGAGAAAAATAACCAAGGAAAGATAAAGCAAATGTATGTGATCAACTCTATCTACAAACATATAAAGTAGATTTATCTAGTCGGATCTATCTAAATATCATAACCTGTTAGAATCTTATATAATCTAAAAAAAAACTGCCAAAATTTGTTACTAAGAGTATCTTTATAGAAGATTCTCCCTGAAATTTACTCATTATCTAGTACTTCAAGTACACTTAAATCTAGGGTATGTCAAGGTCATTGATCCAACAACTTTGATTAAGGTAGTCATAGTCAAAACAACTTTGATCAAGTTTAAGTTTGCTTTATCAAAACTCTTCCACTTACACTTACTGAGAAGGACAATTTTTGTTTTCAAGGGAGAAGGAAGATGATATTAAAGATCGAACAACTTTGGATGGTGAAGTGGATGCTAAACAGACTTACTTTACACTTTTAAAAAAGGTGCCAAATTATTTAGAAACTCCATACAAAAGCTAGAAGACAGGTTTGTAACTTATGATTTTACTATATAGTTTTATGAGTCTTTTTAATCATTTGAAACATTTTTTAAATATTTCTTAATAATTACCACCTACGGTTTACATGATTTTTGGAAATGATGTACTCCATCATATAACTATATTAATTTTTTATAGTTACAAATATATTAGATTGCGAGAATCGAGAGACTTTGTGGAGTTTCAAGTATACTAGATCATGAGAACTGAGATTAATATCTCTTTTTCAAAAGAAAACCATTGTATTCATGCCATATCAAAAGAACTAAGTACAAGGATTAAAAACACCACTTCTTCCACCTCCTACCAAACCACTAATACAACTTATGTTCACATCCTATTATGTTAGTAACAACCTTTGACCAAGACAAAGTTCGAAATCCATCCCTACCCCTAAAGTGATGACTAAACATGTTCCCTAGCAACATATCCTTATGGAAGATTGAACTACTGATGAGTACAAAAGAGTATATCCAATCCTGATGAGCATAATCTCTCGCACTGTTGGCGGTGCGATTAGCTAAAGATCTTACCATGCAACAGCAGTGCAATACATTGTCATCCCAACCCACCTCACAAGATCAATCACCAAGTGAAGAGAAGTCTTATCCTTTCCTTCATGACCTCTTCGTTGGAGAAAAACAAATCCATCTCGAGCTTTATCTGTTACAATACCAAAACCCAAAGTAAAAGCTATACTCCTTCGCTAACCAGGAGACTTATTTAAGCTCCATTGTCATTGGACACAAAATTTACCAAGCATCATAGAACCTAGTTGCTTCTCTTTTAAATATAAAAGATCAAATGATAGACTATATGACATACAAACTGGATGAGGTCTCCTCTTCCCTACCATTTAAGAGAAAACTAACTCATGGCTTTAGCTAGTCCTCCGGCTCCCTGGATTCCACCTTTTTATTAGAACAACTATGGACATTATTGTTTGTCCCTGAATCATGAAGGAAATCAATTTTATGTTGATTCTTCTGTGTAGGCTAAATATGCTTCCCTTTCCTTGTCTTATCAACAAGTTGCTACATCTTCAAAAAAAATCAGGGAACCTTCACAAACCACTCGATCGATTCTTTTTTTTACACCCCACCCCCCACCCCCCCATTGGTTCCTCATCTATCTTCATTAGAATTGGCAACTCTATCTCTGCCCCCAAATATATGTTGGACATTTCCTGCTACCCCATCTGCTCGAGTTGTATTTTCTTTGTTGTTTACATCCGATTCCTCATTGGGGTCATCCCCCGAGACACTGTCTTTCCTCATTAACCCACACATATATTTCTATACTTTGTCATTATCCTCACTGCCTCCCTTTGCTTTTCTAAATCTCAACCCCGCTGCGTGAAACCAAGGTCCATATGGGTAAGCTCCTTCCTCTGTCTCAGTTTTATCTAAGCAGTCCCTAGCAACATGCAAGAAGAGACCATATTTGAAGTAAATAACCACCATGTGTTCCTAAGTAATCCGTAAAACCATATCTACTCTCCCCATGGACATCGTGACGCACCGCATAACTGGTTAATAGATATCAGTTAAGACTTTGATCCTCGTATATTCCCTACCCAATTGTTAGGCAAAACTACTCTAAGTAGTAAGACCTAGATAAAACGGGCAAGTCCATCCAATTCGTTGCAATATAACAAGTGTCGTATCCACAAGGAAATTGGTTTCTAAATCCCAAGCGTCGGTACTTTAGTAATGTGCAAACAAAAACTATAAACGGGGGTTTAGTCGGAGGCAAGGTTAGTTGTTTGTAACGATAAAAACAGTAAAAACAGTAAATCAAGTGTTGATTTGAATGGATGGAAAAGTACCGTAGGATAGTGGGGAATCGCCTAAATCACCCAAAGAATCTCATAACCTTAACTCATTATCTCATTGTCTATTAGAGCTTAATTCATGAATTCCCCAAATCATGAGAAAATCAATTCTTACCTAATTAGCCAAACCTCTTAATTAAAGAAGGTCTAAGTCACTAAGTAGCATTAAGCAAAAGCTCTTATCAAGAGTGTAAAAGTTAGGGTTTATCCCTCTTTTTCTCAAGTTCCAAACTCAAGCTCAAATGTTGAATGGAACCACCATAAATGTCATAGTTGATCAAATTAAAGCATTAATTGATATTGAAGGAGATAAAACAAGAGTATTTAATGAGTTAGCTCACAAGCATTCAATGAGCAATGTTAGGGTCAAACCCCATCCTAGGATACAAAATGAGACTACTCAACCATTAAAAAGAGAAAGAGAAGAGAAAAGAGAGATTTAGCCATTAGAGGAGCTCTAGAGCTTCAATGGAGGTGGATTCTTCACTTCCTTCTTCCTCCTCTTCTTCTCTTCTTTTCTCCTCCTCTTTTCTCCCTTCTTTTCACTTCACTCTCTCCTCTTTTAGGTTGTAGTTATGGTGTGTGAAAAAGTGAGTAAGTGTGTGTAAGTTTTCCGTTTTTAAAACTAAAAAATGGATAAATTTCCGTTCTGACCGCCCCACAGGGGCGGTCGGCCTGGGGCAGTCCGAACCAGAAAGAAACTCGCGCGGCAGACTCAACCCGACTACCCCACAAGGGCGGTCATCCTGGGGTGGTCCGGACCAGAGAGTAAATCTTGTGTCGAACTTAACCTCGACCGCCCCATAAGGGCGGTCGGCCTAGGGCGATCCGGACCAGAAGGGAATTTTGAGCATTCGACTGCCCTACGGTTCTGAGGGTAGGTCTCCACCTGAAACGGTCTTTCTGCACCGAAACCATCCCCATTTGACCCATTGTCTTTGACACACTCCTCATGGCAATAAAGCTTGGTCACAAAGTCTTGAGAATCTTCAAAAGTCATTGCTCGAATGAGCTTTTACCTATATGGTAATCAAAATCGTATAAGTTCACCTATATTAACGAAATGTTCTATAAAGTTGTGAAATAGGTCAATGGTTGCATGCAGTGGCGGACCCAGAGATTAAAAATTATGGGGTCACTGACAAATAAAAATTTCTATAGTTAATTTTTTATGACATTTATGGGTCACTAATACATAAAATATCTACTATTTTATAAAAAACTACATTAAAACTAACTATATTAATTTTTTTTTACAAAAGTCATGGGTCACGTGACCCCACGTGACCCCTACTAGGTCCGCCCCTGATTGCATGAAATCATGGTAAATAAAGACCTTATAATTACATTATTTCACCACTTATCACCAATCTTTCATCATCATCTCCAAATTCAACAAAGTGACTCTCATAAAATCTACAGTAAAACAAGAAGGGAACATCATGGATACAAACCTATATGAGAATCAGTCGAATGATGTTATCCCTGTAGGCTTTGAGTATCAGGACCCTTTGGATTGCCAATAGCAAACCATCAAAATACAATGGGCCTCTGTTTTGAACTGCATGCATCATGTCTTCCTTTCTAAACTCGAAGAAAAATCTCTCTCCACAGTACGAACCTTTAAATCGTCATCCATTTGTCGCACCCGACTTAAGGTACTCTCCATGGCTCGTAAGTATATATGCAACCTTTGAAGTAAACAACTTACCCAACAAACATCGCTCAAAATGAAGAACTTGACCCTCCTCCACTAAGTCATCCAAGCAATTAAGTTCTCCTTCCTGTAACCAACTCCATCATCGATCCCGGCATGTGAGGATTCGTCATATGACACAAACGTGTGCAAAAAGAGAAGAGAAAAGGGGGAGAAAGAAAACAAGGAAAAAGGATGTAAGAAAAAGAGAAAGAAATGAAGAGATAAATCACCATAGGGATTTAAAAAACAAAACCGACTCTTGCTAAAACCTTATCCCATGCAAACAGTAATTATGAACGAAGCACAACTGTCAAGATAGACTATAGAGAAACAATTACGTGGTTGTTGATTAACCCACACCCTTGCAAAAAGATATAATGATCAAACCCTGGAAATCGTTGTAATCAGCACAGTAGCCAAAGAGACAAAAGAAAAAATAAATTGAAGAGACAGGAACTTAATAAACTCTCGCTGCCATTTTCCTAATCCAACTTGTTTCGAATGAGCACAATACTACTACAAAATTACCAGAAACTGAGAACTGTGATTAATTTTTTTTGATAATTTGGGTTTTTCACCATTCATTGATATCACGACAACTACAAAATGATTAATATTTCATCTATATAATAGTGTGTTCTTATAATTTTGTTAGCTTTCTAGTTTACACGTATGATTATATGGAAGGATCTTTTGATCAGTTGTACGGGGGAGGGGGAGGAATTGACCATTATTTTAACTCGTGAGATAAATAAGACGAGATTGGCTTGGGACCTGGTCTCACAAGGAATCCAGATTTTCTGGATTCATTCTCATTGGTGGAATGCAATATTTTATTATATAAATGATTAAATATTTTAGTTAATTGTTAATATTAGTGTCATGGAAACCAAAAAGGTAATTCTGTCATAAATATTTTTACTATGTTTAAATTTCTTCACGTTTTTCAATTGTATAGAAGTAATAATTATGGGGTAGCTTAATAGTCATGGGATATCTGGTATATGAGTGTAGAAGACGTTAGTGCTTCATATTGTTATAAGTACTTGATATACTATTGATTTAGTATTTCAGTGTGTACGTTTTGGGAAACTGAAAAGGTATTTCTGACATAAAAAATTATTATATTAAAAAAATTTCATGTTTTCCAATATCATAGAAGTAATAATTATGGGGTAGCTTAATAATCACCGGATATCTGGTATATGAGTGTAGAACATATTAGTGCTAAAAGATATTATTGAGTACTTGCACTACTACTGATTTAGTATTTTAGTGTGTATGTTTTGGAAAACTAAAAAGGCATTTCTGACATAAAAATTTATTATATTTAAATTTTTTTCATGTTTTCTAATATCGTAGAAGTAATAATAATGAAGTATTTTTAATAGTCACAAGATATCTGGTATATGAGTGTAAAATACATTAGTGCTTCAAGATATTGTACTAAGTACTTGATCTAGTACTAATTTAGTATTTCAGTGTGTACGCTTTGGGAAACTAAAAATGTATTTTTGTTATAAATTGTTTAATATATTTACATCTTTTCACGTTTTCCAATATTGTAGAGTAATCATTATGGAGTAGCTTAATAGTCACACGATATCTAGTATATGAGTATAGGACATGTTAGTGCTTCAAGATATCATTACGAGTACTTGATCTACTACTGATATAGTATTTCAGGTTTATCAATTAGAATAGGTGTGTCATTGTAGTAGTTGAGTATAGGTTTACATGGTAATTCAAGTAGAATTAACTTAGAATTTGAAACGAAGACTAGTAGTAATATTTACCCAGTAAATGAATATAACACATACTAGGTGATAAGTGTTCAAATGAGCATGTTTTAGGGGTGTATTTCATATGTTTTAACTTGAGAAAACGCCATTCAACCATCTGCTTGAGCTTGAAGACAAGCCATTAGAGGACAGCTTCCACCTTGACTTCATGGAATCTCCTCTCTCGGAAGTCAACTACCAATATTTCCCCTCCTTCTTCGTGCTCTACCAAGAAGATGAGGATGTTTACATTCTCAAATTTGAGGAGGAGCCATCAAACATTGATCTTCATCTAAAGGATCAATGCCTTCCCCACCTATGCACCAATGAAGTAGGGTGGAAACTCAAAGTTCGCCCGCTAAGTGTGAAGGCCACTTTCCCCTTTGATCCCGGACCAGAGATAGAAGACAAAGTCCACCCCGGAGTTCTCCCTGCAGTGCTCATTGAAGATAAGGATGTCTTTATCCTTAATTTTGAAGAGGAGGCTCCACCAAAATTTGATCCTCGCACCAAGGATCAACAACCTCAACACTTCAACCTAAAGAAAGATTGGTGGAGCTTGCACTTCTACATTCTAAGTGTCGAGGTAACATTTCCTTTTGATTCGGGTTGTTTTTCAATGATTCATGATGCCTGCCCCACTCACCCATTGAAGCCGACTTCAATGTTCATATTCAATCCCGGACGACTTCAAGGTGGTATGGTCTAGCTAAAGACCTTAAAGATGGGTAGCTTCCCGGGAGGCAACCCGGATGAAATTTCTTGTTGCTTATTTCATTTTCCTTTATTTCAATTGTCAAGTTCTCCTTTGATTTTGTGTTTGCTAGCTTTTAACCCCGTTAGTAGTTGGTTGCTTCTAGTGTTTCTTGCAGGTGCAACTTAAAGTTCACACCGCAACCAAGCTACGCTAATTGAGACTAAAGCTCAAGTGTGGGGGAGTTCCTTCAATGCAAGCAACAAAAATCTCATGGGAGTACTAGTTTCTTAGATTTTGATACTCTCACTTCTCTTCTTTCATTTTGACCCTGCTTGTTTCTGTCAGTGGGCATAGCTTATGTGCTATAATGTTCTTTGTGTCCCTTGCATTTTCTCTCTGTCTGCTTCCCGAAAAGGTCTTCTGGAACCTTCCCCGGTTTGTTTGTGTTCTTAAATGTTAAATCTCTACCTGTCTTGCGGTTGTCCAAAATCAAAAACTTGGACCCTTGTGTTGTCAGTTGTTCTCATTAAGAACAAATACTGTTATTATTTATGGGATAAATGCTCAAATTTTTCTTCTTGATTGCTTTTGAGGAGCATTTTACGTGTGGTGTGGCCAAGTGATCTTATATGGTTGGATTTTTATTGCTTTGGGGTTCTTTCTGTCTTCTTTCTTAGGGATTGCTAAGGGGTGCTTCTTTGTAAAAATCCTAAGGGACTTGTGAGACGCCATTGGTAACCAACAATGAGAGTCATCTCTTATGAAAAAGTGAAACAAATGCATAAATCTATTTTTCCTATTGTTTTCTTCTCAATGTCCATTCTTGAGAGAAGTTTGCCATGGAAAAAGTTCTTCAAGTTTCCTAATATCTAAAGCTTTGAAGCACTCCGGATCATACCCTGAAACTCTAGATTTTTTTTGCCCTGAGCACACTCATGCCACCACTAAGATATGGTTCACACTCCTCAAAAGTTTTATTCACTTTTTACTTCTCGCTTATCCTACAATTCATGTTAGTATTTGTTAGTCTTGAGCATTCCTTACTTGCTTGGGTGCTTGGTTTTGCTTGAGGACAAGTAAAAAGGTAAGTGTGGGGGTGTGATGAGTGTCCAAATGAGCATGCTTTAGGGGTGTATTTCATATGTTTTATCAACACACTTTTCATGCTCATTTCTTCACTCTAACTAGTTTTCCTCTAGTTTTGTGTTTTATTGATGTCTTACACAATTATTGCTGAAACAGGATGAATAACATAGCTAGGAATAAAGTAGACAAAAATAAAAACGCGTGGGCGTAAACTAGAGCTACTCAAAACTTGTTCGGCCCGGAAAAAGTCCGATAGGTCCGAATCTGACGGGCTGTCCGGGCGGGCTTGGACAAAAAAAAGCCCGGATAAAAAACCGGGCCGGACCGGCAAATTTTCAAGCCCGCGGGCCGAGCCCGTCCGGCCCAGTTTTCAATATTATTTATTATTTTTAATATATATATAAAATAATATATATATTATTATTATATAATACATATATCAAAATTTTACTCAAATTTATATATATTAACAATTTTGAAATTAAAGATATATATTTTTTAAAAAAAATTAATTTAAAGAATATAAATAAATAAATAACCGAGTCGGGCGGGCCGGGCACCGGCAGAGCTAGAAAAAACCGGGCTTAACACGGCCCAGCCCGAAGATATAAAAAACTGGGCTTGGTCTCCATGAATATGCCCGACGGGCCCAAAAAATCTCTTTGGCCCGGCCTGAACCTGGCCCGCCCGCCCGGATGATCATCTCTAGCGTAAACAAATTCAAAATCGGAGCTAAAATGAAGAAGATATAGCATTTTGAATACTAGCCTGCCCATAGGACTGACCCAGGTGGGTCGGTCATAACCTACTGGAACCGACCGACTCAGGTTGGTCGGTCGGACAAAAATTTGTGCACGTGATGACGTCGTCTCCCAGAGGTGACCAACCCACGTGGGTCGGTCAGGCTAAAAGTTTGCCCAAAATCGTGCTTTTAAAAGGGGAAGAGAAGAGGAAAGAAAGGGAGTTCGAAACCAGATCAGTGGGCGAAGCCAAAGGAAGAAAAAGAGGGGGTTAATGGCCATTTCTTACTCTCTCCCTCTTTTACTCTCTCCCTCTTTTACTCTCTAATGGTTGTTTGAACACTTGTATACCTTGGGATGAGGTTTCTCCCCAAAATCTCAAAATTGTTTTTGTAAGCCTAACTCATCTTTTGTAGTTGTTTTCTTCTCATCAATGCTTAATTAATGCTTTAGATTTGATCTCATATTGCATTTATTATGATTCCTTGCAAAATTATGTTGTGAACTTGGGATTAGACAAATTGGGGATGAACCCTAACTTTTATTTCTCTAAATTAGGGAGTGAAACTTTAAGGCTATTGTTAGGAGCTTGAAATTAATGTTATCTAGTGACTCTAGCCTTTCTTGAATTAGGAGGTGTGATTAATTAAGTAAGATTTGATTAGTTCAAGATTTGGAGAATCCTTACATTAGCGTTAATAGACAACTTAGTGAGGTAGAAATGAGAGCATATTTGAGTGATTTAGAAGATTCCCACTATCCTAAGGTATACACATATCTTAGATTAGTTAGTTTGACTTTACTATTTTTCTTCAATTTCGATATCAACTAAAAACCCAAAAACCTCCAATTTACATTTATGCACTTTTGTTTATATTCTTTCACAAACATTAAACATATAATTGATTAGATACTTACGAATTCCCTGTGGATACGACCTTGTTGTACTACAATGACTGGGTTCACTGCCCATAGTTAGCAATTTGATTTCATCACTATTTTGCTCAGCTCTAGTATTTGAGTAAGTCTTTTGATAGTATACGTATAACAATAGTGTTGGTATCTTTTCATTTTCCACTGGACATAAAACTGAACAGAGGAATGAGTAGATGAATAGTCAAAACGATATATATATATGTTTCTCACAAAGCATACCAGAATTACTTAATACTAGCTAGCTTCTTCTTCCTCATTCCACTTCACCACCATTTTCGTATGATATAGTAATATTTTTCCCGATTCTTGGTATCATATCTACATTGCATTTATAGTTGATGACGATATTATTGAGACAGGCAAGAATTTCAAGGGATGTTGATTTCTTCATTTTTGATGCTATAGTAATTTAAGTTTTAAATTAGTATTTTTTTCGTATCACAATTTGTATACCAAGTCACAACTACTGCTCGAAAGCCATCGAAAATATGAGTATATTGTATGTATAATTTAATCATACTGTTTTTAATATAAAATAAGGTATTAGAATAATCAACTAATAAGTATAGTAATCTATACAAATAAAGTGTTGGACTTATTATATCATAAGTATATGAATATGGATATGTTAACATATCGTTATGTACACGACTACGTATGTATAGTGAATCAAATATAAGGATTACTTAAGTATACAACTGATTATATGTTAAATATACGAGTAAAGGACATTTACTTAAAGTAATTGACTACATAAATAGTGTACTTAAGTATATGAATAAGGATATTGTAAAGATAAGAATGTGAAAGTGTAAAGTATACGAATATTACAAATTAAGTATACCAATACTTTAAGTATACGAATAGTTACAAATTTTGATACTCGCATAGGTCTTTCACATGCGCATGTGTTCTCACAGTGATTCTAAGGGGTTGGAATCCTGACATGTTATCACTTGTTGTCTGCAGCTCTTTTATAAATGACTCTATCGTATTTTTAGAATCCTTTTTGGCCATGATCTTTAGACCTCCTATTGAAAATTCATAAACTCTTTTTGCATCATTCTTAGACACCGACAATATCTTTCCATCAGGCATTAACATGCTGAACTTGTCCCATTTGAAGTTCATGTAGAATCATTTTCGTACACTTGGTGGTACAACACGGGCATGGATTGTTAGTAATAGACCAAATCCAGCCTTTTCTAGAGTTTGTTCCTTAAGCAACCTCATAGGATCACTCTTCAGTCCCTGGATTAAGTCAATGAGGTGGACAGTTGAACCTCGACAAGCTGACATAAACAGCTTCGGGTCATTTTCTAATGCCAACTGTTACAAAAAATGATAGTATATCCAAAAAAGCATTCTAATTAGTAACATATAGTCAGTCAAATAAGTAATATTTGTATACTTAATTTATGAGAACTCGTATACTTAACACTATTACATTTCATATACGTTATTTGCAAATATTCTTATACTTAACATTATCACATTCGTATACTTCACACTATCACATATGTATACTTAATTTGTAAACATTCGTATACTTCCTATTATTACATTCGTATACTTAATTTGTAAACTTTTGTATACTTACCGATGTCACAAATTCGTATGCTAATGATCTGATCAGTCAAACACTATTTTTTGTACAGATACCTATACATATTATACAATAATTCTAATATTTTTTGTTAAAAGAAACTTAAGTATACAGTCATATACTTCCTCTACCAATATTCGTATACTTGAAATATGAATATTCTTATACTATATGAACCAATATTCATACACTTTATATAACTACATTCAAACACTTTATATAAGCATTCATATCCTTTATATTATGCATGTAACAGCCCAGTCTTAACCCACATGTGAGATATTGTCCGCTTTGGGCCGCAGCCCGCACGGTTTTGTTTCTGAGGGTGATGTACTCACACCACTCAAAAGGCCTCTCACAAGGGGAGAGTATCCCCACACCTATAAGGTGTGGTTCGTGCGCTCTCCCGGTCGATGTGGGAGGTGACCCCTACACTGGGTATCACACTCTACCCCCCTTGGGAGCCCAGCGTCCCCGCTGGCACACCGACCTGGGCCTGGCTCTGATACCATATGTAACAGCCCAGTCTTAACCCACATGTGAGATATTGTCCGCTTTGGGCCGCAGCCCGCACGGTTTTGTTTCTGAGGGTGATGTACTCACACCACTCAAAAGGCCTCTCACAAGGGGAGAGTATCCCCACACCTATAAGGTGTGGTTCGTGCGCTCTCCCGGTCGATGTGGGAGGTGACCCCTACACTGGGTATCACAATGCATTTGTATACTTACGCCTACAAACATATTAGCATTTTCAACCCACTGTTTAGTACACCAAAATACTTACTGTTGTCTTCCTTTTGGATTTGGTTTTTGCAATGTGTTGATCCAACTCTATTCTCACTTTCTGGGGCATAAGGGAGGCCGATTGTGTGTGACTGGGTTTTCATCGTCGCAGCGAGAAAAAAAAAAGCAAGAGTATGTTTCAGCAACATGTGAAGCTTGCTCGCACCCAGGTAAAGCAACAGATCACGAATCGGAGAACTCTGAAGAAGAAAATAGTAACATATAGTTGACGTGATCTCACTCAGGATTTCCACAAAGACAAAGCTTTCTCGCAGGACTACCAGCAGGTTCAAATGCCTGAGATTAGCTTGCTCGTAGCACTACCAACAAGATCAAATGTCTGAAATTATCAGCTAGTGGTCGTCTGAACTAAGACTGACGATCAATTTGGTGAATTTAGAAAACGCCTGAATGTAATTGAGTTGAGGTAGAGGATGAGCATAGACTTTTCCTTCTTGAGCGTGTTGGTATATGTTGGTAATTGATTTGAGGTAGAGGAGTTCTTGAGTGTGTTGGTTGGTGAATTAATTTGAGAGAGAATGGAGGTAGAGGACGACTGGCGAGAGAATGGAGGTAGAGAATGACTGCGAGAATGGAGGTAGAGAGAAATTCATTTTGGTAATTTTGGTAATTGAACTGGGAATTCTAAAAGTCCAATACTTATTATAGTCTATTTCTTACCTACAACCCACTGTAGCCAGATAGCTACATACTCTACCGGAGGGGGAGCGCGTGCAATCGAACTCGTTTTTTTTTCTTCTCATTTCGTGCGGGGGGAGCGCGTGCAATCGAGCACGTTATTATTATTTTTTTCTTCTTATTTCTCGCGGTACTTACGGAACTCCTATTTTTATGCACTACAAGAAAAAACAGATTTAGCTACCAATGATTTGCTACCACACATATATTGGTAGCTACTTTCAAAAATTGCTACTGATTTTTAATGGTACTAACATAGTGGTGTCTATTTTGCTACAACAACGACAATGGTAGCTAGATTTTTTAAACGGTAGCCAAATCGCTATCACCTGACAAGACAGCTACCATTAGTAGTAGCTATTTTTGATTTCATCTTGGTTCTTTTTGTAAGAACAATTTAGCTACCAATGTTGGTAGCTAAATTACGGAATAACTACTGCAAGATGTGGCTAATTCAATCATGGTAGCTATTGTGCCACTATTAAAGCAGCAGTAGCGAAAAATATTATAACTAGTAGCTAAGTTGCTACTAAAAGTTGCTACTACCAAATAGATAAGCTAAGTTAATAAAATTGCTACTAACACTGATCACGGTTGCCATTCTGCTACTGTTTGGGCGTCGGTAGCGAATATTTTTAGCAAGCAAAAAATTGTTACTATCTTTAAGTATGAAATTGCTACCGACTAATGATGCTAATGAGATTATGACTAATATTGTGCTACATTATAAAAAATGATAGCTAATATTTTTAAGTGATAGCAAAATTATAATTCTCTTATTTAAATGTGTGATACGTATATAATTCAATTTCAAAATTGCTACTGACTAATAATGCTAATAAACTTTAGTTGATATTATGCTAGAATACAACAAATGAATGCGGTATCAAAAATTATTCTTATAACTTAAATTGTGATTACTACATAGTTTGAAATACTAACCTATACTACTACTGCCATAGTGGACATGTTATCTTTTTATATAAATTTTTAAATTTTTTAAATTTTTTCAATATAGTATATTGGTTAGCTTTTAGCTATCAAAATTTTGAAAAAGAACAATAATTAAATAAAAATTGTCTAATTCGTGAAAATGAATTAAACTATATACTACTACTAGAATTTATTTTATCATATAAGATATATTTAACATAATATTTTTGATATTATAATATTTTTAAGTCTCAAAGTATCATACATATTAATACATTATTAAATAGAGTAAAAGTATTAATTATTTAAATTAGTACACATTTTGATTAAAATTTACAAAATTAATAAAAAAGTAGTAATAATAATTTAATTAGTTAAGTGTATATATATATATATATGTGTGTGTGTGTTTATATATATTTAATTTAATACAGTTTTTATTACTATATGATACTTTTATTTACAAAAGCCACATAAACTAATAAAACATAAAAAATTAAAACTAATAAAAAATTAGTTGACGGTAGGTTAAAATTTGCAAAGTATATATATGTATGTATGTGAGTGTGTATACATTTATAAAATGTTAAAAAGTATACAAAATTATAATAAAACGTACATAAATATATGATATATTAATATTTTTAATTTACTAAACAACACACAAATTAATAGGATTTTGAAAAATAGTAAAGTTAAAACAATTTAAATTAGTCAAGATTATACAATATTATACATCTATTAAAATTTATAAAAATATTATATATACAAATTTACAAAAACAAAATATATTATTTAAAAGTTTTAATTTTCATGTAATGATGTATATTATATTAGTATTTTTAACACTATATAATCTTAATTATATAAGTAACTTTACATAATATATTATCTTTTGTATAATTTCTGACATTTCAAAGATTTTTAAAAGATTATATGTATAGTTTTAATTTTTTATAATTTTAAGCCAATAATATACTTAATTTTTATTAGCTTTATATTTTGGTTGCATTAAATTAATTTGTTATATTATATAATCGGTCATATATCTATTTTATTTTAATATATCCCTGGTTTGATCATGTCTCGACAAAAACTTCCATTTATATTTACATAAAACATTCAATATATACACGTAGTATCTATATATGATGTGAATAACTATCATGGCACAATGGTTAAGACATTCTATATTCATCCCAAACATCAGGGGATCGATTCTTGCTCTATGCATTTTAACAACACTAGTTTGAATTAAATATGTCATTGGTATGGAGGTCAATTTATACTCAACGTTGTAAGGTTCGATCCTAGATGTGTACACATAATAAGTCAAGTTACGCGGGGCACATGGCTTCTCACTTCTTGTGGGATTTGAATGGTGGTGGTGCCATTGTTCAGTATAGTGTAGAGCTAGCTATATATACCATTCTAGTATGGATTTTATGTTATTGCTATACTAGTAGCAACTTTGATACTGCTTTGCTAGTAGCCATTTTGCTACCAATATTAGTAGGATTTGTTACTGCTACACTAGTAACGATTTCGCAACTGTTATACTCGAAGCCATTTTGCTACTGTTACACTGGTAGCCATTTGGCTACTACATTCTAAAATGGTAGCAATATCTAGCTATAGGAAAAGTAGTAGCGAGGCCAAAGCGAAATCGCTACCGCATTCCAAAACGGTAGCTATTTTTAATTTAGCCACTAGGACCTTTGCTACCACTGTATATCAGTAGCTAAATCATAAAATGCGGTAGCCCGTTGTGTTTAGCTACCAAAACTGATGATTTAGCTACTGATATACAGTGGTAGCTAAATCTGATTTTTCTTGTAGTGATGATTCATTAAAATTGATATTATGATTCATTAAGTAATAAGTGGTGAATTTGACGTTTTTAACTTTCCTAGGGTAGGTTTTGGGGTGTTTTGGGGTAGGGTAATCTATTTGAAATTTATTCTGTACTTTATATTGTAGCAACTAACTCGACAGACCCTAAACCCACTACCACAAACCCTAAAAATACCTTCGACGTTTTTTAGCTATCCTAGGGTGGTTTTTGGGGTGTTTTGGGGGTAGGGTAATCTATTTGAAATTTGTTTTGTACTTTATATTGTAGCAACTAACTCGATGGGTTTTTAGGGTTTGTGGTAGCGGGTTTAGGGTCCACTGCAAACCCTAAAAATGCCTTCGACGTTTTTTAGTTATCCTAGGGTGGGTTTTGGGGTGTTTTGGGGGTAGGGTAATCTATTTGGAATTTGTTTCATACTTTATATTGTAGCAACTAACTCGACGGGTTTTTAGGGTTTGTGGTAGCTTTCCTTGGGTTTTAGGGTGTGTGGGGTTAGGGTAATCTATTTGGAAGCCGTTATATACTTTAATGTGAGAATGTACATATTTTAATGTGAGAATGTACATGTTTTAATGTGACGATGTACATGTTCAAATGTGAGAATGTACATGTTCAATTATGAGAATGTACATGTTTTAATGAACATCTGTACATGTTTGTGTGACCGTCTGTGCAAATGTTCTTCCTTATATGTACAGGTTTTAATTTAAGGATGTACATATTTAATTATTCGTACAGGTTTATATGACTATCTATATGTTTTTAATGCGAGGATGTACATGTTTTTACGTGAGGATGTACATGTTTTAGTGAACATTTGTACAGGTTTGTATGACATTCTGTACAAATTTTCTTTTACGTACTGTGTTCCATACATGTAAAAATAATATTTTTTTAAGTTGTCAAAATATATACATGACTGGTCTTGTTTTGAAGAGTTTGAATTTAGATGAACGATGATATAATTTTTTTCATTTTGGACTTATATATTACTCCCTCCGTCCTGAATTGACCGTCCTGTTTACTTTATGGCACGTTTTTCCACTTCAATATTAAGCATATAAGATAAAATAATTTTATAAAACTAAATTTGTAACATATAGTTTATCATGTAAGGAATCATATACAAAATTTAAATTTTCAAAATTAATTTATCTTATATGTTAAAAATTGAAGTCAAACGACATATCCAAATAGTAAACAGGACGGTCAATTCAGGACGGAGGGAGTAAAAGTTACAACAATTTAAAGTTTTTATAATAAAAAAAATTAAAAAAAAAACAAAAGCGCCGAGGGTGTTGAAAAAAAACGCCAGGCAAGGGTGGATGTAGCCAGTTCACCTGTAACCAAGACTGAGTGAGGTGTTATTATAGTCTATAAAATAGGTTCGTTGTACATTAATTAATGTTGTTTTTCATTTGAAAAAATAAAGATATCTGAAAGGTAACTACTTAAACCTTGACCATTAGATTACTTACCTCTTAGATCAAAAAGACTAAATTGAATCCAGACAAATCAGATACTACCCCAGATCCAAATAAGACTATTCTTTTAGGTGCCGTGGATTCTTATAGCCGACCGGACACCGAGCGGCACTAAGTTTTGATAATCTTATGATGATAATGATTTGGTAAGACACTAATCTATCATATCTGTAATTAGGTTTTTTTTTTTTCACTGAAAGTCCGTATGTGTGTGTCTAGTCCCTTCATATGTAATGTACACCTGCTTGTAAGTTATGCTATCAGATTACAAAGCTAGACGACAACATATAAGGGTCACCTTTTAAACAATAAGCTAATGTATGCACGCGTCATAATGTAGTAGTGTAGGATCTACGGCAATTAGAGGCTGCGGCGGGTGTGTACGTGGCATTGTGCGGCAGTATTACTTGGCAATACCAGTCAGTGCTGACTGGATTGATTATTGATTATGTGTCAGATAAGTGGATGATAAATTTTGAATGATTGTAAACTTTTAAAATATAAGTCTAATTTTTAAAAAATTATATCACCGGTCATCTAAATTCAAGCTCTTCAAAATAAGACCAGTCATCAATATGTTTTGACAACTTTGAAAAAAATTATTTACATATTATGATGATACATTAAAAGATGTTTTGATTCATTAGTTTTGATATTATGCTCCATTAAATTGTTATTATGATTCATTAACTAAATAAGTGATGAATTAGATATAAATTTCGGACCCGATAAAAATCATTATTGTTTTGTAGTGTAATATTATTGGTGTATGGTGTATTTTAAACCTTATATGGTGAATCGTGTATTTTTCATATATACCAAATATTATTTGTGGTGTGTTATTGTGTAAATTTTTTATTCTTATGTGTTTATGATGATACACTAAAAGAACGATATGATTCATTAATTTTGATATTATGATTCATTAAATTGATATTATGATTCCTTAACTAATAAGTGGTGAAATAGATAACAAACTTCGAAACCGATAAAAATCATTATTGTTTAGTAGTGTATTATTATTGTGTATTGTGTATTTTAAACCTTATATGGTGAATCGTGTATTTTTCATACATACCGAATATTATTTTGTGTGTATTATTGTGTAAAAAAATGTATTCTTATATGTTTGCAATGATACACTAAAATGAAGATATGATTCATTAATTTTGATATTATGATTCATTAAAACTGGTATCAATAATACCCTAAAATGAAGTTATGTGTGTACGATGATATATTAAAGTGATGTTATGAATTATAAATCTCATTGATATATGTATATATACATGTAATTAATTTAAAATTTAAAATTTCTCAAAAACATATCCATGATTGATCTTGTTTTGAAGAGCTTGAATTTAGATGAATGATATAATTTTTTTATATTTGGACTTATATTTAAAAGTTACAAAAAATTAAAATTCATATAATAAAAGACAATCCAGTCAGTTGATGACTGGACTGCCAACTAGACTACAGCTGCTGAATGGATCAACAACTGGACCAGAGCGCACAATATAATGCGGATGGTTTGCAATCGACACGCTGGGATCTAACATAATCAGTAACCAAAAAAAAAACATAATCAGGGAAATAAGGAGGAAGACCATAAAGACTGCAGACAAACCCAACCAACCAAGCAACCAACCCTGTCTGGTCCCTTCATAATTATATATATTGGTGATGATTATCTTTTTGATACTGGGCTCTAAATCAACTTTTCTCATAATACGGCCGTGGGTAAATTTTGAACAATTACTGATAAATCACTTGTGATGATTTGTGGAGGAGGTTATAATGGCAACCATTAACTTGCTATATGTTTGTGTTTAATTAGTAGAAATGGCTGTAACTAGAGACAGTGTGTTCTAATTAAAGTTGCTTAATCCAGTATCATGAAATGTAGAAGTTTTATTATTGTAATAATCTTAATTCGATCAACCGTTTTATAAGTTAAAGACGTTATATTTTTATAAATGCATGTGAGTGTAAATCATGAGTGATAGTGGATCGGGTAATTTATTTTACACTATCATTATTTGAAAGGAATGAATAATTTAACTATTTTTCATAAATAAAACCTTAACAATTTTGATACATCAAAAGTAATTAATAGCTAAAATTACAAAAAGACAAAACTTTCCTTCTAACAATTTTTTATATTTTGATATTTTCACTGTTGTACTTAAAAAATTTACCTGATAACCAAGTTTTGACCGGGTTTTCTACCCTACTTCTTCCCTATTCATGGCATATCTATTATTTTCACTCTTTTGTGTTTTTATTTTTTTTATGTCTATGGTTTTGCCCAATTTTTAATTGACTTCAAATGTTTTAAATATAAGGTTTGAATATTGTTGTGGTTGATCTAAAAGATATTAAGACCTCATTAAAAGTAAGTTATCAAAATTAATAAGAGTATATTTAATTATATATCAAATTTTAAATAATTAAAAGTAGCTTCTTTATATGTAATGTAATTAAATAAAAACAAAAATATTAGATATAAAATTCATGAAAGAAATTAATCAGTTTTAACTACTAGAAATTATATAAAATAATGAATACCATACGTAAAGATATTAAAATAAAATAAAACATTTCTAATCAATTAATGAGTAGATAGGGTTGTCAATGTCGGGTTGGGTCGGGTTGACCTAAACCCGAACCCGGTCTGCTCGTGTTTCACCTCAACCCAAAATCAACCTGAATCCGGAGCGGGTTATGATTTGTCAACCCGAAATTGATTCGGGTCACATATTCCCAACCTTAACCCAACTTGTTTGACACGAACTTGAAATTGACACGTTAACCAGAACTTGAAATCAACTCAGTCTGAAATTAAAAATATTATACTATCAATACAAATTCAATACAAAATCACCAAGACAACATAACATACCATCAAACAAAAAATGGTCTCATGATTAAAATATTTAAGGTTATGTTACATAACTATAAGAATATATATTATTATAAAAAAATATTTTCAGATTACGGTTTGAAATCAGGTTTAACAGATCAAACCCAAAATCGACTCAAACTTTTAGCAATCCAATCCAAATCTGACCTAAAAATGTTTTCAAGTTTAACATTACAACTCAAACCTCCATTTTAACGTGTCGTTTCTGATCGGATTTCAGCTTCTGACATCGGTAAATTAGTGAAGCACAATATAGCAGTTTAGCGGTCAAATTTTCGAGTGATAGTGATAATGACACTCTATTGTGGATTGAACCGACAACGAAATTGGTACATGGGGCCATTACACACGTGAGTGACATTGGCTTACGAATTTAACTCGCGAGAGCGTTACATCCATGTCTTTAATATATACTCCTCCCGTTCTGAATTGACCGTCCAGTTTATTTTATGTTACGTTTTTTCACTTTAATATTAAGTATATAAGATAAAATAATTTTATAAAACTAAATTTTGTATTATATAATTTATCATGTAAGGAATCATATGCAAAACTTAAAATTTTTAAAATTATTTTATCTTATATGTTAAATATTGAAATCAAACGGTATACACAAATAGTAAACAGGACAGTCAATTCAGGACGGAGGGAGTACAAATTGTCTTTTATCAAAATATATATGTATATTGAGACTACAGAATAGCAACTATGATGTCTTTGTGACCAACATACGAAAAAAGTACTGTATTTACTGAACTGTTTAATGCAAACCAAACTATATAGAATGATGATTAAATAATATAATTCCACCAATCAATTGTGCGTACGTGCGTTTGTGTTGGTATGTACGTTGAACGGGAAGCAATCAATCTTTCAATGTCCCGCAGCTTGAAATGGGGGGGATGGGAATCGAAAATTGATCGTGTAGCTATTCCCGTTCTTGTCCCAAACTTTTCTTAAATTTAAACACGCACGTAAAATATTAAAATTTCAGTTGTATAAAAAAAAGCTTTGCTTTGTTTAGACCATCATTTCTATCGCTCCTTCAATCTTCTCTTGGATGCTATAAAACCCTAAACCTTGCCCTACACACCTAAATATCCATAGAGTTAGAGGGAGGAGGCCACTAGCCCTAGACGAGTGGCTACTAAACACTTGGACTTTTGGCAACAAAAAGTCATCTTAATGATCACCATCTTTCCATTTATACCCAACCCTTTTGATTCAGTTGTTGCTTTCACCCATGGTGGGTGACCGGTTTTTGCCATTATTGTCGCAAATGTCAGGATATAGTCCTCCCCTCCTTCCTATGTAGACGGATGTCCAATCATTCATTATTTAAACAAGAGTAGCCACGACCACAGCCCATCTAATAAAACTGTAAAAAGTATTATGATGATAAAAAGTGGGTGGCACTAGAATAAGCCATCCCAATTTTCTTATTTCATATAATTTCCAAACATCATAACACAAGTAACTATTATGGACATCAACTTATTTTTGGCAACTGATAATCATCGATAGCTTAGTTACCACCACTCTAAAAAAACACAGAGAACAACCCGCAGAAGACTCCTCCACTTAATCCTTTACCCCCTGCAGCACCAAAAAAACTAATTTCTTGGCTATTTAGGGGAACCGGACTATCTATTTTCCTCATGGTAGAACCTATTCGTTTGTTTCATTTTGATACCTTTGTTGTTATTCCTTGGTTTCATTTTGATATCTTTGCTGTTATTCCTTGGTCTCATTTTGACATCTTTGCTGTGAGTTCTCTTACCAACTTTGCAGCCACCATCGCAGTCATACCATCAACTGTATCGCGCTGGGGATTGAACTCGACCACATCAGCACCCACAATATCAGCCTGAAGGTTGTGTAGGATATTGAGAACATCACGGAAAGAAAGGCCTCCTGGTTCAATGTGGGAAACACCAGGGGCAAAAGCTGGGTCAAGGCAGTCAACATCGAGTGATATGTATACACCTCTAACACCCTCACCAAGTTTCTGCAATATCCGAAAGCGTAATGGGCTTATTTGTTAGACCTTCCCTTGGTTTTCTGCTTGTTCGACTATAGTAGGGAACACACAAGTATGCATACCAAGTTTTCCAGCATGTGGCGGTCCCTCGAAAATGTCCGCATTTCATATTGCTCAACTCCGAATTTCTTCCCTTGCTCACGCCCTTCACTTGTTATGGATCTAAGACCAACCTGAATACCATGTACAGGTTTATATGTTAGACAAGTCGAAGACGTTGAAAACATGCTAAAGCCAATGGAACTAAAATACAGTAAACACTGGCTTAACATCTTTTGACAAGAAAACTATTTATCACTTTGAACAAACTAAAGTCATTGAAACGCTCTAATGAGAAAAGTTGGTTCCCTGAACAAAAAAATTAGAACTTGTCTCAAGATAATATGACAACCAGGTTGAGGAATTAACCTGCAAAAGTCTTCTAGCATAACCACCTTCCATGATCCGGGCGAAAGATGAAGCATGTGAAAATTTGTTGCCTTCAAAGCAATGATAAATATCAGGATGGGCATCAAGATGGAGGATGTCGATTGGCCCTCCAAGCTTTTCAGATACAGCTCTAATAATAGGATAAGATATTGAGTGGTCTCCTCCCAAAACTAAAGGACGCAATGGATCCTGGGAAAACATACTAATCTTTATAAGTATCTGCTACATCGAACACCTCACATTTTTGGGCTCAGAGCACGTGTATATGCTCAAAAGATAATACATGACCAAAAAAACTAGTCACATACTGAAGCATGGTTGTGAAGTATGAAAGTGATTTTATAGAAGATAACAAGAGAGCACAGGAGCACGGTCAAAGGAAAGCCATGCATGGGGTATGAAAGAGAGGAGAAGCTTTACTTCTTCCATAACAAGCTTGACGGACTCTGAAATGACGTCCATTAGTCTATCATCTTCTACACCGCAATCTCTAATCTCTTGAACAGGGACATCTCCAACATCAGTTAGAATTCGTGGGTCTTTCAAATCCTTGCCTGCAATGGTACACGAAAAAGGCAAAAAGAGAGGGTAACTACCCTGTATTTGATACATAGAGATACGAAAGGCCGAGTATAGGAAACCTACGAGCTTATTTCTCTTGTTAAAAATAGTTTGGCTTTCGTATATTTATTTCAAGACTTGAAATAAATGTCATCAGAATAGAAAACCTTAACACAAATAATTATCCACCATGGAGCTACCTTCTTCTGTTGAGGAATTAGTGCTACCACACCATATTGCTTCCCGTATACGTGGGGGCGCAAAAGCTGGTCCTTGGAGAAAAGAAGAATTGTGTCCCAAAGGTACTCCAAGTAGAGTGGATGTTGCTTTGGCTCCTCCCAAAGCACGCAAGAGCTCACCCTGTGACATGCAAAGTACAGACAGTATACATAATGCACTACAATAAAAAAAATTAAAAAAAAAACAACGTTCTAGGGCCTAGTCTGGCTAATTGATTGCAGATAAATAACTGAAACACTAGCAAACAAGTGACAGTCTAACCCCCTCAACACCTGTAGTCCTTATTTGGATTGCAACTCTGGCAGCACTTGTTTGTGAATATCCGCATTTAATCTCTTCTAACCAGTATACTGACGCCTAAATACTGGAAATGGGACTTTTGAAGGGTGCAGAATAACTATTTAAATTATTTTCACAGAGCTGAGAGAAGGAATGGTATCCGATACGGATACCATCACAAGGCGTGAGATGGAGAAGGGTATCGAAAGAGCATGCCAGTCACCATTTTCATTGACAACATTAATAGGCAAGTGTCAGACTACCAAATTGGGAGACTGGTAAGGAGATTCACCAGTTGGAGTCGCTTGTATGTAAGCAGGAAAGCAAGGAGAGGAAGCCCAAATGTCTATGCATTTGTCGATCTCAAACACGTGGAGGACGCTAGAAACGTTATAAAAGGATTACAGGGATGGAATGTGTATGGAGAGAAGATAAGGCTAAGGATGGAATATCAGGGGCACAAGAACAGAAAGCACAACACAGAAACATTTCAGCAAAAACGAAAGGGAGAAAGTAAGATGTGGGTCAAGAAGGAGGGAACCGAAGGAAGAAGAACAGAACACCCTTTATCGAGATTGTCCATAAATTTAAAGGCTGGCGAGGAAATGATAGATTGCCTAAGAAGATGCGTTGTAGCAACCATACAAGAAGATATGAGCGCAACGGATGCGCTGGAGTTCTTACAAAGGAAATGGCCAAAATTGACAGGCCTTTTTGCCTTCTCTAGAAGGAAGTTCCTGATGGTTTTTGATGATGCGGGCACGGCTGAGGATGTAGAAGCAACGGCGAGATATAGAGGCCGAGAAATCCACGGAGTTGGTTTGAGACGGTGGACAGTCACAGATCAAATGGAGAAATGTAAAACCTGGGTGGTTATTAGAGGCATCCCCTTGCAGGCTTGGAACAGAGATAATGTAAAGGCCATCGCTCAAACAATTGGAGAAATAATAAAAACTGAAGAAGACGAGAACACGATTGTTGAAAACGCAGAAGTTCGAGTCCAAATCGAGACGTCCACCTTACACTTCATCAATCAGAAAATCACTGTCGTCATCGATGAACGGAAGTATTCAGTCAATATCGTGGAAGTTGCAGGTCCAGAAAGCAACAAGAAGAAGGCCAGCATGGAAGACAGCATTATCCAGGTGGCAAAAAGCCCCGCCAAATCAGCAAGGCAGTCGAGATCCATGAAAAAACAGAAGGAGAAAGGTCAAACAACCCCCACATGCTCAACAGAAATTCGGGAAGCTCAAAGAACTCCCATAATGCAGTTATCCAACTGTAAAGAAAAAGAGGCTGAAAAGCAAAATGAGCAGACGAAGGAAAATTTAATTAATGAAGCGGACACGTGCTTCAATGAATGGCTGCTGGGAGGTTTTAATCTGGTGGAAGATGAAAAATTCCCTAATACGGCGCAGCAGGAAAATCATGTGGCGACAAAGGAAGGAAACGAAGAGACTACAGAGGCGGAAAGTAGCATTAAAGACAGCAACATGGGTAATGCCTCAGAAGACGAAGGATCAGTAATACCCGAGACTGATCATGAAAGAGTAAAAGAAAGACTAAGCATAGGGAGTGCCAAACATACACCTGGGATGCTCCTACAGCAAACGTCGATAATAATCCCAGAAATAGAAACAGGAAAATCCCCAGACACACAAGGCACTCGAGACAATAATACGGTTACATTAACACCAGAGGGTAATATAAGGGGCAAAGGAATAAACCTGATCGTTGATCTCTTGCACAACACTCCTCCGAAGCAAAGTACAGACAAAATTCGGGAGGCAAGAGACAAAACGGGAGCCATACAAGACATAGAAGCAGAGGCGGAAGCTTGCATGAGCATGCTACAAGAATTTGGATGCCAAGTCCCAGAAAAGGCAATCACAAAGAGTAATTTACAGTGCCAAATCCTGACGTATACCAACAATAAGACCAGCCAATAAGCAGCAAGATGTCGAAGTTTGCTGTACTGAATGTCAGAGGACTAGGATCAAAGGATAAGGCAAGGAAAATCAGGGAAGAAATCAGGTGTAGAAAAATATCAGTGATAGGCCTCGTGGAAACGCAACAATCAAATCAGTTGCAGGAAGAATAACACAACTTTGGGGTAAAAGACAGACGTCTGTTGCTTGGGAAGAAGTACAAGCCCAAGGAAGGTCAGGTGGCCTGGTAGCAATATGGGACGAGGAGGAAATACAAGTGTCAAATGTGGAAAAAGGTCAACAGTGGTTAAAGCTAGAGGTGCGGTTGACGAATGACGGGTTCTCAGGTATCCTCTTATACATTTATGCACCGTGTGACACTAGTGAAAGAAGGTTGCTGTTTGATGAAATTCTAGAAGCAAAAAGGAGTTGGCAGAAGGCTACACTTGTAATGGGAGACTTCAATGCGATCCTAGAGCCATCAGAAAGGAAACAAGTGAATGAACACACGATAACTAGGGGCATGCGGGAGTTTAAAAGTTGGTTAGATGGCATGGAATTGTCTGAAATACCACTGATGGATGCTAAATATACATGGTGTAGCAGAGGCTCATACAGCAGGATAGACAGTCTTCGCGGGAGATGAATGGTACTCTCAGTACAATGACATCCGACTCATCTCTGGGGACTGGACAATATCAGACCACCGAATGTTGATCATAGAGGTGGGACATATAAACTGGGGGCCAAAGCCATTTCGTACGTTAGATTCCTGGTTCGAACACCCAGAATTCAGGAAATTCGTGGCAAAGGAATGGCAGAATCTGAATACGGGAACAACACAGAAAAAACTGAAAAATTTGAAGGTATCTCTGAGGGAGTGGAACAAGAAGGTTTTTGGGAATATGGAAACTGAAATAAAAAAACTCAAGGAAGAGATCAGAAGTACTGAAAACCAAGCTGAAGCAGGAGATATTAGTACCCAAGTGTCAGTCCGATACAAAAATGCCCAACTGCAACTTGACAGGGCCCAGAAAAGAAATGAGATCTACTGGAAACAGGTAGCAAGGGAAAAGATGATCAAACATGGAGATCGAAATACTACCTTTTACCACAGAAGGGCCACACTCATCCGAAAGAGAAAACAGATTAATCTACTGTTGGATGGAGATAGAAGAATTGAAGGCCCAGCAGAAATACGAGACCACATAGTCAATTTTTATTCCAAACTGTATGAAGCAGGGCGAGAATCAAGAGTGAGCCCACCTTCAGTAGCTCACCCGAGGCAAATAGAAGCAGACGCAGCAAGAATGGAGGAAATCCCATCAACTATTGAGATTAAAAATGCAGTTTGGGAGTGCGATGGGTCAAAGGCCCCCGGCTATGATGGCTATAACTTGCGGTTTATTAAAATGATGCGGAAAGTCATTGGTACAGATTTCTATAAGGATGTGATAAAGTTTTTCACCTCAGGTAAGCTGGAAAGGGGCATTAATACTACCTGGATCACATTGCTACCAAAAAGGGCAGAAGCCACTAGACTTGCCGAGTATAGACCCATTAGTATGGTGGGCTGTGTGTACAAAATAATTTCAAAACTGTTGGCAAATAGGTTAAGTAAGGTCTTACCTTATCTGATCGGAGAAACCCAGTCTGCGTTTGTGAAAGGAAGGAACATCCTCGAAGGTCCATTCACAGCAAATGAAACAGTAAGGTGGCTGAAGAAGAAAAAACTGAAGGGGGTTTTACTAAAACTTGATTTTATGAAGGCTTATGATAATGTGTTGTGGACATTCATGCTACAGATGCTAGAAGAATTCGGATTCAAGGAGAAATGGAGAATGTGGGTTAAGGAATGTGTGTCAACCACGAGAATATCGATTCTGGTCAACGGCTCCCCGACAAAACCCTTCTCCCCTAAACGAGGCCTAAGGCAAGGCGATCCCTTGTCCCCGGGATTATTTGTGATTACTGCATAGGCTCTCAGCTGGATGGTACAGAAAGCAGTAGAGCGGAGTGAATTCAAAGGTTTACTCATCGGGGCTGAAAAAATCAGATTGACTCATCTGCAATTCGCAGACGACACCATGTTGTTCTGTGAACTGAATTTTGAGGAGTTGGTAAATCTACACAGGGACCTAATAAACTTCTCTGAAATGAGTGGGCTCAAAGTAAACCCAGAGAAGACCACAGCATATTGTATACACAGCAAGCCCGGAAGAGGAGCGACTGGTGGCTTAGATTTTTGGCTGCCAAACCCGACAACTCCCGACGGTGTACTTGGGATGCCCTCTTGGAGCAAATCCAAGACAGTACTCCACATGGCTACCGGTGGTGCAAAAGGTCGAAGCAAAATTAGCTAAATGGAAAGCGACGAGTTTGTCGAAAGCGAGAAGAGCCGTCTTGGTACGATCAGTGTGGGAATCTGTCCCCATGTATTATGCAAGTCTGTTCGTGGTGCCAGCGAAAGTCAGAAGAAAACTGGTATCGGTACAACGAAGGTTCTTCTGGGGTAAGAACAGCACAAAATTCATAACTCCAGTAGCGTGGTCCCAAATGTGCAAACCCAAAAGTGCAGGAGGATTAGGGGTCTCCGACCTAAAGAAAAAGAATTTGAGTTTCTGGCAAAGTGGAGATGGAACTTTGGAAGAAGGGAGAAATACAAAATTCTGGTATGACTACTGGTGTCCTGGCGGGATCTTAAAGGACAGGTTCTTGCGGCTGTTTCGATTAAGCTCGCAACAGAACTCATATATAGCAGAAATGGGTAAGCTAGAGGAGGGAGTTTGGACGTGGGATATAGTCTGGAGAAGACAGTTGTTCGAATACGAAGCTCAGATGCTGGAGGAGCTACGTACGCTTGTGAATAATGTTGCAGTAGAAGCAGAGAACCAAGATGAGACCATGTGGGATAATACGACTATGGGCTTTAAAGTGAAAAATGTTACTGCTGCATTGAGTAACCACGAAAGCCTGGGTGACAATACGATTGATTATAAAAACATTTGGAATGGCTTCTGTGAGCCAAGAGTAGAAATATTCCTGTGGAGTATGCTGATGAGAGGATTGATGACCAGGGAAATATTATTCGAGAGAAACATTGTCCAATTGGCCAGCTGTTATGCCCGGTATGCAAGAACGCAGAAGAAAACTAGGAGCATGTGTTATTCTTCTGTCGGAAGGCGAAAGAGGTGTGGAACTCCCTACTGAGATGGTGGGGAATGGTATCCAGTTTGAGAACACAGCAAAGGAGATCTATCTAGCATGGTTTGCTGTCCCACTGCTGCGCAAGGCTCGAAGAGTATGGAGATCGACATTATGCTACGGACTATGTAGTATCTGGCAGGCAAGAAATAACCTGGTATTCAGAGGGGAAGACTGTGGTTGAGAAGGTAGTCAGTCACTCAAGCAAAGCTTGGTATATGGAGATGGACAAGGATCTGGTGGTAGGAATTCCCGATTCCTGGCGAGAGGTTTGTAAGCTCCAATTGCCTATCAGAAGACCTGAGGTTATTATAAAACATGAAGATACAATCAGATTTGGATGAAGGAACGGAATATGCCCTGGTTGGGATTTCTCTGTCGTCCGGTTTCTTTTTGTTCGATTTCTTTCTGTTCGATTGGAGAAGTGTAAGGTTAAAGGTTTCTCTCTTTGTATCAATGGTGGGGTACTCTTTTTCCCTTCTTAGGTTTTTATCCCAATGGGTTTTGCTTAAAAAGGGTTTTAATGAGGCCCAAAGAACACCAAACTATTTCATCTATTGAATAATATGGCGAAAGCCCAAATTATCTAAAAAAAATAAGTGAGGGTTTCTAATGTGTTCAACTGATACCAGAATTAGTGCCCTGCACTAGATAAAGACATCATAAAAAAATATTCTAAATGAAAGAAAATGGTTTATTCACAAAGGATTGAATGATGTCTACCTTAAGTTTTGCTCTTTCACGGATGAGAGTAAGAGAAGCATCTATAACTCGATTCTGACCCTTTTTTAGCAAATCAGCTGGGATATTTGCAGCATTTATTTCTTGCAGGTAATGCACTCCCCTCTTCAGAATGTTCCGCATGTCTGTTCAAAATGTCAAGAAAGAATTTTTATGTGATTTTCCACAGAACTCGTCCCAGTCTCCAAAAGAAAGAAGATGTACAATAAGCAATAAAAGCTATTTATATCAACTGCAATAAATTCTTACCGTCTAAATTAGTCATAATATACATATATGTAGCATTTTTAAACAAGATAGCTAAATGTCAAACAAAACCATAACCATCTTCACATGTACATCCAAGAAACATAAGCATGAAGTATAACCAAAGACTTGTTTTTTTAGCCAAGCCATGAGTCATTAACTTCTAGACCACCTCAATATTCAACTTTGAAATTTATGTACTTTATAGGAAATCCGAGTAGAGGCATTACATAAAAGTAAGAAAGGAAGTAGTCATTAAACTAGTAATGGTGGCAGCGGGAGAACTAACGTTGAGCAACTCAGCCACAACAAAAAAATGAAGGATGAAAAGTGACAAATAGTATCCATATCTGTTAGAGAGCGTACTGATACATAAATACAGAAGAAAAGAGTCGTTCAGATGGGAGCCCAAGAGCAAAACTGGACAACTTAATTCCTGTAAATACACCTAGGAAAAGAACTTTCTAATTCCTAGACATCTGACAGCTAATTAGTATTCAGTTTAGCATTCAGACTTTGATCAGATATAGAAGCTGTTTTAGCGTTTCAGGACTAAATTTTCCAGTTTCACCCCACTACTAATTTCAATTAATAGAGTTATATAAGACATTTTACATATGTTCTTTAAACGAGTGCAAAATGCTAATGACATCTATTTAGAAGGAAGGTAGTATTTATAATTACTAAGAGAGGGAAAGAAATTATTAAAACTATGTATAGTGACTAGCCAATAGAAAACACTGTGAACGTTAATTCTTGTAGTGTTATATAAGACACATACGTTCTTTAAACGTGTGCAAAAAGCTAATGACATCTATTTTAGAAGGAAGGTAGTATTTATAATTACAAAGAGAGGGAAAGTAGTTATTAAAAACTATGTATAGTGACTGGCCAAAAGAACACACTCTGTGAACGTTAATTCGTGTAGCAATCAACCCCTTAACTTTGAACCCTTCCATGCAGATCATCAATCCTAATCATGACCTGATTTGTAACCAATAAATACAAAAGACATTTAATAATAAACAGAAGACTACATACTCCTCCTATATATTTAAAATATACAGTAAAACAAATGGAAATATTTAACAATTTTCATCTTTGAGGCATCTCTAGCCCACCAATTCCAATGTCCAAAAGTTAAATTATTTAACCATATCAATTTGTTTCTCAGCTTCATAATTTAAAGTTAAAACTGTAATGAGGTCAACAAGCTGAGATGAACAAGCTCAACATATTAACAATGCTTTCTAGCTAGTAGTACTTTTTAAAAATATTATCCAAAATTGAGGGGTAGTTTGACCTCAAATTGACTTACAAAACTTGTAATAAAAATCTAAGAGATCAAACATTGTGAAAAGGAGTAGTTATCAGTCTCAGGGACAATGGGATACTTCTAACTCAATATAACAGCCCAGTCTTAACCCACATGTGAGATATTGTCCGCTTTGGGCCGCAGCCCGCACGGTTTTGTTTCTGAGGGTGATGTACTCACACCACTCAAAAGGCCTCTCACAAGGGGAGAGTATCCCCACACCTATAAGGTGTGGTTCGTGCGCTCTCCCGGTCGATGTGGGAGGTGACCCCTACACTGGGTATCACACTATAACCCCCTTGGGAGCCCAGCGTCCCCGCTGGCACCCGACCTGGGCCTGGCTCTGATACCATATGTAACAGCCCAGTCTTAACCCACATGTGAGATATTGTCCGCTTTGGGCCGCAGCCCGCACGGTTTTGTTTCTGAGGGTGATGTACTCACACCACTCAAAAGGCCTCTCACAAGGGGAGAGTATCCCCACACCTATAAGGTGTGGTTCGTGCGCTCTCCCGGTCGATGTGGGAGGTGACCCCTACACTGGGTATCACACTCAAGGTAACGAGAGGCATAAAAATGCATCAAACCAACATTCAAGTACCCAGGCCATGCCACCTAAGTAACTTTATGTAGAATCATAGCCAGCGATCAAAAGACCTCAAGAGAGGGGAACAGACTCAGAACGACACAAGTGGTTAGGTGAGATCTAGCTAGAGGGAAGAAAACAACCCCTTCTAAAAGCACACCTAGCAGCCCTGCTTCCAAGGGAGATATAATTTCCCCATACGAAGTGGGATATGAAGTGACCCAGCCTGTGTAGGCAATGCTCTATCTATATCGAGGGATTCAACAGTCATAAAACAATATAGAAGGACCATCACTCGCCTAATGTCAGTGAGTAGATGGAAGTGGAGCTGCTCTTGTGTCTTTGCCAGACAGTCATACCAGAAGATACCATCAGCTTGGTTTTAAACTGCGCGCATTATGCGATGCAACCACCCCATCGCATCCATGACAACGAGGTGTTTTTTGTCAGGATGTGACACCGTGATGCGCTCCGATGCGCCCGATGCATCCCAATGGACCCTGAGCCTGCATAAACTTGTTTTTGTCATAACTTCTTTGTCTTATCTCTATTTTTATTGTTGTTTGTTCCTATATGCTCATATATCAATCTAGTTGGGTTGAGAGCAACTTATTGTTGGGATGAGACTTGAGAGCAATATAAGACACAAGGACATCAGAAATGGCCTTAAAGCTCGAATGAGCCTTTTGTGTATGCTTGATGTCTTGCATGTGTACAATTGATGATAAGAGATGCTTATGAGACTTATAGGGGTTAATGATCCAATCTAAAAAACTATACCATCAAGGAGGGAAGAGAAAATCCTTCAAGTTCTAGAGGAAAAAAATGTTGCTTTTGCATCTACTTCTACTAGGACGAACTTGAGTGATGAGGAGGAAGAACTTGAAGAGGATCTTGGTGCTCCTAACGTTGAAAATGATTTAGTTGATCTTGTGTTGATGACATCCAACAGATTCATGCGGTGATATCTAAATGTAGTCTCATATGAAGTTTGTTATCTTTAAAAGTTATAATTCTCTTGTGTGGATTGATTACTTCAGACTTGTGTTTTTGTTCTCTTATGTTGTTTGGATCGAATACTTTGACACTTGATTACTTTAGACTTGTGTTTGAAGGTTTTATTCCACTGTGTCAAATATTACTTCATATGTATAAAATGTTGTCTACAAAAATTTAGATGTGATTTTTTAGTAAACATCACATCACAAACGGGATGCGCTCACATCGACGCCTCACGCATCGCTCCTGGAGCCTAATCGCATCGGAGCGCATCACGCATGTTAAAACCAAGACCTTCAGTTCAATTTGGGTAGGCTAAACCAAGAATAAAACAGCAATACTTTCCCTTTTGCCTTTTCAATGGACATTTACTATCATAGACTATCAAATATATGAACCAGAGAAAATTGACTGACTTAGGTTCTACACATCCACCATTGAACAACTAAGACAAGCAACCAGATGTATACTAACATAAACAATAGCACCAGAAGCTGATAAGAAATATAATGCGAAAGCAGTAAGATACCCGGGAGGAGCCTCAGCCACTAGAAAAGGAGAAGGTATATCTGGAAAGTTAAGGAAATGACTAATTGATGAGCCATATGTAAATGTGAGTGGTCATGGTCAGAGAGAGAAACACACTGAAAACGATGGAGCCAGCCAACAGTTTTAAGCAGTGTGGTTAAAAGATCCATAGACGAAGATGTGTCCGTAGAAGTTTCTGAAACTCTGATGCGCAGGAAAATCATCCATCTTTTCAGTATAAAATGAGGAATGGAAAAATTATTCCCGGACATAAAAAAAGGCAATTAGTGGTAAGTCAGTTAAAAGACAGAAAAAAGTCAGTTAAAAGACAGAAAAATTATTTTTAGAAGAAAAATTATACGTTAAGGTAAAATCAGTTGATACCAAATATTAAGCTCGTACATTTCCATGAAGTATGAACGTATATTCTACTTCAAGAATGGAAAGTTTTTTAAGGCAGCCTTTAGTTTTATTAAAATCTAAACAACGTCTTACAGAACACTCTAAAATAGGGATGTGGCAAACGATTCAGTGCTACCAAATCTTAACTCTCGACATGGTAGCAACATCGATTTGCCTGTGCTATGATTTTGCATCAATGCAAGTGACCTTTCTGAAATAACTATTCACAAAGGTGTATGGATGCATTCCTTTAGAACCAGCAATGCACGAAAGGCAGCAGATTAGAATGTTGCTATCAAATTAGGGGTGAGCATTTGGTTCTTAGATTCTATACAAAAAAACCGAATTAGGAATAACAGTTCGGTTTTAGCTTTTCATTCGGTTATAACTGAATAACCGAATTTCAGTCTAAGAACTGAAATAACCGATAATTGAAATAACCAAGAACCAATAACCAAAAAAAAATTTAAGACTGGAACTGAGAACCGAACTGAACAACAGAACTGAACGAAAACTGAATTTTAATTCGATTTTCGGTTAGAAGTAAATTATAAAAAAAGAACCGCTAATTTTAAACAGAACCGATCTTCATAGTACCTACAGCACCAAATTATAAAAAGCAGAACTGAAATTTTTGGTAAGTATCATTTCATCCCTTCCTATGATATACTTGGCAATAAAGTATCTTCTTGGAGTATAGTGAAAATAGACTCTATAACACAACGTACGTAGACAGATAATGATATATATACACATAACACATCTCAATCCAGCACACTTCTTTTGACAAAATATATAGTTTATCAACTAAAATCCTCTGAATCTTCCTTCCCTCTGACCTCGCCTCACCATCTGATCATTGGTAGCACTGAAAAGCGAGACTAGCACTAAATAAAACAAACAGCATAACGATAGGGTTAGGTAACATCCTCCATCACCACAATTAACTTAGAAAAAATGACACATCTTGGACTTTCATCTTAGCTTTTTGACAAATTCAAAGCAGACAAACCATCCTAATAGTACCTGCAAGAAACCACGAACATGAAAGGGGGGCTATTAGCCAACACATACTACCAACAAACAAAACAGCTACTTCTAATGGATGGAGTGTTGAAGGGTTCTATTAGCCATCTCAGATAACCACATACTACCAACAAATAAAGCAGATACTTCTATGTTGAAGGGTGTGTGAGATTGAATGATGAAGTGTTGGAGTCATGGATGTTTAAAGTCATCTCAGCTTATGTTATGGAGGATGACCTTCTCTTCCCAAAAGACAGCTCATGTTCTCTGCTGAATCCAGGTTACCCATCAGTTTCCAAGTTCAAAAAGAAACAGAGAGTTCAAGCACTTATTGATCAGCTCGGGCTTCGTTCTGCTGCTAACACTGTGATTGGTGATGAGGGGCATCGTGGTCTCTCTGGAGGAGAAAGGAGGAGAGTCTCTATAGGTATACATATGCATAGCATCATTTCGTAATTGATATTGTCATGAGCATCACATGAAGATATTTTGCGGTGAGATCAAATTAATACGGAATTATGTTTTCATAACAGGGATTGATATAATCTACGACCCAAATTCTTCTGTTCAAACATCAGAGCTGGATTCAACCAGCGCATTCATGGTGGTAAAGGTCTTATAGAGAATAGCACAGCCGGAGTATAGTGATCACTTCAATCCCAACCAAGTTACCGAATCATAAGCTTACTCGACCACTTAATCTTCCTTTCACGTGGTGCGACAGAAGAAATCAAAAACATAATCGCCAGAGAGAAGATAAGTTCAAGTGGGTTCAAGTGTATTACCGGTTCGAAAATTCAACCCCGTCTTCTCTTCAATCTGGTGTGAGAGATGAGCAGTTCCAGTGATTAGTCTGCAGAGGCGCAGACACAAAGAAGCGAATGAAAAGAGGCGAAAAGCATATATGTTCCTTGTTCAGTTGTTCGCCAGTTAGGGTTGCTTCACATGGTGCGACAGAAGAAATCAAAAACATAATCCCCAGAGAGAATATAAGTTCGAGTATATTACCGGTTCCGGAATTCAGCCCCGTCTTCTCTTCAATCTGGTATGAGAGACGAGCAGTTCCAGTGATTAATCTCTGCAGAGGCGCCGACACAAAAGAAGAGAATAAAGAGAGGCGCAGAGCATGGATGTTCCTTGTTCAGTTCGCTAGTTAGGGTTGCTTCACATGTGCAACGGAAGAAACCAAAAACATAGGGTTGGTTCTTGCATTAACGTGCAACAAGATACAAAAAGAAACATAACCATGGCTTGTTCTTTCATTAGCTTTAGACATAATTCATAATCTATTTTTCAAAAAGAATGGGACACATGTCATGCTTTGATTGGATATTTCTATACCCATACCCCACAAAAGTTGACTATAATACACATGGCAAACCACTATTAGTTAACTACACACAACTTTAACAAAAAGCTTGTATTTGAAGTTTTATCCCAAATATTAAGCTCACCATAGAACAACCCCATAATCGCCAGAGAGAAGATAAGTTATTACCGGTTCTTCGGCCCCGTCTTCTCTTCAATCTGGTGTGAGATGAGCAGTTCCGGTGATTAATCTCTGCGGTCCAGAGTAGGGGTGTTTTTTGTTGATCAAATTTGATAACCGTGAGTGATTTATTTAGAAATTGTTCACTGGTTCCGGTTAACTGTTGGTTCGGGGTGGTTTTACCCGGTTAGGCTCTGTTCGGCATGGTTGTTTTGGCAGCATAAATGTAGCATATTTGGCAGCAGGAATGCGTTGGCATAAATGCAGCATATTTGCTGGCAGGAATGTGCTGGCATAAATGCAGCTGTTTTGAAAACTGATGTTTGGCAGTGCAGCATATATGCAGCATGTTGGTTAAGTTAGTTATATGTAGTGCGTTTACCGTTTTCGTATTACAATTATAATTTATTATATTACACTACGTAACTTTATTTTGTTAGTAAAAATAAATAAAAAAATTCACAAACAATAAAATTTTTATTTCTATTATTTAAGCAAAACTTGTAACTCCTAAACAATATATTTTTATTATCAAAATTTTATAATTCTTACAAATATAAAAGCGTAAAAAAAGAGAAAAAGCGTTTCAAATTTTTGATAATGTTATGTGAATTTATTTAGTGAAATTATAACTTTTAATATATATAATATGTTTGTAACTTTGTATGTTAATAAATTTATGTGCATTCATATTTATATATACTATTTTAATATTTTAATTTATATATCAACAAGTGTGTATATTTATTCATTTTTTAATTTATTAATCTATGTGGTATTACAAATAATATATTATAGATTTGTATTATAATGTGATTTTTTGTAAATTTGGCTAAAAATGTAGCACTATTTTTATAAATTATTTAGAGCATTATGTAATTTGTAATAAATAAAGTAACTTGTAAAAAATTTCTTCTTTCAAATCAATAGTCACAGTAATTGCATTATGAGGTGAGTAAAGAAACGGAAGTGAAAGCACGAAAACGAAAAAGTATCATTTGTTGCGAGCATTTATGCTGACATTTATGCTGTCATTTATGCTGACATTTATGATGTTTTAGGCGAACAGCAAAAACAAATAAAGGAGTCCAAAACAGCATATACTGTATATTTATGCTGTCAAAAAATGCACATAAAGTGCAACCCGAACGCATCCTTAATGGTTAACTGAAATAATATAGATTTATGTGTTTTTTTTATAATTAGTAAACAACATGCGGTTTTATAGGTTTTGATACAGTATTAAATATGTTAACGGTCGATTTTGGCAAGATTTTATTGGTTCTAGTATAATTCTAATCATTAACTATATAATTGTACACTTATTTTGTGGCAAATCTAATAATTAACCATATAGTTTTATACGGAAAATTTTCGTAAAAATACCGATCTCATAAAAAAATTACACGCGTGGTCATTTTTGAAAAAAATTACACGGATGTACCGAACCAATGAAGAAGCTGCCCTGACCCCAGGGCAGCTTGTCCAAAACCGCCCTGATAGCAGGGCAGTTTCTACATTTTTCTACTTGAAGCAGCCCTGGGTGTAGGGCGGCTTCAGGCAAATTTGTCGGAAGGTGCCTTGAGGCCAGGGCGGCTTCTTTGCAAATCGGTCCAGAAAAAAAATTCCAACTTTTGAATCATTCGTGCGATGCTTTAACGGTTCCGGAACTTGACCAAATTTTGTACGACGATAGTTGAACAGTTATAAATTGGATCTAAGTCATTTCTCTGGAGTTTTAGGACCATATGGGACCCACGTGACTTCATATAAATGGCACCAGAGTTAACGTTTTCTCGGTTTTGAAGTTTTCGGGTAATGTAATCATTTTGTGTTATTAATCAGTTTTGTACTTATATTAAAGTCCTATGATGCATTTGCAGCCATTATAACTTCTTACGACATTAGGAAGACTCCATTGGGTTGGTCACTTGAGCTAGTTTTTTTTCCAATTTTTGAATCATTCGAGCGATGCTTTAACGGTTCCGGAACTTGACCAAATTTTGTACGACGATAGTTGAACATTTATACTTTGGATCTAAGTCATTTCTCTGGAGTTTTAGGACCATATGGGACCCACGTGACTTCATATAAATGGCACCAGAGTTAACGTTTTCTCGGTTTTGAACTTTTTGGGTAACGTCATATTTTGTGTTAACCATTTTTGTACTTATATTAAAGTCCTATGATGCATTTGCAGCCATTATAACTTCTTACGACATAAAGACGACTTCATTGGGTTGGTCACTTGAGCTAGTGTTTTTTCCAATTTTTAGTGAACATGTTCGTTAATTAAACAATGTCTTCGAAACAATCAAAAAATTGTAAAACAACAATCAAACACCCATACTTTCAACTGTGTATTTGCTTTAGCCGATGTAACCCAAAAATTTCATAGATTGTACGTAATTCTTAAAATAAAAGGGCACATTTATATTAAACACTCAACATAAAACACACTTCATTGCTATTTAGAAAAAATTACATTTTTTGTGTGCTTGCTAAAGGCACTACCTGTCTATGCAGGAGCAGGAGCATATTTAACATCTAAAAACCACAATCAATTATACCCTCTGTTAGGGCAGTTCCTTCTATTATGACCCGTTTGTAAACAATGTCGACAACGTCTACGTTCTGTAGTCGTTTCATTTTCATCCATTTCATTTTGAATCCTAGAATACCTAGGTCTTCCCCTGATAGTCCGAATGGCATCTGGTTGTGGTACAACCTTAACCCCTGTATATGCTGGCCAGTTTTCTTCATTACCCAGCGGTGTAAAAGGATCACCGCCATATGCCTCGAGCATTGTTTCCAGCTTGTACACCGGGTGTACGTAATTTCCCACAACATACCGGTTCTACAACAGACGGCCATGACATGAGAGCATGGGTATTTGAACGCTTGCCCTCCCCACACTCCCCACACTCATATCATCATCAAAGTCAACCTTGTACTTCCCTCTGTTCCTCCTCATAGCCACTGAGCCAAAATCTTCGACCTCGTACACTGGATCGATCTCATTGTAGCGGGTTACATTGTGACTGTTAGACAGTCTACAGTTTTCTTCAATCTTGGAAGTCGCAAGATCAGTATACAATGTGGAACCCGCTATTTGCTGGCCGTAATATGTGCCAAGGTTGTCGTTAAAATAAGTCACCAACTTGTACAGTGTGCTGGTAACAATAGCGGTGATGGGTAGAGTTCGGACACTCTTTAGCACTCCATTGATGCATTCGACCAGATTGGTTGTCATGTGCCCCCACATTCTTCCTTCATCATATGCCCTAGACCACTTCTCAAATGGTAGGTCATTGAAGAATCGCTCAATGTCGTTATTCTGGGATAGAAGGTGATTATATCTTCTTTGGACATGATGCCTTCTAAATTCGTACGCTACATACATGATAATAAGTCAATGTTAAACATTGAAAATACTCGATTTAATTAGTGAAGTACATTAATTGATAAATTAAGATACCTGTGTTGATCAGATACTTCTTCAACCTTTTGTTGTGGAACCTTGAGTTAAATTCGATGCAATATGTCTTATGCAGTAGAAATGGTGAGCCATTGGAGGTCTCCATAAATTGTCTGACTTCACGATGCTTATTATAGCAGGTGCACGATCTGTAATTATTGACACATCGTTCCTTTGACCGATGACATGCAACCTTACCTTGTCGAGGAAGTACTTCCAACAAGCCAAATCTTCAGACTCAACTATAGCAAATGCAACAGGTATAATTTTGTTGTTTCCATCTTGTGCTGCCGCTATCAAAAGCTTACCTTTGAACTTACCATATAGATGTGTACCATCTATCTGCAGCATGGATTTGAAGTACTTGAATGCTGAGATGCATGGTCCGAACGCCCAGAAGCATCGTTGGAAGAATTTGACTTGCGTTGTTTGAGTCTCATCTTCATAACCTGGAACTGATTTCAGATTAACAACCGATCCAGGTATTTTATGTTTTATTGCCATGAACTACCTTGGTAGTTGGGCATATGATTCAACCCAATCCCCGTACATCTTTCCTATTGCTTCACACCTCGCCAGCCAAGCTTTTCTGTATGAAACGGTCCTATTGTACTGGCCACGAACTTGTTCTATTACATCTAGAACACTCATGCCCGGGTTACGGCTGATATGGGGTAGAATGGCCTCCACAATGAAATGATAATTCATTTGTAGGTGATCTTGTCCGTCGGTTTGAGGAGTGCAGGAGTGTGGCCTCTGTCTTGTTATCTTCCATTCTGTCTCACCGGACAACAACGCTCCCCTTATATAAAACCTACATTCTTCCCCACTTGCACATTGCACAGCATACGCTCTACTCGAGCTTCTTACAACACGAAAATCAAGATTATTTCGAATGTGAAAGTCTTTAACAGCACTAACCAGACTCTCCTTGTCATCGAACTCTTGGTGGACTTCAAAATTTCCTCCAGACTACCATTGTGGAACACCTCGTCGTTCAACATCACTTGTCAATGCGTTGATAGCATTCCAATCCACGTGATGATAGAACGGCACATCTGGGCCTTCTTGACTAGTGCCTTCATCAACATCTGGTTGATGGAGAAATTCTTCTGGTATTAGCTCGACTTCATCATCTGATGATAGATTATCATCATCCCCGGGCTCGTACAGGTCATCATCTTCATCATCATCAGCATCCATCTCGACATGAATCTCCATGCTCTACGAAAAGTCCCAACTACACTTGTAGTTGTCAATCATTGCTTGAATATCTCCATCAGTGTTCAATTGAAGTGCAGAGTACACCATTGGGTTTCTTGAAAACAAATTTCGATAAGTCATCCTTCCTACATCGTATCCGCAACCTAGTTGGCGAATGGCCTCCGTGACAGATTGCTTCAGCATTTCGAAGGTGAAATTATCAGTGACCCGAAGGTGGAAGGTCTTAGTTTCTTGGCTCCAAGAGAAATAGAGGCTACCATGTGAGTTGTAGGATATCTCAGCATTAACGAAAATTAGACAAGGATACGCCATATGTTTGTGGACTGATTGAAAGAAATTAGGCAGTTGTTTGAGCTTGATAATGTGGATATTTAAGAGAGTGATAGATCAGATTGAGAGGGAGGAGAGAGAGCTGAATGCTGAGAAGTGGTGCAATTGAATTTTGCCACAACCACTTCTATATATAATAAACGAAAACGGGCACAGCCACATTGGTCAGAGATTTGAAATAAAGCACTCTACAGACCCATTTCAAAAAGGAATGGCTGATATTAATTCGTGGGTGGTGGGTCAGAGATATTATTGTTGCACTAGAGGACAATGGTCTGAGTCATAGAGTGTACCAACATTGTTAGAGATTTGAAATAAAACACTCTGCATACATTTCAAAAAGGAATGGCTGATATTAATTCGTGGGTGGTGGGTCAGAGATATTATTGTTGCACTAGAGGACAATGGTCTGAGTCATGGAGTGTACCACATTGTCAGAGATTTGAAATAAAGCACTCTGCAGACCCATTTCAAAAAGGAATGGCTGATATTAATTCGTGGGTGGTGGGTCACAAATATTATTGTTGGCCACTAGAGGACAATGGTCTGAGTCATAGAGTGTACCACATTGGTCAGAGATTTGAAATAAAGCACTCTGCAGACCCATTTCAAAAAGGAATGGCTGATATTAATTCGTGGGTGTGGGTCAGAGATATTATTGTTGCCCACTAGAGGACAATGGTCTGAGTCATAGAGAGTACCACATTGGTCAGAGATTTGAAATAAAGCACTCTGCAGACCCATTTCAAAAAGGAATGGCTGATATTAATTCGTGGGTGGTGGGTCAGAGATATTATTGTTGCCCACTAGAGGACAATGGTCTGAGTCATAAAGTGTACAACATTGGTCAGAGATTTGAAATAAAGCACTCTGCAGACCTATTTCAAAAAGGAATGACTGATATTAATTCGTGGGTGGTGGGTCAGAGATATTATCGTTGCCCACTAGATGACAATGGTCTGAGTCATAAAGTGTACAACATTGGTCAGAGATTTGAAATAAAGCACTCTGCAGTATTATTACTAAACATACAATCTCATTAGTTTGCCAAAATTTAATTCTAATGTCGCCCTCTCATCGCCAGTACTCTGCTTCGTGATATGGCAGGGTCTTCAAAGTCTGAATCATCCTTGTAATCAATGAGGATCTTAATTCTTTCCATGATGTCTTCAAGATCAATGTAGTTGCGAATCATTATACGTACATCTGCTTCAGTATGTATGTATGCATGCGAGTAGTTGTATGAATCCTGGTCCATTCTTAGGTACACAATCGAATAGACATACAAATCGTTGTTAGCAAAGTGCGATCGCACAATGTGGTTTAACGAGGATTTTAAATGGTTAACACTTCTGGGATATTGAATGTCTGTATCGATTACTGCCCAACCCGGACCTCTTAAAAACCTTCCTCCATGCTCTGTGGTTGAAGTTACATGATTCACATGGACCGAGACAGGTATCATTGTCCTAAACAGAGCAAATATGAAGCAGGGATTAGATTGTGGGCCGTGGAGGTGTAGTCAATGTCTAACAGTGACAGCCAACATAGCTGTCAGAAAACAATCTATTAAGAAATACTAAACAATGCTGAAAAAAATGGCACCAAGAGATAGCCGGTGTACTAGCCGTTGCCAGATATAGTATATAAGGGGCTATGGGTTCCTCAACTTATTAAACCAGCATCTTGCACTCTGAAACTCGTTCAACTACCTCATTCAAGAGAATCATATCATCTAACTCCGAGTTTCAAAAGCCCAAAACACAATGGCTCCAAAAAAGGAAGTTCCAATGCAGGGATCAAAGACAAACAAGGGCAAACAAGTCTGTACTACACCAAAAAATTCCACATCCAAATACCCATCATCCAAAAACTCTTGCGTCAAAACCAAAATACGGGATACAACTGTATATCCCCGCACCACCCAACATCAAACAAAAGCTTTAATGTCTGATGCAGAATCAGGAACGAGAAACAATATACCAGAGATTATCGTCATCAGCAGTGATTCTTCAACAGCTAAAATGTCTGAGGGTACACACCCTCTTACCGACTTGGTGGTTGACTCCGGTGGGTTTGTAGGTGCAGCGCCTGATGACCCAACTGCCAATGAAGAATCATCTTCCGAGTCATACTCAATGACTTATTCCGATGATACGGGCGACACTACCAAGCTCATAAAGCGCGTAGAAGAAAAATGGCTCGAGGGTTCTAGCAACTTCAATAGCAATTGCTTTTACTAAAATATTGTTTTATAATTATTTGTTGATGTATTATGTAGCTCCTGCGATGTCAGGTCGTGCCTTAAGCAAGCACCCAAAAAAAATTTTTACTTTTGTTTTCAAGTGTACTAGAATTTGTTTGTTTTAGTTTTTTCATTTATTTTGTTATGTTTTCAATTAATTGCAGAATCTAGATGAATTAGTGATTATATAAACAATGATGTCTAAATAGCCATAATGTTTTTGTCAACAAACGAGCAGGAGCACAAAGTTCGATGAAACGTACAATCAAAACTAAGACCTGAATACAAAATAATTAATACATCATGGATCGCCACCACCAGTTCTTCTCCTCGCCCAGCTCTGTTCCCCCTTCTTCTTCCTCTTCTTGCCTACTCATACTCACTTGGAGTGTACCTTTGTGGTGGGTTCATTGAATCAGGTCCCCTGAGGGTCTGTCCCATGTGCTTGCAGGCGGTGGAGGGGTGGATGTGGTGGATTGGCCCCACAGGCCTAACTGCCCCCTCCTCCTATCCTCGTGTGAATCATCATCTCAAAGTTCAAGTTGGCGAAGGTGGTGTTCATTTGCGCGATCGCTCGTCGGCCTGTGTGGTCGGCACTTGTCTACTGCTAGACCGCGAGGACCCTTCCCCTGTTGGGACAACAATCTGCCCATAACCAGCTGGCAAATGCCCATATGGATCTATCTGTGAGGATGAATATGGACGCTGATCCCAACTGGCATTTTTTTGTTGTGTACCCCCGCGTTAGTAATAGGAGCTGTGGTGTGTGGATATTCCCACGGGTTAATCATAGTCTGTGGGTCATCCACGTATGGTGAGCATAAGTGCCAGCATCTTTTAACCCAATCGTGTCATACAGGCTAGTTTGTTCATGCCATTCGTTTTGTTCAGTCGTCTGACCCCCCTCCCCCCACTGTGTAGCATGGGTCGTCCTGACCACCGTATTGTGAAGCTCCCCATTTCTAGGCCAGAGCGGTACACTTGATCCCACGCACTTTCATATTCACTCGGGAACGATGGCTGTGTGGGGTATGTCCAGCTGGACTGTTGAAAACTTCGGTACGGGATCAGCTTCTGGAGCTGTGGGGTCGGACGCACTTCACTCCTTTGTTTTCTTCGTGCTGCCCTTCTACTTGATTGTCGTTACACGAAAAGGGAGACTGGTAAATGACCACAGCAGGTGGGGCAGGATGATCAACAGAGTCTGGTAGTGAGCGTACCGCTGGTGGTACGATACACCTGTTTGCTGTGACAAATAGCCGGTACTCACCCACAGTAGGGTCATAGTGCTGGATCTGCTCTAAGCCATCAGCCTACGAACATAATCATAGTATCAGTAAAATCAGTTCAACCTTGTAACTATAGTTAAAATAATAGGTGCTAAAAATAACCAATTTTATATGATTAACCAGTATGGCCTGTCTTCGTGCCTCACTTGTGTACCACTAACACTGTGTCTATAATACCACTGCATGTACTCAGAGTGCGGTGGTCAATGGAACTGTGAACGGGTAGTCTACGAGCCTTATACGTCTGTGAATTCCTGTCATTCCATAGCTCGATATACCTGGCGTTCACATTGCCCCAGTCTACCTCCACCCGTCCGTTCGCTTTTGATTGTGCAGCTTATCACAATCCATTGTAATGTCAATTGCGGGTATGGGTTGATCACGCCCAAACTGTATCATCACCCGATCTGGCTGATGCCCCTCGACTATGTTGTTAAGGATAAGTGGTACAACTACAAGCGGCATTTTCTAGTGGGGCATCACCGTATGGTTGCCACACCCACTGCAAAATTATATAACAATAAATAATTAAGGCCATAAAATCAGGAATTACATAGTTTGTTTATAAGTTTGTAGTTCAATAGCAACGTACATGATCATCGTGGGTGGAACTGGGGATAAGAATCAATGACATAACAGCACCTGCACTTACTTGTTTTCACCATAGGATTATCCCAACTACAAGTGAACTATACAAGCTTATTAAAACGAATGAATAGAAGTGCATGCATTATTAAATTAAAGTAAATATATCATCTTTTGCACTTACTACGCATAACCGATCACGTCTTCTGCAGAAATAGGTTTTTTTGGGAACTCGAAAGGTGGGAGTCTGGCATATGCCCACAGTGTAATCACTTAGTGGCTGCATGATATTTGAAGAGTCAAACTGGGTGCATTGCACAACCCACAGTAGGGTGCAACTAATAGTGCCGACCCTCAACATATTGACCACACTCTGAAAAATCTCTCAGTAACTCTAGATATCCACAATCAACGGTGCGACTGTCAGGACTGGCATCAACATCCACCGATCAACCGCATGTTCCATGCTCTTGCATAGCGCTGCTGGACCACATCTGGCAATTGTGAACGCATTCTCATCACACTGCTGATCTTGATTTCTTCTGTAACCACTGCAGTGAAACCTTGTAACCCCTAATGTGTTCTGCTCCCGGTCTTTGACCCAACAATTCTTCACACAAATCTGCAACAGGCTGATTCATCCGTAACAACGACAGCATCTCCTTCACCTTCAACCCAAACAAATGATGTACATCTTCCAGGTAATGTTTGCCTCAACCAAAAGGCATCATAAAAGTGTAGTCTCTGGTCTCCATCGTTCAACAAGTGCGCTGACGATGGCATTGTCAGCCTTGATTCTAAAAATGCTGGCCCCAGGAAACCAGCTTCACAGATGTAATGATGAAGTGCATAATGTGGAAGCTCCACTTCCAGATTTCGGGACCGCGCTTCCTCCTCCAGTGTATTTTGGATTTTTGCATACCTACATGCCATCGTCAGACAAGTTAAGGTTATGATCCAATATAATTGTTGAACAAAATGTACTTAAGTTGAACGGCGTATCAATGTACCGATCATCTGAAAAAGGGCTGCTGATATGTGAGTTGACAGGTTGTGAATAATTCATTATACTCGGGTCCCACCTCGGCAGCTTGGCGTTGAAATGTTGAGCCATCTACAATAACAACAACATATAAACAATTAAGAGAATACCAGGACTAAATTGCAATACAATGTTATAAAGAATCCATACAAGAACGACTTTCATTTTTCATTTATTTTGAAACAAGTAAGAATAACAAACCTTCGCTAGCTGGTAGATTAGGACACATCAAAGACCTGTATTAAATGGACAATTTATTACGAATTTAAATAATATAAATGAGCATTATAAATGTTAAAAAATGGCATAACAATATTAAATAAAGAAATTAATTAGTGCATAAACCACCAAAATTGGTGATTTTGTAACTCATAAATTAAATGGACAATTTAATTACGAATTTAAATAATATATGAGCATTGTTAATGTGAAAAAAATGGCATAACAATATAATAACATAAACACAATTAATTAGTGCATAAAACCACCAAAATTGGAATTTGTAACTCATAAATTAAATGGATAATTTAATTACGAATTTAAATAATAAAATGAGCATTATAAATGTTAAAAAATGGCATAACAATATAATAACATAAAGGAAATTAATTAGTGCATGAACCACACCAAAATTGGTGATTTTGTAACTCATAAATTAATGGACAATTTAATTACGAATTTAAATAATATAAATGAGCATATAAATGGTAAAAAAATGGCATAACAATATAATACATAAACACAATTAATAGTGCATAACCACCACAATTGGTGATTTTGTAACTCATAAATTTAATGGAAATTTAATTACGAATTTAAATAATATAAATGAGCATTGTAAATGTTAAAAAAATGGCATATCAATATATAACATAAACACACAATTATTAGTGCATAAAACCACCAAAATTGGTGATTTTGTAACTCATAAATTAAATGGAAAATTTCAATTACGAATTTAAATAATATAAATGAGCATTATAAATGGTAAAAAATGGCATAACAATATAATAACATAACACAATTAATTAGTGCATAAAACCACCAAAATTGGTGATTTTTGTAACTCATAAATTAAATAGATAATTTAATTACGAATTTAAATAATATAAATGAGCATTATAAATGTTAAAAAAATGGCATAACATATAACAACATAAACACAATTAATTAGTGCATAAAACCACCAAAATTGGTGATTTTGTAACTCATAAATTAATGGACAATTTAATTACGAATTTAAATAATATAAATGAGCATTGTAAATGTTAAAAAAAATGGCATAACAATATAATAACATAAACACAATTAATTAGTGCATAAAACAACCAAATTGTGATTTTGTAACTCATAAATTAAATGGATAATTAATTACGAATTTAAATAATATAAATGAGCATTATAAATGTTAAAAAACTGGCATAACCATATAACAACATAAACACAATTAATTAGTGCATAAAACCACCAAATTGGTGATTTTTGTAACTCATAAATGAAATGGACAATTTAATTACGAATTTAATAATATAAATGAGCATTGTTAATGTGAAAAAAATGGCATAACAATATAATAACATAAACACAATTAATTAGTGCATAAACCACCAAAAATTGGTGAATTTGTAACTCATAAATTAAATGGATAATTTAATTACGAATTTAAATGTAATATAATGAGCATTGTAAATGTTAAAAAAATGGCATAACAATAATAACATAAACCAATTATTAGAGCATAAAACCACCAAATTGGTGATTTTGTAACTAATAATTAAATGGACAATTTAATTACGAATTTAAATAATATAAATGAGCATTGTAAATGTTAAAAAAATGGCATAACAATATAATAACATAAACACAATTAATTAGTGCATAAAACCACCAAAATTGGTGAATTTTTAACTCATAAATTAAATGGATAATTTAATTACGAATTTAAATAATATAAATGAGCATTGTAAATGTTAAAAAAATGGCATAACAATATAATAACATAAACACAATTAATTAGTGCATAAACCACCAAATTTATGATTTTGTAACTCATAAATTAAATGGATAATTTAATTACGAATTTAAATAATATAAATGAGCATTATAAATGTTAAAAAAATGGCATAACCATATAACAACATAAACACAATTAATTAGTGCATAAAACCACCAAAATTGATGATTTTGTAACTCATAAATTAAATGGACAATTTAATTACGAACTTAAATAATATAAATGAGCATTATAAATGTTAAAAAAATGGCATAACAATATAATAACATAAGGACATTAATTAGTGCATAAAACCAACCAAATTGGTGATTTTGAAACACATAAATTAAATGGACAATTTATTACAAATTTAAATAATATAAATGAGCATTGTAAATGTTAAAAATGGCATAACAATATATAACATAAACATAATTAATTAGTGCATAAAACCACCAAAATTGGTGATTTTGTAACTCATAAATTAAATGGACAATTTAATTACGAATTTAAATAATATAAATGAGCATTGTAAATGTAAAAAAAATGGCATAACAATATAATAACATAAACATAATTAATTTGCATAAAACCACCAAAATTGGTGATTTTGTAACTCATAAATTAAATGGACAATTTAATTACGAATTTAAATAATATAAATGAGCATATAAATGTTAAAAAATGGCATAACAATATAATAACATAAAGAAATTAATTAGTGTGCATAAAACCACCAAAATTGGTGATTTTGTAACTCATAAATTAATGGACAATTTAATTACGAATTTAAATAATATAAATGAGCATTATAAATGTTAAAAAATAGCATAACAATATAATAACATAAACACAATTAATTAGTGCATAAAACCACCACAATTGGTGATTTTGTAACTCATAAATTAAATGGACAATTTAATTACGAATTTAATAATATAAATGAGCATTGTAAATGTTAAAAAATGACATAACAATAGAATAACATAGACACTATTAATTAGTGCATAAAACCACCCAAAATTGGGGATTTTGTAACTCATAAATTAAATGGATAACTTAATTACGAATTTAAATAATATAAATGAGCATTATAAACTTTAAAAAAATGGCATAACAATATAATAACATAAAGGAAATTAATTAGTGCATAAAACCACCAAAATTGGTGATTTTGTAACTCATAAATTAAAATGGATAATTTAATTACGAATTTAAATAATATAAATGAGCATTTTAAATGTAAAAAAATGTCATAACAATATAATAACATAAACACAATTAATTAGTGCATAAAACCACCAAAATTGGTGATTTTGTAACTCATAAATTAAATGGAAAATTTAATTACGAATTTAAATAATATAAATGAGCATTATAAATGGTAAAAAAATGGCATAACAATATAATAACATAAACACAATTAATTAGAGCATAAAACCACCACAATTGGTGATTTTGTAACTCATAAATTAAATGGATAATTTAATTACGAACTTAAATAATATAAATGAGCATTATAAATGTTAAAAATGGCATAACAATATAATAACATAAAGGAAATTAATTAGTGCATAAAACCACCAAAATTGGTGATTTTGTAACTTATAAATTAAATGGACAATTTAATTACGAATTTATATAATATAATGAGCATTATTAATGTTAAAAAAATGGCATAACAATATAATAACATAAACACAATTAATTAGTGCATAAAACCACCACAATTGGTGATTTTGTAACTCATAAATTAAATGGACAATTTAATTACGAATTTAAATAATATAAATGAGCATTGTAAATGTTAAAAAATGACATAACAATAGAATAACATAAACACAATTAATTAGTGCATAAAACCACCAAAATTGGGGTTTTTGTAACTCATTAATTAAATGGATAATTTAATTACGAATTTAAATAATATAAATGAGCATTATAAATGTTAAAAAATGGCATGACAATATAATAACATAAATGAAATTAATTAGTGCATAAAACCACCAAAATTGGTGATTTTGTGTCTCGGGAATGTGTTTTGGGTCTATATAACCCAATGAAACACCTATAAATACTCTATTAAATATAAATACTCATTATATCACATTGGTAACTCTAAATCCAGAAATTTACAATTTTCACAATTTTTACATTAAATATTAATATAATAATAATATAATGTAAAATTAAGTCTCCATTGATTAAATTGGTCAATGTTGACCATTCACCACGAAATGGACCATCCATAGCCGATTAATTAGGCTCCTAAACAAGGCATGTGACCATTCCCATGTGCTAATTAAATATAGCTCATTACTTTTACTTAAAATACAAAAAGTATACCTTTTAACATATTAAACATTAAAGCTTGACTATCCCCATGTGAGGTTGCCGATTGAAGAGGCTCCTTTCTCCTTGTTATATGGCCGATTTCAATCAATTCCAACAAAGGAAAGCTGACCCACCTATATTAATATGCTAAAGTAACAATAATGGTCTCTTAAGTCATAAATTAGTCAAGACCCATCCCCCACATTACTCCATCATTGCCGGCTGTTTAGAGCCCCATTCTCATCCATTTGACAGCCTACAATAATTGCTAATGAGTCATCAAAACATTAAAAACATAAAATAAGACGAAAATGACTTTAAAAACAAAATTAGCTTACTTTCTTCATTTGCCCCACTCCAGCCATGAGTCTCTCTTCCAAGAGCTCTCATTTGGCTCCTCCATGACCGTAGGTAAGCATCAAGCTCAATTGGTGTGAGTTCTTGATCTAGGTAAGCTTCTAAGGCAAGTGTAAGTCCATTTTCTTCATCTTTCTTTCCTCTTTCTATTGATCTAGACTCCAACCATTTCCATACATGTATGTAGTGTGTCTTGGAGGTTAAAACAGGAGGAAATTTTGGCTGTAACAGGGTGTAAGGAGGAAAGTTCAAGTCTTGTCCATTTAAGGTAAAAATGTGATTTAAGCACATATCTCTTCTTCCTTGTCAATTCCGGTTGTAAACCTTGGTTCCCTAGCCTTATTTTCTTCTCCTTTTCATGTGGATTCAGTTGGTATACCAAGATCTACAAGGAGTAGCTAGATCCATGCCAAAAACACCATTTTTGGCATCTTAAACAAGGTAAATCTTAGCCATCTTCCAAGCTAGTTACCCACGGTTTTGTACCTTGGTTTAAAGTGTTTTGATACTCTTTCTTTCCTCGGAAAATAGGGCCGAGATTCTACCCTAACAAACTTGAAGATTAAAGGTAAAAATTCATGATTTTCATTACTTAAATTACTTCCCATGGTTAGCTCATGCTTGGAGTTTAATCATGTCTTGTTTTGTATGAAGACAAGTAAATCAAGCTATGGAGAAGTTTTCCCTAAGGTGCTGTGTCCAAACAAGGCTTTAAACTTACTAAATCAAGGTATAAATCACTTAAAACTCAACTTTGATTTATTAACACAAGTTTAAACTTATATCTATTATTGTCGTGAGTGAACATGACCTTTATGGTCTGATTTTGACCATAGTTGATTAAGGAAATGACTTAGTAAATTTATCTAAGTAATTAAGTGGCATAAATGTCAAAATTAAGACTTTATGTGGAAGATTGGTAAATAATGAAAAATATGTGGTGAGGCCGAGAATTATATGTATTTTGGGACATTTATGTGTAATTTATTTTATGAGCAAATGTTTGTAATAAGGCCATGTACTTTAGGCCATTTTATTTATGTATATTTAGTTTAAAATAGGTTTTAGGAGGTATATATATATATTACTGTAATGTTTAAGGGGTTAAAGTATAATTAAATCAAATTTGGGGGCTAAATAATGATAAGGCCAAAAATTAGGTGTTAAAAGGGTTTAAAATAAAGTTTATAAGATTTTATAAAGTTTTGGGGTTAATTGGTACATTTTGGAAACTTAGGGGATTAAAACCGTGAATAAAGAAAGTAATGGTCAAGGAAGTATTAAGGAGGTCAACCTTGATCATTGGGTAGGTTTTGACCAAATTAGATAAGTTAAATAATTTATTTAAGGTTATATAATAAGATAAGTATTTAATTGTAACACTTTTATAATGTATGGGGTATGTATGGTGAATACCGAAACTTAAGGGTGTACAATGGTATTTTAAACACCCATGGGCTATTAGGAATTTTTAGGATTTTATTGGGTTGAATTTGGAATTAAAATAAGCTATATATGTATAATATATAGTTAATATGTCATTGTTATACTTTGGAAAATAAATTGGGGTGGAAATGTAAATACCGAAAGTTTGTGGGTGGAATGATATTTATAACCCTTTGGTATAGTTTGGTGATTTTTAGAATAATATAAGGTGTTTTAATAAGATAAGTGTATAATATATAGTTTTGATGATATGATAAATACTATATGTTATAAATTGGGTCAATCTGTAATTATAAGAAGTTGGTGGGTGGAGAAATAATTTAGAACAAATTTAAGTGATGTTTGGAAATTTGGGATATATATAACTATAGGTTATATTTAAATTAAGGTTTAAAATGTTATATTATATGGTATATATGACATGGTATAAATTATGGGGTGATTTTGTAATAAACATAAAGATATGGTAAATTAATAAGGTTGGTTTAAATGGATATACCTTTTCGGTAATTAACATGGTTTGTGTATAAAAACTATATGTTATAATCTATATAAGCAAAAGATATCATATTATAAGATATTAGTATATGGTATAACATTACATAATGTTATGTGGTCAAAATGAAATTAAAATAAAGTATATGTTGTACCGAATTTATAAAGGTTGGAAAATGAATTTTAGACTATGGTCTACAATGTTATAAATGTTATAACAATTATATGGTATTAATGTGGTTTAAATGGAATTAATATAAACAAGGGTATTCACATTAAATAATGTGACAAACGATAAATAAATGAGATTTATAAACTAAGGTAAATATTGAATAAACCTTAGGAGTTGAATTTATACTACATAAAATGTTATATATTATTAAGATAATGATCTTAATATAGGTTGTGGCAATATAACACAACTAATGGAATAATCATCTCACATAAGATGATAAAATGTATCATATGGTATAAGAGTTTTACAACTCTTGAAACCTACCTATATTGGTAAATATATACATATGCGGGAATTATGTATATAAGGATGGATATATATTATGGTTGAAAACCATATAATATAATGGTGAAGGTTATTATATGAAAATAGTTTATAAACTATAAGTTATGGGTTTTGAATTCAAATGTAGATAAAATGTATCATATGGTATAAGAGTTTTACAAGATTAATGGATTATATAATACAATGTATTATAATGGATGGTGGGATAATAATACTATACGATAATAATGCATTATACATGCAACCCTAAGTTATAAAATATATTATGCATGTAACTGTAGGTTACAATACGTGCCTATACATGCGATGAAGCAATTGAATTAAATGTACGAGAACGAATGAACTTATGTAAAAGTGTAACGCTTATAAACTACTACGAGTTGGAAAGATATAAACTCTTACGTTCGGAAACGTTAACCACAACGTTCTTATGAAACCGACTCCATTGTCAAACCGAGTATTAAAACATACATCGGATAAGGAGTTTTAAGGATAATAACACTTAATTAATAACAGTTGAAATCCAGGGATGTAATACTGGGATAACTGACATTATTCGGAAATACCGAGTCAATTTGTCATGTGGATTGATACCTAGCGTTCCTGGTATTTTTAGATTACCTTTAAGACGTGCGCGCTCGAGAAGCTTAGTGGACTACACTGCGCATCCTTGGTCTAAGGTGTACGGTATGTGAAGAAGGGTTTGATCCGGGTTGACCTAAGAAAGGGCCCGGAAACTGTTTGATAACTTGTATGTTATGTGTGTGGATATGTGCTTATGATGATGTGTGTTAATGCGTTGTTTAATTATGCGCGAGCGTCCTACGGGACTAACACTACGTCGACTATAGATCGACTTATATAAACATACATATGCATTGATGCGATGACACGACGGTTACTTTATATATACCCTTAGTATTAATATTAAGTATATGAATAACCTAAGTAAAACACTTAGGTATGGGATACGACAATGTCGGTCTCTAGAGCATGGATCTCGAACATGAATATAACCTAGATTACTTCTAGGCATGCGTAAGACCCATTGGGCGGCTAATTGGTATAATGTAATCTCCATAAAACTAAGAGTATATCTTAAACGTTATGAGAGAGTTGGTATGAGAGAGGGGAGGAATCCCGGTAGTTTATGAACTACCTGGTTGTGCATTTGTAATCACTGAGGGGTACCCGATCGGGTTCCGCTCCAGGAAATTACCCAACGAGCCCTAATTGGATCGTGGGCCAGGTGGTACCTACTGTTGGTACATGGCTACGACCTTTATATGGACGCCTTACGAGGCAAAGTGAATAGTCAGGGGCTCCGGACCTCTGGCAAAATGAGCACCTTTGTGTGTACGGGAGGACTACTGTCCATTGGTAAGGTTAACCGGGTTGTCCTAACATGACGCCCAACTGTTATTAATTAAACATGGTTTGGATGGATGGGGCCTTTAAGGCCAAATTAATATTATGGAAACCGTTCACTAAGGCGATTATACACAGTACTGTTATTATTCGATACGTTCGTTTATGCGACTGTTGTTTGTGATATGTAATGACTGTTGGATTGGATGGATGATTATATGTTTATGTATGGTTGTTACAGTATTGATTATAACTGTAAAAGGGTAAAGCATGAAATCAATCTAATATCAAGATGGTTAAAATGACAAGTGACCAATAGGGTCCAGGCCCGCATACTCAACGTTTATCGTTGAGCCTTTATGGCTTGTTGTAGGTTGCTGTTCATCGTTGAAGCCGAAGTACGGGATCAGGGTAGATGCTCACTTGTCGACGGTTATGGTTTTTGGACTTAGTATGATGTATAGGATTTATCTCGTTGTCACAGCGGTATGGTAGTGTTGTTTATTTTGGTTGTTGAATTTAGTTTCTGCTTCGTTACTCGCATGGGCGGGTAATGGCAGGTGACACCCGTGTGAGAGTTTATGTTGTGTATTCTTCCGCTGTAAGACGTCTTTAATTATGCTACATGAGGGATTATTACGTGTTTATCGAGAGGGGTGTTACAAAGTGGTATCAGAGCGGAGTCCCGCTCTGATGACGAGATACCAGGTTAAGACGGTGAGCTTAGGACTTGGGAATTTACGGGAAACGTTTATGGGTACAAGATGTTCGTCTTAAAAGGGAGTTATATTTAGTAACGCAAATTGCGTATATGGTAGTCTCAAAGGTAATTCAATATCCATCGGATGTGTACGGTATATTTACCGAGTAATAATAGGACATTATGTACTACAGATGTCAGGAGGAACTAGAGGACGTGGTGGCGGTAGAGGTGGAGGCGGTGACCCCGCGAATCCAGGAGTTGCAGAGACGATTGTTGTCGTTCTCGCACAGCTTGGAACTCAGATTGGAGGAGCACCAGCCCACCCGCCACAGCCCAAGGAGACGAACTGGCTGAAGTCAGTTACCGAAACCCGACCACCTACTTATTCAGGGGAACCAGACCCCGTAGCCTTAGAGCGTTTTATAGTAGAACACGAGAAGGCCTACGAAGCTTTACAAGTACCTGCCGACAAGAGAGTCGTCATTGCTGCTTTCCATCTGAAGGATGCAGCCAACACTTGGTGGAGGTTGGTCGAGGACCATCACCTGGTTACGCCCGACTTTACATGGGCTGCCTTTGTTGAACTGCTGAGGGGGAAGTACTACCCAACACACTTCAAACAGAAGAAGCGCCGTGAGTTCGAGACACTCTCCCAGGGAGGTCTGACCGTGGATGAGTACTACGCGCGATTCATCAGTCTGCTGGACTTCATCCCCGGAGTCGACTACTCAGAGACCGTGAAGGTCGAGAAGTTCTGGGGGAGATTACTGTTCCGCATCCAGATGGCGATGGGTGCTACCCTCTATACTACTATCTAGGTATAAACATGAGTGCCATTAATTCTTTACTTACTAAACTACAAACTAACCTTGTGAGGACTTACCAATGAGATTTCAGGAGTGTTATGACGCTGCCTCGAGGACGGAGCTACTGCTCCAGACTCGGGAAGAGACTCTTTGGACAAAAAGGAGAAAGAATCCTGAGGGAGAGTCTGAGGGTGGAGGAACATCTCCAGGCGATGGCAAGAAAAAGGGAAAGTAAGGACTTATCCCATTCTAAATTGTTTACCATATTAAACACCTTTAATGAAAGCTAACTCGAAACCTTAAACAGGAAATTCTTTTAGAAGAAAGGGCAACAGGAGCAAGAGGGAAAGAACCCGTCCTTAGGTTGACCGGCCCAGCTACAGATGCTCAGCCTCTAAGATCTGCGCCTCCTAAGGGTGAGAACACCTTCCTCTTAATTAAATTGTAACCTTAACCTTTATACCATCAGATATTAACTTAAACTAAATACCATCATCAGACACCGAACAGCCCCAGCGCCACTACTATTGTAAGCGTTGCGGGAAGGACCATCTTGGGGTCGACTGCAGTGGCCGCAAAGTAGAGTGCCGGTACTGCAAGAAAGAGGGCCACCGGGAGTTCGAGTGCTGGATGAACCCAGAGGGCCGTAATTATAGACCACCTAGGACTACTCAGACCACCTCAGCTGGAGGATCTGGAGTACCACGAGGCGGTCAAGAGGGCCAGACATCTACTGATGCTAGAGCCCAGAAAGGAAAGGGAGTTGTCAGGGCATGAGTACCCTGAACTCCGAAATACCGCTAGTGGAACATTTTTAATTATCTTGTTATGTGCTTAGCCTTGGATGCTAAACAGGCATACGCTATAAGTATGTGGGAATGTGTCAGTGACCACTCGCCTTTTGTGTAAGACTTTGGGATTAGTTGTGTGTACTCAGTACCAGTAAGCTTTAAACCTTGATGGACCGTATTTATATGAATGGAATTTTAATACTCACACTATTATGTGAACCATACTCAATGATGAGAGAGTCAACAAGACGAGTAATTACTGAACCAATATTTCATCCATCATGGCGCACTTGCTACTGCAAGTGCTATAACAATCAACCCACTGAAATTTCCATCTGCCTTGCGCACTTGCCACTGCAAGTGCTGCAGCAACCACTAAATTTTTAATTCCTTAATAAATACCAAAAAAATTCATACCCGTTTTCATACAACCTTAAGATTAGAAATCTGTGAACCTTGGGAAGACTTGTTAGTCCGACCACTACAACTGAAGGAATTACATAGCCATTGTAATTATAAACCACACTAGTTTAACTGTTCGAGAATTCCCAGACATGGCTTATTAGCCGAATACCAGAAGTGTATACCAGCATTTAATGATGATCACTAATAGTGATAAATGTTTCATCCTTATGGACAAGCATATCCTTGTGTGAAATAGAATACCCCTTGTAGACGCACCCACCGTCAATGAGGATGGTTGGGAAGTGAAGAGCCGTGTTGCTCAAGCTATTATGCAATCTGCAATACATCCAATTAAACGGATGAGGGAAATAAATATGAACTACAGATGAGATGTGGAAATAATTAAACCGGGAGGAAAAGAATATTTATAGTACCCAAAGAGATCGGGATATGAGACCCGATGTTGCTAAACTCAGCACGAATATTGCATGAACTGATTGCAGCCGTAAAGGCGAATCAATATTTAACGTTTAACTGATTGACAACTAAGTACTACCTTTAGAAAAGAGTGACACATACAATATATTACCAGAAGGACATGAGTCCGGGGAGCAAAATATTATCTCCAACCACTCTACCATCTATACCACTGGGACAATAGCACTCCTACGACAAGATGACCGACAATGCGAATAATTAACATCAACTACAACAAGGACATCCATCAAAAGGGAGATTGACAACAGAATACTTCACAATAGCCGTGTGATGGACACTACCAGTTTACTAAACGAGACGTGGGATGACCGCACTCCGATAGGAGCTTGTGGGCCTGACAAACTTATTTATAAGTTAGTCGGGTAAGTAGTAATGTATCAGTACGGTACCCCAATGCATGTAGACAAGTAGTGTAAGGAACACGAGAAGTAGTCAACTCCGTGCCAAGGACAGTGATGCAGATTACCTCGAAGATGGACGAGAAGAGTCGCGTTGGACCAACGGGCTAGAGAAATCAAGAACCTTCAACATAGAATATCAGATAATACTTAGTGAAGATAAAGGAAACCTTTCGAAACCATTAACGCGGATGACAGAAGCAGGAAAACCCATTACATGGGCGAATATTATGTAGACCCCTCATAAGGATCAAGCGAATTCTTGAAATCCAGAGGAATCTACCAAATAGTGTAAACATAAACGCGCGACTACGCAATGATGAAAGACAAAGCGAATATACTAGCAGATACCTTAAGCAAGGAACAAACGTTATGATAACTAACAGACTTTATGGAATGATTTGGGAAACACTAACTGAGCCTTGAATGTACAACTCACATGATCATTGGTTCCTCTTGTTGTCTCATTAGATATTAACTGCTGAGGGTTTACGCCTCTGCACTCTGTAGGACTGAGTGTTTTGGTATTGCACTTGTGCAGTTATTAATCTAGTGGGAATATGGGAGGATGTAATGGATATCAACATGAAGTGAGTATCAAAGAACTACAACAATGCATACTCTGAACAAAACCAAAACCACCAAGAGACACGGATGACAACCATTATTTCCGTGGACATGAAGGCTAGTACGTCTCAGTATTACAAAGACTAGTGCAAATGCACTGAGTACTAACAATAGCCAATGTCATACTGAACCTCAAGCTGTAAATCAGTAAAAGAAGATACACGCATGTACGCTAGTAATCCAAAAGACAGGATATACGACAGTAAAAGGGGCAAACTGAGCCCTGTGTTCATGGGTCTACACTTCAGTACGGAGCGAGTGGGCCCATTAAAACGAATTCGGGAGAGAGCACAAATAGTTGAGTGCCTCACCCTATATGTATTGTGGAGCTCGGAGGGGCTAGAGTCATACCCGTCTCTCTGATATGAGGATAATCCACTCCAAAGGTGGAAGATGCCACACGAGAGTTGGGGAACTCTATGAGAGCCAAGTATCCAGCGCTCCTGGTTGAGCGGTTGTTGTATACTTGTGGGGTACGGGGGCGTAACCTTTTTAAGGGGGGTAGAGCCTCTTGGCTGTGCACGTGTGTGCACTAAGTATTGTTGTTTCGTATGCGGGGCATACAGTAGTTTGGTGGTATGCGGGGCATACGATGTTTGTTTGTTATTGTATTAGTGGTATGCGGGGCATACGATGTTTGTTTGTTTGTTGTATTGGTGGTATGCGGGGCATACGATGTTGGTTGTTTGTTGTTTTGGTGGTATGCGGGGCATACGAGGTTTTGTTTGTGTGTTGTTTGGTACGCGGGGCGTACGTTGTTGATACTATTTGTGTGTAATGTGCACTTATATGTATGTATCCTACGCATTACCTGTCTGAATGATGAGTATACACCCATGTGTGTAGTACCTTTTATGACACTTGTGATATATATATTTATTTATTCCTTGTATATTGATTACATATGGTATCGCCTAGATACGAAATGAATCATTAGATATGGAACATGGAACGATGGTATAATGTGGACACCTCGGGGAGGTTGTCAGGGTTGGTAGAACTGATAGGAACTATGGCGCTGATGGATCGCCTATATCCATATATGATTGAACTAACGCCACAAATGATGGCTACGTGCTATATAAGCACAATATGTTATGTGTAAATGATATATCACACAGATATACATTATGGGTTGTATGGGTAGTTATTAATACACCTATTTAAGTAAAGCGACTTCGGGACGAAGTCTTTTTAATGGGGTAGACTGAAATACCCCTAATCATTAAATAATTAAATAATGGGAATTAAAGGTTTATTTGTGGGATTATGAAACCATACGAAAGCACAGAAACACTTAGGCGTTAAAAACGCACCTAAACTCCTTAAGGTAAAAAATGTGCGTTAAGCCGGACCTTGAGTTAACCAAGTCATACAAGTCAACTAATGATCATAATATGACCCGATAGTCATTAATTATCATTTAAAAACAATGCTCGGAGTAAATTTTCAATTAAACGAAAAGTGCCTGGAGGAACCCTTGTGGGCCCCACAAACCCTAGAAAAGGCCCGGGAATGCCGAAGAGGCACGAAACTCTAAATAAATCATTCTTAGAGTTCCTATCACCATTAATTAACATTCTAAAGAGAATGCTCAAGTTAGATTTACAAGGAAACACAAAATGCCTGGGAGAAACGCTTAAGGCACAAAAAGGTCCCGAAAATCCCGGAGTGTCTCGGGAATGTGTTTGGGTCTATATAACCCAATGAAACACCTATAAATACTCTAGTAAATATAAATACTCATTAATATCACATTGGTAACTCTAAATCTAGAAATTTACAATTTTCACAATTTTTACATTAAAATATTAATATAATAATAATATAATGTAAAATTAAGTCTTCATTAACTAAATTGGTCAATGTTGACCATTGACCACGAAATAGACCATCCATAGCCGATTAATAAGGCTCCTAAATAAGGCATGTGACCATTCCCATGTGCTAATTAAATATAGCTCATTACTTTTACTAAAATAATAAAAGTATACCTTTTAACATATTAAACATTAAAGCTTGTCTACCACTTGACTATCCCATGTGAGGCTGCCGATTGAATAGGCTCCTTTCTCCTTGTTATATGGCCGATTTCAATCAATTCCAACAAAGGAAAGGTGACCCACCTATATTAATATGCTAAAATAACAATAATGGTCTCTTAAGTCATAAATTAGTCAAGACCCATCCCCCACATTACTCCATCATTGCCGGCTGTTTATAGCCCCATTCTCATCCATTTGACAGCCTACAATAATTGCTAATGAGTCATCAAAACATTCAAAACATAAAATACGACAAAAGACTTTAAAGACAAAATTAGCTTACTTTCTTCATTTGCCCCACTCCATCCGTGAGTCTCTCTTCTAAGAGCTCTCATTTGGCTCCTCCATGACCGTAGGTAAGCAGCAAGCTCAATTGGTGTGAGTTCTTGATCTAGGTAAGCTTCTAAGGCAAGTTTAAGTCCCTTTTCTTCATCTTTCTTTCCTCTTTCCATTGATCTAGACTCCAACCATTTCTATACATGTATGTAGTGTGTCTTGGAGGTTAAAACAGGAGGAAATTTTGGCTGCAACAAGGTATAAGAAGAAAGTTCAAGTCTTGACCATTTAAGGTAAAAATGTGCTTTAAGCACATATCTCTTCTTCCTTGTCAATTCCGGTTGTAAACCTTGGTTCTCTAGCCTTATTTTCTTCTCCTTTTTGTGTGGATTCAGTTGGTATACCAAGATCTACAAGGAGTAGCTAGATCCATGCCAAAAACACCATTTTTGGCATCTTAAACAAGGTAAATCTTAGCCATCTTCCAAGCTAGTTACCCACAGTTTGTACCTTGGTTTAAAGAGTGTTTTGATACTCTTTCTTTCCTGGAAAAATAGGGCCGAGATTCTACCCTAACAAACTTGAAGATTAAAGGTAAAAATTCATGATTTTCATGACTTAAATTACTTCCCATGGTTAGCTCATGCTTGGAGTTTAATCATGTCTTTTTTTGTATGAAGACAAGTAAATCAAGCTGTGGAGAAGTTTTCCCTAAGGTGCCGTGGCCAAACAAGGCTTTAAACTTACTAAATCAAGGTATAAATCACTTTAAAACTCAACTTTGATTTATTAACACAAGTTTAAACTTATATCTATTAATTGCCGTGAGTGAACATGACCTTTATGGTCTTATTTTGACCATAGTTGATTAAGGAAATGACTTAGTAAATTTATCTAAGTAATTAAGTGGCATAAATGTCAAATTAAGACTTTATGTGGAAGATTGGTAAATAATGAAAAATATGTGGTGAGGCCGAGAATTATATGTATTTTGGGACATTTATGTGTAATTTATTTTATGAGCAAATGTTTGTAATAAGGCCATGTACTTTAGGCCATTTTATTTATGTATATTTAGTTTAAAAATAGGTTTTAGGAGGTATATATATATTACCGCAATGTTTAAGGGGTTAAAGTATAATTAAATCAAATTTGGAGGCTAAATAATGATAAGGCCGAAAATTAGGTGTTAAAAGGGTTTAAAATAAAGTTTATAAGATTTTATAAAGTTTTGGGGTTAATTGGTAAATTTTGGAAACTTAGGGGATTAAAACCGTGAATAAAGAAAGTAATGGTCAAGGAAGTATTAAGGAGGTCAACCTTGATCATTGGGTAGGTTTTGACCAAATTAGATAAGTTAAATAATTTATTTAAGGTTATTTAATAAGATAAGTATTTAATTGTAACACTTTTTATAATGTATGGGGTATGTATGGTGAATACCGAAACTTAAGGGTGTACAATGGTATTTTAAATACCCATGGGCTATTAGGAATTTTTAGGATTTTATTGGGTTGAATTTGGAATTAAAATAAGCCATACATGTATAATATATAGTTATTATGTCATTGTTATACTTTGGAAAAGAAATTGGGGTGGAAATGTAAATACCGAAAGTTTGTGGGTTAGAAATGATATTTATAACCCTTTGGTATAGTTTGGTGATTTTTAGAATAATATAAGGCGTTTTTATAAGATAAGTGTATAATATATAGTTTTGATGATATGATAAAAACTATATGTTATAAACTGGGTCAATCTGTAATTATAAGAAGTTGGTGGTGGAGAAATAATTTAGAACAGAATTTAAGTGCTGTTCGGAAATTTGGGAATTATATAACTATAGGTTATATTTAAATTAAGATTTAAAACTGTTATATTATATGGTATATATGACATGGTATAAATTATGGGGTGATTTTGTAATAAACATAAAGATATGGTAAAAAAAAGATTGGTTTAAATGGATATACCTTTTCGGTAATTAACATGGGTTGTGTATAAAAACTATATGTTATAATCTATATAAGCAAAAGATAGCATATTATAAGATATTAGTATATGGTATAACATTACATAATGTTGTGTGGTCAAAATGAAATTAAAATAAAGTATATGCTGTACCGAATTTATAAAGGTTGGAAAATGAATATTAGAATATGGTCTACAATGTTATAAATGTTATAACAATTATATGGTATTAATGTGGTTTTAATGGAATTGATATAAACAAGGGTATTCACATTAAATAATGTGACAAACGATAAATAAATGAGATTTATAAACTAAGGTAAATATTGAATAAACCTTAGGAGTTGAATTTATACTACATAAAATGTTATATATTATTAAGATAATGATCTTAATATAGGTTGTGGCAATATAACACAACCAATGGGAATAATCATCTCACATAAGATGATAAAATGTAACATATGGTATAAGAGTTTTACAACTCTTGAAACCTACCTATATTGGTAAATATATACATATGCGGGAATTATGTATATAAGGATGGATATATATTATGGTTGGAAACCATATAATATAATGGTGAAGGTTATTATATGAAAATAGTTTATAAACTATAAGTTATGGGTTTTTGAATTCAAATGTAGATTTTACAAGATTAATGGATTATATAATACAATGTATTAAATGGATGGTGGAATAATAATACTATACGATAAATAATGCTTTATACATGCAACCCTAAGTTATAAAATATATTATGCATGTAACTGTAGGTTACAATACGTGCCTATACATGCGATGAAGCAATTGAATTAAATGTACGAGAACGAATGAACTTATGTAAAAGTGTAATGCTTATAAACTACTACGAGTTGGAAAGATATAAACTCTTACGTTCGGAAACGTTAACCACGACGTTCTTATGAAACCGACTCCATTGTCAAACCGAGTATTAAAACATACATCGGATAAGGAGTTTTAAGGATAATAACACTTAATTAATAACAGTTGAAATCCGGGGATGTAATACTGGGATAACTGACATTATTAGGAAATACCAAGTCAATTTGTCATGTGGATTGATACCTAGCGTTCCTGGTATTTTTAGATTACCTTTAAGACGTGCGCGCTCGAGAAGCTTAGTGGACTACACTGCGCATCCTTGGTCTAAGGTGTACGGTATGTGAAGAAGGGTTTGATCCGGGTTGACCTAAGAAAGGGCCCGGAAACTGTTTGATAACTTGTATGTTATGTGTGTGGATATGTGCTTATGATGATGTGTGTTAATGTGTTGTTTAATTATGTGCAAGCGTCCTACGGGACTAACACTACGTCGACTATAGATCGACTTATATAAACATACATATGCATTGATGCGATGACACGACGGTTACTTGATATAATACCCTTAGTATTAATATTAAGTATATGAATACCTAAGTAAAACACTTAGGTATGGGATACGACAATGTCGGTCTCTAGAGCATGGATCTCGAACATGAATATAACCTAGATTACTTCTAGGCATGCATAAGACCCATTGGGCGGCTAATTGGTATAATGTAATCTCCATAAAACTAAGAGTATATCTTAAACGTTTGAGAGAGTTGGTATGAGATGAGGGGAGGAATCCCAGTAGTTTACGAACTACCTGGTTGCGCATTTGTGATCACTAAGGGGTACCCGATCAGGTTCCGCTCCAGGAAATTACCCAATGAGCCCTAATTGGATCATGGGCCAGGTGATACCTACTGTTGGTACATGGCTACGGCCTTTATATGGACGCCTTACGAGGCAAAGTGAATAGTCAGGGGCCTCCGGACCTCTAGCGAAATGAGCACCTTTGTGTGTACGGGAAGACTACTGTCCATTGGTAAGGTTAATCGGGTTGTCCTAACATGATGCCCAACTGTTAATTAATTAAACATGGTTTGGATGGATGGGGCCTTGAAGGCCAAATTAATATTATGGAAACCGTTCGCTAAGGCGATTATACACAGTACTGTTATTATTCGATACGTTCGTTTATGCGACTGTTGTTTGTGATATGTAATGACTGTTGGATTGGATGGATGATTATATGTTTATGTATGGTTGTTACAATATTGATTATAACTGTAAAAGGGTAAAGCATGAAATCAATCTAATATCAAGATGGTTAAAATGACAAGTGACCAATAGGGTCTAGGCCCGCATACTCAACGTTTATCGCTGAGCCTTTATGGCTTGTTGTAGGTTGTTGTTCATCGTTGAAGCCGAAGTACGGGATCAGGGTAGATGCTCACTTGTCGACGGTTATGGTTTTTGGACTTAGTATGATGTATAGGATTTATCTTGTTGTCACAGCGGTATGGTAGTGCTGTTTATTTTGGTTGTTGGATTTAGTTTCTGCTTCGTTACTCGCATGGGCGGGTAATGGCAGGTGACACCCGTGTGAGAGTTTATGTTGTGTATTCTTCCATTGTAAGACGTCTTTAATTATGCTACGTGAGGGATTATTACGTGTTTATCGAGAGGGGTATTACAGAATGTTCACCCCTATATCAAATGAAGCAATATACAAAATTAGATTTGTCAAATGACACCATGACATAATGAGTTGCAGGAAATACAGCACCGCTGTAATGTCAACACTTATAGCGAAAGTGATAGCACAACCGTACAATAATAAAAAGAACAAATGTTCAACCTAGTTTGAAAAAAAATTCCAACTTCCAACTTCTACTCATATGGGGAAAGTGCGGCTTACTCTTATAACACAATCTTATCTTCTAAAAAAAAGTTAAAATCGACATAAAAGATAGTGAGGCGGTAATAGACAATGTGTGTTAGGGGACACGAAAAATGAGTAAGGACAACGTTTCTATTGGTAGACAAAGAGTGTCACTATAACTATTAAAGTAATGTTCATTGGCACATGTATAAGTGTCATTATAGGATAAACGGATATAAATAAAAGTGTCAGTATAACTCTACTCCTTTCACCGGCATTTCATTTTTGTGTCAATAAAATCCTCTAGTAACTACGGCGCTACTAACTTTATTTTTGTGTGTCGGTAAATCCCGATACACCCTACATTGACACTCTTTTAGGTTTTACTGAAACTTTTGTGTGTCAGTAAAATGCTTTTTTTTTCTTGTAGTATTGTATAGAAGAACATAGGATCAGGATACTATTGTTGCAAATACTATATAACAAATATATAATATGTGCAAGGAGTAGGAAAGTGCATCTAATCGACGTAGTACAACAAGTGTCGTATTCATAAGGAAATTGGTTCTATCTCCCTAGTCTAGGTACTTAGTAATTGAACTAAAAGCAGTAAATTATGGTTCAGCCGGAGGCAAGCTAGATGATTCGAGTCAATAATAGAGAAAACAAACAATTAAACTAAAATGGTGTTTTAGTGGATTATATGGAGATGTCCCTAAGAAGGAGTAATCACCCAAATACTCCCAAACTTAGCATTAATCCTAATATACTCTAGTTGTCTATTAGAACTTAAGTAATGACTTTCTAAAATATTAGCGCAAGTCAAACCTTATATAACCAAATAAACCCTGTAGTTAGGTTAGGTATATGTCACTAGATTGCATTAAACACAAGTCCTTAACGATAGCAATAGATTCACCAATTAATTAAAAAGGGGGCAAAAATCTAGGGTTTATCTCTCTCTTGTCAAAAATCCATAAATCACGTATGTATGAAATTTGAAGAAGCCACAAATGCACATAGGTGATCAATCTGGCACATTCAATGAGATTAGAGAGACAAGTCAGCTATATTTAAGCAAATTAAGTATTACATGTTAGTTAGGGTATTTGGGGTCAAACCCCCATCCCAAGGTACAAGTTAGGTTCTACTCAAACATTGAAAAACAAAGAGAAATAGTTAGCCATTAATGAGAGGTAGTTGAGCTTTGAAAGAGGTGAAGTCTCCTCTCTTTCTTCTCTTCTTCTTTTCTCTTTTGTCGCTTTTTTGTTCTCGTCGCCCAGTTGTTACTTCTTCTCTTGTATTCTTTTGGTTGTTCGCTCTGTCTATTTCGAATGTAGATAATGAATCCCACCGTCAAGACTTTATTTCTTATCGCATGGTCCCGTAAGTAAGTTCACAAAAAACTTGTTGATGTGGCTATGTGCCCTTTGTTGTTGTTGTTGTTGTACGTGAATACTTTTTTAGTTGTTGCACGTGAATTATGAGAACAATTCTCACAATACATACGTGAATTACCTGCATAGAAAAACATGTTTAACACACATGTTGCCTCATCCTTACGTGCATGGCTGCACAATTTTATGTGTACATGTAAATGGGACCATGTGGCCTGCTTCTGTGCTTGTTTTTACTTGCATGCCTGCTTGCCTATGGGTCTGCCTATTTATACGTTTTTCAGCTTAGACGGTGAACAATGTCAGTATGGGGGAGAATTTGTGTAAGGCTTATATTTTTCATTATAGGTCCAATTGCTCTCTGTTTATTGTCTTGGGATCCTTGCAAGATGAGGAGTTCATTTATGTACTCGAACAGCCTTGTAGAACCTTGAATCATGCTCAAATGAGATTTTTCCTAAAATATAATCAAAAAGTATATATTCATTAATATACATAAAATACTCTATAAAGTGGTGACAATATGTTATAAACCATGTAAAATGCAAGTGGGAATAACCCTTATAAATAGATATTTTCACCACTTATCGGATACCTTCTGATCACTAAGAAAAACAGTGCTTTGTCAAAGCAACCTTTGAAGGAGATGAAATCCTTATAGATAAGTCCATTCCTTAGAAACCAAAATAGCCCAAAGAAGTTAATGAATTTCTTAATAGATTTGGAGTCCCGCTTAAGGATTGAGTCACAAAACCAGTCAACATGGAAACATGAATTTCTTCAGGAGGAGATCCAAGACTAGGGAGCAGGTCATTCCATAAAGATAACATTAGGGGGATGAGCCACATCTCTTAGGCAATTTTTGCCTTACAGGGATGGCATTCCATAATATTTTCAAAGTAAACCAGAGAACACGGGCAACAAGTTGAGTTTTGAGAGTTGCTTGGCTACACCTTCCCGAGGGGAGATGAAGAGGAGGGAGAAGCTAAGGAAGTCCTTTGAGTAGCAAGATGACTGGTTAATGCGAAATGGAAAGTGCCTAATTTGGTATAGTGCCAGCGCCATCTATTTGCATGGGTGATAGGTTTGAAGGAGTAAAGTCATGGAATCCCCCCGTCATTCCATATGTATGTGGAGAGGTCATCCCTATTAATCTTCTGATTTCAACTTTAACAAAAATAATGCTCGCCGGAAGAACTAGAGTGAGACCAATTACTGAGTCCATGATGTATGAAGATGGGAAGTATCGGAGTCTCATCACACAAGAAGTGAAAGAATTGAGGGAAGTGGGTATGCGCTAGACTAGTTTGGCTAGGAGAGCCTCATTGAAGTGTTCAAGATTTCGATAGCCCATACCTCCTGGCCAGGTTTCCTACAAAGATGCTGCCAGTTTCTTCAATAAATATCTTTAAATCTACTAAAGTTCATCCGCCCTTGAGCTGCCTCTATCTTGGATTTTTAGACAACTCAACTTAATCATGACTCCATTGGTGTCCCATCTTTTTAATCATTTGACATGGAACCAAGTGTTGTTTGATAACTTCACAAAATGCATTGAGTTGAATGCTGATTACATATTTATTCAATAAAAAATTTAAAGACATTTTTAATTTATATTTAAATCGAAGTTATCTAGACTAAAAATAAAAAAGAAGTTGTTGAGGAGTACGTGCAGAACATGCACACCTCTTTTCGTCATTTTTTCCCATTTGTTGTCTCTATTTCTGCTCACATGGTTTCTCTCCGTTGCAACTGATTTTAAGCCCCATAGTGGTCCAGCCTAGCTGTTGGCGCTCTCCTGATGGTGCCGACCCTCACCTGGGGTGCTTCCCCCTCCCCGCCCTTTCCTTTCCTACTCTATATCCTTGTCTCCTCCTCTTTGTCTACTCCCACACAGTCCAACTTATGGTATAAGAGTTGGATCAATGTCTGTTGAGGTGTTTTCCCATTGAGACCGAGAACTGTACCAGCAGAAAGGATCAACGTGGGACAGAACAAAACGGGATCTGAAGTGAAGTTTCCAAATGGAGTTTCTCTCTTTCCTAGACTTTTATTTGGTCTATGTTATTCTTAATTGCTATTTAAGATTTCAAAACAATGAGTGAGTAGATACATTTGCTTTCGGGTTGGGAAGTGAACCTATTTCATAAGAATATTGTTATGTGATTCTTCCAGTTAATTTTGTCAACCTGCTCTTCAAATGCTTTGATTATTTGGCCAATTATTAGAGCAATCTTTATAGTTTTCAATCAACATGCGAGAGGTGAGATAGTTAACAAGACGAAGGAAGTTAAACCGAATTAGCGACTAGAAGTGTGATCTCACCTATGGGTTAATCTCACTCCAACAGAAGTTGTTCTTGATGTGATTGATTGTGTCCAAATTAGAGCATTAGCCTGTTGCTAGTTTTAGCAACTAATTAGGATTCGTTTGAACTCAGTCGTTGATGAGTTATTCATAGTTTATGAGTTATTTATAGAAAAGTTAAGGGAAGTATTTAATAACAGATTATGGAGAAATAGGTGAGCGGAATAACCCGGGGCACGCCTCTTAATCATAAAAGTTCCACCTTTTGCTGTTTTGTTATAGTTGATTTAGTTTAATTATTGCTTATTAATTCGATATTAATTAGATTGATTAATTCTTCAAAAAAGTGGATTTTACTGTTTTATTTTGTTTAGCTTAGATTTCTTAGTTAGTTTAGAAAAACTATCAGTTAGCTGTCTTGTAACGAGGTCCTTGAGTTTGAGAACCCCACTCAATTCATTATTCCGCAAAACGATAGGTACATTGTCTAGGTATAGAGATAGTAACATATTTTGTACCTACATAGTTGTTGTAAGATAATAATATAACTGTACAAACTTAAGCAAACATAAGGGCAAGTGCACCCAAATCACTATAGCATAACAAGGTCGTATCCACAAGGAAATCGGTTTTTAATCCCTAGCTTCGGTATCTAGTAATTGAAATAAAAGAGCGGTAAATGTGGGTTTAGTCGGGGGCAAGCTTGATAATTCGATTTTATGAAACATGGAAAACAAACAATAAACTAAAGTGTGTTGTTTTGATGGATTGGATGGAAATATACCATGGGATAGTGGGAATCACCTAAATCACTCAATCATGCTCATAATTCTACCTCAATCTAGTTGTATTTGAGCTAATATAAAACTTCCCAAATCTTGTACCAATCAAATCTTACCTAATTAATCACACCTCTTAATTCGAAGAAGGTTAAAGTCATTAGATAGCATAAATCACAAGATTATAACAATAGCTAGAAAGTTCTACCCCTAATTTAAAGAATAAATTAGATTTATCTCTCATTTGGTCCCAACTCCTAACTCAAAACCTGATATTGCTAGGAGTCACCATAAATTCAATAGATAATCAATCTAGAGCATTATTGAATCATTTAAAAGATAAAAACAACTAAAATAAATGAGGTAGGTTAATAAGCATCATTTCGGGATTTTAGGGTCCAACCCCATCCCAAGTGATGGGGTGAAAACCTAACGGCAAGTATACCGGTTGATTATAGCAAGTTTTAATCCTAGAGTACCCCCTAGGTATCGAACCAAGGGAGGCAGTAACTAGTCTGGTCTTAACTAAACTAATAAATATAAAGAAAAAAAAAATAGGACATTGGAGAGTTTTAATTGAAGAATTTATAACTTCTAAAATAGACATGAATTAAAAACATGGTTAAAACAACTCAATAAAATAAAATAAGAGTTAGCACTGGAGAGAAACAAATGTTGGTTTTTTAGATAAATTGATGGAGAAATCCTGGTTCACTATTTTCCCTAGCTCTCTAATTCTTTCCTATTTGATTACCAAGATCTTGAGTAAAACCCCAAATTAATTTAATCCACGCCCAATCTCCCACCAAGGATTCTAATTAGTAATTACCAAACCCTAACTTTCGTTACGAATTTCCTAATTGCTAACAACATTAAGAACAATTCAATTATTAGTAGGTTGGTATGAAGACAAATTACTAATCTAAACTCACTAGCACTCTTTGTGAAGTCTTTTGAATGCCACAATTCTCATTTATAGTCAAACAAAATAATAAACTCTAGTAATCGACCGAATTACAAGAGATTACACAAATGAACAAGGAATAGTACTTCACTTATTAAATCTGATAATCCTCAAAGGTAGTGGAACCTTGAACTAGGGATACATTGTAAACCAAAATTAAAAACTACTACACCTATAGACATCATGGCAATGTAAAAGTCTATTAAGAGAGTATTATAAAGATATAACAAAGGAAAAACTCTGATTAAAATCTCTGTAGCGAAGCTTCGATCTCTAATCCTTGATCTGCTCTTCTTTGTCTCCAAGAATGTCTGATAATACTCCAACCTTACTTCATTGTGTGTAAAAACTTTCTCAAACTATCCTCTGTGCCTCTGTGTTGTTGTCTCTATGTTGCTGTAGTATTAATTCCTCCAACCGTATTGATCTCTTTAATTAGACCCATAACACACACTTGAGTCAAACAACTTTTTTCTTTTTTTTTTCTCATCAAAACGCAACGTCTTGATGTTGCAAAGTTGTGTGCATTCAGACATACATGTCCGGACGCATGTCTGGACGACACTAAGTTGATGAAGTCTCGGGGTTTTTTTCGGACATCCATGTCCGGAAAAAGAACTTCAAACATGAATTGGAATCTCCTTGGTGTTTGTCCGGACTAGCAAGTTTGGACGCTGGTCCGGACACTTCTTTCTTGGGACTTAAATTCTTCGTTTAGACTTTGTTTGCTTCCTGTTTGTTGTGTTGAAAATCTTGAGCACTGTATAATGTTAATTTATGGCCTTTTCTTGCATTTAACACAACCTGAGCATCAATATTCATCAAAACATGATTTATAGGAAAAAAAGCACGATAAGTGGGAAATTTGACTCAAGTAGACAAGATTTAATGATGTTTTGTGCCCTATTTATATGTAGATTTCACAATTCTTACCAAGGTACAAATGGAGTCTACTCAAACATTAGGGAGTAAAGAGAGAAAAAGGGTAAAAAAATAGCAATAGATAAGTTGACAGACATTTCTTCTTCTTCTTCTTCTTCTTTAAGAATGAATCTTCCCCCATTTCCAGTCTGCTTTCAATTATACCCCTTTCCACATGCCAGCTCCCTCTTGCTTCACATGCTCACGTGGCCTTCCTTGTTTGTCTTCTGTTGAAAAATAATCTAGCTCATTTTCAATCTATTTGTGCAAATCAAGTCCAGCCCCAAAACATCCCATCTATTCTTCACTTTCAAATCCATGTGAAGATGTCGCTCATGTGCAAAATATATTCATCCGCTCTTCTCTCTTGCCACGTCTCACTTCAATGTGGGATAGTTTTGTTTCACCAAACTATCTATGCTGTCGGTCCGGGCGAGAGCATTTAATATGATATCCGTTTGTTCGTGAGAATCCTTGAGTGGTGAATACTTTGTCTATGCACCTGAATATCTCTTTTGCACCTTTAAATCATGCTCCAATATGCATTTCCTAAATTATACACATGAAGTATTAGTTCACAAATATAACAAAATAATCTGTAAGTGGTGAAAATAGGTATAAACCAAATGAAATGAAAGTAAATACAAACTTTAAATAGCATATTTTTGACCACTTATCAACTCTTCCACTCTTATCTTTTTTCTTGTCCTCAAGAAAAACAAGGAACCCACAAGATGGAGACATATCCAAAGCAAGCAAGTGCTCAAATGAATTCTTGTGTCATAGTAAATGAAAAAGAGTGAAAAATCTCATGAGGAGTGCAAACCAACCTTATCATAGTGACAGGGGTGTGCTTAGGGCAAATGAAAAGATAGAGTTTCGGGGTATGATCTAGAGTGCCTCAGAGTTCAAAAGATGAGACAACTTGAAGAACGTTTAGCATGGCCAACTTCTCTCAAGAATGAGCATTGAGGAGAAACACAAAAGGAAAAAAAGATGTTTGCATTTGTTTCACTAACAAGAGGTAGAGAAGAGATTACACATTTTTCCTTTGCATTCAAAAACACTCAACTCTCATTTTCTTGGTTATCAATGGTGTCTCTCAAGTCCCATTTTTTTTGTACAAGGAAGCACCCTTTAGCAATCCATAGATGAGAAGGTAGAAGGAACCCATAAGCAATGAAAATTCACTAAGATAAGGTTATAAGGTTGCACCACATATTAGACGCTCATCAAAAGAGATTCTTTTTTTGAATTTTTTGATGAAAAATCCTAGAAAATTCATAGGAAAACTTGCTTCCTATAAACGTAACTCCTAAGTGGAAGCAATATATAAGCATGCGGACTTGAGCAATGCACAAAAAGAAAAGGCCACTCCCCCTTCACTTAAATGGGACAACGTCCTCATGTTTAATGACTAGCATAGGGAAAAAAAAAAGACCTTTAGCGCGAAGCATGGACATAGAGTAAAATAAGTATGAGTTGTATTATGTGAAAGCAAAAAGATAAAGAAACTAGTACTCCCTTGATAAAGTTTAGACTGTAGACGGATTTCCCCCAAACTTGCAAGTGTTTGGGGGTCGTTGAAGCACTGCCTTCAACGTTATGAGATGAAGGTCCTTGGAGAAATTTCGCTAGAGGTTCCATTGAAATGCTCCGTAAGAAATCCCTTTCTTAGTGGTATACTAGTTTCCACAAAAATATATCCAACACAAATACCACCAATTGGGTTGCAAAATCAATTTCAAAGAATGCTCAAAAAGCTCATTAGCTCAAAGGAGTTTAAACAACTATGCAATAAGAAATAAAAACTAAATGCATGAAATGAAATCGGACTACCTCCCGGATAGTCGCCGCTCTTTGTGGTCTTTGGATACACGGTGTGAGGTGCCCACCCAAACCATGAATTGAGAACATTTTTGGGCTTACATTTTGGTGAATGTTTACCCATTTCTTGCTCACATTGCTTTTCTTTTCATAGGGGATTAATGGTGGTCTTCTTTGATAGTCATTCCCTCTAGTAAAGTGCTGAAGATAAGTGAAGGGGATGATTTAGTTGGTGGCTGAGCCTTTTTCTCGATGACTTTGACAGTAGTAGACTTGTTGCTTGAAGACCTTCCAGCAATGAAGACCAATTTATCATCATAGGCTTGAAGGACTATGATCCCCTTAGCTATTTCAATGTGTGCATCTGTTGTGGCAAGGAAGGGTTGGCCAAGGATGAGTGGTGTGGTGGAGTTTTCCTCGATGTATAGGATGACGAAGTCTAATGGGAAGTATAAATGCTCCACTTTAACGAAGACATCCTCTACCCCTCTGCTTGGATAAACCGTAGACCCATCCACAAGCTGAGGAATCATCTTAGTCGTTTCTTAGTTCACCAATTCCCAACCTCTTAAAGGTATATAAAGGCATCAAGTTGATGGAAGCACCTAGATCACACAGAGAGTATTCAAAGGAGGTGCTCCCAATCATGGATCGAATGGTGAAGCTGCCCGAATCACTACATTTTGAGGGAAAATGCTGTAGAAGAATAGCAGAGCATACCTCATTGAGTTGGATGGTCCCAACTTTGACCAACTTTACTTTGTTTGAAATGAGGTGCTTGAGAAATTTCGTATAGTTTGGCATAGTGGCAATGAGGTTCCCAAATGGGATTGTTTCAGCAATGCAAGAAATTTCCCATATTCAACATCAAGTCTTTGCTTTTTGACTCGGTTGGGGAAATACAAAGGTGGTTCATAAGGATAAGGTTTTGTCTAGGTTTTGCTATGGGGGTGATCTAATAAGTTTTCTCTACTGGCACCTCAAACCTCTCATCATTTTCCTCCTTGGATTTATTCAATTTGTGCGGCATTTGGATTTCCTTTGTATTTTTGCCGCTTCTCAAGGTAATTGCCTTGGCCTAGGTGCCCCATCTCATATTGGATGCCTTTCTCATGATTTTTAGAAGAAGCTTCAAGTTGGATAACTTTCTTCTGGATGCTTCCATTTACATTGCCCAACCTTGATGAAGAAGGTGGTATTCAGAATGTTCAACCACATTTACCACTTCAACCTCTTATTTATCACTTTCATTCACAAAGATATCCTAGAGGTGCTCTTTAGATTTGGTTGCATTTGGTTGCATTTGACTTGGACAAGTACCAGCCGACCTCTAGGAAAGTTACTGAGAGATTTGATCTAGTTGGGTTTCAACTCTTTTGGTGACGGCTTCTCGATTAGCATTGAATGAGTCTAGATTTATTGCTTTAGTCTGGACAAAGGAGATGAGGTTCTTCATCATGTCTCTCAACTCTGCATTCCCATCATCAGAAGAAGGTTGAGATTAAGGTTGTTGGAATCCAGAAGGACCTTGAGGTCTATAGCCCATCTTAGGAGAAGTATGAGTTCTATAACCTGTGGAGTTGTTGGAAGTATTACTTGGTCCTCCTTGAGTCTGATCATTGTTTCTCCATGAAAAATTTGGATGATTTCTCCATGGGTATTTATTGTTGTTGTTGTAAGAATTTCAAGGTGGTTACCAACATAACTCACATCTTCATGATCACCCATGTAACATTTACCTTCACAAAAATGGGTCTCATGAGGACCCGCACATATTGCACACTCCTCAGTGGATGGACTGAAAGATGAATAAGCTACTACCTTTGCATTCTCTTTCTGGGTAGTGGCCAGCTTCTCCACCATCTTTGTAAGGTGGAATTTTGAGCATATAAGTGATCCATAGGCTCAACATGAATAAGACCTGCTGCCCTCTTAGTTTTCCCTTGCTTCTTGACCACTACCTTGTATTAGTTGTCAAGGTCTCACGAAGTTCCTATCCCTCCGAGGAGACTTTTTATGAGAGTACCACCATCAGAAGAGCTCACAAGAAGCTTGTTCCCATCATCCAATCCGTTAAAGAAAGATAAGCATAAGGATTTATCGTCTAGACCATGATGCGAGGAGTTCATCAACATTTCTTCATACCTGTTCTAAGCATCATACAGTGTCTTCCCGGTTCTTGGTGAATGTGTTGATTTCTCCTATGAGTTGCTTTGTTTTACTGGTTGGGTAGTACTTGGCAAGGAATTCTTGAGCCATTTGGGCCTAATTGTGGACTGATTTTGAAGGAAGACTTCGGTACCTCCTTGTTGCTGATTTTTTTAGAGAATGGGGAAACAGTTATAATCGGATCTTTTCATTTAATGCATCGATTTTCTCAAAGGCGTTGCGAAACTCGAGTAAGAGGCTTAAGTGTAGTTGGGGGCTCATTTGGATTCATCCCACTGAATCTCCCAATATCTCGAATGGCCGTGATGAAATAAGTTTTGAAAGCCCATTGACCAGCTTCTACAGTGGTTATGTCTGGATGAACAATGGTTGAAGCTCTTTCTTCTATGCAAGGTTGATAATAGTCTTAAAGAGTTTGACGTCAAGCTTCTGGTTCTTAATGCCCATTGTTTGGTTGTAGTTCTGCCATATTTAGATCTCTTATGTTCCTTTTATCCCTCAGCAAAAATACTCAAGCTTGGATCATGGATTGACAAGTGAAGATTCCCAAGCTCGAGTGTTTGTCATACGTTAAGAGACAAAAGGTACCTAAACTATACACAAAACAAAATTGAAATACCCCGAACTTAATTAGGGTGATTAAATTACTATAATATGAAATTTTAGGGCCTATTAGTGACTAAATAATTTTGGTGAAGAAATAAATCCAAAAAAAAAGAAAATGCTTAAAAAGCGAAAAACGCAAAAATGAGCGTTACGGGACCATAGGAGGAATACGACCTCGACAAGGGTCCTAGATATTCCTAAGGATTAGTTAGGCCTAATTAATATACGGGAACGATTCCTGAAGAAACGGATCCAAATAATGTGTTAAAACGCCAACGGAGCCTTAAAGCACGTTTTTCGAGAAAACCCGAAAACGTGAACTTAAGTGGTCAAACAGACCCGTAAAAATTATGGTTGACTAAATAACTATAATTAAACATTAATGGAAGCTTAAGAACCATTAAAATTAATTAAACGAGAAAATTTCGGAAAACGGGCATGGTTAGTGAACGGTGCTAAAACCAGGTAAATTAACGAGCGTTTTCTGTAAAAGATGAAAAACGCTCCAGCATGAGTATACAGTGGGGGCCGGTTTTATTAATTAAATCATCCTTCCCCTCTCTATTATTAGTTTGCAAGAAAGAAAAGAAAAGAAAGAAAAGGAAAAAGTAGAAAAGGACACCCCTCCCTCTCTCTCCTCTCATCTCTCTCTTCTCTCTCCTTTCCTTTCTTCCCCACCATTTTCTTCCCCTTACTCCCTTCCTTTACTGGCGATTTTGAGCTGCTTCAACAGCCTCCAATGGCAGCCACCTTCCTCCACTTCCCTAAGCCACATAAATGCTCCAAATAAAAAACAAAACACATATTTGTGTTTCTCTCACCAAACTCTACACTTCCCTCTTTTCAAAATCTCAAAAGGAAGAAGTTCATTTCCATGGGTATACCCCATTTGAAGAGAAAATTACATTCTTGAAGCTTGAAGTCTCCTCTTTCTTTTAAGGTAAAAAGTTCCAAAGAAAACTTATTTTTCTCCCTTTCATAGTTGGCCGATTTTTGCCCCTTTGTAACACCTTGTTTTCTCCTTGTTTTGGAGCTTTTAATCATGTCTCCAATGGTGGTGGAACCTCCCTTTTTATTCAAGGTTTAAAACCTCTTCAAGAAATTCCAAAGGTAAACCCTAACTTTGTGCTTTAAGCCTCTCTTGAATCCTAGGGTTAGTTTAATGTGCCTAAGTACTTGTACTTAGTCCCATTGTCCTTTTGAATGGTAATTTAGTGTAGTGGGCATTTGAATTGCCTTGGCCGATTTTGGAGCCAAGAGAATGAAGAAGAGGAGAATTGAAAAGGAATTTGGAAGATCAAGGTAAAAAGATTACCTTAACTACTATCTTAATGCTTTAGAAATTTTAGGATGGGGAATTAAAAGATGAAACAAAATCTGGAGCAAAATGTGTTTGGTGAAGGTTAGAGAGAATTTGTGAACTTGTTGATTTAATTGTGATTTAAGGGCCTAAGAGCCAAGCATTTAAGTTTAGTGCTTGTATTGTTGATTGATGAATTATAGGTGGATTTTGAATGGTTATTGGGTGCTAGTAGGACCCATATTGGTGTGGCTAGTTTTGAGATGATTTAGGTGAAAATTGTGCATTTGGACAATGTTAATATTGTGGGGGAAGTTATGGAAAATTTTAGTAGAAATGAAGTGTTTTAGATGTTGTTAGGGGTGAGAACAACCTAGGGAATGAACTAGGTGATGTAAGGAATTTACTTGGGTTAGCTAACCACTATTGAGTGGATATAAGAGTTGGAAAAAGGGAGTGCAAAAATCTGTAGCAAGTTAGTGTATTAGTGCTTTGAAGTTTTGGAGAGAAACTAGGTTGTATAACTTTGAAATAAGAGGATGGACTTGGGTATAGGGAATGCAAGTGCCTAGGAATGATTTGGAATGATCACTTGGGTTGAGAGTATGGTAAACTATCAAGAGAAGAGTTAGAAATGCACAAGAGTGCAAAATGCAAATGTGAGAATGAAAGTTTGTAGAAATTGAGCAAGGATTTGGGTAAAGAATTTGAGTAATGATTTGAGGAGGTTTAGAGCATGATTAGAAGTGTTTTAAGGTGGTTAAACATGTTAGGAAACATGTGGAATGGTTAGGAAAAGATTGGGTAAGAATTGAGGCAAATTTGGGGTTCAAATTGAGTGATTAAAATGGGTACTGGGCTGGACCGACCTTGGTAGGGTCGGTCGGCCTGTAAATTGCAGATCCGGAGTGTTCTGACTTAGACCGACCTTGGTAAGGTCGGTCGGGCTGAAATTTTCAAATCCGGAAGCCTTCTGACTTCGACCGCCCTTGGGACCGACCTTGCCAAGGTCGGTCGGACTGGAATTTGTAAACCCGTAACCTACTGACTTCAACCGACCTTGGGACCGACCCTAGGCAAGGGCGGTCGGGTCAAACAAAAAAAATGGCATTAGTAATAAGCCATTGGGAGTGTAATGATGGTAATAAGAATATGCACCTAAGAAACCTAGGTGAACAAGTGTGAGGAGTGAAATGAGAAGTTGTAAACTTAAATACACATGAGTAAACCTAAAACTAACGGGATAACGGGGTTAATTACTGGAGTATTAGTTTACATACCATAATCTCTTGATATTAATAGAACAACTTGAAATGTTATCAGTGGTTCGAGAACAACCCGAGGAGTGTAAGGTGACGTGGTAAAGTAACCCATGGTGAAAGGTATGATTTTCTCATGCCCTGTATGCTAACCATGCTACGTTGATTTGTGTGCTTGTGTGCCGGCTCATCAAAAAAAAAGCATGAAACATGTTCTATTGCTTGCTGGTATATCTTGATGCATGGTGTGTGTACTAGCCACCTTGTATGATTGTGTGGCCTAACCTAGCGTTATAGACCGACTCATAGTTGAGTAACAGTTGGTTAGTGACTCGTAGAAAGAGTCGTTTCTCGAAATAACGAAAACGTGTAAACACACAAAAACTATTGAACCAAGAAACGATAATGCAACCTAGGAACTCACTAGAACGTGAGAGAGTGGTACAGGATTAGTAAACTCCCGATAACGGTTAGAATACCGGATTGAATTAATCCACAAACAAATAATAGTGGAAGCATACAAGGAACCTGTGACAGCCCAGCCCAATCAACCCACATGTGTGATATTGTCCGCTTTGGCACGCAGGCCGCACAGATTTGTTCCTGGGGTTTCGCCCCAAAATGCGTCACACCAGAGTGGCCCAGCGGAAGCAGAAGCCCTCACACAGGTGGATATTGTCCCTACTATTGGGGTTTTGTTCCGGAGGGTGATACCAACACCTCTGCAGACGCGTCACACAAGGGAGAGGTATCCATGCACCTATAAGGTACACTTCGTGCTCCTCCCCAATCGATGTGGGAGGTAGCCCACCTCTGGGTGCTACACTCCACCCCCCTCACGGGAGCCCAGCGCCCTCGCGGGCCCACTGGCACACCGACCTGGGTCTGGCTCTGATACCACTTTTTGTAACACCCCAACTAACAGCAACACACTTAACAACAAACTGCAGCGGACAACTTAACTCATCACATTACTTAACTCATTGGTGTTACACGCCGTTAACCACCCACGTGGCTAACAAGGCTAATACATATACATTGTATCGGTCTGATGGACTAGATTCCCGAGCAACTACACATTACTATCCCTTTCCATTAACAACGACCAATATACATATACATTCCAACTGTACCGAGTATTTACAAACTAATGCCGAACACAATTTCGGTCTTACTACACCTACAATACATAAGAATTCATTAACTACCCGTGTAGAATCAACTACCCCGTCCTACTCTCGGACGACCTCCTGCTCCTTGTACCTGAAATAGGAAAGAGAAGAAAGGGTGGCCCCCAGGGGCTCAGCACCTTTGCTGGTATGGTAATCCCGCAGCCCGCATGCTACCGGGCCACTCACAACTAATTGTCGTCTAAGCATGCTGTTGATTATATTTAAATCATGCACGTAAACTACAAACACACAACACATTACACTGCACAACAATGGCTCAATAAAACAGCCAACACATCTACACTAAATAAATCACTCATTGTGATCTTTAACCCCTAGAGTGTTTCTCCTTTAATGGAGCTATTTCCTTAATACGACACTTACCCACCAATCGGGTTATCCTTAAATGCCTCTTATAATAAGCTGGAATTCATATCCATGATCCACATACTCCACATCTTAACAACATATAACATCACATCGCAATAAGAATTGCAGCACAACAATAATACATAACATAACGGGAACGGTTCCCTTTACGAACCGGCCCAAACATAGTTAGTTCACTTGTAGAGCCTAGAGAATGTTGCCAAACTCATGATAAGCTCGTTACATAACTCGTTACCGTCTCGTTAAATGAACGGATAACTTAACACCAAGGTGCGTCGGATATAGTAATCCAAGCACACCAAACAAACATAGTATGCCCCTGTGGCCCGACGTGAGTCAGTAAAATAGCTTTGGTTAAGCTAAAGGGAAGATTGGAAACCAAATTGGAAAACAATCCTAACATACAAAGAGAATCGAACCGGTTATGACATCGACTCCCATACTCATACGCGTGGCCGGAACAGACCGGACTCCTCACTCCCCAGTTAGCACTTGTTAGAAGTCTCATTATTGGACTTAGTACATTAATTCACACTTAGGTGGTGAGGTCTAGTCAGACAGACACAAGGGTAGTGAACATATTAATACGCACAAACAAACACATAACTAACTCACGCATAGCCGTGGTTAGAACGTTCCTTAGGTTGGAAACGTTATTACCGGATACCGTTCTCTTACGTTTACCTAATATTGGTTAACTAGCCTTTCATACGCATTCGAGGTTACCGGTATCGGTACGCAAACACACAACAACAACAACGACTGTAAACTCGTTTCATGATTTATCTTATAACGTGGCAAACATACAGAAAAACACATTGGCATACAAGCAGGTGTAATCCGGTAGGACACAGGTTGCAAGAAAACCATACCTGTCACCAAGGTCCACTATATTGTGTCCTCCTAGGTTCCTCGAACAAATCCCGTACAACTGGTAACATCACAATTACTTTCATTAACATTGGAGTAACATGATTGCTTAACGTCTAATGCGCCCATAGTTACCCCGTCATCCCGTTATATTTAAGTTACTCTTGTGATCTTAAGTTCACAACTCTCACATCAAACCTAACTCTTGTTTACACATTTTAAGGCCTTTATATGTCACCAAACAAGGCCTAAACATCATCTAAAACCATTACCATTCAATCCCCCATCATTAGGAGCCTTAAACAAATTTTTTTCTTCATCTCTGGTCTGGACCGCCCCTCTGGGGCGGTCCCAGGGGCGGTCCACAACAGAAACTACTTCGCCTGCGCTGGACCTCCCCACAGGGGCGGTCCACAGCAGACCCCATTTTAAAAAGTGTTTTTCTCCTCATTTTGAACTCCAAATTCACCCAAATCTTTTCCCAATCATTCCGCAATCTTTCCACATGTTTCCTACATGTTTAAACACCTTAAAACAAGCACACTAAACCTTCCTAAATCATCACTAACTTGTTACTCAATTTCTTACAACAATTCCTAACACTTATAACATTTTTCCTTAGGATTTCTAAGTGGCGAATCATGCCTACAATATCACTAACCAAAGTGTGCTTCCACAACAAGGTAACCACTCCTAAAGCATCATTTTGCATCACCCTCATCCCCTTTACACACACTCCTCAAGTCTTTCCCACAAGTTCATAATTAAACCTTCACAAGGCATTACACTTCCATGTTCACCAAACTTTGCACAAGACTTTACCACACCTCACCATGACCTTAGTGTATCTAGAAATCATCCATTAGTTCTCTAAATCTCCAAGACTATGCCCAAGGCATCTTAACACTTAAGAACACCTTAATTCACTTTCTTTCATCATCTTAACACTTAACAATTCCTAGTACAATCTAGGTCACCAAATCTCATTAGAATACATAAACTCCTTTGTTTATCAACTAAATTTTGCCATAGCTTCTCTTGTATCACCTTACACCAAAACACATAGTTTTTCCACCATTATACATTCCAAGAACACTCAATCTCTTAATGCACATTCTTTACACACAAACATATGGTTTTTCATCCTTTAACCTTCAAAGACATTCACCTTCACAAAGAATGTCTTTACACACATCTAAACCTTTAAACTACACTACATCACAATATAGTGCATAAACTTAAATTGATTGTCACTTAGGCCCTTAAATAACATGGCTCTTAGGCCCTTAAATTGCATAAACCTTAAACACTGAATTTCCCACATATATATTGCCTTTGACCTGCAAATACACACAACATCTCATATGCCCTTAATAAACTCCTTTTTGGATAGTTTGCTATATCATTTCCCATTGGCTCTTTAGGTAGTTTATAATAAGAATTTTAAAGCTCAATTTCCTAGGACACATAAAACTTCATTATGGTAGCTCATTTACCTCTCTTTCTTCAAAACTTCCTCACTTGTTTTTCCTTGCCCTTCTTGATTAAAAATCGGCAAGGTGTTTTTGATTGCTTGTCAATCTTCTAACCATTACACATATAAGGGTAATGAGCATTAAGTTTAATACCCAAACTCATAGTCAAACCCTAGGTACATAAGTGTCTTAAAACACCAAAATTTGATGATTACCTTTGGAATTCAAAAGAGAGCTTGGTTAAGTAGCAAGATAGGACTCCTCCTAGTCCTTTGCAGTTTGAATTAAGCTATGAAGAGGGCAAGACAAAGCACCATTGTGAGGTGAATTTTCGGACACATACAAAAATGAGAGGAAACTTAGATTTCTTTGGTTTTCCTTACCTTGAAGCAAAGGAGAATGGCAAGGCATGAAAATATGAGCTCAAGCTCCTTCAATGGTGAATCTCCATGGCACCTAAATGAAGCTTTTGATGATTTAAAAGGATAGAAGTGAAGAGCTTGGTCTAACTAAGACAAATATGGTCTTAGAATTTGATTTGGAGCATTAATGAACATTTGGTGAGCAATTGAAGTTAGAGAAGAGAGGGGCTGTAGCAAGCTCGGTTCTGGTTGGGAGAATAGAGGAAGAACACGGTAGGAAGACAAGGAAATGAAGAGGAGAGGTGAGAGGTCTCACTTTTGCAAGATATTTAAGCTTAAAAGCAAATAGTAACTTTACTTTATTTCTTTTTCTTTTCTTTAGTTGGATGACTAGGTTGGTGACTCCCCACCTTAAAAACCGTGGCCCCTTCAATATATAACATATATATGGCCTTTGTTGACCAATTAAACAACTTATGTTGACTTATAACTTAAACTAGCACTATTTGAGCACTATTCACAAAAAAGGCACATATTTGTGAAATTTGTGTTTTCCCATTGATTTAGACTTCCTAATGTGATACTAAGTAGTACACATATTAATTAAAGAGTAATGATGGTCATTTAGCCACTCAAAACTCATTTACAAGACAAATTTTCAAAAATGTGCTTTAAGACTCCTTAAAGCACATTTTTGTGTTTAACTTGTTTTCAAGCTTGGTTTTCTTTAGTAATTGATTTAACATGTCTTAGCATGTTTATAATGCCTCACAAATCCTATACTAACTTACTCTCTTGTTCTTCCCAAATTCCATTTCAACACTCACATAGTTTCTTCTCTAGTTGCATTTTGCTACAGATTTCTACTTTAACACTCCCCAACTATAGCTCCCTCTTCTAATGTCATTTCTAGAGTTTCTAATGCCTCACAATACATTAGCTATCTCTCCCAACCTACCCACCAATTACCTCAATCAAAATCTGTTACACACACACATTAGTCACCTAGTTTCTAGTTCACTAAGTGTTCTAATCCTATGTAAATTTTGCCATAGTCTCCCCTATATTTTTACACTCTCACCACATTGTTTATACACACACTTCTATCCATCTCACCTGTTTTGAACAATCACCAATATAAAAGCTCTCATACACAATTACCAATACTTAAACACTCCAAAATTCCTGCACTCAACATTAATCCCCATCCATGTTTGTGACAGTTTTTAAAATGTCTTTTAAGGGTTTTAAAACACTTGCATTCTCTTACACATTACACTACTACCCATTACTAGATTCAATACACATTTAGTAAGTTACTAAAATCTGTTACATACATATATATACAAGACTACACAAGTGAGCATCCTTACCTTGTTTTTCTTCTAGTTTTTCTTTCTCTTCTTCTTGCTTCTTCTTTCTTTCTTTCCTTCCTCTTCCCACCGGTTTTGTAATTTCAATTCTCTAACACTACAACCCATACATACATATTTCAATACACCACAACTAACCCTAACTATCCTCTTAAGCTTAATGTAGAATTTAGGGTTTAGAAATATATTACCTTCCAAGGGAGTAGATGAAGCTTAGAGGAGCTTAAGAACAATATTTCTACTCCTTCAAAGAGGCCAAAATCGGCTGGGTACAAAAGGAGCAAACAAGAGTTTTAGCTAGATTTTCGTTTTGCCCATAAGGCTAGAAAAACAATGAGGTTTCAAGAATTTTTTTACCTCAAAATAATAAAGAGAAGAAGGTGGTCCTAATGGTAGTCTTGAAGCTCCAAATGTAGCATACCCATGGAGATGAAAGTTCTCCTTTTCGAGTTTTGAAAAGATAGAATTGTTCCTCTCGATGAGAGGAAGACAATGGTGTAGTTTTTATAATTTTTGGAGGAGGTTTAAGGGAGTAACAAGAGGAGAGAAGTGGGTGTTTTTGTGGGGGTTCTCAAAACTCCATTGCCATCGGTTGAGAAGGAAGAAAATAGAGAGGAGGAAGGAGGTGAGTACGTGAGTGAGAGAGAGTAGAATAGAGGAGAGAGAGTAAAAGTGAGGGTGGGGGTTACTTTATTACTTTTGTTGTTTTGCAAATAAGAAGGAGTGAGTGAGTGTGTGAGAGAGGGAGATGGGATCGGCTGGCACCACACACACACACAAACTTACTTTTTATTTTAAAAGTGGACACATAAGTTTTGGTTATTTATGTTTCTACCCCCAACTTCCCGTTCTTGACAGTTTTTTACTATTTTCTCGTTTGATTGATTTTATTGGTTCTAAAGCTTCAATAATATTTATTAATGATTATTTAGTTGACCAAAATTGTTACGAGTCTATTTGACCCGCTTAAAGTCACGTTTTCTCGGTTTCCTCGAAAAACACGCTTTAAGGTTCGTTAGCGTTTTTAATCCATTTTAAGGATCCGTTTTCTTCGGGATTTGTTCCCTCATGCTTATTTAGACTTAATTAAGCTTACAAAGTATTTATTAGCCTAATTAATCACTATTTATAATTACAGGGTATTTCAGTCTCCTCTTTCAAACAAGGTAAAAATCTCCATGAAAGACCTCACTTTCTCCATTTCCTTGGTATGGCCGATTTTGCCTCTCTCTCTTACCTTGTTTTTCTCTTGATTTGGAGCATTGTTTCAACCCTCCAATGGTGGAGTAACCCCTTCTTGATTCAAGGGTGAGAATCCCTCCTAAAGCACTCAAAAGGTAAACCCTAGAATTTGTATTTTAAACACTTCAATGAACTAGCATAAATCTATGGGTTAGTGTATTGATTATACTTGTCTTTGTGTGCTTGGGTGATGGGGATGGAGTTTGGCAACTCCATTACCCACAAAACCGATTTGGACAAGAAAGAGAGGAAGAGGAGAAGAAGAGAAATAGAAAAGAAATGAAGGAATCAAAAGCTCAAGGTAAGAGCTCCTTCTTAATTCTTAATTTAATACATTAGTGTAATGGGAATGGGTAAACAAATAAAAGAACCTAAACTATTGTACTAGTATTGTAGTTGTGGATGTTTGAGTATTTATGAGCAAAAATTTGGATTGTAGGCCTTAGAGCCAAATATATGGTGCATGTGTATTAGTATGGTGGATTGAGGAAGTAATGATGTATTGGTATTGTAATTGAAGAAGTATTGGTGTATTAAGATTTTGTATGAGTGCTGGTAGAACCCTTGCGGTTGGCTAGAATAGGAATGAATTCGATGAGGAAAGATATGTGTGGATATGTAAGGGAAAGTAGGTGAACTATGGCAAAATTTTGGTAGGAATTGTGCATTAAAGGATGACTTGGTGAATGGGAGAACCAAGGTATGTATTGGGGATAGTAAAGATGTTTAGAAGCCATGGATAGATGGTTGTATTATGTGGAGTTAAGATACAAAATCTGTAGCAAGAGAGGCATCAAAATGCATTGTAGAACTAGGAAGAAATTAGTGTGCAGGATTTTGTAAAAAGAGTGTTGGAACTTGGGTGTAGGTAGTGTAATGGCTTGGGATGAATTGGCATGGTAAGGAGAGGTATTTAGAATTCTAGGAATGACATTGTTGAGGAAGTATTGGATGGGAGAATGGAGTTTTCAAATCTGTAGCATAAGAGTAACAAAAACTGTTACATGTGTTGGAAAAGAAGTGAGGAAAATTGTGTAAGTGATTGATGGATTTAGTAATGGATTTGGTGGATGAATTAAGGTATTTTAGGAAGCCTAAATGGCACTAAATCATGTTAGGCTGTATGTAGGAAGATTGGGGAAGAAATGGGTGAGAAAGGAAATGAAAAACAAGGTCTGTAGCAATGATCTGCTACCGACCGACCCAGAGGCTGGATCGGTCGGTGGGTCGGTCGGGGCTTAAACCATGAGAAATAAACAATCTGGGATGGACCGACCCAGGGGCCGTGAGTCGGTCGTGGGTCGGTCGGGTAATAATTGTCGATCGTTGAAGTTTCTGACTTCAACCGACCCATAGGTTGGGTCGGTCGGTGGGTCGGTCGGAGCTTGGACGACGGAACTTAAAACTTCTGGTGTGGACCGACCCAGAGGTGTATGTGAAATACCCCTAAATTAATTTAAATTAATTTAGGGGATTTCTTTTATTAAATATTAAATTATTATATGGAATTATGAATATTAAATTATTATATGGAATTGTGAAATTAATTTAGGGATATTTCAGTATATCCCCCTTAAAAGAAACTTCGCCTCGAAGTTTAACAATCAACTAATAGGCACTCACACCGCTTCGGGTGTGCTGAGACAATAATAATTCCAATGAAATTCCATACCAACCCAATCCTTTATTTCCATTTCAACATTCCACTCGAGAGTACCGAAATCAAATCAAACTGAATCAAAATATAAACTGAAACAAAACACAAACGTGACAAATTCCATACCGGCTTGAACTGTTGCTGAGTACTACAATATGTTTGTGGAGTTACTTGCTGTCATTGGAGAGGGAGCTTACGCCCCAAGATATCTGGTAGACAAATTCCATACCGGCTTGAACTTCCAGATCATGACTATGATCGGTTCCACCAGAGGGATGACCCTACAGGTATGGAATATGATTTAAAATTTCTGGTACGCTGCAAACGATTTATTTGACGTATTAAAAGCTAAGAAATAATCCTAGAAATCAATAATCAATAGACCGTCAGGTTGCAAAAATCCCGGTTGCAGTAGTAGTATAGTAATTATGAAGTGACCAGGTGTCAATCCACGGGACTTGAGGTAAATAAGCCTAGCCTAAGACAATGTTTAATTCAAAAGGGGTGTTTTTGTTTGGGATTTAAATAAATAATAAGAACGAGATAATTAAAATAACAGACAAGAAAATAAATAATAGATAAAATAAAGTGATAGATGATATGGTGAACGGGACTCTGGGTTCAGGTTAAAACCGTTTGATTAATTATGTCTACTGGTTAATTAAAGACAGATTGGCAATATTCCTATAATTTTCTTAAGAGCTAAATCATAGTCTCAGAAGAACTCATTTACCAGAAATGCAGGACCTAGTCTAGGCTCAAGCAGAAACACATGTAAACGGATTAAGTACGAGGAATAATAATTTGCGTCTGCAGGAATAATTAATTAATCCAATCAATAATTCCACCGATATAAAGATTAATTTAACCGAACTATTTATCACTTGTCGGATCAAAATAGATTTAGTAAGGCAATTTAATAAACTCATGACATTTATTAAAAAGCGCAAGATAACATTAATCGTAACAATCCGCAATTAATTAAAACCAGAAAATATAAATTACATAATTAAAACAAACTGAAGTAAACCATCCCCCATAGTAAATCCTCTAAAACCGACATAATAAATAAATAGACAGAATAAGAAATCATCTTATCTGATATCCTGATATTGCCTTGTTATTTGGACTGATAATATGTCGATTTATAGGTTGAATAATGGGTGTATGTGGAAAATGGATTAATTGATGATTAGTGAGATGGAATATGGGTTGAGATGGAGGCGTGGGATGAAGTGAATGGTGGTGGCCTGGGATGGAGTGACGATGATTAGTGGTCTAGATCGATGTTCCCCCCCCTTTGTATTGATATCCGAATGGTGTATATAACTATGCCACTCCTTCCAAGTTCGATTACGATTAGTCCCAAGCATTGCAAGTCTCCTCCACGTGCATGAAATAAAGAATTGATCCAGCCCATACATGCACGTTACTATCCATGGTTTTTTCTGCGCCAGTGGAGTTTTCTTCTTCTTTCCACGATATATGTATATATATATTATATATATATATAAATATATATAAATCTAATTGTTTCACGTGCCCTTTCTCCATGTGCATCTGCGCCTCTGTAAAGTTTGCACCACTGCTAACCTCTGTCCATTGTCTTCGTATGCGCCTGAAAAGAAGTCTGCTCCATGTGAAGACCAAAAGTGGCGCCGCCCTACTTTTGTCATGTAGCCCGTACATGATATATAATCTTATAATTGTTTAAAACAATCATTGATTAATCATATATGATAAAGTGCACTAGCAATGATGATATGGTGTAGCTGAGATGGTTGGCTTCAGTAAATCGTCAAATGATGATATGAATGATGACAATTATAATGAATTGCCGTGAGTGGTGAGATGTTTGTCGTGAGGAAATTCATTGTTGATTGCATGTGATCGACAATAAAAGTGGTTGTCATGCATGATTAGTCAATAATGATGATGTGAATAAATGATTTTCGTGTGAATGCTTTCCAGCCCATTGAATTGACGCAGCCACGTGTGATGGGGTGATTGTAATATGATCTCTGTAACCGGCCACGAGTATATATATATGCTGAACCGATTGTGCACGCTATATATATATATATTTATATTTACCTGCATTTGACACATAAAATGTATCAGTTCACATTAAAACATAAATCTAAGGAAAAGCATATGATAAGTGAGAAATATGACATTAATAGTTATGAAAATAGGAAGAATTAAAGCCCTGAAAATAGATGTATTTCGCACTTATCAAACTTCCTCACACTTAGCTTTTGCTTGTCCTCTTGCATATACAGAATATGACTACTCTTAAGGGCCGTAGTATTGAAACTCAGGATCAAACAATTGCTGATGGAAAGCAAGCAAAATGACAATCAAAAGAAAAGTTCTGCTACCAGCTGTAGGTTTTCACAAATAGTGAAAAAGAGTGAAGTTAAAAAGCCATGGAGAAGTTAGATGGTAGAAACTGAAACAAAATAGTTTGGGATCCTCCACCATTTCTTTGCTCTAACTTCTGGATGACAAGGGGTGTGAAGTAACACCTATTCCGTGATACCTTTCAACACCACATACTCATGATCAGAATAAGCAAAAAATGAATTACATATTTAACTTTTCAAAGTTCATTTCCTTAACATTCTATTCTGCCATTTGCATATTTGATTCATCCCTTCAGACTTTTCTCTTCACCCATGTAGCGGCTTTGGGCCTTCTATCCCAGATCACAAGACCTTAGGTAGAAGGGTGATAAGGCACCCCAAGGACTTAATAACCGAATGAAGAGCCTACTTTGGTTCAGAAATTTTTAATTCAGATCAGCGGAGTACCTTGCCTTATCCTTTCATTCCAAACTTTCACGAAATTCCCAAGACCCCAAATAGACCAATTCAATTTTCATAATCAGCTAATCCACAAATTTCAGTGAAACAGATATAATTTGAATAAAACTAAATAAACAAACAGCCTAGAGTAGAAAGATTCTTGAGGTGGCCATCAGGCTCGTTTTCAACAACTTCCAAAATTTTATATAATTTTATTTTTTTTCGGCACTTAAAGAGATAATTCTTTCAAAATAAGAGGATAAACAAAAACAATGTGGCATTAAGTGCAAACTGGCATATTTTCAGGGAAAGGTCCTACTTCCTCACACTTAAGAGGAGCAAGTCCTCATTGTTCAAAAATAAAATCAAGAGAAGACCTTTCAAAATATGCCCGACTCATGAAGAATTTCATTCAGGATAATCATGGACTGATATAAAATAACCATTAAGCATGATAGGTGAACACAGATATTAAAATAAAGGAAAACTGAAACTCCCCTGATATCATAGATTGAGGAAGGTGCCCTTCCTCACACTTAAACTCGTGCATGGGGGGGTAGTAGCCTTCCTCACACTTGCGTTCATGCAAGTGTCCAGCCTTGAAGAGCATCAACATCATAAAAAGTTTTTCACCTGCACACACTCACATTACCACAAAAACGCTAAAAGCGTTGGCATTAAAAGCACAAACACCACTGCCACTTCAAAAATAGAAAAAGAAAAAAAAATAGAATCAGAAAACAAAAAACAAATGTAAAGTATAAATTTAACCACTAGGTTGCCTCCAGTAAGCTACTGTCTTATAGTCTTTGGCTAGACTCTCACTTCGTTATCCAGGATCAAAAATAAAAGTTGACAGTGGTGCCAACGGGGATATGAAGTGGCTAGCAATCAGGATTTAACCACCCCGGATCAAAACAAAGTGTTACCTCTACAAATAAAATAGGAAAAAAATGCTCCACAGAACCTGGTCCTGAGGAGGTATTGACGGTAACAGGTCTCAAGCAGAAGACCAGTGTGATTGCTGTTCTTCCTCAAATGGAGGATGTAAACATCTTCCTCGTATAGGTGAGGCTCAAAAAGGTTTTGATACTGGCAAAGAGGTGGTGGTTCTTTCTTCTTAAATTCGAGGATGTAAGCATCCTCATCTTTTGGATTAGAGCAAGGAGAAGGAGGAGGAAAGAAAACCGTTTGAGCAGGGTGTACTCCGTCATGAACTGCTTGCTCTTCTTTCGGTTGTTGCAATATCAGAACTAGCTGAGTTTTTAACTCCGCAATCGTGTCTTCCAAATCAGCAAAGAACTTCAGTTTGTTCGTGTAAAGGTCTTCTCCCTCAGGTTGTTTGACAACATTGTTCAAGACTGCGTTGGTGTGTTGTGGAACACTTATATTTTGCAGGTAGTCTGGTTGATCCTCTAACCAAATCTGTTCTTGAAAATCAAGACAGTTATCGATCTCATGAGGTCCCGTACAATATGAGCAATATAAATCTTGGGAATAATAGGAATCCCAATCGAATTCCTCCTCACTTGCCATTATTAGTTAGAAATAACTAATAATAGAAATAATTGTCAATCAAATCTTTGCCACACATTTTTTTAGAATAAAATAAAACGAAAATTAATGCAATAAAAATTAAAAAAAGACAAAATTGAATTGCAGGAATTTAAATGACGAGGGAATTTAAATGACAGTAATTTAAATGACAGAAATTAAATAACTGAAAAAATAAATAGCTGGAAATTAAAATGACAAATAAAATAAAATAAAATAAATAAGTGGAATATTAAATAACTACAAATAAAACAAAAAGTAAATTGCTGGAATAATTAAATGACAGAAACAATATTAGTACAATAAACAGCAAAAAAATGATAAATCATAATAAGACTGAATTACAAAAAAAAAAACAAAAACAGAATATTAGAAACAAAAATAAAAACAGAAAAACAAAAATAAAAGAAACAAAATATTATAATATAACAAATGAACTAACCAAGGCTTTGGGACTAGACAAAGTCAAGTCCCCGGCAACGGCTCCATTTTGCAAACGATTTATTTGACGTATTAAAAGCTAAGAAATAATCCTAGAAATCAATAATCAATAGACCGTCAGGTTGCAAAAATCCCGGTTGCAGTAGTATAGTATTGAAGCGACCAGGTGTCAATCCACGGGACTTGAGGTAAATAAGCCTAGCCTAAGACAATGGTTAATTCAAAGGGGTTGTTTTGTTTTGGGATTTAAATAAATAATAAGAACGAGATAATTAAAATAACAGACAGGAAAATAAATAACAGATAAAATAAGTGATAGATGATATGGATGAACGGGACTCTGGGTTCAGGTTAAAACCGTTTGATTAATTATGTCTACTGGTTAATTAAAGACAGATTGGCAATATTCCTATAATTTTCTTAAGAGCTAAATCATAGTCTCAGAAGAACTCATTTACCAGAAATGCAGGACCTAGTCTAGGCTCAAGCAGAAACACATGTAAACGGATTAAGTACGAGGAATAATAATTTGCGTCTGCAGGAATAATTAATTAATCCAATCAATAATTCCACAGATATAAAGATTAATTTAACCGAACTATTTATCACTTGGTCGGATCAAAATAGATTTAGTAAGACAATTTAATAAACTCATGACATTTATTAAAAAGCGCAAGAATAACATTAATCGTAACAATCCGTAATTAATTAAAACCAGAAAATAAATTACATAATTAAAACAAACTGAAGTAAACCATCCCCCAGAGTAAATCCTCTAAACCGACATAATAAATAAATAGACAGAATAAGAAATCATCTTATCTGATATCCTGATATTACCTTGTTATTTGGACTGATAATATGTCGATTTATAGGTTGAATAATGGGTGTATGTGGAAAATGGATTAATGGATGATTAGTGAGATGGAATATGGGTTGAGATGGAGGCGTGGGATGAAGTGAATGGTGGTGGCCTGGGATGGAGTGACGATGATTAGTGGCTAGATCGATGTTCTCCCCCCCCCCTTTGTATTGATATCCGAATGGTGTATATATACTATGCCACTCCTTCCAAGTTCGATTACGATCAGTCCCAAGCATTGCAAGTCTCCTCCACGTGCATGAAATAAAGAATTGATCCAGCCCATACATGCACGTTACTATCCATGGTTTTTGTCTGCGCCAGTGGAGTTTTTCTTCTTCTTTCCGCGATATGATATATATATATATCAATCTAATTGTATTCACGTGCCCTTTCTCCATGTGCATCTTGCGCCTCTGTAAAGTTTGCACCACTGCTAACCTCTGTCCATTGTCTTCGTATGCGCCTGAAAAGAAGTCTGCTCCATGTGAAGACCAAAAGTGGCCGCCCTACTTTTGTCATGTAGCCCGTACATGATATATAATCTTATAATTGTTAAAACAATCATTGATTAATCATATATGATAAAGTGCACTAGCAATGATGATATGGTGTAGCCTGAGAGTGGTTGGCTTCAGTAAATCGTCAAATGATGATATGAATGATGACAATTATAATGAATTGCCGTGAGTGGTGAGATGTTTGTCGTGAGGAAATTCATTGCTGATTGCATGTGATCGACAATAAAAAGTGATTGTCATGCATGATTAGTCAATAACGATGATGTGAATAATTGATTTTCGTGTGAATGCTTTCCAGCCCATTGAATTGATGCAGCCATGTGTGATGGTGTATATATGATTCTCTGTAACCGGCCACGAGTATATATATGCTGAAACCGATTGTGCACGTTATATATATATATATTTATAATTTACCTGCATTTGACACATAAAATGTATCAGTTCACATTAAAACATAAATCTAAGGAAAAACATATGATAAGTGAGAAATATGACATTAATAGTTATGAAAATAGGAAGAATTAAAGCCCTGAAAATAGATGTATTTCGCACTTATCATACGCAAAGGTTTCTCCACTAACATATATTGTCACCACAGGAGTTAGCGGATGATGCGAATGACTGTGAGACCACCATTGCCTACCAGGACTCTGTGCTAGGCAAGAGGAAGGGGGATGGAGAAAGAGGAAATGAGGGAACTTTTCCCAGAACTATGAGAGGAAGGGAAAGTTCTACAAGGGTAGGAACGAGAAGGCCATGGTCCCCTCATATACTAATGCTGAGCCACTCCGCTCCCAGCCATTTAAGGGTGAGATAAATTAGAAACTCCAAAGTGGTTACATTTTATTATCCAATTACTAACTTGAAACTGAAACAGGGAACCAACTTGCGAGAAAGTTCTTCTGCAAGTGGTGCAAGAAGGACCACCCGGGCAAGGATTGTAAGGGCAACCTGGTGGACTGCAACCACTGCGGTAAGAAGGGGCACAGATCATTCGAATGCTTCCTGAACCCGGATTCCAGGAACTACAAGCCACGCACCGGGAACCCTGCTAGAGCCCCAGTTGCTACTACTACTGGAGGAGGTCGAGGTGGCACAGGAGGTGCTGGACCACCTACCAGCCGCCCTGCCCAGAGCCATCGCAGAGGCCGGGACAGAACTACCCCCAGAGGCCGGGCAAGGCACCGGTCCTTAACATGGTGGACCGCGTTGAGGCAGCAAGTGATGACCCGAGTTCACCTGGTGAGGACTATTTTCCTCATGAAGAGGCTTAGACCCTTACTTTCTTTACATTCAGTTGCCTAGTTTTTCTTTGTCAATGTAAAAGGGATGAACTATAAACCCTTCATTTTGTTCGTTTCGAACCTTTCATTTCCAGTTGTGAACCTTGACTTATTTATTTAATGGCAATTGTTGTTCAGCTTTCGATATTTGCTTTCCTATTTTGCCATACACCACACCCAACATCCCTTTTGAAGCCAAACCACACCCACCAGACAAGTGTGAGGTCTTGAGACCCGGGATGATTTTACTACGAGAGTACCTGACCCCAGTCCAGTATGCATTGATCCTCAAGATCAGGGAGTTAGGTGTGAAGGAAGGAAATTTTTATACCCCTACCTTCAAGAATGGTTCAACCATGAAGGTGAAGATCATGTGCCTAGGTAAGAAGTGGAACCACACCACCAAGAGCTATGAAGAGGTGGAGGTGCCACCAATCCCGGAGGAACTGCAGACCATCATTAAGGCTGTAGTTAAGGCAGCACAAGAATTGGAGGATGAGCCCGTCCCAGACCTAACCTCCGACGTGTGCATCATCAACTTCTATGGAAAGGAGGGTAAGCTAGGGATGCACCAAGACAAGGACGAATCGCCAGAGTCCGTCACTAGAGGAGTTCCAGTTGTGTCCATATCACTTGGAGACGACGCGGAGTTCCTATTTGGTGAACAAAGGAGGATGGACCTTGCTACCAAGATCCTCCTGAAGTCGGGTGATGTACTGATCTTTGGTGGGGCAGCTAGACTCATCTACCATGGGGTGAAGAGAATCAAGCCCAACACAGCCCCCACACCCATTATTAACCAGACCCATATGAAACCGGGCCGTCTGAACCTAACCTTTAGACAGACCTAGCCTTGTACTTTACAGTTTCAGCATTGTAAATTTTAAGTTGCTCAAGAAGCTTTCAATAAGAATGGAAATTCTAAGAATTTTATTGCTTCATTGTAGGGGTTGGAAACTCAGGGATCAGGTTGAATGTGTTGAACCAGGCTCAAGCTAAGAGCAATGGAATGGTCATCACAGGTATAAACATTAACCCTGAGTAATTGCCTTGGAACGTTTACCCAGAATCTTAAAAATCTATCCTATAATTTCAGGCACGTTCCTAGTTAATGGAGTGGAGGCCACAGTCCTGTTTGATTCTGGTGCCTCCCACTCCTTCATATCACAAGCGTTCCATGCTAAGATCAATGCTCCACAGAGGATATCCACGACTGCTCAGTCTTGCTGCCTTCCAGAGAGCGATCAAGTGTAGTAAGCAGTGCAAGAATTTGAGCATACACATCAAGGGAGCAGACTTCCTTCTGATGCCATAGTCTTTCCTGGCATGGGGTTCGACATAATTGTGGGCATGGACACGCTACAGCGGTACCGAGGCAGACTACACTGTGCAGAGCATCGTCTCCTCCTGAAGTCAGCTACAGGGATCACCGTGTCATACCGAATGCAACCCAAACAGCCGACTGTGAAGGTTGTATCGGCTTTATCCCTGATGAAGGAGGTGTCCAAGGGCGCTACCGCCTACTACTGTTATGCCCAGGATCTGAGGACGGATCCGAAGTTCCAGAGCGATGTCCCCATAGTGTCGGAGTACCCCGACGTTTTTCCAGAGGAGCTACCAGGACTACCACCACTGAGAGAGGTTGAATTCAATATCGACCTCATACCTGGCACGGGACCGATAGCTAAGGCTCCCTACCGGATGGGCCCTGCAGAGATGGTTGAGTTGAAGAAGCAGCTGCAGGAGCTACTGGACAAGGGTTTCATCAGACCCAGTGTCTCACCTTGGGGTGCTCCAGTGCTATTCGTCAAGAAGAAGGACGGGAGTTTGAGACTTTGCATCGACTATAGGGAGCTGAACAATGTCACGATCAAGAACAAGTACCCACTGCCCAGGATCGATGACTTGTTCGACCAGCTGAGGGGAGCTAAGGTGTTCTCCAAGATTGATCTGCGTTCCGGATATCATCAGATAGCTGTAGCTGAGTCAGATATAGAGAAGACAGCTTTCCGGACCAGATACGGCCACTACGAGTTCACAGTGATGCCGTTTGGACTGACCAATGCACCCGCGAGATTCATGGACCTGATGCAGAGAGTCTTCCAAGCCCAGTTGGATAAGTCAGTAGTCGTGTTCATAGACGACATCTTGGTATTCTCCAAGAGTCGGGAGGAACACGAGCAGCATTTGAGGACAGCCTTGGAGACTCTGAGAGAGAAGAAGCTATATGCCAAATTCAGCAAGTGTGAATTCTGGCTAGGACAAGGTGTCATTTCTTGGACACGTGATCTCAGCTGAGGGAGTTTCAGTAGACCCAGCTAAGATTGAGGCAGTGAAGAGCTGGCATAGACCTCGCACTGTGACAGAGGTGAGGAGTTTCCTTGGGTTGGCTGGCTACTATAGACGCTTTGTGAAGGACTTCTCCAGGCTAGCCAAGCCCTTGACCTCCCTGATGAAGAAGGATAGCCCATTTGTATGGACAGAGGCTTGTGAGGTCTCCTTTCAGGCGCTGAAGGACGCCTTGACCTCAGCTCCAGTATTGATTATCCTAGAGGGGAACGAGGGGTACGAGGTATATTGCGATGCTTCAGGCAGAGGGATTGGTGGGGTACTGATGCAGCAGCATGGCAGTAGTAGTAGCGTATGCTTCTAGACAGTTGAAGAAGCATGAAGAGAATTACCCCACACACGACCTTGAGCTTCTCGCCATAGTCTTCGCCTTGAAGATCTGGCGACATTACTTGTATGGAGCCACAGTACGGATTATGACAGACCATTAGAGTCTGAAGTACATCTAGACTCAGAAGGAGCTAAACCTGAGATAGCGACGATGGGTTGAGCTATTGGCTGATTATGACATCAACCTTCAGTACACGGAAGGTAAAGGGAATGTCATGGCAGACGCTTTGAGCAGGAGAGTGTACTCACTCCTAGCTTTGACAGAGACGGCCACGATAGCTGAGGAGATATACGCAGCCCAGGATAGTGATGTATACCTGCAGGGCGTCAAGCAGAAGTTAGCAGACGGTATGACTGATGGTCTGAAGTATGAGTACGAGCTAGACAGCGAGGGACACCTTCGAGTCAGAGGCAGACTTTGCGTTCCTCAGGATGCGACAAAACTTCAGTCCAGGATTCTCTCTGAGGCTCATTCCTCTACATTATCAGTACACCCTGGAGCCACCAAGATGTACAAGGATTTGAAGCAGTTATTCTGGAGGGCGGGATGAAGAGGGATGTAGCAGATTTCGTCTCCCGATGCCTCACCTGTCAGAAGGTGAAGTTTGAGCATCGTCGACCAGGAGGCCAGATTCAGTCATTGCCAGTACCGTGCTGGAAGTTTGACGACATCAGCATGGACTTTGTGGTCGGTCTTCCTCCAGCTAGAGGCGGGCTGAATTCTATTTGGGTGATAGTCGATAGGTTGACCAAGACAGCCAGGTTTATACCTATCAAGGACACATGGAAGGTGCCCTAGCTGGCTGAGGTGTTCACCCAAGAGCACATCCAGTGCCATGGGGTACCGAAGACGATTGTCTCGGATCGTGACACACGTTTCCTCAGTAGGTTTTGGCGTCAGGTGCAGGAGGCGTTTGGTACTCAGCTACGCCTTAGCACAGCCTTTCACCCTCAGACTGATGGGCAGACCGAGAGGACGATTCAGACGCTAAAGGACATGCTACGAGCAGTTGCTCTAGATTATCAGGGGAGTTGGGTAGAGCGTCTACACCTGGTGGAGTTCTCCTACAATAACTCCTACCACTCGTCTATCGGCATGGCACCATTCCAGGCTCTGTATGACAGGCCGTGCCGGACCCCCTTGTCATGGAGTGACCCTACCGAGGCAGTTCTGATTGGGCCCGAGTATGTTCAGACTCTGCAGGATGACGTCAGGGTTATCCAGCAGCACATGAGGGCAGCGCAGTCTAGACAGAAATCCTATGGGGATCAGCGCACCAGAGAGCTCGAGTTTCAGTTGGGTGACATGGTTTTCTTACGGGTGTCTCCGATGAGAGGGATATTCAGATTTGGGATGAGGGGGAAGCTAAGCCCTAAGTATGTCGGTCCGTACAGGATTACGGAGCGAGTGGGCCCAGTTGCTTACAGACTCGAGCTACAGCGGAGTTGGGGAAGGTACACGACGTGTTTCATGTATCTCAGCTGAAGAAGTATATGCCTGACCCTTCTCACGTACTGCAGCCAGAGAGATTGGAGATTGAGCCTACACTGAGGTATGAGGAGACTCCTATTCGGATCTTGGACACGAAGGTCCGAGAAACGAGAGGCAGATCAGTCAAATTGGTGAAAGTTCTTTGGGAGCATCATGGGGTTGAGGAAGCTACTTGGGAGACTGAGGACTCCATGAGAGTAAAGTACCCACATCTATTTACATGATAGTCTGCTATCCTGCTGTGGTTCACGTTAGTAGCGGTACGAGGGCGTACCTTAGCTCTTTTAAAGGGGATATACTGGCATACTCCTCCTTCGTTATCTCATCCGGATTATGCCTTGTTGCATTGTTAGTAGAGGGAGAACAATATTAGTAGTGTGAGAGGTGTATGTATGTACATAGTTTTACTTTATGGCACGGTAGTGTGTCACGTTTGTGTTTGTTTCAGTTTATATTTTGATTCAGTTTGATTTGATTTCGGTACTCTCGAGTGGAATGTTGAAATGGAAAAAAGGATTGGGTTGGTATGGAATTTCATTGGAATTATTATTGTCTCAGCACACCCGAAGCGGTGTGAGTGCCTATTAGTTGATTGTTAAACTTCGAGGCGAAGTTTCTTTTAAGGGGGATATACTGAAATATCCCTAAATTAATTTAAATTAATTTAGGGGATTTCTTTTATTAAATATTAAATTATTATATGGAATTATGAATATTAAATTATATATGGAATTGTGAAATTTATTTAGGGGTTTTCTCCTATTTAACCCTAATTATTATATATTATTATATAGTATTATGAATTTAATAATAAGATTTATAAGTCAATAAATCTTGGAAAAATTTCTAAACACTCCAACTATATTATAAAGATTTTAGGAAGTGTTGGAACATTGTTTTGAAACATAAAAGTCAATATAAAATTCTAGAAACCTTAAAGCTTATTAAGCCTTGCTAGGGTTGACTTTTTGAGAATGGTCAAACCAGGCCATGAAACCTATACCAATAAATAGGTTATGGAAAACCATGAAGATCGATAAAAAGAACGTCAAAACGGATTATCCTAGCCAAAGTTATGATCAAATGAAGTTTAGAGCCAAAATTTGAAAAGAAGCTGACGTGGCATGGTCTGCTGAGTCAGCGCGCGCCTCGGGATACGCGCCCCAACACTTAGTCGTTTTTAACCCCTATATTTCCGGTAACAGAAATCAGGTTTTGTCCTATCTTGTGACCTTCATAACTTTCTCATCTTAAAGAATTTTTGAGTGCCGTCTTCTTTGTTGCCTTCTCCTAAACTTCCTCTAAACTACCATAACTCACACTAACCCTAACTCGTCCTAAATCAACCGAAAAATCAAATCAAAGTAGCCACCCTGCAAAACCGTAACTGCAGTTTCCAGTTTTTCCTTCGAATCAGGTAACTTCGTCTAGCCATAACTTCTTCGTTTCTCAGCCAAATTTCATGTTCTTTAGCTCGTTTTGAAGAGATCTAATCCCTCTAAAACTTTCATGTTGATGACCTAAGCCAAATCCCAACCGTTTGTAAGAACAAGGTGTCTAAAGTTTCGGTTTCGCCACCACATAAAATCACAGTTTTCTTTCCAGAAAACGCAAGGTAAACTCGCAACTTCTAGCTTCGATTTCTTTCTGTGTGTTGCGAGTTAGGATTAGTTCTTGTTATCAATATGTAGAGGTAAGTTTACTCTTTCGATTAAGCCCTTACACATAGCCTAACTCGATCTGTGCTGCAAGTTATAGATCCTCAAAGTCGGCCTCGTGAACTGCTCGAAAGTTCGAACTTTTCCAGATTTTCGAATTTGAATTCACTCAATTCGCACAACTCCGGTAAGTTTTCTTCAAATTCCTTCAACCATGCTAAACTATGTTACATTATCGGTCAAAACCATGATTTAATTGCATCAATTACGCTTTAGATTGAGTGAATTTGGGAGAATTGAATTCGAAAACTCTTAAGAACCCTAACCTCGAAATCGAATTCAAAAACCATTGAATACTGCATTATAATTGGGGAAATCGGTGTCATTAGAACCGTAATTTAATTTCGAAACCATAGAAACAAGAATCACTCGATTTCGTTCTGTAGATTGGGAGATATTGAGGATTTAGTACTCGGGTTCGATTGTCCTTTCGCTGAAGAACTCACGGCTTCTCAGCCGTCCGATATCAGTTAAGAGATTTGGACGGCCGAGATTAAAACGTTTCAGATTAGGTTTTCATAAATTTCAGTAAATAACCCTAACTTGTTGAGTTAATTTAAATACCTTCCCGAATGTATTTTGACTTGAAATTTTAACCATAGATTACTTATTTAATCTAGTTTATTTTGATGTAAATTAATATGGTTTTGGAGTTTTTAAACGTAAGTTATGATTTTTGCAAGTTACGGGTTTTCTAGAATTATTTGGCTAATTTAAAAGATTTTTTATGAAATAAAATTTTATAATATGTATAAAATGTTATAGTTACTGTATATTAAATTTGGGACTTTTTGGGCAATGGTAAATGGTTTTAAAAATTGTGTTTATGAGTTTTTCATAAGAATAACTTATAATATATAGTTTTTAATGTAACCAAAATTAAAGTATGGTTGTTAATGAAACTTTTAAGCTGGGAAAAATATGGAACACTAAATTAACATTTTATAACAGTAAGTTTATAAATGTTTTGGTATTATCTTTTAAGAGAAGTGAAATTATTTACATATATGTATATATACTTATTTAAGTAGAAACTTATGTAAATCAAGGAATTTAATTATTTTTACGTTTTATTTATTATACTATATGGGAGTTAATATTTTTAATTAAAATAAGGAATAAATATATATATTTTTAGACATATATAAAAAGGGAATAAAGTAGTAACTTGGAGTAAAGCAAGGAACTAATAAATTAACACTTATAATAACTAAATATTATAAGAGCTAGAATCCTAAGACATAGTGAAAGAAATACTTTATGAAACATACTTGGAATGCCGTTAAAGGTTGTAGTAATAAGATAGTTTAAATATAGTAAGTTACATAGGGGATGTCTTAGTTAAATTCTAATACAAGTATACTTATATATTAAATAAATAAAGGAAAACATTTTATTTATTAAACCATATGAGGGTTGTGTTATGCCTAGAAGTTATTAAACATAAATAAATACAATAAAATTTCCTAAAAATGTTATGGATAAATCTTAATACATAAAGATATATATAAATATATATGTATATAAATACATTAATAGATGAGGGAAGTAATGTTCCTTGTGATAGTTATAATAAGTAGATTATATATATATGTTAAACCTTAGATTTTAATCGGTGTGTAATTAAATAGTCACTATTTCACTTAAGGGTTTAATTACACAACATAAACGTAACACGGTCTTGGGCTAACCTACTAAGCCCAAGTCTTTGAACTCCAAAATCCCACTTAAACAATTCAAAGAGAGTTTGGGCCACTCTCAGGAATAAATTCTAAATCATTCCAAACTGAACGAAATGGGCCTAATTAAGGATTTAGTTAACAAGTCAAGCCCAAATCTTTGTGAGAGGATAATGGTAACCTGGAACTATTAGTCGGTAAGAAGAGAAGGTTGTTTAGTTTATAAGTCCTTTAACTAATCGACACTTGGAATACCTTAATTATAGGTTACTTTTGGGGAATCTCTTATTTGAGTTATTTATTGTTCTTCACATACCAGGTACAATTTCTCGTACTCCGATATTTTTGCTGATTGACTTGTGGAATGTTTTGGAAAACGCTAACTGAGTTTAAGAGGAATTTCTAAAAAGGAAATGGTTGTGTGACTAACTCAGCTTGTGTGACTAACTGAGCCTTGAATGTGAAACTTACATGGGTATTGGTTCCTTCTTTTTGGTTGTTCCATTAGACATTAACTGCTTAGGGTTTACGCTTCTGCACTCTGTAGGACTGAGTGTTTTGGTATTGCTCTGGGTAGTTAGTGATCTGGTGGGAATTTGGAAAAGGTCAATTTTGGTAAATTCTTCTTTTGACTCTGGATATCGTTTCATCCATGAGCTGGTTCTTGAGGTTTCGGCGTGCACGCGTCTTCAATGGTAACAGTGAAGGGCTGTATATCCCCTGTCCCAAAAAGGGACGTGGTAGACAGTGAGGGGCTGTATATCCCCTGTCCCAAAAAGGACGTTGTAAACAGTGAGGGGCTGTATATCCCCTGTCCTTAAAGGACGTACTTGGCGGTGGGGGCCATCTCTCCCAGTTGAATTATTCCATTCTTGAGTTATTGGTTCTTGGATATATCTTTTCATTCCTAGTCCTTTGTGGCTATCTGAGTCTTTCTACTCCTAACGGGAATTGGGTTTAACTAAGGCAATGGAAGTTCACTAACACATGATGTGGTTTTGTTTCACTAACTTTACTTTTCTGTTATTAACCCTTGTTCTTATTTGGTTATCTTGATTTGGTGATTTGTGAAATGCCTTGTTCCTTTGTGTGGTTTAAGTGGTTGTTTTTCCTGCTATTATTTCTTTAAGAGTTGTATTATAAGTTTTGTTTGGAGGATCGTACCAGTTCCATTCCAGGGAACTGACCCACCCCTCTTGGGGTGGGCTGCTTGGTTTTATCTTGCAGGTACGAGTTATTTTACAGGTGGCCATGAAGAGAACGAGTGATTGGGATGGGATTAGGTTTTGAGAGTTTATATGTTTTATTACTGTTTTACTTTTGTTAAGTTTTCTCGAGGTTCAGGCCGTGACTATTGTAATCTTTAAGTTGTAATTGGTGAGGTTTGGTGCCGGGTGTTTGGAACCCGATGGTCTGTACGCCTTTAGTATTTTATTTCCGCTGTAAATATTTTAAATAGGGGCGTTACAGTATGGGTTGGTCGGAACAGTTCTGGGTCGGTCGGGACAATTTCAGAGGACAGAAACTTACTGGAATGGACCGACCCAAGGGCTTGGGTCGGTCGGTGGGTCGGTCGGTCGGTCGGCCCTAACTTATAAAAAAAAAATAGTAACATAGTATTCATATGTATGTATATATATAGGTATGTACATATATAAAGAACCTTAGTAATATACCATTAGTGTGACACCAACGGTAAGAAAGTAAGTATGTGGGTAGGAACACAAGTATGAAAAGTAATTAAGTGGGTTGAGAGTATGAGAGTATTAAGCATACCGGGATAACGGGGTAAGTACGGGAGTAGTAATTATTTGTGTATCGTATGAGCATAACAATGTTTGAAACGTTACCAGTGGAACAAATGTGAACCAAGGAACAAGGGAACACATGGTAAAGCTAACTTCGGTGAAAGGTATGATTTTCTCATGCCCCGTATGCTAACCGAGTTACGTTGATTTGTATGCTGTATGCCGGCTAATCAAGACTAAAGCATGAAAACGGTTTATTGCCTTTCATTATATGTCTTGCTGTATGTTGTGTGAGCTAACCCTTCTTGATTGATTGTGTGGCTTCATTTAGTGCGTAGATCGACTCATAGATGGGTCTTGTTGTGTAGTGGCTCGTAGTAAGAGTCATGTTGTAAGCTAATGGAACCGTAGCAACGCACTAAACCAACGAATTAATAAACGATAACGCAACCCAATGAACTCACCAGAACGTGAGAGAGTGTACGGGAGTAATAACCTTCCGATAACGGTAGGAGAACCGAAATGAATAATCCACAAATAATAAGTAGTGGAAGTATATAAGTAACCTCTGTTAGAGGAATTAATCTTGGTTCAAGACATGAACCACGAGAGTAGTAAAGAATGATGAGGGATCTCCAAACCCCTTAGCAATTAGTCAACCCATTATGAGAGGACCCGACTGATGTAAGTAATGTCCCGAACATGAGAGTATTCGATACGTTGGGGAAACCCTTAAATCTGAGGATACTAGACGGTGGTAATTCCCTAAGCTAGTGGAGGTTATCAAGAGAGATATTTCTAGGCTAATCCATGAGATTGTAATATACTCTGAGAGAAGAGTGTTGGGAATTTGAGTAGTCCGGTAAAAACGGGCATTTGAGTATTTGAGGAGCTAAGCGTATAGCCCTCGTACTGTAGGTCCGGTGGCGAGTCTTGTGTATGACTCCGCCCAGAGGCCAAAGTAATGAGTATTGAGTATTGCATATGTATGGGTAAAGTAATGAGTACAGAGTAATGAGTGAGTATGAGTAAAGTAGCGAATATCAAACACAGTACGAACAGAGTAGTGAGTAACGCAACGAAAGAGTAATGAATAAATAACTAATATGAACTGTTGACTATCAAATCGTCTTCCTTAGTAAGTATTGAACCTTGTATGTGTATGTAGGTATTGTTGATTGTATTGTTGTAGCATGAGTATGTATGTATGCATGTAAAATGAACTCCATGTATATCCGACCCCAAGTAGTCGGCGTACCGCGGTTAGCACGCGGTATATGCGAAATTCATATTCAGCGTAAGCTGACCCCCCTAGGGGGAACATTTTTAGTGTGCAGGTATTCGAAGCTGACCATTGTTCGAGAGAGTAGGACGGGGACTGCTATGTAAGCATGGGTAGTTGTATATTAGAAATTGTATTTGTAATGTATTGTGAAACTGGAAGTTCCAAACTGTATCGGTAATTTAAGGATTGTAGTAGACTCGGTATAGTATTGCATTGGAGTTGTATTGAATTATGGTTGAGTATGCATGAGAAAGTAATGTATTGTGTAGAGTACTCGGTATGTTCAAATTCATCAGACCGATAGTATGTAGTATTGTAACTCGCCTTGTTAGTCACGTGGGTGACTAACGGCATTGTACACCCGCCGTTGTGTATGGAGTATCCGCTGCAAAAGTAAGTATTTGTACGGTAATGACGGTATTAGCGGTAGGGGTGTTACAGTTGGGATTATGTAGTAGCTCACTTGTTCTAGTTTTGGATTATGGTTTGACTATGTATGTACTGTTGGTTAAACTATCTAATAATCATTGCAGTTATGAATCATGACTATTGGTAAGTGGAAGCCTTGTTGCTCACATGGGTGAGTGACGGCATGTAGCACCCGAGTTAGAGAAGTTAGATTTATTTTCCGCAGCGACTTACGTTTTTAATTATGCTACAATTGACGATTATACGAGATTAGGAGTAGGGGTGAATTTCCTGCTATAATACCTTATACAAGGTCATCAGTAAGATCCTTTAGGAGAGACTTAAGGGTACCCGCCCCACTCTCGTGAGTGATCGTCAGGGGGCTTTTGTGAAAGGCCGTCTAACCTCTAATAACATCAGATGTGCTCCTGCTTGATGAAACACTACCAAAGGGCCCACATCTCACCTCGGTGCTTGATGAAGATGGATATTAGTAAGGAGTTGGACTTAGTCAATTGGACCTTTCTTCGGGATACCCTCACCTTGTTAAATTTTCCACCGATTTTCACCAACTAGATTATGTAGTGTGTAAAGACTACGTCTTGCTCGATTAACATATAAATGGTTTCCTAACTGGGTTCTTCAATGGTGAGCAGGGATTGCGTCAAGGAGATCCAATCTCTCATTTTCTTTTGTGCTAGTCATGGACATGCTCTCCCGCAAGCTTGACCAACTTCATGCCACCCCTAGCTTCCGCTATCACCCTTTGTGCAAAGGCATCCGCTTATCCCATCTCCTCTTTGCTGATGATGCCCTCTTGTTTTGTAGGGGAGACCAGGAGACCATATCCTTTATGCTCAATCAAGTTAAAATATTATTTGGTGCTTTAGTCTTAACCTTTATCCTTCCAAATCCGAAATATTTTCTTGGTAGGGCCACACCTGCAAAGGCGGCATTGATCCTTCATTCCACAAGTTTCAACAAAGGATCCTTCACCTTTCGCTACCTTAGTGTTCCCATCTCTGTTAAGAAGCATAAACATCGAACTTTAATCCTTTGATTGATAGCATTCACAAGACCATCACCTCGTGGGGAGGAAAGATGATTTTGTTTTGCGGGTCACTTATCCCTCATCCAAAGCACTCTTTATGGAGTTGTGGGCTTTTGGGGCTCCTATGTCCTCATCCCCAATAATGATATCAAAAGTATTACTAAGCGATTCTACTCCTTTCTTTGGGCTGGGGATGCCACAATAGCCCCATTGCCCCAGTGTAACACCCTGGATTTTGTCTCAAAAGAAAGTATACGACGATATGAATCTAACACCGCAAACGGAATAAAAAACGGACTTCAAACGAGTCTTAAAACTGAGAAACAAGATCTGTCCGAACATTAGTCCGAACATGTAAGTTCGGACATGTGCCGAGACTTACAGTTCAGACCCGTCCTCGCATGCTGTCCGAACATGTAAGTTCGGACAAATGTTCAGACACACTAATACTGTGAAAAAAAAATGCTCTCGGGGCCTGTCCGAACATGGATGTCCGGACGGAAGTTCGGACAGGTCCAAAGTTGCGAAAATCAGAACGAAAACATAGGGTACAAAATGACCACAATATTAATGCCAATGGAAGGCGAATGTTTTATAAGCATATGTAGTGAATGTTTACCATAAAACACAGCGGAAAATACTTCGAATCCAGAGTGCTACCACCACACTCTACTCTTGAGTGCTCAGGCTAAATTTCTAACAGTTCAACCAAATATTTAAACATTGTATCTCAAAGTATCGTATCTCGAAATTAATTCCAACTCCTACATCTAAGCAATGGTGTAATCCCAGCCCCAACCTCAGCTAGGGATGAGCATTTGGATTGGATAATTTGAATTTATTCAAAATCCAAATTAACCGATTTTTTTTAGATTTTTAACCGAATTTTAAAACCGAATTTAAAATTTCGGTTATTCAGATATCCGAATTATAATTCGGTTTGGATTTCGGTTTTAACCCTGTAAAATCCGGTTAACCGAATTATCTAAACTTTTTAAAGAAAATCCCTAAATCTTTCCTTAATAGTTAATACTCTTCAAACATGACAAACAAAACGTCAAAATTCAAAACCCTATCTCGCATTGCTCCAATCCTTCAATTATATAATGTCATACTATTCTTTTTTCGTCAAATTAATTATATATATAACTGGTTGTTTTGGAACATCGTTCATCGCTGCTCACCCCTAGTTTGATGTAACTAGTCTAATGTTTGAGTGAGTTCTTTCTATTTCTGTTGTGATGAATTGGCAACTAGGAAATTCACAATTTTCTAGCAGCTTATGGTTATTACTGCTGATGATGAACATGAAACAAAAAAATGTGTTTGGTTTTTTTTAAATCTGGTTAACTGAAATCCAATTTATAAAATCGGTTTTCAGTTTTTTTTTTAAATTTCGGTAAATTGAAATCCGAACTGAATGAAATTTTGGATTTCAGTTCGGTTTTCGGTTTTTAACTTAATAAAATTTCGGATTTTGGATAATTTGGATTTTGGTTAATTTGGTTTTGATCAAAATTTGGATAATTTGGTTAAAAACCGAATTAACCAAAATCCAATTTGATTTTACAATTTGGATTTGGGTTAACCGAATTATCCAAATGCTCACCCCTAACCTCAGTAATCCATACCTGCGATCAGAAAACATATATACAAACAAGAAGGGACCGCGCAAATCAGTGAAACTGAGTAAATCCCGCCTCACTATGTAAAATACATTTTGAAATCCTTTTTAACATTTAATCAATCGAACAGGTGAAATCACAAGCCAACAATCTGAAACCAAGTTTTCCAGCAAACAATGTTCATCAGTAAAAACATCAGGGAGCTTTCATCAGGAAACAATCACAACTCAAATATGGGCGGTCCCCTATGGAACACCCAACAATAATACTACGGATAGTCACTGAAATACCCCAAATAATTACTACCTTAATTAACAAGGATTAAATTAAACCATGAGCAATAATTGCTACAAATATTATGGTACAAATATATAGTCCAAAATGGACATTAGATTATACACTAATCTCTAATCAAAGAGGAAATATTATTAAGGAGAAATTAACTCCTAAATTTAATATCACATGTAACATATTAATACATGTATTAAATATCACATATAACACTCATTTAGCTATATAAATATTCATATAGTCTAAGCAAATCATCTATACAATATATACCCATATATATATATACATTAAAAACAAAATACCATGAGTCACCATTTAACAAAAAAATATAGTCATAAATATATATATATATACATATAACTTGTATACCACATTATTAAGAAATGAAAATTCGAAATTTCCCCCCAAATATCTCCTTGGCCGGTTGACTAGCATGGGATAAGGAAAAAAACTACCTAAGAAATAAATTAAATAAGAAAGTACATACAAGTACACTTACATTGTCTAATACCCATCCTTTCCCATTGTTTCCCCATACTCCCTCGGTAAACCACCCATCCTAACAGCAACTCTACTTTCCCCGTGACAGCCCATCCCTTCATAACAGAGAGCAGCTCCTCCTCTTGTTCAACGGTAGGCTCCCTCTCCTCTCCCCCATTCTTCTTTCGTTTCTTTTTCCTGGGTAAAATACTCTGTTACCTTCATCCTCAGCTGCACAGAAGACTCCACCTCTTCCTGTAACACCCCATCTCGATCCACTCGTGGTTATAAAAAACTTATCACCATATATACAAACTCTGCAGCGGATTCTAATACATTCCAGGACCTTGCCACGGTCTGACTACAGAATATACCGAACATTAGTACATACAAATCTTAACCAAATACATATCCTTCTTACAATCCCCTCACATCCTATACATCTTACTAACTCAAATTGCCATACGAGTGTACATGCACAACTCGCAGGTCACACTTAACCCGTAACACTTGTACCCCGTCTTACTCTCGTGACGGCCGCCTCCTGACGTTCACCTATGTAGTAAAAACAGCCCCCAAAGGGGGTCAGCATGAATGCTGGTACGATCCTCTCATGCCCCCAAGCTAACGTGGCTACGACGACTAATTGTCGATAGCATGGAGGTTGATTAGATGCACAACATAATAAAAGGTGCAATAAACAACAATCCAAATATGAACAATCAAAGTTCAAACACAATGAACGACTTAAATGCGTTCCCTTAATTAGTGAGTCAAATATTTCACTCCTTAAGTTACGTTTCCTCTTAATCTTAGTCCATCCTTATCTTACCTCAATCTTAGTCTTATCTTAGTCTTAGAAAACAACCATCATTTAAAAAGGAATGGATGTAACTTATCTCAGTCTTATAATACAAACCATCCTTTAAATAGGAATGGTTGCAACTTATCTCAAACCTTATCTCATATATGCCAACCGTTCTCTCATTGGGAACTGGTTAACCCTTAGTTCGTTGTTTATTTTCGTAAGGCTTGGTTAACCCTAGCCAGCAGCAGGACACTTACCGACAATAACAACATTCTTAATTGTTGGGGATGTAGGCTAGATCCCCCCACGCCATCTTAAAGCCATCTACCTTGGACTGGATGTCCAATGTAGCTGAGCAGGTCAACCGACCCTAGGCTACAAGTCTGAAGACAAGTCCTTAAGCGGAAGTCGGATCTGCTTTAGATACCGACCCCCTTTCCTTAGCATGCATGACCGGAGTCAGTCCCGGGTTCCTCACTCCCCCCAAGTACCAGTTAGTAGAAGTCTTAAGACAGTGTTTGTTGATTAAACCTCTTTCGGTTTTTAACAAACTAATATTAGGGAGTGTTTCTTAGTCACACTCAATTCCTTACTAAACGTTGGTTAGTAAGTTCCCACGGTAAGTTGTGTTAGTTTTCAAACATCACACAACAATACAATAAACATAATGTTCCGGTTGCATGCTTTATCTTGTTTAGTGAGCATACATAAACAAATAGCACACAAGCCGAGGGACACCTCGTTAGCAAGCAGGTCACAAGAAGAACTGTACCGTTCACCGTCGGTGGTTGCTTGTTTAATCTCCTTCCGGGTCCCAATTCACAAGTCCTAAAACATTCATTCAGTTTTAGGTTATTAGTTACTTAACTCTTCCCAACTTACTTAACCTACTTACCCACCATAGTTCACCATTTAATGTTCACTAAGTCCTTACAGTTTTAACTTAGACTTTTAAGTGCATCATTTCTCATTGTCTCTTATACTTATTCACCCACTTAATTGTCATTAATTCCCACCAAACATGTCCTTAATAACTTCATAATATCAATACTTATCAATCCCCATCATTACCTAACATTTTCCAAGCTTATACACCATTTTTTAGAGTGGTCCGGGACCTTGTCCTCAACCTAACCCGGACCTATATCTGGTTCAAACTCTCGGCTGTTTTAATGTGGTGGTCCGGGACTTTGTATGGGACTTAAGTCCCGGACCAATGCAAGCTAAACCCTCGGGGGTAAATTAGGGGGTGGTCCGGAACTTCATACCAAACTTAAGTCCCGGACCAGGGTGCTGGATGAAGTCTCGGCTCTAATTTAGGCATGGTCCGGGACTTTACCCTGGACCTAGGTCCCGGACCAGCTGCAGGTTTTAACCATTTGCATTTTTCTAAGTGTGATTGCCCTTGTTCTCTTCATCCATGCTTTACCCAAAGTCTATATAAGATCTTAGAAATATTCTCACCCCAAATAATATCTTAAACTTGCCTAATTCCTCATCTAACTTGTTACCCAATTTCTCACAAAATCTCTTATTACTTGTAATATTTCCCTTAAGTTTTCTAAGTGGTATATCATGCCTACAACTCAACTAACCCAAAATGCTATCTTCACAACCATCTTAACTACTCCTCAAGCATCATCATGCACAACCCATTTGCTTTATTCACACTTCTCAGAGCTATATATAATCTAGCACATGCTTACATCCTTACAAGTCATTATACCTTATTTTTCCTTCAAAGTTTGTACAAGTTTCCTAGCTTCCTTCACTATGGTTTTGGTGCTTTAAATTAACCACTGGATCCCCTAGTCCCTTTTAGACATCTACATCTCTTTTACTCAACTTACACACCATCCTCATAATCATACACTCTTATACATTCCTAGTCTTTTCCTTGACATTTACAACATTCTCTTACACTTTTCTCTTCCATCTCCAAGCCTACTCATTGTCATCTAACTAAAACCTTATTAGTCCTCTACTAGCATCACCACCACTTACACAAACTTCCCAAAACTCTTATTGTTTTACTCTCTAGTTCATACCTAATTCATCTCAAAACATTATACATCATTTCCTCCAGATTTTTGCACAAGTCTTACCATTCCTCCTACCATGACTTTGGTGTGTCTAATACACCCATCTACCCTCTAATTCCTCCTAGACATCTCTAGGTCATTCTAAACCTCGAGAACTCCTTGGTTAACTCATTTCCACTCAAATTCCTTTTATTGATCCCAAGTAAACCCTAGGTCATATTAAATCATAACCACCACTTAAACCCTTTGTTTTCTACTCAAATTTCGCCATAGCTTCCCTAGTATTTATCATGCCCAAATGCATTGTTTTCCTCATTCAACCAACTCACACACATCAAGTCCTTTCTCAACTTATTTTCTCACCCAAATCAACTCATTCACAACAAACTCAATATAGTGCAATAATCTTAAATTGCATAGCACTAAGGCTCTTAAATGACATGGCTCTTAGGCCCTTAAATGACATGAATTTAAACACTGAATTTCCCACATATAAAAGCTTTCAACCTGCAAATACACACAACAATGCTCCCATAGCAATATAAGTGTTCTCTTAATTCACCTTATACTTATCTTACTAACTTATTTCCATTGGCTCCTTAATCACAAGTTCATGAGCTTGTTTAAATTCTTTTTTCTAGGTTATATAACCCATTACATAATGTAAGCTTTAAGCTACATTAGTACTCACCTAAACTCATCCCTTAAAACTTAAGCCACCATTAGGTAAGCAATTTACCTTGTTTTTCTCAAGTTTCTCTCAAGTTTCTCCTTAAGCTTCTTCCCTTGGGAATCTCAGCCACCATTCTAATTTCCTTTGCCAATGTTCTAATCAATAGTAAATGACTCACATGAGTGCTAAACAATACACTAACCTTAAGGAATGAAAACCTAGGTTAAAAATGTGTTTTAAGGTATAAAAGTGGATGATTACCTTTGAAGTCTCAAAGTAGACTTGGGCATGAATCAAGAGGGACCTCCACTAGTCCTTGGTGATCAAAACAAGCTATTTCAAGGTGTGAAACAAACCCTCATAAGATAGAATTTTCGGACATGTAGAAAAATGAAGGGAAGTTGATTTTTCTTCCACTTTCATTACCTTGGATGAATGGAGAACCAAAAGAGCTCTTCAAACTTGACTTTCCTTCATCAATGGAGTTTTTCCATGGCTCCAAACTTGAGCTTTGAAGGATTTGAAAAGATAGAAAGGTAGGTCTGGTCTAACTAAGAATAATCTATGCTCACTTTTTGATTTGGAGCTAAAATGAGTAAGTTATGGACATTTGAAGATGGAGCAAGGATGGGGATGCTTGGGCGGCTTTGGAACAGAGAAGAAGAAGAGGAACTCGTTGGTGAAGAAGAGAAATGAAGAAGAGAGGAGAGAGGTAGGCTAATAAAGGATATTTTGCTTTATAAAAGCAAATAGTAACTTTCTTTACTTTATCTCTTCTTATTTCCTTATTTGATGAATTCTATGGTGACTCATCCCCTTAAAACCGTCCCCTTACTAATTAACATACATAAGGCCTTGTTTGGCCATTTAACTAATTAAGGTTGACTTAAGTCAAAACTAGCACTATTTGAGCACTATTCACTAATTAGTGCACATATTCGTGAAAGTTTTGGTTTCCCATTGATTTAGGCTTCCTAATGTGATACTAATTAGTACACATGTTGATTAAGGTGTAATCATGGGCATTTAGCCACTCAAACTCATTTCTAAGACAATTTCTCAAAAAGGTGCTTTAAGGAGTCTTAAAGCACATTTTGTGTTTAAGCTTGTTTGAGCTTGGTTTTCTTTGGTAATTGATTTAAAATGTCCATTAGCATATTACTAAGGTCTTATAATGGTATTTGGTTGCTAATCAAAGTCACTCCAAGCTTAGGGCACGTTTTGCCCAAATTGCCCTTAAGGCATTTTCTTGTGTTTTCCTTGTTCAAATTGTCTACCAATTTTCTAAGGCATATTTTAGCCTCACTACATCATAAATCGATGTTTACTTAGAATACTTAGGTTTGGGGTATTTCAATCTACCCCCCTTAAAAGAACTTTGTCCCCAAGTTCCCATGCATCTTATCTTATTAGAATACATGTCTTACCTCATTCCATAGATCATATAGATCATACTTATGTATACTTAAACTCATTGGATCATTAGATCCGCCATATGCTTATACTTAAATATCACCCAACATGCTTAAGCATGTATAACACTCAAATTCTCTTTGTTTCTTTTGATGATTAAAACAATCACATAATTTTCCAACGTATTCTCCCATGTCACCGGTTCGTAGACAATGGCTCGTTCGTCCTGTCACCATGGGCCAGAATACAAAACACTCTGCTCTCCCCATGTCACCGGTCCGAAGACAAAGGCTCGTGCGTCCTCGACTTCATGGGCGAGACTCAGTAAAAGGTAATCCTTTTTACGAGGTCATGTGAGGAATAATTCCTCTAATTAAAAAAAACAATCAACTCCAATTTCATTTTATCCTAATGCCTCTATCCTTAGCGTGATTTAATTGTGACCACTGGTAGGGAGTTTCAGGAATCATCCAACCCTGATGTAATCAGCATCAGTGTAGAACTATCCTTCCACCCCAATTTGTGTTCGGTTTCCCTTGATCCCTAGAAATAAGTTCCACCTCCCACGTCATTTTCAAACATCCAAATAATTCACTCATGTCCAATTTTCTATCTTTTTAGTTCTTCTAATCATAATCAATACATCTCCAAAGTGTGGACTCAGTCCATCAAACATTCCCGATTCATCTCTTAGTAATTACCTCAAGACTTAAATTCCTAAAGTTCTATAACCGTCTCATACCAATTCTCACCATCTTATATCTCATAGCATTACTATCTTCTTCCTCATATTCATATCGAACAGTATCCCATAGTGTTATCTATTCTTATCTCACACATAGTCTCATATCGAATCATATCCCATATGTTCCTTATTCCTTAAGTCTCCTTAATCCTCTTCCTTAATTCTCTTAACTTGTACTCACACCGGGGTTAACAAGGTAGGTACTTAATATGTATGGCATTCACATCTTCTGTATGCATAACCATGATTTATCTCAAAATGTTTATGTAAAACAAATTCTCAAATTATTTTGTGCTATGCACACCGTAGTTTATGTACTAAACATAATATAGTATACGCAAATAGCTCTCTGGTTTTCGCTCTACCCCCTTAAAATGGATTACGCCCACGTAATCAACATTATATCATCCTTGAACATAGGTTTCAAGATGTCTAATTCTCACTAAGCATTCTAGCTTCCATGTCATTTATCTCACTTATAATTCGATCAGAGGGTCATAATTATGCTAATGACTTAGTCTCTGCATCGAGATCCTTAACGGTACTTAGTCAGTTGCTAAGTCTTATATTTGTTCCATTAGAAGGTGTGTGGTACATCATTCCTTTTTCCAGTTTATCAGGTATGTGAAACCTCTTTAAGTTACCGGTCCGCTAGCTTCCGCTGCGCGACTCTGATAGTCTTAGGCTTAGCTGCCTCTCTTATCCTTTCATAGTATTGTATATCCTCTGTATCCTTACAGTTTGTAGGAATATTGGTCTTTCCGTGGACACGTGTTTTATCTTAATATATACACGGCCTTGATAAGTTGTAGCTCGTCTATCCAGTCTCCTGGAGGTCTAATGTTTGTATTCTTAGTGTTTTTCAAGTGTGTAATTAATTGTTCTCTCCATTTGACCTTTGGTCTGAGGATGATTCTTAATCTGAAACTACTGTTTAGTGCTTATTGCGCTTTACAGTTTAATCTCTTACATCTTAAGACATGTCCAATGTCTGTACTTAACAATCCGTGCTTCTCGCACTTCATAGTTTTTAACTATGTATTCTCTGGTTCCTTTGTGTTGTTGGTTCAACTGAATCCTTTTTCTTTAACTGTTTGCGGTAGTAGCTGCTCTTGTCTGATCTTGCGTCGTTGTCCGTGGTACGGAGTCGACTACTTCCCGTGTTCCTTACACCACTCGTTTACATGCATGGAGTACCTTACTGGTACATTACTACTTACTCGACTAACTCATAAATGAACATGTCAGGCCTGCAAGCCCTTGTGGGGTGCAGTCGTCCCACATCTCGTTTTAGTAAACTCATAGTGTCCATCACACGTTTAACCATTGCTAACTATGAAGTATTCTGTTGTCGATCTCCTCTTTCATCGTCCCATAATAACACTTATTGTTCTTTTTGAACTTAATCAAGGAAAATCCATTTACTGTGTTCTTAAGTATGGTATGCTCTAGTTCTTTCTGTATCCCGTACTGATTCGGTCTCTTACTGATTGAGGTCTCTTTCCATAGAGCCTCTTATCTTCTTTCTCATATTTACTCTACTAGGAATGTACTTCCAGTTCCTTAAGGAATGGGTAGTGTACTTCCTGTGAAATCTTACCTCACCAGGTCTAGACTACTGGCATTAATGCACAGTTCGTCTACCATCTTATTTCCTTACTTATGTTGGTCTTAACTCAAAATCTAATTGCCTCAGTGTCAATATTTGACGGCTCATACATAACGGTCGCTTTACCACGCACCATGACTTAATCCCCTTATATAAATATTGTACTCACGACCACTACTACCGTGGTAGTTGGCCTTTACTCTGTTGCCCAATGTTGGTGCAATAACTTACTCATTTACTCTAACATTTTCTTCTTATATTCAATCCCTTCTCGGTGTAAAACACTGGGGGTTCTCTCATTTCGGTGTATGGCGGTTGCCGTACCGTGTTGTAATTTTGATCATCTCTTAATAGAAGGTGTTCTGCTTCAATCTCAGGTTTATAAGTAGTCTAATTTCTCTCACATTCTTTCATCCTTTATGACGTTATTTACCATGTAGCTTAATAGGTACTGAAGAAGTCATCCGTTGAATCCCAAGCTCTCTGAGCGTTGGTCACTTAACGTGCCATAATGTGCACTCACAATGTTTATCTCTGACGATTACTGATTCCTAATCCTGGGTGTTGGATATAAGGTCTGTCTTTGCAGCCTTCCTTATTACTCAAGTGTATCTGGTATGCTCTAAGGTAATCTCAAGGTTTACAGTTTTCATTATCTAACAGAAGTGTATTAAATCTCTAATAAGTGAAAGCCCTTTTTGAGGGGTTTATTTTCACTCATGGCCTCACAACAAGGAGAGGTATCCCCACCCTGAAAGGCATGGTTCGTTCTCCGCCCCTGCCAATGTACTATCTCTTATCTCATTGGTGCCTTTTCCTGTCCTGGCAATATTTCCACAATCTAGTTATAGGTTTGGTAACCGTTCATATCTACGAATTGTAATTCCTTCGTGGCTTAAATAAGCTCTCTTACAACTTACTGCGCCTCGGGCTCTGATGTGGTAACATCCTTGGCTCGTAGGCTGTTAGTGCTTAATGTCTCAGTTCATTATTTGTACTCTTACTCATCTGTAGGTTATCCGCATACGATTCTAGTTCTGAGATACTATCCACCGTTAGGTTACATATGGAATGTAGTATCGGGTTTCATGGTAAGTTGCTGCATCCTGCTTCCCGCTATGGAAGTTCGTTCAGGTGATCTGAGGTCACTTAGTGTTTTTGACAATACTATCGTTTCCATAGACTTGTGCCCTTTAACAATTACGGATTAGTTCGTATTAGGCATGACTTACGGTGTCTAAGTCGGAATCATCCTGTCATCTTTTGCTTCCATCTCAACGCTTCGTTCAACATTTGTTGACTACGCCACCCATCGATGATTAATCATACTTGGGTGTTAATGAGGTAGGCAATCAATACTAATCGTCGTCCATCAGTTTGTTTGGCTCGACTGTGCCCGCTCTTTGGGGGTAGTCCTCTGAGCTATCCTCTTTCGGGGTTGTATGTCTTAATCCTTAGTAGGTTATATCTTATGTATTCCTCATTGAAGATTGTTGTTATTGGTTTTCGTAATGGTCACCTCGGGAGTTCTATCCGTTCCTGCTAGAAGTCGTTCTGTCAACAGTCTCCACTGTATCACGTAATGCATTCTTTGTATGTTATCACTACGTAGTGTTTTGCTCGCATTACGGAGCGATCTCTTAGGTTTTCCTCTTGGGGTTCGGGATTGGTGTTCTTACCGTACTGTCGGTTGTTGTTGTAGTAGGTTGTACCGTTGCTAACATTTATATTGTTTAGTATTTCGTCCAAGTTCAGCTCCCTGCTGACTGGTGTGTCGTCTCACCTCATCATGGTCAGGCCATCAGGCCTTCCAAGGTCGCATCCTTCCGTTCTTATAGATTTACAGTTCGGTACTAAAATGTACTACAACTGTAGCATTCTACTATCTCGCCATGATTGCTTCCGTGTAGCTTAACCATGGTAGCACTTGCTATGGCAAGTGCGCCATGCAAGATGGGTTATCAGTGCTTTACGCATCAGTAATGGTACTTCCTCCTAATATTTTATATCTTTGGTAGTCCTCGGGACTCCTTCGATGTCCTTTAGTTTGGATAACTGACCATTTAGCAGTTTCCTTGCCGTTTTGATAGTGCTGTCACTTATCAGGGCGTTCCTCTTTCTGAGGGAACCCCTCGTTATTCTTACGTCTTAATCCTGCTCCCGTTTCCCACACATTTTGTCGCGGTTTCTAAATAATGATTCTCCTGTAGGCACTACATCGTAGTCATATTCCGGTATACAGTTGTACGTGTTTTACTGTCGTCTGCGCTATGTCAGCCACATTTGTAACCTCTCTCATTGTATGGGGTTTGATGTCCCCGTTTCTAACTAGGCTTTCCAGTAATCTTAACCTCAAGCTTTGTATTATCCCACTGCTATGCTCATTCGGACCACTATCTGGTACTCATGTCGCTTATTTTTTTATCCATTACACTCGTAGTGCTTTTCTTACCATTGGTATTGCGGGTTATTTCGACTGCATAGCATGTCGACCCATGTTGCCGGTAATTTCCGTTCCCTTATTGGTAGAATTCCCTTGGTAGCGCCTGTTTCACCGCTGCGCCCCAGTTAAACGTTCAAGTTCTCATAAACTATTGTCCAACAAGATGTTTCTCGTATTGCTTACTATTAACTAATTGCCAGATCGGGTTTTTCCCGAGTAAGAGAAGGCTTTCTTCTCTCTGGCATTTGTTCCCCGTAACTCAAGCAAGGGATGTGGAGGGCGGGCTTAGGTACTATGGATATCTGGTAAACACCGGGAAGTCCTAGCTAACGCACCTCTCACTCAACACTCAACCCTTAACCCATAACACAAACTCAACCTCAGTATTCTCCTAAGTTCGGTAATTCTTGTCTTCAGAGCGTAACTACGCTCTGATACCACTTTTTGTACACCCCATCTCGATCCACTCGTGGTTATCACAAACGTATCACCATATATCAAACTCTGCAGCGGATTCTAATACATTCCAGGACCTTGCCACGGTCTGACTACAGAATATACCAAACATTAGTACATACAAATCTTAACCAAATACATATCCTTCTTACAATCCCCTCACATCCTATACATCTTACTAACTCAAATTGCCATACGAGTGTACATGCACAACTCGCAGGACACACTTAACCCGTAACACTTGTATCCCGTCTTACTCTCGTGACGGCCGCCTCCTGACGTTCACCTGTGTAGTAAAAAACAGCCCCCAAAGGGGGTCAGCACGAATGCTGGTACGATCCTCTCATGGCCCCAAGCTAACGTGGCTACGACGACTAATTGTCGATAGCATGGAGGTTGATTAGATGCACAACATAATAAAAGGTGCAATAAACAACAATCCAAATATGAACAATCAAAGTTCAAACACAATGAACGACTTAAATGCGTTCCCTTAATTAGTGAGTCAAATATTTCACTCCTTAAGTTACGTTTCCTCTTAATCTTAGTCATCCTTATCTTACCTCAATCTTAGTCTTATCTTAGTCTTAGAAAAACAACCATCATTTAAAAAGGAATGAATGTAGCTTATCTCAGTCTTATAATACAAACCATCCTTTAAATAGGAATGGTTGCAACTTATCTCAAACCTTATCTCATATATGCCAACCGTTCTCTCATTGGGAACTGGTTAACCCTTAGTTCGTTGTTTATTTTCGTAAGGCTTGGTTAACCCTAGCCAGCACAGGACACTTACCGGCAATAAACAACATTCTTAAATTGTTGGGGATGTAGGCCAGATCCCCCCACGCCATCTTAAAGCCACATACCTTGGACTGGATGTCCAATGTAGCTAAGCTGGTCAACCGACCCTAGGCTACAAGTCCGAAGACAAGTCCTTAAGCGGAAGTCGGATCTGCTTTAGATACCGACCCCCTTTCCTTAGCATGTATGACCGGAGTCAGTCCCAGGTTCCTCACTCCCCCCAAGTACCAGTTAGTAGAAGTCTTAAGACAGTGTTTGTTGGTTAAACATCTTTCGGTTTTTAACAAACTAATATTAGGGAGTGTTCCTTAGTCTCACTCAATTCCTTACTAAACGTTGGTTAGTAAGTTCCCACGGTAAGTTGTGTTAGTTTTCAAACATCACACAACAATACAATAAACATAATGTTCCGGTTGCATGCTTTATCTTGTTTAGTGAGCACACAAAAAACAAAAAGCACACAAGCCAAGGGACACCTCGTTAGCAAGCAGGTCACAAGAAGAACTGTACCGTTCACCGTCGGTGGTTGCTTGTTTAATCTCCTTCCGGGTCCCAATTCACAAGTCCTAAAACATTAATTAGTTTTAGGTTATTAGTTACTTAACTCTTCCCAACTTACTTAACCTACTTACCCACCATAGTTCACCATTTAATGTTCACTAAGTCCTTACAGTTTTAACTTAGACTTTTAAGTGCATCATTTCTCATTGTCTCTTATACTTATTCACCCACTTAATTGTCATTAATTCCCACCAAACATGTCCTGAATAACTTCATAATATCAATACTTATCAATCCCCATCATTACCTAACACATTTCCAAGCTTATACACCATTTTTAGAGTGGTCCGGGACCTTGTCCTCAACTTAAGTCCCGGACCTATATCTGGTTCAAACTCTCGGCTGTTTTAATGTGGTGGTCCGGGACTTTGTATGGGACTTAAGTCCCGGACCAATGCAAGTTAAAACCCTCGGGGGTAAATAGGGGGTGGTCCGGAACTTCATACCAAACTTAAGTCCCGGACCAGGGTGCTGGATGAAGTCTCGGCTCTAATTTAGGCATGGTCCGGGACTTTACCCTGGACCTAGGTCCCGGACCAGCTGCAGGTTTTAACCATTTGCATTTTTCTAAGTGTGATTGCCCTTGTTCTCTCATCCATGCTTTACCCAAAGTCTATATAAGATCTTAGAAATATTCTCACCCCAAAATAATATCTTAAACTTGCCCAATTCCTCATCTAAACTTGTTACCCAATTTCTCACAAAATCTCTTATTACTTGTAATATTTCCCTTAAGTTTTCTAAGTGGTATATCATGCCTACAACTCAACTAACCCAAAATGCTATCTTCACAACCATCTTAACTACTCCTCAAGCATCATCATGCACAACCCATTTGCTTTATTCACACTTCTCAGAGCTATATATAATCTAGCACATGCTTACATCCTTACAAGTCATTATACCTTATTTTTCCTTCAAAGTTTGTACAAGTTTCCTAGCTTCCTTCACTATGGTTTTGGTGCTTTAAATTAACCACTGGATCCCCTAGTCCCTCTTAGACATCTACATCTCTTTTACTCAACTTACACACCATCCTCATAATCATACACTCTTATACATTCCTAGTCTTTTCCTTGACAATTTACAACATTCTCTTACACTTTTCTCTTCCATCTCCAAGCCTACTCATTGTCATCTAACTAAAACCTTATTAGTCCTCTACTAGCATCACCACCACTTACACAAACTTCCCAAAACTCTTATTGTTTTACTCTCTAGTTCATACCTAATTCATCTCAAAACATTATACATCATTTCCTCCAGATTTTTGCACAAGTCTTACCATTCCTCCTACCATGACTTTGGTGTGTCTAATACTCCCATCTACCCTCTAATTCCTCTTAGACATCTCTAGGTCATTCTAAACCTCGAGAACTCCCTTGGTTAACTCATTTCCACTCAAATTCCTTTTATTGATCCCAAGTAAACCCTAGGTCATATTAAATCATAACCACCACTTAAACCCTTTGTTTTCTACTCAAATTTCGCCATAGATTCCCTAGTATTTATCATGCCCAAATGCATTGTTTTCCTCATTCAACCAACTCACACACATCAAGTCCTTTCTCAACTTATTTTCTCACCCAAATCAACTCATTCACAACAAACTCAATATAGTGCAATAATCTTAAATTGCATAGCACTAAGGCTCTTAAATGACATGGCTCTTAGGCCCTTAATTGACATGAATTTAAACACTGAATTTCCCACATATAAAAGCTTTCAACCTGCAAATACACACAACAATGCTCCCATAGCAATATAAGTGTTCTCTTAATCACCTTATACTTATCTTACTAACTTATTTCCATTGGCTCCTTAATCACAAGTTCATGCTTGTTTAAATTCTTTTTTCCTAGGTTATATAACCCATTACATAATGTAAGCTTTAAGCTACATTAGTACTCACCTAAACTCATCCCTTAAAACTTAAAGCACCATTAGGTAAGTAATTTACCTTGTTTTTCTCAAGTTTCTCTCAAGTTTCTCCTTAGGCTTCTTCCTTTGGGAATCTCGGCCACCATTCTAATTTCCTTTGCCAAAGTTCTAATCAATAGTAAATGACTCACATGAGTGCTAAACAATACACTAACCTTAAGGAATGAAAACCTAGGTTAAAAATGTGTTTTAAGGTATAAAAGTGGATGATTACCTTTGAAGTCTCAAAGTAGACTTGGGCATGAATCAAGAGGGACCTCCACTAGTCCTTGGTGATCAAAACAAGCTATTTCAAGGTGTGAAACAAAACCCTCATAAGATAGAATTTTCGGACATGTAGAAAAATGAAGGGAAGTTGATTTTTCTTCCACTTTCATTACCTTGGATGAATGGAGAACCAAAAGAGCTCTTCAAACTTGACTTTCCTTCATCAATGGAGTTTTTCCATGGCTCCAAACTTGAGCTTTGAAGGATTTGAAAAGATAGAAAGGTAGGTCTTGGTCTAACTAAGAATAATCTATGCTCATTTTGATTTGGAGCTAAAATGAGTAAGTTATGGACATTTGAAGATGGAGCAAGGATGGGGCTGCTTGGGACGGCTTTGGAACAGAGAAGAAGAAGAGGAACTCGTTGGTGAAGAAGAGAGAAATGAAGAAGAGAGGAGAGAGGTAGGCTAATAAAGGATATTTTGCTTTATAAAAGCAAATAGTAACTTTCTTTACTTTATCTCTTCTTATTTCCTTATTTGATGAATTCTATGGTGACTCATCCCCTTAAAACCGTCCCCCTTACTAATTAACATACATAAGGCCTTGTTTGGCCATTTAACTAATTAAGGTTGACTTAAGTCAAAACTAGCACTATTTGAGCACTATTCACTAATTAGTGCACATATTCGTGAAATTTTTGGTTTCCCATTGATTTAGGCTTCCTAATGTGATACTAATTAGTAAACATGTTGATTATGGTGTAATAATGGGCATTTAGCCACTCAAAACTCATTTCTAAGACAATTTCTCAAAAAGGTGCTTTAAGGAGTCTTAAAGCACATTTTGTGTTTAAGCTGTTTTTGAGCTTGGTTTCTTTGGTAATTGATTTAAAATGTCCATTAGCATATTACTAAAGTCTTATAATGGTATTTGGGTGCTAATCAAAGTCTCCAAGCTTAGGGCACGTTTTTGCCCAAATTGCCCTTAAGACATTTTCTTGTGTTTTCATTGGTTCAAATTGTCTACCAATCTTTCTAAGGCATATTTAGCCTCACTACATCATAAATCGATGTTTACTTAGAATACTTAGGTTTGGGGTATTTCACTTCCCCTCTTATTTCCAAGCCGCGACATCAAACAGCAGAAACAACTAGAGTAAGCTCACCTTCTCCTCCCTGTTTTATACTTGCGGTTTCATGGAGACAACTCCACTGATTTTTTCTCCACCTTGCTACCACACTACAACCACTCTTCCTCCAGCAGCATCTCCACTCATCCTCCATCTTCATTTTCGGTTATAAAGAACAAGGAACTCAATGAAGAAGAACCAAGGTAAAAAGCCCATCTCTTTTCCTTCCTTTCCTAGGCGATTTTTACAGCTTCTTCCCACCAGTTTTCTGCTCCTTTCTTGAGGTATAAGGACCACGGTTGAAATCCACACAGGCTGGGAAAAGTCCTACTCCAAGGGCACCAAGAACAAGGTGGAAACCGAGAGCCCTTGCTTGTTTTAGCTGTTCATTCCTCTTATTTCCTTGCATGAAATGAACCTTCCTTTGCCTATTGTAGGTGACCAAAAACTACCTTGGAAACCCCCCCAAAACCCAAGGTAATGACACCTCTTTTGAACCCAAAAACCATACATTTAAGCTACTTGTAACTAGCTAAATATGTGAGCATTAACTCACCTCTTTCTTCTTGGCTGAACTGGTAACCGAATGAGTTTGGGTTCACCCACAGACTGCCGTGAAACTTGGAGCAAATCCAAGAGGAGAGACCAAGTTTAAGAGGTGAAAAACTTGATTAGTGTCTAAGTGCTTCATTGATGGCTTAAGGAAAATTTAATGCAAAAAAACTAATCTATGATGTATTGCCTACAGCCGAGAGGTGCTGAGATGGTGGTGAAGTTTCTTGTGTTGATAGCAAGGTAAATATGCTTAAACCACCACCTAATGCTTTAAGAGTATATTATTGTGATATAGTGTAGTGGCTGAAGATTATTGCCTTTAAGCGTGCTCTTTGGACTCCAATTATGTGTAGAATTAGTGGTCAAATATTAATTAGTGAAACCATGAACTAGTGACTTATTAAGGTAGTGGTTGTATGCTAATAAAGGAAAAATAAATTGAATAGATTAAGTGCAAATCAGTAACAAACCGTGGGTATTAGTACTTTTGGAGACATTTAATGTCTTAAGAATTATTATTGTGTAAATATGACGTAACTTGGATGGGAAAATGTGTGTTCAACACTTAAAAGTAGGTGGTAGTTAACGGTCAAGTATTTAACTAGTGTGTAACACCCAACCACTGATTCACAATTAACAATAATTAATAACGCCCAACTCAAAAGAATTCACAGTGGAAAATCAATTCAACTCCACGGTGCTACCGCCGTTAGTCACCCACGTGACTAACTAGGCCTTTCCAACTCCTCTGTAACGGCCTGACAAACTGAATACGCTACCGACAACTCCAACAAGTAAATACGGATTCCAAAATAAATACATACCGAGTTTCCAAAGTTATGGAACATACATAAGTTAAGATGGAAGTTCCCATATACAAAGACGGGTATAACCTATATAAGGTATAGTCAAAACAAAAGTATACCCTGTATCCTATGTCTACCCCGCCTACTCTCGGTCGGGTCTCCTCAGCATCCGGTACCTGAAATGGGGGTGCCCAAATGGGCTCAGCAAACTACGCTGGTATGAAAACGTGCATCCCACAAGCTACTGGGCCACACCAACTAATTGGTCGTTAACATGCAATCCATCTTACATTGTTATATATAAAGTTGTAAACGCACAACATGCAAGTGTACAGTTCAATCAATCCACCAAGGTAATAGTACACTGAACAGAGACAAAACATTAATAGGTCGGTCAGTGTTCGTTATAATATTGGCCCCGAGAATATTGAGGTCTCGTATAGGCTTAGTTCGCTATTGAGGACAATCCACACAGTGGGATTGTCAACTCCTGAATCCATATGATTGTACAACGCTTGTGTAGTCAACCGAAATAGGTGGGTATGAAAACCCTGTTAATTACCGTCTCGAAGACGCTTTAATGGGTCGGGTATGAATAAACCCTTCAGACGAGATTGGGACTCTCGCAGTTGTAAATGGGTAGTTAGCCCGCAGAAGGATGTAGTTTCTTTCTGGCCACAATAATATTGGGTAGTTAGCCCCGCAGGGGATATGAGTCATCCACCTGGCCAAATTACGAATGGGTAGTAAGCCCCGCAGGAGATGGTCTTCTCATGGCCTCCGTCGCGACGTGTATATTTGGAAGTCAACCTGATGCAGGTACGGCCACCGGAATTTGCATGCATGGCCTGAAACATCTGGGCTCCTCGTTTCCCGTATCTTGATCATGTTAGGAGTCTCGCCTGGTCATTCCTCCTAACTCTAGGGCGATTAGTCAAATACCACATTACGGGTATTGACCTTGTGTTATAAGGGAAGTTAGCGAGAAACTTGAGTGCAAGTCCTCTTAACGCAAGCGCACAACATTAATCCACTTGTTATCGTATGTACGTATGAGTAATTTGATTGTTCCCAAGGCGTAGAAAATCAATTAAAGGCAGTCACGAATAACACACAATCACATACACATATAGTCATTTTACATGCATTAATCTTGGTCATTATTCACATAGCACATAGCACAGGACACAAGCCGGTATAATCCGGTAGCAAACAGACTGCAAGAATCCATACCTTACACCGAAGTTGGCCCTCGCCTAGACCCGGTCTATGTCCCGTATATCACAGCCTATAATTAATTGTTTGAGAGCGTTAATTATTATTACTCTCGTATGAATTAATTCAATATGAGATGTTTAGTTATCCCCCTTTTTGTTATTTTATGCATAGTATATAGTTACCCATTATTCTAAACAACTCCTAATACCTTAATCGCATTCATGGCTAAGGTATTATTTCACGTACCTTAAATACCCCATTCTTGATCCTCATGATTCCACCTTTGATTATAATCATCCCATATAACTTTTGATCTATAATCATCAACCCAAAGTATATTCAATATTTTATAAATTGGTCCTTATAATTATATAACATATGGTTTCCATTCCTCATTTAATTATACCAAAGTTCATCCCCAATTCTGCCTACTTCCAAGCAGCTCCTTAAATCTTTTGTTATTTCGAAAACACCCATAAAATTGGTTACTTATATTTCAACCCTTTAATTTATAATCTTTCCTATTTACATTCAAACCCCAAATAATATTTTATTGTTTACACATTAATTCCTTATACTTATATAACCCATAGTTTTAATCTATAATTCCTTAAATCAAGATTTTTTTTCTAATTCCTCCAAATATCCTCATAGGACTTATTATAAATTTAATTTGAATAAGGACACTATAATTTCGGCCGTATACATAACACCCAAATAATTTATAAATTTACATCTCACCTCCAATTACATTATATTATATAGTTTAATTCCTTACATTTTTATAATTTCACCCCTATAATTGGTAGTTACTGTTTGGACACAACAACTTTCGGTAATTACCATTCAGCCACATTTATTCCGGTTGCACTAAACTTTTTGTTGGAGAAATATGTGACTACTTCTACCACTTAGGCAGTGTACCTAATCGTTTTGCGGAATAGTGGAATTGTGGGGTGTCGAACTCTTGGGGACCTTGCTGTGGTTTAACTGATAGTGTAAATTAACTGAGAATTCTAATTAGACTGTTGAATAGAAACTCATCATTTTTATGAAGGTTGTGGTTTAACACTTAATGTAAATAAAAACAGTAAAAGAACAATTAATTAGAACAGAATAATAATAGTGGTATATAAAACTCTTTTGTTTTTAAGAAGCACCCTGGGTTGTTCTGCTCACCTATTTTATCCAATTATATTACTATAAACTTCTACCATTTTAACAATAAACTCAGGAATTTTAATTAGTTTGTTGACCGGTCGCGTCTTTGTTGATTACGTCCTTGTAATAACCCTATTATTTAAATAACAAGCTGCAATCCTTGCCCAGTTATTATAAATTAATCGCTTTATTAACAATTCCTGTTGGAGACAGATTACCTATAGGCGAACCTCGCTTCTAGTCATTAACCCGTTTTGACTTCTTCTGTCTAGAACCTTGTCTCAGCACCGCATTTTAACAAGAGAACTACAAATATCACTTTAATAATTGGCCTGAATATTAAAGCGCATTAAGAACGAGAATCAAAATATTGCTTGAACAGATTATAGTAGAAAATATACGTAACACGATTGTATAAAATAAGCTTGCTTTCCAACCCGGGAGGCTAAAGTTATTACTCACACATAATTATAAAAACAAACAGCGTAAGTACGGCAGACATTAAAACTGAATAGATTAACTGATAATATTTGGACGGAGGTTGGACAGAACAACGGTATGGAAAATGGAATGTTTTTGTGGGATGAGATGAAGTGAGGATTTATGTGGAGATTATGTAGATGAGATGTATGATTTTTGAGAGAAAATGGAGATTTTATGGAGGAAAAATGGCATAAGTTTGGAGGTGGAATGAGATATGGATTAATGGAGGGTTAGGTGTATTTATAGAGAAATATAGGTACAAGGGAGAGGTAAGGCGGTGGTGTTAACATGTGAAGAGATAATGATTTTATTTCTTCACACTGCTGCTGTTGCACCCTGTACGCTGGCAAGATCGACATGTCCGGACCACCGTCCGGACCAGACTGGTCCGGACATGTCGATTTTCTTCTCGGGTGTGCTGGCGTGTCCTCGTCCGGACCAGGTGATCCGGACACTGGTCCGGACCAAGGGTCTTTTTCCTCTAAAATGTTCGTTTTAGCTCCGATTTGATCCCCGTTTTCGCCTACGCGTTCGTCTCTTTGTGTACTTTGCTCCTAGCTTGGTTTTCCTCATGTTTAACCAATAAATTTATGAGATAATCAATAAAACATAACTAGAGGAAAAACATACGATAAGTGAGTAATATTATCCTGAAAGTAAGTAAGTACAAGGTAAATTAAACCTTTAAATGTCTATGTATTTCTCACTTATCACTTTTCTATTATTTATTTTCACCCTTCCATCTTATAACATTTACATAATATTATATAATCTATAGTTTTAAATATTTCTTTCTAGTTAATTCTGAGTTTCCCCCTAATATTTTGGTTTTACACAACAGCCCCTATATCATTTGGGTTTTAACACCTAACTTTCCTTAATTACCTTTTCACCCCAAAACTTTTATAAACTTTATATTCTATGTTATTATTTATTTTTAACTCAAATTTTCAGTCAACACACTTTGACCAATACCTAATTTAATTCCTAATACATTAATATACTCAGAATGTTACATAAATCTCGGCTGGGCACTATATTTTAGATTTTACAATTTAGCCCCAAAACTTGCAATTCGTCGTTTTAACTCCTTAACACTTATCTATTTTACCCAAAACTTATAATATAACCTTATAATCATATTTAGGTCATATTATCTCTAAATTACAGTAGACTTTCGGATTTTTACCAACCATACCCCAAACTTTATAAAAATTACATTTTAACCACATAACTTAATAAACTTGTCATTTAAACCTTTAACACTTAGCTAAAATACCCAAAACTTATTGTAACCCCCAACTAACAACATCACACTTAACAACAAACTGCAGCGGAAAACTTAACTCATCACATTACTTAACTCATTGGTGTTACACGCCGTTAACCACCCACGTGGCTAACAAGGCTAATACATATACATTGTATCAGTCTGATGGACTAGATTCCCGAGCAACTATACACTACTATCCCTTTCCATTAACAACAACCAACATACATAAACATTCTAACTGTATGAGTATTTAAAAACTGACGCCGATAACAATTTCGGTCTTACTACACCACATACATACACAATTTAAATGGCTACCCATGTACAAACGACTACCCCGTCCTACTCTCGAACGGCTTCCAGCTCCTTGTACCTGAAATAGAATTGGAAGAAAGGGTGCCCCCAAGGGGCTCAGCACCTTTGCTGGTATGGTAATCCCGCAGCCCGCATGCTACCGGGCACACACAACTAATTGTCGTCTTAGCATGCGGTTGATTTTATTTAAATCATGCATGTTAACTGTAACACATAACACATTACATACCCACAACAATGGGGTTCAACAAATCAATCAACACAACAAAACTCGTTAGCTCACTCATTTTGTTCCTTAACCCTTGAGGGTTTCTCCTCTGATGGAGCTATTTCCTTAATAGACGACATTTACCACTAGTCGGGTTATACACATATTCGTCTTATAATAACCTGGATTCATATCCATGATCCACATACTCCACACCACAACTCATTCCACATTTAACGTACATATATCAAAACATCGCAATAAGAATTACAGTACAACAATAACACATAACATAACGGAAACGGTTCTCTTTAGGAACCGACCCACACATAGTTAATTTCACTGGTGAGCCTAGAGAATGATATCACCCTCATGTTAAGCTCGTTATACAACACTCATTACCGTCCGGTTAGTCGGACGAGTAACTAACTTAAAGATGGATCGGATATAGTGATCTGAACACACCGTACATAATCCCCAACAGGCGTGAGTCAAAAGCCTTGGTTAAGCTCTGGGTGATTGAAGACCAATAAGGAAGACAACCAACAGAGAGGGAGCTAAAGAAACTGTATACATCAACTCCCAAACAACGCGCGACCGGAACAACCGGATTCCTCACCCCCCATAAAATATATATAAACATAGTTAAGGGCACCACTGTGGAACCTATCACATCCATACACCTTACAGTATTACAACTGGGTTAGACACACAAGGGAGGTTCATACATTCACACACAAACATCACACACAAACATCACATACCAACTCAACTCATATAGCCGTGGTTAGAACGTTCCTTAGGTTGGAACGTTATTACCGGATACCGTTCTCTTACGTTTACCTAATAATGGTTAACTAGCCTTCCATGCGCATTCGAGGTTACCGGTATCAGTACGCAAACACACTACAACAATAACGACTGTAACTCGTTTCATGATTTATCTTATAACGTGGAAAACATACAGAAAAACACATTGCATACAAGCCGGTGTATCCGGTAGGACACAGGTTGCAAAGAAAACCATACCTTGGTCTTTGCTGCGAACGTGACCGCCAAACGTGGTCCCCTAAACATAATTAATAGTATCGGTTAATTTACCGCATTTGACTTCAAATTTTACTAAGTGTTATATGCTCATATGACATGATTTACAACTTAGCTCACAACCAATTGTTCTCATTATACCCACTAGGGTTACTACATAAGTCATATTCTTTTCTGTTTTTTTTTCTTTAACTTTTGGGTCCGACCGACCCAACCAATTGGGTCGGTCCATTCCAGTAACTCTCAGGTTTTTCAAAATTCCACTTCGACCGGCCCAAGTCCAACCCAAGTCCACTGGGTCGGTCCCTTCCAGAAATTTTTCCGTTTTTTTAAAACTTACCCGACCGACCCAAAGCCCTCTGGGTCGGTCCTTTCCAGAAACTCATCTGGCTGGTTAAACAGAGACCGACCGACCCAGACAGGGTCGATCCCCTGGGTCGGTCCACAACAAACAGAACATGTCCAAACTTGTCAAACCTTCTCCAAAATTTTCCTCAAACCTCCTAGTATGTCCTAACACCCTTAGGCACTTCAACACACCCTTAGCCATGCACTAACCCCTTAAATCACACACCAAAACCATCTTGACCATTACACAAATTTCTTACAAAATTCTTAGCACTTGTATGTTTTCTCCTTAGGATTTCTAAGTGGTGAATCATGCCTATAACTCCACTAACCAAAATGTTATCTTACCACCATTACAACTACTCTAAAAGCACTACTTCTCACACAAACATTCCCTTCACACAACTTCTACTATTTCCATAAGTTTACACTTAGATCTTCACAAGACATGTTTTTCCTTTGTATACCAAAACTTGCACAAGACTTTACACTTCTCATAACATGACTTTGATGTGTATAAAACACTCATTTAACTTCTAAATCCTCTAAGCTATGCCCAAGGCATCATAACACTTAAGAACACCTTAATTCACTTTCTTTCACCATCTTTACACTTAACCATTCCTAGTACCTTCTAGGTCATAAAATCTCATTATTACACATAAACTCCTTTGTTTATTAACCAAATTTTGCCATAGCTTCTCTTGTATATTCTTACACAAAAAACACTTAGGTTTTCACCCTTTAACAACCAAGACATTCTTATTCACAAGGAATGTTCTTTACACACATCTAAACCTTTAAAACTACACTACATCACAATATATGTAACACCCCTACTATTAATACAATCATTAACGTCCAATCTCCTTACTCATCAGATACTCGCAGCGGATATATACTTACATACAATGGGTGATACAATGCCGTTAGTCACCCACGTGACTAACAAGGCTACTGATTCTACATACAGCATCGGTCTGATGGACCGGAATCCCGAGTACTACAAATCTACAATACATTCTCCACTTACCAATTACTACTACATCTGCATTCAATACATACTCCAGTACCATACAATATAATCTACATACCGAGTTTACTAGGTTCCTTATACAAGTATAATACCTCTTCAAGTTCATACATACTCACTAAGAGACTACTTACTACCCATTCCTCACTACTACATTACTTTTCTAAATACAAGGGGTGTGCTAGTTAATACCTCTACATTCTGCTACTACTATCCAATGTAGTCGCCGGTCACGTGCCTTGACCACATTCGCTTCGGGTACCTGCACACTAAAAAATGTCCCCGAAGGGTCAGCTTTCGCCGAGCATGATAACCGCATACCCCGCGTACTAGTGAGGGTACGCCGACCACTTGGTCGAATACATGCGGTTGATTTTCACACAACATACATGCATACATGCTCTTATACACAATACATGAATACTTACGCAAGCATACACACATACGCTTCATTACATACAAGGAATACAATATAACCATCAAATATATACTTACCACCTCCTTCCGAATACATATACCCAATACATACACAATTTACAATACGGGTTAGCTTCATTGGTCCACCCGGGTCAATCGGGTGGAGATTACTCTTTTTACTCATTACTTCATACATACATACTCATTCTCATACTCATACATACTTACTTACTCTTACTCTTACTCAAGTTAAGTCGTCGGGACCTCCGGCCTGGGGACTACTCCGTCCCCCTCCGGGATTTACTTGGTTCACTAATCCAGGATGCTACCCACTTAAGGGATTTGGGCCGTGGACCAGCTTACGAACCAGGAATCGGATCCAACCTCTTGTGTCACTCTCCCTCACGCGTGGCCGAAGCTATATCGGACTTGTACTCATTCCAATTTACTCACTTAAGTTAGGAGTTAGCTAGTTAGGAATTAGCACAAGTCAACATTCAAGCCACATCTACAAATACAAGGCCCAATATACATTCATACTAAATACAATACAATACATAAGTACAATACAAGATTCATTTACACCATATCATCATCCATTCATTTCATGAATTATACAAACTATTGTTCAAGAGAAATATACCAAGAACAATATACACAACACAAGTAAGTGCAATATAGTCCGATTCGTGCGTTTATCTTATTAGGTGATCAGTAAGCACACAATCGGGGTAACCAGATTAGGATACAGGGCATGAAGAAATCATACCTTTCACCGTTGTACATGTATCCCAACGTTCCTCCGGTGTTCACAAAACAATTCCTATTATATACATGCAATTGAATGATTAAATCTAACTATCATATCTTAACTCAATTGCTCTTAGTAGATGTTTACTAATTCATACTTACTTTGTCCTTATGCTTCCTACACTTACACATTACGTACTTATTTTCATTACCTTAAGTTTTACTTTCTTACTTAACTTAGGTTTACTTTCTTACGTGTACATGTATATGTGGATATACATACATATACATATACATACACATATATATATATGTATATATATCATCACTATTAAATTTTTTTTTTTTTTTTTTTGTCAGGACCGGACTTGCGACCGACCTTGCAAGTCCGGTCCATTCCAGTAGCTACCAGTACCGAAAATTTCTGGCCCGACCGAACTTGCAGTCCGGTCGCAAGTTCGGTCGATTCCAGTAGCTATCCTCGGGAAATTTTTCTGGGCCGACCGAACTTGCATGTCCGGTCGCAAGTCCGGTCGATTCCAGTAGCTTACACGATGGAAATTTCTCTGGCCGACCGACTTGCATGTCCGGTCGCAAGTCCGGTCGATTCCAGTAGGTTACAGACGGGGAAAATTTCTGGTCCGACCGAACTTGCAAGTCCGGTCGCAAGTCCGGTCGATTCCAGTAGCTCACCCGTCTTTGTAAATCTGGGCTCCGACCGAACTTGCAAGTCCGGTCGCAAGTTCGGTCCGGCCCAGTATTTGCATTTAAATTTTCTGTTTTCAGTTCTCTCTTTTACCCACTACTTCCCCATTGTTCCTACACTTAATCCCATGTTATTGCACTAATTAAACCTCCTAATACTCCTTAGTTCATTCACCAAATCCATTACTAAATCCATCAAACACTTACACAATTCCTTACTTCCTTTCAACACTTGCAATAGTTTCTCCAAGTAGTTTTTGCTACAGATTTTGGGTTCTTATTTCCTCCATGCATAGTTCCCTCTCCTAATGCCATCTTACCATTCCAATTCATTTCCAAGCAACTACAATATCTATACCCAAGTCCAACTCTCCATTTCACCAAATCTTGTACACTCATTCCTCCTAGTTTCCACAATGCACTTAAATACTTTTCGCTACAGATTTTGTCATTTACACTCCTCTTCTATATCTCCCTCTTCTATCGACATTTCTAACATTCCTAATGCATTTAGAATACATTACCCGTCTCTCTCAACTACCCTCTATTTTCCTTAATCAAAATCTGTAAACCATACACACCTTAATCACCTAGTTTCTAGTTACTAAGTGTTATAATCCTAGGCAAATTTTGCCATCGTCTCCCCTATATTTTATACTCTCACCACATATGCTTGTTCACAATTCAATACTCATTTCACCTGTTTCACACAACAACAATATACAAGCTCCCATACACAATTTCAATACTAAAACACTACTAAAAATTCCTGCACTCAACACTCAATCCCAATCTGTTTTCAATAAGTTTCTCACATCTTTTAAAACTTCCAAAAATACTTATATCCTCCTACACATTACACTACGACTACTACATTACCATTCCATTACTCATTTCAAACTTCCAAAAACTGTTACATACATATATACCAAGTTACACACAAGAGCATTCTTACCTTGTTTTTCTTCTAGATTTTCCTTTCTCTTCTTCCTTCTTCTTTCTCTACCGATTTTGAATTCTCAATCCACTAGCACTACAACCCATTCATATACACCATTCAATACTAAGGACTAAACCTAACCATTAATCAAGTTTCAATCTAGGTTTTAGGGTTTAGAAAATTTATTACCTTCCAAGAGTTTATGAAATACTTGGAGTAGCTCAAGAATGGTTTTCCCACCTTTCAAATGCCAAAACGGCTGGGCACAAGAGGAGCAAGCAAGGGTTTAGTTCACATTTTCGTTTGGCCATTTAGGCTAGAAAAAGATGGAGCTTTTGAGGATATTTTTTACCTTAATAGAACAAGGGGGAGGGCCTTCTAATGGTGGTGTTGAAGCTCCAATGCTCCATACCCATGGAGATGAAAGTTGTGTTTTTTGATTTTTGAAAAGATAGAAAGGTAGCTCTTGGTGAGAGGATTACAATGGTGGTATTTTTATAATTTTTGGAGAAGTTTGGAGAGAGTTACAAAGGGAGAAAAGTTGAGTTTTGTGTGTGAGTCTTCAAAACTCCATGAAAATCGCATGGGTTGAAGAAGGAGGAAAAGAGAGAGTGAGGGAGGGGGATCTTACGTGAGAGAAGAGAATGAGATAGGAGAGAGAGTGGTAAAGTGAGGTGAGTGTTTACTTTTTGATTTTTAATTGCTTTTGTCTTTAGCTAATAAGAGAGTAGGGTGTGTGTGTATATATGTAAAATCGGACACACACAGCAACTATGGGGGTTTTAAAATTTTTTTACAATATTGGACACATAAGTTGTGCTATTATACTTCTATACTTCTACCCCAACTTCCCGTTTTTGACAGTTTTTACTAATTTCTCGTTTTCTTGATTTTATTGGTCCTAAAGCTTCACTAATATTTATTACTGATATTTTAGTTGACCAAAATTGTTACGAGTCTATTTGACCCGCTTAAAGACACGTTTTCCCGGTTACCTCGAAAAACGCGCTTTAAGGTTCGTTAGTGATTTTAATCCATTTTAGGGATCCGTTTTCTTCGGGATTTGTTCCCTCTTATTTATTTAGACTTAATTAAGCTTTAGAATCCTTATAATACGCTAACCGAGGTCTCATACCTCCTATGGTTATTTACGCTTATTTAGCGTTTTTTCGCTTTTTAAGCATTTCTTCATTTCTTTTGGATTTATTTTTCCTTACCAATATTATTTAAGCATTATTAGGCTCTTAATTACATATTAGGATAATTTAATTGCCATATTTAAGGTCGGGGTATTTCAATAGTGCATAAACTTAAATTGCTTGGCACTTAGGCCCTTAAATTGCATAAACCTTAAACACTGACTTTCCCACATATATATTGCCTTTGACCTGCAAATACACATAACATCTCATATGCCCCTTTAATAATCTCCTTAAGAATAATTCACTAGCTCATTTTCCATTGGCTCCTTAGGTATTTTATTAAGCAAATCAAGCTCATTTTTCCTAAGGAATTTAAAACTACATTGAGAGTTTGTTTACCTCTTTTCTTCAAGATTTTTACTTGAACACCTTTGTTCTTCCTTGTTTGGAAATCGGCAAGAGGACTTGGTTACTTGTCAATGTTCTAATCAACACACAAGTAAAACCAATGAGCATTCAAGCTTCATGCTTAAACTCATTTACAAACCCTAGGTTATATATATTGTCTTAACACATTAGGATAGTTGTTTTACCTTGGAATAAAAGGAGAGCTTGAATAAGCATCAAGAGAGGACTCCACCAAGCCCTTGGAAGATTGGAATGAAGCTATGAAAGAACCAAAAGAAGACACCATTACATGGTGAATTTTCGGCCAACACAAAAACAAGAGGGAATTGAGTTTTTCTTTGATTTTCCTTACCTTGAACACAAGGGGAATGACAAGGCATGAAAAGATTAGCTCAAGCTCCTTCAATGGTGAATCTCCATGGCACCGAATGGAGCTTTTGAAGATTTGAAAAGACAAGGTTGTAGAGCTTGGCCTAACTAGAAGAATGGTAGTCTTGAAATTGAATTTGGACCATAGAGCTAGAAGTTACAAGCATTCAAAGATGGAGATGGTATGGTTTGCTGTAGCAAACCGATAATGGAGAAGAGAGGGAGGTTGGAGACGGTGGAAGTGAGTGGGAAAGGAAGAAATGAAATGAGATGTTTGCTTTTACAGATATTTATGTTATAAGTAACTTCTTCTTTTTACTTACTTTTCCTTCCTTTCTTTAATGACTTTTACATGGTGGTGACTCACCATATTGAAAACCGGACCCCCATCTACTTAGGGGTATTTTGGTCTTTGTTGACCAATTAACTTACTTATATTGACTTATGTCATAAACTAGCATATTTTTGTTACTATTCACAAAACAGGCACATATTTGTGAAATTTTTGATTTCTCATTGATTTAGACTTCCTAATGTGATACTAAGTAGTACAAATATAATTAAAGAGTAATGATGGACATTTAGCCACTCAAAACCCATTTACAAGACAATTTTTCAAAAATGTGCTTTAAGGCTCCTTAAAGCGCATTTTGCGTTTTAGCCTTTTTTCAAGCTTGGTTTTCTTTAGTAATTGTTTTAACATGTTCATTAGCATGTTTATAAGATCTAAGAATGACCTTTAGGTATTATACAAGGTTACACCAAGTCTAGAGCAAGTATTTGCTTAAATTGACTTTAAGGTGTTTTCTTGTTTTTGTTTGGTTTAAATTGTCCACCAACGTTCCCTAAGGACTTATTTAGTCTTATTAAATCATAATTGAATATTATTAAGTCTGGTAGGCTCTTTGGGTCCTAACCAAGTTCATTCCAAGCTTAGAGCATGTTTTGCTCAGACTGTGTTTATGGTACTTTATTGTTTTTACCATGTTTTAAATTGTTCACTAATGTTTCTAAGGCACTTTTTAGCCCTAAAATACCATAGTTTAATGTTTAAACAACATATCAAAGTTTGGGGTTTTCACTTATAATGTAAGTTTATAATCATATTTGGGTCATTATAACCCTTAAATTACAGTACACTCTCACCATTTACAGATTTGGCACTTAACTTTATAAGAATCACATTTTAGCCACATAACTTAATAAACTTGTTATTTAAACACTTAAACTTTATTTTAACTTATCCAAAAATTAAAGTATAAGTTTATAAACATATTTAGACCATTATGAATCACTTTATACAGAAAGTACACCATAGTTCCCTTACTTTACATTTAACCCCAAAATTTGACCAACTTGTCATTTAAGTGCTTAAACCTTATTTAACTTACCCAAACTTATAATATAAGTTCATAACATAATTATATCATTATAAACCATTTTATACAGAAACAATTCGGCCTTATACAGATTGGACACCTAGCTTTATCAAATTACATTTTTAGCCACATATCTTAATGCTAATAGAAAAATTGTAGGATAAACCTATATATAAAAAGAATAAAATAATAAACTAAACCTACAACTCTACTACGGGTAGCAAATAAAAACCTGGTCGGAGTATAGTGTAAATATATTACGACCGAGAGAATCGTACCCAAGGGACTTATAGAAAACTAGTCCTAATCCGGGCAAAAGCCTATTCTATAACAAAGGGGGAAAAGTAAATGTGTAAACACAAATTAAAAAAACTATCTAAAACCTAATATAAAATAGTATTTATAATGATCTACCCCAGATTCGAAATGGCAACGTCATAAAAACACAAATGAACACCAAGGGAAAAGAAAATAAATTCCGAACCAACCAACTTTTGGTACTGCCGGATATTATGCCGGACAAGATGCGCCCGGCAAAGACAAGAATCTTGAATGTGCCGGATGTCTTGCACCCGGCATGCCATCCGGCCTTCTCAAACTGTCAATTTACTCTTCCAGTTTGAAGCCGAAATAAGCACTCCCTAATCATTATCGAAAACTAACAATATCTAGGTAATCAACGAACGAAAAGGGGAGAATTCTAAGCCTTACATTTATCCTTTAAGTTATAAAAGACAAATAGAAAGACCACTTGGAATTCCTCAACCTTTCTGCCTTACCAAGGTCAGAATTGAAGTACTTGGAAGAAGAAACAACTCATTCCTAATTGCAATAAACACAAATTCCAAGTTGAAACTTATATCTTTTATGAGTGAACATAGTACGTTTACAAAGAGAACCAATTCTAACCAGAGAAGACAAAGAATTCTACATCACCATCCACACAACTACAAGAAGAGAATACAGAGAGGGAGAAGGAGATGTTAATAGCCTTAACCCGACAAGGCTTCTCTTCTCTTGCGTGGATGGATCCGTAGACTTCTTTGGACACCAACAATGGAGTGAGGCGGGATATAGAAGTGAATGGAGTGGATTTGGTATGTTGAAGTGTGCCCTCAAATGACCACATGGGTAGGGTAATTATAGGTGTTGGAAGTGATTCTATGGAAAGACATATCTTAAATGATGGTGCCTTTCCATAAAGATACACCTTCAAGACATGTCTTTAGCAAAAAGATACCTTTTACCCTAGTTGTATTGGTATGGAAAGACACATCACCAAATGATGTCTTTCCTAGTGTCTTCTCATCCAAAGACATCTTTCCAACTAAAAGACACCTCTTCACCATAAGACACCTTTTCACAATGAGACACCTTTTCACCAAAAGATACCTTTTCACCAAAAGACACCTTTTTGCCAAGAGACTCCTCTTCATCAAAAGACACCTCTTCATCAAAAGACACCCCTTCATCAAAAGACACCTCTTCATCAAAAGATACCACTTCATCAAAAGGAACCTCTTCATGTAATGCTAACTTCTGGTGAACTGAGGGCAACTTTTTACTTGAGCCGGCTAGGATGTACCCGGCAACATACCCGGCATAGCACCTCTTTCTGCTCCACACTTGTGCCGTGCAGGAGTTAACCGGCCTTATGTCCGGCAGTTTGGTCAAAAGTGTTTCCTTGCATGAAAAACATATAAAAACATAAGGCTGAACAAATAATACACTTTAATACATAATATAACATAAATATTAACTACTTAACCTTATTTAGATAAATAAAATCCTGAATCTAGTACATAAAATATGATAAGTCTGCGGCTTATCAAGGCCCTACACTTACCTTTGCTAGTCCTCGAGCAAAACAAGATTAGAAAGGAGTAAATACTTATGCACAATATAGATAGACTTTAGAATGACAATTAGATAAATATTCTCAACTATATGACTCTAATCCACAAGTATCACTTAAACCTCCTTATTCCATCAGAAACATACGAATGGGTATAAAAGCAAAGAATTTTCAAAACCGATCAAAAACTTTTGGGCTATTTTGCATAAGGGATTTTTGTAATCTCTCCTTTTTCCGGTTTCCATCACTCAGCTCTATTTTTCAAGAGTTTCTGAATGTGGCCAAGACACTCATCAATGGTTTTTATATTCAGCCCTGTTTGCAAGGGTTTCTGAATCAACCATGATTTTTTCTACATTGAAGAACGGGGAATTTAGGAGAAAAATAAAAGGAAAACTCTCGTTTCTTGCTTTTATTCTGAGGCATTTTTTTTGCAACCTCAAGGAATATAATGCTTTTCCTTTGGAAGAAGATTTCTTTTTCTTTCTTGTTTTTTTTTCTTCTTCTTTTTCTTTTTTTCCATAAAAACCCTTTTTAAGATTTTCACCCAAAAGACTTTTCACCGTTTGAAAAGAGAAGGAAATAGTACCCATAAGTACATAAAGGAAAGAAGTAGGAGAAAGATCATATACTCATGTTAATAAGAGAATCAAAAAGTTAAAAATAGGAATCTACAAGTCATTAGAAAGCTTACCTCTTGAGAGAACAAGCATTTATTCATTCCTAATCTCATCTCAATCAAAAACATGCAAAAAGTTTAGTAAAACATTGATAAACTTTAAACTTATTATATCAAATATACTAGTGATTTATTTTCTATATAAAAATATATATATTTAAAATAAAAATATTTTTTAAGGGGGGACCCTGCCCTACACTTGGCAGGAACACTGTCCCCAGTGTTCAAAAGAAAAATAAAGAAATAAGGAAAGGAAGTGACTCCCCTGCGGTAAAAGAAGACCAGATGCGTGGGGCTGCCCTACACTTAGCCTTCGGCTACTTGGCCGAGTGATCAGAGATCTCGATAGAAACGAAGATCGATCTCGTATACTCCTGTTGATCAATTTAGTGTTGGAGACGGGAGTTGACCAAGTGGTCATAGTTGAGCAAAAAGTTGCTGCATTTGCAAACTGCATCGACTTATGCTCCATGCGAATGGTCGATGTCTCTGCAAGTTCCGCTTCCTCAGGTTGGTATAAAATCTGGCAATTCGGAGCATTGGGTGTGGTCGTGCAATTTTCCACATTCACCTGCTGAGGAAGAGAGTTTATTGCCATTCGCTTGCGGTATTTGATTATTTGTGTAAGGAGTGTGCTTGAAGTGCATTCACCTAATTTACTTTGGAGGAGTAGCACACAAAATATTAATTGAACGAAGTATAGTATAAAGAGTAATAAAATAGAATTGTTACGAAACTAAAAGAAAAGAAAAATAAATCATATTGAACATGCCGGACATAGTGCCGAGCGTCACGTATCCGGCAGTGGACTTCCTCCACTAATGCCGGGTTGAATTTACCGGCATATTGCCCGGCTTGTTCACACCGAGAGCAATAATCAAAGAAATAAAAAGAGGGAGGAAAAATCAATGCGAATGACATAAACGTAAGAGATCATCTATATGGCCTCTACTATTTACGACAAAAATAAAGAGTAAAATTGAACAAGCCGAACCACATGCCGGATATAACCTATCCGGCGTAGGACTTCTCCTTTATGCTGGGTTGATTTTACCCGACATCATGCCCGCTTGTTCAAAACTCGAAGGAAAATTGGTTTGAACAAGGAATATGGGATAAGAGAAGGAAAAAAAAATTAAAAAAAAAATAAGACCATGGTGCAGTAGGAATATGTACATATAACTCTAATAATTGAAGAGAAAGTGTAAAATGAAAGTTAAGGTTGAGTATGCCGGATTGTGCGCCGGGTTAATCTGTCCGGCTTCAGACTTCCTCCAAGATGCCGGACGTTGCTACCCGGCATAGTGCACGGCTTGCTCAACCTAGAGAAACCAATTCAACAACGAATAAAAGAATTAAAGAATATGAATATTGAATGTGTCGGGTGCCACACAACCGGCATTGTACCCGACATATTCAACCGAATAAAAAAATGGAAAAAAATTTAAAATCAAAGAAAAGAATAAAGAATTAAAGAATAACAAATAGGGCGTTTTACCGAATTTAGGACTTGGACTAATTCCAAGTCCCCGGCAACGGCGCCAATTTGCTAATAGAAAAATTGTAGGATAAAACCTATATATAAAAAGAATAAAATAATAAACTAAACCTACAACTCTACTACGGGTAGCAAATAAAAACCCGGTCGGAGTATAGTGTAAATATATTACGACCGAGAGAATCGTACCCAAGGGACTTAAAGAAAACTAGTCCTAATCCGGGCAAAAGCCTATTCTATAACAAAGGGGGAAAAGTAAATGTGTAAACACAATTAAGAAAAAACTATCTAAAACCTAATCTAAAATAGTATTTATAATGATACCCCAGATTCGAAATGGCAACGTCATAAAAACACAAATGAACACCAAGGGAAAAGAATAAATTCCGAACCAACCAACTTTTGGTACTGCCGGATATTATGCCGGACAAGATGCGCCGGCAAAGACAAGAATCTTGAATGTGCCGGATGTCTTGCACCCGGCATGCCATCCGGCCTTCTCAAACTGTCAATTTACTCTTCCAGTTGAAGCCGAAATAAGCACTCCCTAATCATTATCGAAAACTAACAATATCTAGGTAATCAACGAACCGAAAAGGGGAGAATTCTAAGCCTTACATTTAATCCTTTAAGTTATAAAAGACAAATAGAAAGACCACTTGGAATTCCTCAACCTTTCTGCCTTACCAAGGTCAGAATTGAAGTACTTGGAAGAAGAAACAACTTCATTCCTAATTGCAATAAACACAAAATTCCAAGTTGAACTTATATCTTTTATTGAGTGAACATAGTACGTTTACAAAGAGAACCATTTCTAACCAGAGAAGACAAAGAATTCTACATCACCATCCACACAACTACAAGAAGAGAATACAAAGAGGGAGAAGGAGATGTTAATAGCCTTAACCCGACAAGGTCTTCTTCTTCTCTTGCGTGGATGGATCCGTAGACTTCTTTGGACACCAACAATGGAGTGAGGCGGAAATATAGAAGTGAATGGAGTGGATTTGGTATGTTGAAGTGTGCCTCAAATGACCACATGGGTAGGGTATTTATAGGTGTTGGAAGTGATTCTATGGAAAGACATATCTTAAATGATGCCTTTCCATAAAGATACACCTTCAAGACATGTCTTTAGCAAAAGATACCTTTTACCCTAGTTGTATTGGTATGGAAAGACACATCACCAAATGATGTCTTTCCATAGTGTCTTCTCATCCAAAGACATCTTTCCAACAAAAGACACCTCTTCACCATAAGACACCTTTTCACAATGAGACACCTTTTCACCAAAAGATACCTTTTCACCAAAAGACACCTTTTTGCCAAGAGACTCCTCTTCATCAAAAGACACCTCTTCATCAAAAGACACCCCTTCATCAAAGGACACCTCTTCATCAAAAGATACCACTTCATCAAAAGGAACCTCTTCATGTAATGCTAACTTCTGGTGAACTGAGGCAACTTTTTACTTGAGCCGGCTAGGATGTACCCGGCAACATACCCGGCATAGCACCTCTTTCTGCTCCACACTTGTGCCGTGCAGGAGTTAACCGGCCTTATGTCCGGCAGTTTGGTCAAAAGTGTTTCCTTGCATGAAAAACATATAAAAACATAAGGCTGAACAATAAACACTTTAATACATAATATAACATAATATTAACTACTTAACCTTATTTAGATAAATAAAATCCTGAATCTAGTACATAAAATATGATAAGTTTGCGGCTTATCAAGGCCCTACACTTACCTTTTGCTAGTCCTCGAGCAAAAAAGATTAGAAAGGAGTAATTAATTACTTATGCACATATAGATAGACTTTAGAATGACAATTAGATAAATATTCTCAACTATATGACTCTAATCCACAAGTATCACTTAACCTCCTTATTCCATCAGAAACATACGAATGGGTATAAAAGCAAAGAATTTTCAAAACCGATCAAAAACTTTTGGGCTATTTTGCATAAGGGATTTTTGTAATCTCTCCTTTTTCCAGTTTCCATCACTCATCTCTATTTTTCAAGAGTTTCTGAATGTGGCCAAGACACTCATCAATGGTTTTTATATTCAGCCCTGTTTTGCAAGGGTTTCTGAATCAACCATGATTTTTCTACATTGAAGAGCGGGGAATTTAGGAGAAAAATAAAAGGTAAAAACTCTCGTTTCTTGCTTTTATTCTGAGGCATTTTTTTGCAACCTCAAGGAATATAATGCTTTTCCTTTGTAGGTTGAAGTTCCCTTGATTTCAGCCCTAAAATACAGAGGAAGTTCCATCAAAAGCTTGTACAAATTTATGGCTTAATGAAGCCTTTAACCACTAAAGATTAGTCCAAGGCTTTACCTTTCCAAAATATGACTTTCTCACACTTGTTCTTCCTTGGTTTCGGTTCAGTTTTGAGGGTTTCAAAGCTCCAATTTTCAGACATTTACAAGGAAGAAGAGAGTTCCAAGGTTAGAGTTTCCTATACTCCATAATCAAAGATGGGACCTTAAAGCACAAAAATGGAGTTTGAACGTTATTCTCACCTTAAGGTGTCAAAATGGAGACTTGGCTGCTCCAAAAATTCGGCCTTGCCTAGGGGGAACACTTAAAGGTGAGTTCTTGGTAGATCCATGGAAGGAACATAGATTAAACACCAAAAATCTAGTTTTGGAGAGATTTACCTTAGTAGAACCTTAGGAGATTTTGGCCCCTTCTTGAAGATGGAAAAAAGCTACAAGTTTGAGCATGAAATAAGTGAGGAAAAATGAGTTAGAGAGGCTGGAAATTTCGTCTATAATGAAGGAGGAAGGAAAATGGAGTTTTAGAGCACCTTTTTACCTTTGAGATGAAGAGACGTGTCCTAGCTCATCCCCTTTGTGAATGCCGAATTGATTTGACTTAAATGGTGTTGGAACTTTGTGATTTTTGTTTAGATTTTGTAGATTTATAATCTCCCTGAGAGAGTAGGTGAAGAAAATGGAAGTTTTTTGTGAGAAAGGGGCTTAGAACACTAAACCACCATGGATGAGTTCTTGGAAAAGCTTGAGGTTGAAGATGGGAGAAGGGAGGGTGAGAGTGCCGGCATTTCCAAGAGAGAGAGAGAGTGTTTGACTCTTCTTTTCCTTTTGTATTTCTTAAGTAGGAGAGGAGTCACAAGATTATGCCATGTCATCAATCCCTTACTAATTGTCTCTACTTTAATCTAAGTCATTGGATGGCTCTTGGGTACTTAAAATTTCTGCCCCCCATGTGTTAGTAGGAGGGTGTTTGTGTATTTTTTGTGTTTCTAATATTAAGGCTTATAAGTTGTACATTATGACTTGTTTTATGTGTTAGATTGTAACATATATGTTGTTACTTTGTATTAATGTGTGTTTGTAAGTGATTTTTAATCTTATAAACTGTTTTGACTATATAGAATATATAATAATCTTCCCCCATGACTTGTGTATTAATATGTGTATTAATGTATTATGTGTAGGGGTGTTCATAACCGGTTAACGGCTTTTCGGTTAACCGGAAACCGGTTACCGGATTGTCAGTTAGTCAAATTTGATAACCGGAAACGGTTCATTTAGAAGCGGTTAACCGGGACCGGTTAACCGTCGGTTTCGGTGCAGTTTTTCGGTTTAACGGTTAACCGAAATGATGTAGATTTATGTGTTTTTTTCTTATAGTTAGTAAACAATGTGGGGTTATCCGGTTTTAGTGGGATATAAACCGGTTAACAATCGTTTTTAATAAGATTTTATTGGTTTTGATATAATTCTAACCATTAACTATATAATTGTATATTATATTTGGTAAATCTAATAATTAACCGTATAGTTTTATACTTATATTAAAAAAATTATAAAAATTAATAAATTAAACGCTTAAACGGTTTTTTCGGTTAACCGGATTGGTCAAAATCAATAACCGGAACCGGAACCGGGAATTTAAACGGTTCGGTTAACCGAACCGGCAAGCGACTTCGGTTAACCGGGTTTCCGGTTTCGGTTTCACCGGTTCCGGTCCGGTTTGGCGGTTCCGGTTTTCCTTGAACACTCCTAATTATGTGTTACATTAATCTTAGGACTTGTTTCCTCCTTATAATTAATCCTTTATTAGTCTGTTGACTCTTGTGGAGTTTAATACTCACTAGGACTATAAATATTTATTTATGTATGTAGATTTAGGAATTATAGGATTCCTTAATAAATTAGAGTTTTTTAATTTTGATTACCTCTTAATTAATTCATCCTTACAATAATTTATGATTAATTAATGTAATTAAGGTTTGGGTCCGGTATTTCATAGTGGGACTTAGAGTTAATGACTCATTAAAAAATTATGTTTGTTAATTAAATGTGGAAGCAAAATAAATTTAAATGGTGAAATGCAAAATTTTATACAAAGCCGTGAAGTAGTATTTATTTGGAGATATTTTGACGCCACTTAATGGTTTATGTGATGCTATGTTTAAGCCATGGATTTAGGCATTTTTATTTTGTTTATTTTGAAGCTTTAAATGATTATTGATTTTAGAGTGATTTAAAAACTAGATGAATTCTAGTGCAAAATCATAATGCTAGCAATTATAACTACTTGATAACACCTTAGAAAAATATAGGCATAATTATAAGCTTATATTATGGCTTAAATGAGTTTTAAAACCTTGTACAAATATTTTATATAAATAAATAAATCATATATGGGGCATAATATAATTAAATGAAGTATAGGGCATGAGTGGTAATAATAACCGAAAGGAATGATTTTAGGAATTTTAATGAGTAAACATAAGAATTGTATGGAATTAGGGGTTATTAATGTAAAACTAGGAAATTATAGGGGTATTTCTGTAAATAATAGCAAACTGGTCAAAGAATGAATTATATGGTCAATCTTGACCACATATGAGGGTTGACCAAGTTAAAAGGATAAAATAGTTATTTTAGATATTTAAAGAAATAATAAGTTAAAAACAATAATTATAAAAAGATTAAGGGTGTTTGAGTGATTAATGAAAGTATAGGGATTAAAGTGTGAATATTAGAACCCTTGGTTTGTTGGGAATTTTAGAGAAGTTTGGGGCAAGCTTGAGAAATAAAATTAATTAAGAGTTATAATATATGGCATAAGTATTACATTGTAACAATTATAAAGTTTATGGGTATATAATGTGATTACCGAAATCTGGGGGTATGAGGAGGAATTTATAAAACTTTTGGGGCTGTGTGCAATTATGGAGAAGATTTGGATTTAAAATGAGGATTTAAATAATTAAGGTGTATAATATAAGGTTTTATAAAATTAAATGAAAGTTTATAAAATGGAAGGGGTTGTAGTGTAATAATGAGGAAGATTAGGGCAACAACTAAATCTAAATAGTCTAAGGGGATTACTTGTAAATATACACATACATATGCATATTATAATGTTGGGATATCTTATAACACTACAACATATGGGCAATCTGTATACTATCAAAGAGGGCAACTTTGTATTGCCCCGAAAGATGAAATCAACAAGGCACACAAACTATTGCTTTGTTTGTTTACATCAAAGAGGGCGACTAAAAGTTTCGTTGTTTTATTGAAAAAATCAAAGAGGGCGACCTAAGTGTCTTGTTGTCATTGATAAAATCAAAGAGGACGACCTAAGTGTCTCGTTGTCATTGATAAAATCAAAGAGGGCGACCGAAATGTCTCGTTGCCATTGATATAATCAAAGAGGGAGACATTTGAAGTTGTCCTGGTTGTTGTCAATTTCCGATGATACTAACTTTGCCTATCGTCAACTTGTAAACTCCACAGGCAACGAGGGCAACCTGAATGTCTCGTTGTCATTGATAAAACCAAAGAGGGCGACTTATATGTCTCGTTGTTATTGATAAAATCAAAGAGGGCAACTTAATATCTCGTTGTCATTGAAATACCCCGAACTTAAATATGGTGAATAGATTATTTTAATATGGTACTTAAGGGCCTAATAGTGCCTAAGTAATTTTGGTAAGGAAAATAAATCCAAAAGAAATGAGAAAACGCTTAGAAAGCGAAAAACGCTAAAATAAGCGTTAAATAACCATAGGAGGTACGAGACCTCGGTTAGAGTATTATAAGGATTCATAGGGCTTATTCATGCCTAATTAGTATACGGGAATGATTCCCGAAGAAAACGGATCCAAATAATGTATTAAAACGCTAATAGAGCTTTAGCGCATGTTTTTCGAGAAAACTCGAAAACGTGATTGTAAGTGGTTAAACGAACCCGTAAAAATATAGTTCATTAAATAACTATAATTAAGCATTAACGGAAGCTTAATAACCAATAAAAATAAAGAAGAAACGAGAAAATTCCGGAAAACGGGCCCGGTTAGTGAACAGTACCGAAACCGGGTAAAATAACGAGTGTTTTCTGTAAAAGACGAGAAACGCTCCAACTAGTAGTACAATAGGGGGCCGGTTTTAACACATTAATTCAGCCTCTCACACACACACACACTAGTTAACTAATAAATAAATCAAAAAGCAATAAAGTAATAAAGCAAAAAGCAACTTATACTACCTTTCATTCTCTTTCTCCTCCCATTCCTTTCTTTCCTACGTGAGCACTCCCTCCTGAACCCTCTCTTCTTCCTCCTCTGGTAGCTACCGATTTTTGAGCTCTCCAACCAGCTCCCATGGCAACTCCACCTTCTACCTCATACTCAAGCCATATTAAAGCTCCAAATGAGAAAAAAAGTACATATTCTTGCTCCTCTATTCAAGCTCTACATTTCTATCTTTTCAAAATCTGAAAATGAGCAACTTCATCTCCATGAGTTTTCCCCATTTTAAGAGAAAAGCACACCATTATGGAGCTTGGAGTCTCCTCTTTCCAACAAGGTAAAAATCTCCATAAAAGATTCAAGTTTTCTCCACCTTCCTTTGGTAGTTGATTTTTGGCCCTTTGTAATGCCTTATTTTTCTCTCTCTTTTGAGCTTCAATTTCACCTAGCAATGGAGGTGGATTCTCCTTCTTGAACCAAGGGCTAAAACCCCTCCTAAAACACTCCAAAGGTAAACCCTAGAAATCTTGTTTTGAGCACCTCAATGAGTTAGTATAAATCTAAGAGTTAGTGTATTAATTATACTTGTCTTTGTGTGCTTTGGTGATGGGAATGGAGTTTGGCAACTCCATTCCCCACAAAACCGATTTGGAAAGAAAGAGAGGAAGATGAGAAATGGAAAAGAAATGAAGGAATCAAAAGCTCAAGGTAAGAGCTCCTTCTTAATGCTTAATTTAATGCATTAGTGTAATGGGAATGGGTAAACAAATAAAAGAACCCAAACTATTGTACTAGTATTGTAGTTGTGGATGTTTGAGTATTTGTGAGCAAAAATGTGGATTTGTAGGCCTTAGAGCCTAACGAATGGTGTATGTGTATTAGTATAGCTATTTGAGGAAGTAATAATGTGTTGGTATTGTAATTGAGAAGTATTGGTGTATTGGGATTTTGTATGTGTGCTGGTGTAGAACCCTTGTGGTTTGGCTAGGATAGGGATGAATTTGATGAGAAAGGACATGTGTGGATAAGTAAGGAAAGTAGGTGAACTATGGCAAAATTTTAGTAGGAATGTGAATTAAGAATGACTTGGTGAATGGGAGAACCAAGATGTGTATTGGGTTTATTAGAGATGTTTAGTAACCATGGAATAGTAGTAGTGGTATGTGAATAAAAGAGTGTAAAATCTGTAGCAAGAAGTGTAGAAAATGCATTGTAGAAACTAGGAAAAATTAGTGTGCAAGATTTGGTAAAAAGAGAGTTGGACTTGGGTATAGGTAGTGTAGTCGATTGGAAACGAATTGGAATGGTAAAATGAAGTTAGGACAAGATGCAAAATGCAAAGAGAAGTGTAGAGAATGCACAAGTGTGCAAGTTGTAGTAGAAATGAGAATGGAAATTGGTAGAAATTGGGCAAGAAGTTGAGTATGGATTGGACCATGGATTTGAGGTGGTTTAAGGAGTGTTTTAAGGTGTAAGGTGTATATTATGTAGGAAACTTGCGAAAGTTTGTGGAATGATTAGGGGTGGATTATGGGTTGATTTGGGGTTGAAAAATGACCTTAATAGTAGTTTTTAGCAGGGTCCGGGACTTAGGATATGTACCAAGTCCCGGACCGCTAAAAAAAAAAAGCCCGAGAGTGAATGCAGGAATTGGTCCGGGACTTAAGTCCAGGACCAAGTCCAGGACCAGGTCTAAAAATCAGCCGAAATTACACAGAAGCATTGGTCCGGGACTTAGGGTCCGGACCAAGTCCCGGACCACCCCCAGAATTCAGCAGAGAGTGTTTTAAGGGTTCTAAACATGGGGGGATTGATTGGTAATGGTTTTAGAAGTTGTTAAGGCCTTGTTTGGTGACCTTTAAAGGCCACTAAGAAGTGTAAACAAGTATGAGAAGTAATTAAGAAAGTGTAAGTTTAGACATTAAGTTAAACCGAACAGCGGGATAACGGGTAAGTACGGGGAGTAGTGGTTATGTATGTATTGCAAAGCTTAGTATTAATGGAACCATTTGGCATGTAGCCGGAGGTTCAAGAATAAGGCTCGAGGAACGAGAGTGAACCAAAGGAACAAGGGAACACCCGGTGAAGTAAATTCCGGAAAAAGGTATGATTTTCTCATGCCTCGTATGCTAACCGAGTTACGTTGATTTGTGTGCTGTATGCCGGCTAATCAAGACTAAAGCATGAAATCGGTTTTTGCCTTGCATTGTATGTTGTGTATGTTGTATGAGCTAACCCTTCTTGATTGATTGTGTGGCTTCACTTAGTGCATAGACCGACTCATAGATGAGTCTTGTGTTAGTGACTCATAGTAAGAGTCATGTTGTGAACTAACGGAAACGTAGAAAGCACTAAACCAACGAACCAACAAACGATAACGCAAACCAATGAACTCACTAGAATGTGAGAGAGTGCACGGAGTAGTAATAACCTTCCGATAACGGTAGGAGAATCGAAATGAACAATCCACAAATAATAAGTAGTGGAAGTATATAAGTAACCTCTATTAGAGGAACTAAACTTGGTGCAAGACATGAACCATGAGAGTAGTAAAGAATGATGAGGGATCTCCAAAACCCTTAGCAATTAGTCGACCCATTATGAGAGGACCCGACTGATGTAAGTAATGTCCCGAACATGAGAGTATTCGATACGTTGGGGAAACCCTTAATCTGAGGATACTAGAAGGTGGTAATTCCCTATGCTAGTGGAGGTTATCAAGAGAGATACTTCTAGGCTGATCCATGAGATTGTAATATACTCTGAGAGAAGAGTGTTGGGAATTTGAGTAGTCCGGTAAAAGCGGACATTTGAGTATTTGAGGAGCTAAGCGTATAGCCCTCGTATTGTAGGTCCGGTGGCGAGTCTTGTGTATGACTCCACCTAGAGGCCAAAGTAATGAGTAATGAGTATTGCGTATGTATGAGTAAAGTAATGAGTACTGAGTAAGAAGTGAGTATGAGTATGTAATGAGTACCGAGTATTGAGTATGTATGAGTAAGTAATGAGTATTGAGTACGTATGAGTAAGTATGGAGTAGTTGAGTAGTGAGTATGCACAAGTATAGTAACGAGTACAGAGTAAGGATCGTGTACGAGTAAGGTATTGAACATGGAGTGATGAGTTTGCAAGAGTAAGGAGTGAGTATGAGTAGAGTAGCGAATATTGAACACAGTACGAACAGTAGTAGTGAGTAACGCAACGAAAGAGTAATGAATAAATAACTAATACAAACGGTTGACTATCGAATTGTCTTCCTTGTAAGTATTGAACCTTGTATGTGTATGTAGGCATTGTTTATTGTATTGTTGTAGCATGAGTATTTATGTACGCATGTAAAATGAACTCCATGTATATCCGACCCAAAGTAGTCGGTGTACCGCGGTTTGCACGCGGTATATGCGAAATTCATATTCAGCGTAAGCTGACCCCTTAGGGGGAACGTTTTTAGTGTGCAGGTACTCGAAGATGACCACCGTTCGAGAGAGTAGGAGGGGGACTGCTATGTAAGCATGGGTAGTTGTATAATAGGGTTTGTATTTGTAATGTATGTGAAATGGGAAATTCCAAACTGTATCGGTAATTTAAGGATTGTAGTAGACTCGGTATAGTATTGTATTGGAGTTGTATTTGAATTATGGTTGAGTATGCAAGGGAAAGCAATGTATTGTGTAGAGTACTCGGTATGTTCAATTCATCAGACCGATAATATGTAGTATTGTAACTCGCCTTGTTAGTCACGTGGGTGACTAACGGCATTGTACACCCGCCGTGTGTATGGAGTATCCGCTGCGAAGGTAAGTATTGTACAGTAATGACGGTTTTAGCAGGTAGGGGTGTTACAAAAAGTGGTATCAGAGCGAAGTATCGCTCTAATGGATGAAATACCGAGTTTAGGAAAATACCGAGTTAGGAATTAGAGACTTAGGGCTAAGGGTTGAGTGTTAGCGTGTGAGGTATGCTAGTTAGGAACTTCCGCCTGAACCGGAGACCTACAACAACCATACCCGCCCTTCCCAACCCACGGTATTAAGTTGGGGGAAGAACGCCAGAGAGATGGAAAGACCTCTCACACTGGGTAAAACCCGATCTGGCAGTTGCCAAACAAACTTATTAGAAAAGAACCTGTCATACGGCAGGTTCCGAGAATTGGAAGTCCCGAGGACGGTTCCCGTTGAATGGCAATGACCGCACTTAATGGCGGAGAGAAATGAAGATCCTAAACCACAAGGATAATGGATTTATGGCACCATGGGGCGACATGCTTCGTAGTCGCGAGAACCATGAGTAGCCAACAAGGAGAGAAGCACAATCGCGCAATGAAGCAAGGAAGATAGAGTAACGAACCCGAGACAAGAGAGTCTACGGACGGTAATACTTGATAATACCAACAACGGTATACAAACCGACTAAGGAACTAGTCGAGGTTGGATTAATACCAAACCTACAAGCTAAGAGGCTATAAAACCGAACAAACATGGTTTAGATAACTATGAAAGTATTCATAGAACATACACCTATAGGACTACAACGTGGTTCCTAAGGATAAGTCAAGCCTCGAAAACCACAGTGAAGGTGGGAGACACCTGAATTGACGACAATCATGTCAAGTATGCTGAGAAGCGACTCAGGAGATTGATCACCAAGATCAAAAGATCAAATGAAGACCTAATAAAACCACCAATATGGATGGAAACGATACCGTAACTGGTATACGTTAACTGAAAAACAACCTACCCGCGCACTTGCCCAGGGCAAGTGCAGCAACTACAAGACGGTTGGAAGACTTTTAACAACCCGCAAATACTTGCTAAAGTACCGCTATGACGAATGGAGCAAATATAGGATTACCAGTCCTAAGGATTAAATAACGAAGCCTCGAAAGGCCTAACGGCCCGACCATTGTATCAAGAACATACCAGTCAGCAAGAAGCTGGACTCGGTCAAGACCTCAGACATGGCGGCACCATGAAGAACTTCTTTTAACACTGAACTATTATTTCAAAACTTGAATTTTCTTTCAAAACCACAAACCCTTCTTTTAAACCTTGGATTTTTAAGAACCAAACAGACGGAATTACGGTGAGTATCATAGAATGATACAAGAGGAGTTGACAATGGAATACTTTACCTAGGCGTGTGACGAGCACTACGAGTGTACCCAAATACGGGATGCGGGACGACCGCACTCCGAAGGAGCACGGGCCTGACAGATAGTTAGGTAAGTGGTAACGTACCAACATGGTACCCCACGTATGTATACATGTAGTGTACGGAAACGGAGAAGTAGTCAACTCCGCTCTACGGACCATAAGTAAATTCGAAACAGAACAGTTGGATACCTCAAACGAGCAAAAGGGAACTCAGATAAGCTTACAAGCTAAGGAGTCAAGAACCTACTACAGGAGGATGATTAAGAGTTAAAAGTGGCGAGAAGCACTAACAACTGAATAAAGACATTGGATATGTCTTGAATATATAAAGTAAAGCATGATGACTGGAAGGAATACCCAGTCTAAACACAGTAAGGCAAATGCCTAACATTAACACATCAGTGTACGATGAACAGGATAGAATTCCTAGAACCACTACCACAAATACAAGGGTGATCATATATGGTACGGAAATTACCATTCATCACCGAAGGGTATACCAAAACCGTTAAACATAAGGAGAATCACCAGTGATCTACCCTAAGAACGGGAGACGTTATAAACCTCAACGGATAATTCAGATCCGAACCGCAAGGTAGGATAACAAACTGGAAACAACCCATAAATGTCGGACCAGATATAATGGCATAATCAGTAATACCTAGGAGCAATCCATAAAGGGTATCAAGTAAACACAGCTGAAAGAGATGTCGCGGTAAGAACACCACAGTCGGAGCAAAACATCCGGTTAGAACACTAAGGGATCCCACTTGACAAGGGATACCCCAAATAATAAAATGGTATCGATCTATACCAAGATACGAAAGAGTCTCCAATAAACGGAAGCGTGATGCGACGATCTTATCATGGAGCCCAGTATCACCTCCAAACCCGGCAATGGATTATGGAGAAGTATCACTTGGGAACGACGTATGATGAGCAGAGCTCTAGGCAATGGATTATGGCTAGTAAGCCATTACCACACACAACCCAACGATTGCAAAACCATTGTGAAACCATATGGAAAGTTGTCAAGGACGACACCGATAGAAGAGTAACAACCAATGAGCAAGGATACCCCTCATAACTGTGAGACCACAAGAGCGGTGAACACATGGATTCCAAGAATGGGATACCATCAATAAATGTTCGAAGAGATATCCCTTTTCGGAACTACTAATGCAGTGAAGCTTGAGCATACAAACATTGCAAGCGACATAAAATAAGCTTCAACAACAATTATTGACAACCCGAGGAGTGACCGGTTCAGAAAGAACACGAGATGTGGGAACAAAAGTATAAGTAAATAACGCTCAAGGAGCTCAGGAGTATAAACACCAAACATGGTATAAATGGTGGAAAATGCACGAGCTGAAGCTAGCAACAGCGGATGCCATGTAAACCAATACTGTAGAACCAATAGGAACAGGGTGCGTAGCAGGCGACCAGAGTATGTGGATAATCACCCAATGCTACGGAAATTGTTAATACGAGATAGTGGTAGACCGGGCAAAAGCCAGGAGTCTGCACCAAATAACGAAGCACCACACAAAGAAGTAGTATCAATCCTATTTCAACATAGAGAGTTACTGCCAAGGGTTCACGCCTCTGCACTCTGTAGGACTGAGTGTTTTTGTATTGCACTTGTGCAGTTAATGATCTAGTGGGATAGCTAGGAATATGGAAAATGTAAGTAGTGGTAAATGCTTCTTTCACCAACGAACATGGCATAAGCCAGTTAAGCAAAAGCTTAGAAACAAACTGTGCGGCCTAAGACCAAAGAAGTACGAAGAGGGTGAAACACACCAACAATCACAAGATGTGAATTCCATTGGAATAAAAGTGAAAGGAGACTAAGAAAGTCACAAGGGACGACACATCGAAAACGCAAGGTCATACAAGTAAAGAGCACTTGTACTGAACCAGAGAAACTGGTATAATTCAGAAGCTACTAACAATAGAGGAAGCACTAAACTAAGTAGTGGCTTAACCACAACCGACAATAAGTCAGAGGAACCAAGTGAATGATCACTACAAAACACAAAGCATGTGTATAGATTGCCAGAGAGCTGGTTTATAAATCTAAAACTCATCGAGTTCGAGCACGGTAAAAAAATACCTCGCGAGATGGAACAAACCTTATTCCCACAACAAGAGGGATAAAAAGATGATGTGTAACACGTTAAGGATAACGAGAAGGGAGAATAACCCAAGTTATCAGGGTCGCGCACAGAAGCTAGGGGGCCCAGAATTCCAAGTGGAATACACCTAGTGAATCAAAGGTTATCATCAATGCCTCGAAGCCACTTAGGCTAGAAACCGAACCCGGTTAAGAGTTAAATAACTCCGATGAAAATTCTTGATGCAGGGACTAACCGGTAATACCGTTAAGACCCATTGATCAAGGAACATTGTATAATAGCCCGCATGGAAACTGAACCACTCCATGACGGCTGAATGCCTTCGACCAATGTCCAATGTTGACACATGGTAGATTACGTGGGCGTAATCCCTTTTAAGGGGGGTAGAGCGAAAACCGTGAAATGTATGTTTGACGTGATAGGTGCGTAAAACTACAATGCGCATAGCGCAAGGGAATTCGTTTTGATGGTTGATACTTATGTTACATAAACATTGTATTCACTCACGTGTAATTGTAGTTATTTGGGAAATAAGAATAGAAAGGAGTAGAGAAAATAGTATGAGGAATGAGTTTCTTATGGGAGACTTGAGGAGTATAATCGGTATACAACCGATGTATCTTATGAGTATAAATTTGTGTATAGCAAATTAATGGGATATTATACCAACGAATTTCTAAGTATAGTAGTTGGAGAGAGATGTAGTAATAAGTGATGAGATGATTAGTAAGTAGGTAATTGAATCATACGAAATGGGAAATGTATGTGTGTGATTATGAGTAGCAAGATTAAAACAGAAGAAAACGAAATAATTTGACAATCTGTCCGTTTGTATTGAGGTGGGAAGTGGAACTGATTTGCTAGTGATCAAGGAAGCCGAAACACAATTGGGTGGATGGATAATTCAACACCAATGCTGATCACATTGGGGTTGAAGGACTCTGGAAGCTCCCCTTAAGTGGTCACAAAAATAACACTAGTAATAGGTATAATCATCATAAATGGTATTTGGGAGATGTATGCAAGTTTTCAAAATGAATTTCCAAAACTAATTTGGTACAATGTTTTCTACAAACTCGAGAATAAGGATCGGTTTTGAAACCGCTCCCACGGGCGCTAGTGGATCTTCCATGCCTAGGCACGGGTATCCGGTCGAAACCATTGGAGGAGAAGCTAGTTTTGAGTCAGTGGGAGTGTTGATTAGTTTTGAAACCACTACACCGTTCGTGCGATGATAGTGTGTGTTTTGTATTTTTCCAAGGGCACTGGGGCAACGTAGTCCCGAAGTAAGTATGCGTAAGTATGAGTAAGTATGAGTAAGTAAGTATGAGTAAGTGCTTGAGGATCTCTATATGTGCAAATGAATTTGATCTGAACCAAAGGACCATAGAGCCAGAAAGTGTAAGTGCTCAAGTCATGACGGTCGTGAACCAGAAAGCGTAAGTGTTCAAACGTGACCGGTACCTGAGGGATCACTCGACTTGGGGGAGGATGATACCTAATTGTCTGCGGATGGACCCCCTTGGAGAGAAGTAAAACAGATATTTTTGATTGTTATGCATGCAGTGACATGCTGTTTGGATGCGTAGTATGCATCATGTCAGACATTTGGAGTTTGACAGGTTATATGTAGAGGTCATAACCTTAGCATAGAGTATTTATACGAGTAACAATATTAGATTCACCAACTTTGAGGGCAAAGTTCTTTAAGGGGGGTAGATTGAAATACCCCGAACTTAAATATGGTGAATAGATTATTTTAATATGGTACTTAAGGGCCTAATAGTGCCTAAGTAATTTTGGTAAGGAAAATAAATCCAAAAGAAATGAGAAAACGCTTAGAAAGCGAAAAACGCTAAAATAAGCGTTAAATAACCATAGGAGGTACGAGTGTTGGAAGAAATATGTGACTACTTCTTCAACTTAGGCAGTGTACCTATCGTTTTGCGGAATAGTGGATATGTGGGTTGTCGTACTCTTGGGGACCTCGCTGTGGATAACTGATAGTATATTAAATTGACTGAGAATTCTATAAACAGATTTTATCTTTTTTAGGGAGTGAGATTAACAGTTAAATCATAAGACAATAATAAAAATAATTAATTAAAACAGAAAAGAAATAGAAACTGTAAATCTTTTTGGTTTTAAAGAAGCATCCTGGGTTGTTCTGCTCACCTATTTTATTTAATCATATTAATATAACTCTCCCATTTTAACAATAAACTCAAGAATCTTAATTAGTTTATGACCGTTCCCTGTCTAATAAACCCTAATTAATTTAAACAACAAGTGCAAAGCTTGCTCAAGTCATAAATAAATTAATCGCATTATTAAAATCCCTATTGGAGATAGATTAACCTATACGGCGAGGATATCGCTTCTAGTCGTTAACCCATTTGACTTCCTATGTCTAGAACCTTGTCTCAGCACCGCATTTAATAAAATACAAATCACTTTAATAATTGTACAAGAGAATTAAAGCGCATTAAGGCAAGAATCAAAATACTGCTTAGATAAATTATATTGGAAAGCTTATATAACACAATTATATAAAATAGGCTTGCTTCTAACCCGGGAAGCTAGATTTATAATCACACATAATTATAAAACAACATAATAAATAAGATAGACAGACAGAACGAAGAAGAACGATGGTACGCGGATACAGATCAGGATATGGACTGGTTTTGTGCAGATCGTCTTCTTTGTTGGCTGTCTGGAAAATAACAGCGTAAGTTTAATGAACTTTGGATGGACGATTGTGGTGAACAGTGGTCTGTCGTGGTTTGAACGGTGGTGTTTGGATTTTTAGGAAGGGAGTAATTATTTTTGAGCAGAAGGCTCGTGGGTTTTTTATAGGAGAAGGAGAAGAAGAAGGAAGGAAGGAGAAGGAAGAGACAGGCTGGATCACGCGTGCTAGTGGGATGAACAAGATAAGGGAGGTGCCAGTTGATGGAGTAGATGGATAAGTTGCAGAACGCGTGAGGACTGTCGGTAGGCGCCTTATCTTGCTGTCGATAGGCGCAAAGGAAGAAGGAAGAAGAAAACTGTTCGCGACTGAATCTGCAAATTTACATGCGTCCGCCTGTGTCCGCATCTCCGTCCGCCTAAACTCACGCGGTCCTCTCTGTCTGTCTCGCCTCTGTCCGCCCGGTCACTCCTGTCGTCCGCCTAACCGTCCGCCCGGCCACTCCTGTCGTCCGCCTAACCGTCCGCCCGGCCGTCCGCCCAGGCTCAAGCGGACGCCTCTGCTGTCCTCGCGCGGTCACATAGTCTTGTCCGCCTAACTGTCATGCGGACCTTATGCGGTCGTGACTTACTTTCTTCTACAAACTTTGACCGGCGATCTAATTCTTCGTTTGGACTCCGTTTTCTGAGCCGTTTTGCGTCTATGCGTTCGTCTCTTCGTCTACTTTGCTCCTAGCTTGGTTTTTCGTCATGTTTAACCAATAAAGTTGTGAGATAATCAATAAAACAAACTAGAGGAAAAACATACGATAAGTGAGAAATGAGCAGAAAAGTGCTGATATAATATATGAAATACACCCATAAAATATGCTCATTTAGAAACTTATCAACGAGACCTCAGTTAGAGTATTATAAGGATTCATAGGGCTTATTCATGCCTAATTAGTATACGGGAATGATTCCCGAAGAAAACGGATCCAAATAATGTATTAAAACGCTAATAGAGCTTTAGCGCACGTTTTTCGAGAAAACTCGAAAACGTGATTGTAAGTGGTCAAACGAACCCGTAAAAATTATAGTTCATTAAATAACTATAATTAAGCATTAACGGAAGCTTAATAACCAATAAAAATAAAGAAACGAGAAAATTCCGGAAAACGGGCCCGGTTGGTGAACAGTGCCGAACTCGGGTAAAATAACGAGCGTTTCTGTAAAAGACGAGAAACGCTCCAACTAGTAGTACAATAGGGGGCCGGTTTTAACAATTAATTCAGCCTCTCACCAACACACACTAGTTAACTAATAAATAAATCAAAAAGCAATAAAGTAATAAAGCAAAAAGCAACTTATACTACCTTTCCTTCTCTCTCTCCTCCCATTCCTTTCTTTCCTACGTGAGCACTCCCCCTCCTGAACCCTCTCTTCTTCCTCCTCTGGTGGCTACCGATTTTTGAGCTCTCCAACCAGCTCCCATGGCAACTCCACCTTCTACCTCATACTCAAGCCATATTAAAGCTCCAAATGAGAAAAAAAGTACATATTCTTGCTCCTCTCTTCAAGCTCTACATTTCTATCTTTTCAAAATCCGAAAATGAGCAACTTCATCTCCATGGGTTTTCCCCATTTTAAGAGAAAAGCACACCATTATGGAGCTTGGAGTCTCCTCTTTCCAACAAGGTAAAAATCTCCATAAAAGATTCAAGTTTTCTCCACCTTCCTTTGGTAGTCGATTTTTGGCCCTTTGTAATGCCTTATTTTTCTCTCTCTTTTGAGCTTCAATTTCACCTAGCAATGGTGGTGGATTCTCCTTCTTGAACCAAGGGCTAAAACCCCTCATAAAACACTCCAAAGGTAAACCCTAGAAATCTTGTTTTGAGCACCTCAATGAGTTAGTATAAATCTAAGAGTTAGTGTATTAATTATACTTGTCTTTGTGTGCTTGGGTGATGGGAATGGAGTTTGGCAACTCCATTCCCCACAAAACCGATTTGGACAAGAAAGAGGAAGAGGAAATGGAAAAGAAATGAAGGAATCAAAAGTTCAAGGTAAGAGCTCCTTCTTAATGCTTAATTTAATGCATTAGTGTAATGGGAATGGGTAAACAAATAAAAGAACCCAAACTATTTTACTAGTATTGTAGTTGTGGATGTTTGAGTATTTGTGAGCAAAAATGTGGATTTGTAGGCCTTAGAGCCTAATGAATGGTGTATGTGTATTAGTATAGCTATTTGAGGATGTAATAATGTGTTGGTATTGTAATTGAGAAGTATTGGTGTATTGGGATTTTGTATGTGTGCTGGTAGAACCCTTGTGGTTTGGCTAGGATAGGGATGAATTTGATGAGAAAGGACATGTGTGGATAAGTAAGGAAAGTAGGTGAACTATGGCAAAATTTTAGTAGGAAATGTGAATTAAGAATGACTTGGTGAATGGGAGAACCAAGATGTGTATTGGGTTTATTAGAGATGTTTAGTAACCATGGAATAGTAGTAGTGGTATGTGAATAAAAGAGTGTGAAATCTGTAGCAAGAAGTGTAGAAAATGCATTGTAGAAACTAGGAAAAATTAGTGTGCAAGATTTGGTAAAAAGAGAGTAGGACTTGGGGTAGTGTAGTCGATTGGAAACGAATTGGAATGGTAAAATGAAGTTAGGACAAGATGCAAAATGCAAAGAGAAGTGTAGAAATGCACAAGTGTGCAAGTTGTAGAAATGAGAATGGAAATTGGTAGAAATTGGGCAAGAAGTTGAGTATGGATTGGACCATGGATTTGAGGTGATTTAAGGAGTGTTTTGAGGTGTATAATTATGTAGGAAACTTGTGGAAAGTTTATGGAATGATTAGGGGTGGATTATGGGTTGATTTGGGGTTGAAAAATGACCTTAATAGCAGTTTTTAGCAGGGTCCGGGACTTAGGATATGTACCAAGTCCCGGACCGCTTAAAAAAAAGGCCCGAGAGTGAATGCAGGAATTGGTCCGAGACTTGAGTCCAGGACCAGGTCTAAAAATCAGCCGAAAGTACACAAAAGCATTGGTCCGGGACTTAGGGTCCGGACCAAGTCCCGGACCACCCCCAGAATTCAGAGAGAGTGTTTTTAAGGGTTCTAAACATGGGGGATTGATTGGTAATGGTTTTAGAAGTTGTTAAGGCCTTGTTTGGTGACCTTTAAAGGCCCTAAGAAGTGTAAACAAGTATGAGAAGTAATTAAGAAAGTTGTAAGTTTAAGGACATTAAGTTAAACCGAAACAGCGGGATAACGGGGTAAGTACGGGAGTAGTGGTTATGTATGTATTGCAAAGCTTAGTATTAATGGAACCATTCGGCATGTAGCCGGAGGTTCAAGAATAAGGCTCGAGGAACGATCGGTGAAGTAAATTCCGGAAAAAGGTATGATTTTCTCATGCCCCGTATGCTAACCGAGTTACGTTGATTTGTGTGCTGTATGCCGGCTAATCAAGACTAAAGCATGAAATCGGTTTATTGCCTTCCATTGTATGTTGTATGAGCTAACCCTTTATGATTGATTGTGTGGCTTCACTTAGTGCGTAGACCGACTCATAGATGAGTCTTGTGTTTAGTGACTCATAGTAAGAGTCATGTTGTGAACTAACGGAAATGTAGAAACGCACTAAACCAACGAACCAACAAACGATAACGCAAACCAATGAACTCACTAGAATGTGAGAGAGTGCACGGGAGTAATAACCTTCCGATAACGGTAGGAGAATCGAAATGAACAATCCACAAATAATAAGTAGTGGAAGTATATAAGTAACCTCTATTAGAGGAACTAAACTTGGTGCAAGACATGAACCATGAGAGTAGTAAAGAATGATGAGGGATCTCCAAACCCCTTAGCAATTAGTCGACCCATTATGAGAGGACCCGACTGATGTAAGTAATGTCCCGAACATGAGAGTATTCGATACGTTGGGAAACCCTTAAATCTGAGGATACTAGAAGGTGGTAATTCCCTAAGCTAGTGGAGGTTATCAAGAGAGATACTTCTAGGCTGATCCATGAGATTGTAATATACTCTGAGAGAAGAGTGTTGGGAATTTGAGTAGTCCGGTAAAAGCGGACATTTGAGTATTTGAGGAGCTAAGTGTATAGCCCTCGTATTGTAGGTCCGGTGGCGAGTCTTGTGTATGACTCCGCCCAGAGGCCAAAGTAATGAGTAATGAGTATTGCGTATGTATGAGTAAAGTAATGAGTACTGAGTAAGAAGTGAGTATGAGTATGTAATGAGTACCGAGTATTGAGTATGTATGAGTAAGTAATGAGTATTGAGTACGTATGAGTAAGTATGGAGTATTGAGTAGTGAGTATGCACAAGTATAGTAACGAGTACAGAGTAAGGATCGTGTACGAGTAAGGTATTGAACATGGAGTGATGAGTTTGCAAGAGTAAGGAGTGAGTATGAGTAGAGTAGCGAATATTGAACACAGTACGAACAGAGTAGTGAGTAACGCAACGAAAGAGTAATGAATAAATAACTAATACAAACGGTTGACTATCGAATTGTCTTCCTTGGTAAGTATTGAACCTTGTATGTGTATGTAGGCATTGTTTATTGTATTGTTGTAGCATGAGTATTTATGTATGCATGTAAAATGAACTCCATGTATATCCGACCCAAAGTAGTCGGCGTACCGCGGTTAGCACGCGGTATATGCGAAATTCATATTCAACGTAAGCTGACCCCCTAGGGGGAACGTTTTTAGTGTGCAGGTACTCGAAGCTGACCACCGTTCGAGAGAGTAGGAGGGGGACTGCTATGTAAGCATGGGTAGTTGTATAATAGGGTTTGTATTTGTAATGTATTGTGAAATGGGAAGTTCCAAACTGTATCGGTAATTTAAGGATTGTAGTAGACTCGGTATAGTATTGTATTGGAGTTGTATTTGAATTATGGTTGAGTATGCAAGGGAAAGCAATGTATTGTGTAGAGTACTCGGTATGTTCAATTCATCAGACCGATAAAATGTAGTATTGTAACTCGCCTTGTTAGTCACGTGGGTGACTAACGGCATTGTACACCAGCCGTTGTGTATGGAGTATCCGCTGCGAAGGTAAGTATTGTACAGTAATGACGGTTTTAGCGGTAGGGGTGTTACAGTCATAGATTTAATTAAAGAGAGCGACCATCATATCTCGTTGTGATTGCTTCTGTTGGTCTTTATCATATCTATGGAGGCAAGATACAATATTGCCTTCCTTGGTCTGTTATATTCTAAATTAGATACGCATCATCTGAGGCGAGCCCAAGTTGACTTTTGGTTGCCTCCATTTTCATTTATATTTTTTCAACCAGATTTTTTTTTTTGAAACAAGAGGAGATTTCCATTAAAAAGAGGAGCAAAGCGCTCTTACAAACTCAGGGAAGTCATCAGACTTCCAACAACTCAAAGGGAGTTGTGACTTCCTAGCATGATATGCTAGGTTGTGTGCAAGGACATTGTCATCACGTTGAACATGAAACCAGGCTACATTAACTAGAGGTGCCAAAGAAGAAAGTTCACTAGTGAGCAGGGCACACGTTTGACCGTCTAAGGCTGGAGCAGAGGAGTGTAAAAGATAGTCAACAAGACCTTTACAATCAGTAATAAAATGAGCCGAACGAAAAGCATTCCGCCGTGCCGCTGAAATCCCAAAACACAAAGCCATGGCCTCAAAGTAGGAGGGAACGAAAGTACCAAAACCCGCCGTAGCGCCAGCCCAGGTAATGGTACTACCCTCCCGGATCATGAAACTGAGGCCAAAGCGACCAAACCGATCTGGACTCGCATCAACAAAAACCTCTGGCCAGCTGGAGTGATCCCGCCGGTGCTGCGAAAGAACCATACTAGAAGAAAGTTGTGGGGCCAAAGAACTGTAATGCAAAAAACTATCTGCCTGAAACCACCCTGCCTCAAAGGAAGCAACCTGATGATGGGAGTATTGGCAGTGAGCAAACCAAATGCGCCACAAAAGGGAAGTAAGGCCTGCCAAAGCAGTAAGGGAGAAAGTGGAGCATGCATCCATAAACCACCCAACAAACTGAGCAGAAGAGTGAAGGGCAGGTGGGTAGGGAACCCCAACGCGATCCCAATACTGAGGAAGCAAAGGACAATTGAAGAACAGATGAGGCAAACTCTCACTGGCACCACAGGAAGAGCAAGAAGTCACGATTGGCTGATGCAGGCGGGAAGCCAGCACTTCCAGGCAAGGAATGACCCCATGGAGTAACTTCCACCCAAAAAGGCGAACACGAGGGGGTAAACCAATCTTCCATAGGCGTTTCAGCACAATACCTTGGGGAGAGGGAGACAGTGTGGAGGTGCTAGGCATGTCAGTAGATGCAAGGCCAACATCACAATGATAAGCAAACCGAACCGTGTAGGAGCCCGAAGCAGATAAGCCCCAATACCAGGTGTCCAGGGCAGCTGGGTCACCCACAAGAGGAAGATTCAAGATATGGGGCACATCATCAGGGTGAAACGAGGTGTTAACAAACGGGGCATTCCAGAGATTAGGGCTAAGCAGCAAATCAGAGACTGGACGCTGACGCAAGGAAGGGGGCAAGTACCAAAGATATGGCCGACCGCCCTCTTTATCAGGCAACCAACGATCACAGATGAACGTCGAGTAGGCATTACCGAGGTGTTTATAACCACCAGCAGAAATCAAATCTCGAACACCGAGGAGGGCTCTCTAAATTGGACTAGAAGCAGAGGTAGGGGTAACCGTCATAATATCAGATCCTTGCAAGTAATGAGCCGCGTAAAAAGTAGAGAGGAGAGAAGACGGTTGAGTAAGGATGCGCCACAACTGCTTACCAAGCAGAGCTCTATTAAAACTGCGAAGGTCTCGAAAGCCAAGACCCCCAACACTTAAAGGATGGCACATAGTCTGCCAGCTGGCCCAATGGATAGTGCGTTTCGTATTAGAGCCACCCCACCAGAATTTAGTGATCATACTCCTAATGGCCCGCAGCAAGGTCTGTGGAAGCATAATGACCGACATCACAAAAGTGGGAATTGCCTGCAGCACAGCCTTAATAAGGTTTAAACGTCCCACCTGGGACACTCTGTGAGACCAATGCTGGAGACGCTGCGCAACTCTATCTTTAAGATAACTGAAAATGGCTGACTTACTGCGCCCCACCTGCACAGGGAACCCCAAATACATGCCCAAATCACGGACAACTCGAGCACCACCCAAGGTGCCAGCAACACCAATGCGCAAGGACCGCGAGAGCTTTGAGGAAAACATAATAGCTGACTTATCAATATTAATACACTGACCTGATGCCTGTTTGAAATTATCAAGGAGATCAGCCAAAACCTGGGCGTTACGAGGGGTCGCCATACCAAAGATGATGCAATCATCAGCAAACAACAAATTAGTGATGGGGGTTGGAAGGCCCCGAATGGTGAAGCCAGAATAATGCTGGACTTGAGTGGCAAGGTGCAGGGAGGAAGTGAGGACCTCCATACAGCAGATAAATAACAGGGGGGACAAAGGGTCCCCTTGCCGTAAACCCCGATGAGGCTGGAATGAGGCACCAGGATAGCCATTAATCAAAACTGCCATTGTTGGGGTAGAGATACACTTATGCACAGCACAAATCCAAAAAGGGTGAAAACCCATACTCTGCAACACTTGAAGAACAAAAGACCATTCAACCCGATCAAAGGCTTTGGACATGTCAATTTTATAGGCAAAATGGCCACGCGACTTAGCTGTAGACCGACGCATATAATGCAGGATCTCATGGGTATTTTTCAACCAGAAATTGTAGCAAGAGTAATCAAACCCACGATAAAACAAACTACCAATTTTATGTCTTACTTTTCTTTCCGTTACTTGTATGTTTACACCACCGAATTACTATTCACAATCATACTCAATATTCTACCCTAAATCTAAACGTCTGCAAGCTCATCCTAACCTTTTTCCAATTTTCCTTCCCCACATCTATCTTCAAGAAAAAATGTCATCGTATCTCACATTAACACAATGGTGCTCTTTAATTGGGCTGCGTGAAATGGTGTCCGACCTAACACAAGCTCGGATTAGGTCGCGAGCAAGAAGTAGTTCGGGAAGGAATTTGTCCATTCTTTTTGCTTTCACTGCCCCGATCAATCGCTATCTTCGCCCGTTTTCCACTTCTCTTTTCTATTGCACTGCTGCTGCTACCCAGACCACAACAATGTGCTCGACAAAATCTTCATTGTTGTGTTTGTTTTTGATTGATTGCAGGATCTTAGATCTACTTTTCTTTACGATTAAGGAGAAGGCATTGTATTTGGTTACTCAAGGTGAGGTTTGAAATTCCTTCTCTTGACGAATGATTTTGGCCGACGTATGTAGGATTAGTGCTTAATTTTGAGATAGTGTGAAAATAGATGGTTTTGATATCGATATTGTGCTCAAGTCTAGATTACTGATGATTGAGTGTAGACGGCATTCGTTTTACCAGTTTGATCTTCTGTAGCCCTTATCTTTTGTAGCTCTAGAACATAAGCGACTTTGGTTGTCTGTATAAAGCAGTGTTAAGATGCCTCTAGGACTGATAACTGGGTTGGGAAGGGCGATACCTTTGGCCATTTCATATGATATTTGTAGGATTGTTGGTTCATGTTCTGCTTTTTGTTTTTTAATCCAACATTGTCTACTTGTTGTTCAGGTGGATATGTTGTTATACTTGAAAAGCTTCCTGATTATGTTGTGCCAGATTTGACTGGCTTCAAGGTTTGCTACTATTTTACCCATGTTGCTTCTGTTGGGTTAACTGGATCAATGCCAAGAAAGGCATTTTCTTGACTTCCCGATTTAGTTATTGTTTAGAATGATGTTTCCAGTTGAAGCCCTATGTTTCACAGATGAAGCAAGATCTTACTAGTACTACTAATGGCAGTGATGCTTCAAAGTAGACCAATTAAGCTTCAAGCAGCACGTCTTTTCCCTTTCTGCATTCTTGAAGTGTTGTTTACCATCTAGTTGACATAAAAATCTTCTTCTACTATCTTTAAGTTGGCTGTCTACACTTCATATGTAGATGAATGTTTAATTGTGACTTGTATCTGTTTTCCATACTCGACCTGTCATTCTTCTTGAATATGGTTGTTGTTTTGAAATTAATTAAATGTTCATTTGTTCGCATTGCAGTTCCTTCTTTGTTGCTTGGAAGAAGCTTTTGCATCCCTAGCGTCTTAGATTATAAATTAATAAGATTAGTAATATAACAAGTATGGAAAATGGGGTACTTTTGTAAATAAATGAAACTTGGGGGAATGACAAAAGGATTGCCGAAAATAATGGGGCTGTTCGGAAATTCAATACGTGATATAAATATGTGATAATGGTTGAAAACTTTAGATTATAAATTGATAAGTCTAGAAATGTGGTGGTTATAATATGTGGGTTGATTTGGTAATTAATCAAAATGTGTGAAGAAGAGATTAGCATTACCGAAAATATATAAGGATTCGTTTAGGAAAGTTTTTAAGTTTGGATAGAATATGTTAAAGTATAAAAGAGTATATTATAAGGGAGCTATTAAAGAATAAGTATGCCTTATAAACATTCACAGAAAATAAGGGTTTAAGTTGGGGAATTTTGAAAGTATAATGTATAATTAGAAACTATATGATATGAGGAACTCAAAGATGAGTGAAATACTTTGTATAGTATTATGATAAGTGTCAATGAGGAATTATAAATAGAAGTCATAAATAATTAATGTGAACTTCAGATAAATGAGGAGTAAGTTTATTGTAGGAAAAGAACTCTATAATTCATATCGTATGGATCTACAATTTGGAACGAGGGTATAATATGATTAACAAATTAGATAAGGGGATTATACTGTTACCATAAGAAATGAGGATATAACGACAACTACGTTATAAACATATACAAGTATATAGTATTTGTACATACGCGAAGAAAAGGATACGTAAACGATAACATATATTAACAACCAGAATGTATGCGCACATAAGTATGTATTAAATGTCCATGCAAGCTTGTAATTAGGATCACGTAAATTATTCCTTATAGCGAAAGAGTTTAGACTACGGGCATGCAAGTACGTAAATGTTATTCTCGCATGCACGCATCCCGGTAAATACGTGAACAATTTAAGCACGTAACTTCCATTTAATAAATATTACCACCGTGACAATTAAAATATGCTCGTGAACAATAACGGTGTGACAAAATCTAAATCCCTAGGATTTACGAACACCGAGTTGAACGAGAAAACAATTAAGGGATTAGTTACGCGGTGGAAGTTAGAGTTTGGTCTAGGACGATTAAGTAAGTCCAGGATCGTCGACACTAATATTAGAACAATGGATATTCTAGAGGAACAGGTGGATTTATACGAGTTTCACGAGCGCTAGGGGATACGCGAGGGTTGTCACGCTAGTGTTTCGATGGTGTACGGTATGTGGACGGTGCAGTCTGAATTGACCTGAGAAAGGGTTCAGACATTATTGTGTGTTTAAGAATGTTGTGTGTATGATTATATGCATGTTTGTGTGAATTAAGAATGTTTACATGATTGTTTTATCTCGCACCACCGCACTGCCATTATTATGCATGAACGTCCATTCGGGCTAATACTACGTCGACTATAGATCGACTTATATAAACATACATATGCAAGCAAGGAATGTAGCTGTTATTTACCAACATAATACGTATAGTATTATAAGTACATGTATTAACCTAAGTAAAACACTTAGGTACAAGTCACGACAATGTCGGTCTCTAGAGCTTGGATCTTGAACATGAATGTGACCTAGACTATTTCTAGAAAGTGCGTAAGACCCCAAGGGCTACCATAATAAATGTGAAACTCTCCATAACCTAACACTATACTTGAGGTAATTGATTAACAAATTAATCACATGATGGAGATTTGGTGTATGAGAGAAACCCAGTGTAGTCTCAGACTAGCTGGTTGTGCATAGTGATCACAATAAATTGGATGACTGGTACAGGTCTACTCACATAGTACTCCATTCGATCGCATAGATCATTGGACGGAGTCCCCATGTAAAGGGGATGGCTACGGCCATTGGTGTCCCGCTATATAATAGGTGACATAAGGAGGATTCGGAGTTCCACGTTACGGGAATGGTTACTGCTCTTGGTGTCCCGCCATATAATAGGTGACAAAAAGAGGATGTGTGGAGGAAAGATCGTCTACTAACAAGACGTCTGTCATTAGATATTGGTAACCGAGGATACTAAGTAACAAGTGTAACTTAGTCGGTATTACGAGGCTTAATTCACCCTCATACGTGTGAATAACAACTGAACGGGCCTTGAGGGCCAAGGGGCAAACGCCTTTCGTGTTTAATGACTTTCACACTGTGTTGTGGTTGTTCATTGATTGTATTACATTGTGTGATGATTATTTGTGGATTGTAGTGGACTTGATGATTGAATACTCGATGTTTACGCATGTTTCTTTACAACATTTATTATAACTATAAACCGGACAAAGCATGAAATGAATCTAATATTAAGATGACTAATAAACGACTTAAGTGACCGATAGGGTCCACCTAGCATACTCAGCGTTTATCGCTGAGCCTCCATGGCATGCTGTCAGGTGGATTATCGAGCTAGGAAGCCAGAGAGTGGGACTTCTGGGTAGACGATGACGACCTTACGTTTATTGCATTTTTAGGATCACTTGTAGTAGGAATGTTGTAATCACAGAAAGTATTTTAGTAGCTCACGGATTGTATACATTTGTTGTATTTAAGTTAGTGTAGTATCATCTTGTTCATCACTGCGGTTTAGTATTGTTGTTATTTGGTTTGTTTCCTTACTCGTATGGGCGAGTAATGGCATGTGACACCCATGTGAGGATTAGTACCGATTAGACTTCCGATGTGAGATGCCTTAATTATGTTACGTGAGAGATTAATTATGAGTTTAATGAGTGGGGTGTTACATTCACCTATGGGACCGTCAAACACCACCTCACCTTAAGTCCTTAAGTGTGCACACCCCCTATGAATCATCAATTCATAGAGTAGATCATAGAGCTTAACTGCGTTTCATTGTTCGCAGAGAAAATATATATATATAGAAGGTACAAGGTACCAACAATTAATATGGAGCACCTATGGGCTCCACCGACAAAGTAATTATTCCTGTGAAAGGCTCCTAAAACCCATAATTAAATCTCCATTGATAAACCTCAATCATCAATCCACAATACGTGAGAAGAAATTTCAATTTCCAAATCCCTAATTAGGGTTTTAAATCATCTCCCAATAATCACGAAATCAATGTTTCAAAATGCCTTTCAATAATTGCAACCACGAATTGAAATCAATCATGAGCACATAGATTTACCTAGACCCATGTCCAGCCGAGAAAAGACAATCACTCAAAACCAATAGCATCCACCATTAATGAACTCGAGATCTAAGATTTAATACACACACTTTCAACAACCCACCAATAAAACATAATCGAATTATAACCTTGTAAATCCCAACTAATACAATTATACTCACCCTTCCAGAACTCTAATTGGCGTCAAGGAAGGAGCTTGAAGAAACAAAGGAAGAACTAGAGATTTTGTATTTGGGGAAGACGAACGTGAATACTGATGAAGGAAAAGGAGAATAGGGATGGGTATTTATAGGAATAATTTGAGAGTAAGAGAGGGAATTAATATTGTAATTGATAATTAATAAATAGATTAATTAGAGAAAGATAGGGATGTGGATAAGTATGAACTAAATAACTAAGTAGAAAAGAAGAAGATAATGTTAGTTAAATAATTAAAAATAAAGTAGATAAGGATGGATGATTAGTAAATAAGGAATGAGTAGATAATGACAAAGTAAAATAATTTAATAGTTAAGGATAAAATAAGTAATAGAAAGATAAGGAATAAAATAGTTAATTAATTAGTAATAGATAAGATCAACGTTATTATTTTTTGAAGTAGATAAGAATAATAGGGATAAAGATGAACGTAATTATCTTTTTAGAAAAGAATCATTATTTTAGAAAGAGGTAATTTAAAATTGAGTAATTAGTTTACGGAGAAAGGAACGTTGTACGTCCGCAGAAGATATGAATAACAATGTTAATTAATTTAGGAAAAGAAAAAGAAAGGTATTAAAATATAATCAATTTAAGATATAGTGATGAGAGTGTAAAATAATTATTGTAACTTCCCTGTGTCTACTAATCACTAACTTCGAATTAATCTAATAATTCAATAACATCCTATTATATACTTAACGATTTAACAATATGAATTTCCTAACTCAAAATACGCGGGTATTTCACCCAGTGGCTTGGAGCACTATCTACACAAACGAGAAATTAGGGGGCCTAAGTCTCAAGGATATTCATAAGTGAAACATGAGCTTTCTTCTTAAGACCATTATGGCTATCCTACTTAGAGAGACTGTGGATCCAATGGATTCAAGATGTGTACTTGGGAAACGTTAATATTTGGGGCTCTACCCTAAAAGAGGATAACCCTTGAGCTTGGAAATCTATTATCAATCCATGCTAAAGATTGGTGGATCCAACATTGTGGCTCTTGATGCCATATCCATCCTTCTCTCTTATCCTTTACGCCCTCGGGTACCTTTTACAATGATGTTTCCTGCCCCCCCCCACCCCACCACCATTTTCCTTGGCTTATAACGTGCTGGAGATCTTGGACGATCCCTAAAGCTGAATTTATTTTATGGGTTACGCTTAAAGGTAGACTTAAAACTTGTGTCAAGTTTTAAACCTAGGGTATTTGTCTAGCTAACCGATGTTGACTCTGTGAGCATGCTATAGAGACTAGTGAGCACTATATTTTTTCTTTGCAGGGCTCGCACAGAGGTTGTAAAAAACGGTACGGGAGTCCAATACGGACTATTGAGAGTATGTTATACGGAAGTATCGATACGAATAAAACGGGGAACCAGTACGGATAAAATATTAATATTTAAATTATAAAAAATGTATAATAAATATTTATAAATATGAAATATGTTCCACTTTATACATAATATTAGTATTTTGTTATTAATACCTTCAAATTGTATATTTATATATTATTAATTTATCACATTCTTAAACTATAAGAATTTTGTAGAAGTTTTGTGGAGTGATGTAAGATAAGTTACATAAGTAAATTTTAAGAAAAGGTCACACTATTATTAAGTAGAAAAAAAGAAAAAATGGTAGGATAGCAAAGTTATTGGTATAATTGAAATTTTGTTGTCACAAATATTCAATTTATAATTAATGGTGGTAGAGCTTATTATATCATCATTTTTTAAAGTAAACCCTTATATAAGGTCTACAGTATTTTCATTTAGGGATTCAATAGAAAAAAATAGTCTTCTTTTTGTTCCAGTCAAATCGTTGTCTTCAATAATTTATACCGTATTCTTTTAAAATACGGTAAATAAAAAAAAAGATGATTATACGGTCGTACGCCACCACAAAACGGGGTGTTCGATGAAACAGATTTCATACAACCGTATCAATACGTTAAATTACAAAAATGGGCAATACACCGTATAAACGGTCATACCGTACCGTTTTTTACAACCACAGGATTTGGTGGACAATATGTGACTGGTTGGGGATTCCCACCAACAAGGTGAGCCTTTATAGTTGTGTTTCCTAGTTTTCTCGCTACTGTAGGAGAAAAAGACCTACATACTTTGTTAGAAGAGGTGCCATTGCTAACATTGTTGAAGTCATTTGGATTGAGCGTTGCAAGTGCACCATGGCAAATCGAGTGAGAGACCCCTCTCTTATTGTAACAGACATCAAGTGAAATACCCCTAACTAATTAAATATTGATTAAACATCTAATCAATATAATTAAGGCCTAAACATTCCTTAAAAATCAATTTAAAACAACAATGGTCAACATAAAGCAAGAAATGCACCCTTTGACCGTTTAGGCTAAATATATGCCCAAATGAGTTCCTTAGGATCCAAATTTAATTCCTAAGCATACTAAATCATGAATGAACATAATAAAACCATTATCAAAGAAAACCAAGCTCAGAAACACGTGAGACACAAAATGTGCTTTAAAACTCCTTAAAGCACGTTTTTGTGAGATTGTCTTCTAAATGAGTGTTGATTTGGTTTTAGGGCCTTCATTACCCTTAAATATACTAATGTGACATAATTTACCACATTATAAGGTCTAATTCAAAGTTTTCCAAAAAAAATCAGAAATACGTGCATTGGTTTGTGAATAGTACCCAAATAGTGCAAAATTAAGTCTTAATTGACTAAGTTGTTCAATGTTGACCATTGACCTCCCTTGGACTGATTAGAGGCGGCCTAAAGGAAGGGATGAGAGTGCCACCTTACACTTATATCAAAATATCTTCTTAAAGTGATGAATCACCATTTATTATACACTAAAGTAATAAAACTTACCTTAAAAGCCAAAATCAGCCTTTCTCTTTCATTACCCCCTATAGCAACGAGTTACCCAGCTTCTAAAACCTAAATTGCAGCCTTGGGAAGTGCAAGAACCATCCAACTTCAAAGACCAACTCCCATGGCATAAGGTAAACATTCAAAACATGTAATATGTCATTCTCTTCATCTTTCCTTCTTCTTTCCATTGATATAACTTCCAACCACTTCCATCCACTCATCTAGCACGAGTTTTTGTTCAAAGGGAAGGTCCAAACTCGGCTGAAACTCAAAAGAAAGGGGGAAGCAAGCTTAAGACCTAATTAAGGTAAAAATGTGCTTTAAGCACTTAATTCCTTCTCTACTTCAAATCCGGTTGACTTATGTTGTTCCCTTAGCTTATAATCTTCCATATATCATGCTTGATCAGTAGCAATTTCAAACACTTCATTTGGTGGCTGATTTCAAGCTTAAGCTCCATTTTAAGCCATTTTAATCAAGGTAAACCCTAGCTTTCTTCTACCTTGATCATTGGATATTATATAGCTTAGTTTAAAGAGTGTTTTGATACCTTCCTTATGTTGGAAAATAGGGCCGAGATCTTACCTATTAAAGCTTGAGATTTCAAGGTAAAAGTTCATGTTTTTCATGACTTAAATTATTCCTATGGTTAGTTCAAAGTTTAGAACTTAACTATATCTTAAATGCCTGTTTAAAACATGTTAATCAAGCTGTGGAAATTATCTCCAAAGTGTTGTGGCCAAACAAGGCCTTGCCTTGGCTAAATCAAGGTATAAATCATTTAAATCTCAACTTTGATATGTTAATGTGTTCCTAAGCTATTTCTATATATTTCCGTGAGTGAACATAGGTGAAATGGTCAGATTTTGACCTTAGGTGGTTAAGGAAATAGGTTAGTAATTTATCTAAGTGATTAAATAACATAATTGTCAAATTTAAGACATTATGTGGAAAATTGGTAAATATAAAGAACATATGGGTAAGGCCGAGAGTTTAATGCATTTTGGAGCATTTATGTGTAATTTATTTTATAAGCTAATGTTTGTAATAAGTCCATGTACTTTAGGCCATTTTAATTATGTATTTTAAGGTTTTAATTAAGTTTAGGTAATAAATAAATATTATCGAAAAATATAGGGGCTTAAACTATAATTAAATCAAATTTGGGGGCTAAATATTAATAAAGCCGAAAACTAGGTGTTAAAAAGGAGTTTAAATAAAAATTATAAGATTTTATAAAGTTTTGGGGTTAAATTGTAATTTCTGGAAAATATGGGGTGAAAACCGTAAATAAGAGAAATAATGGTCAAGGCATTATTAAGGAGGTCAACCTTGACCATATGGTAGGTTTTGACCAAATTCGATAAGTTTAATAATTTATTTATGGCTATATAATAAGTTATGTATTTAATTGTAACATTTTTATAACATATGGGGTATATATGAGATTACCGAAACTTAGGGGTGTGAAATGGTATTTTAAACACCCATGGGCTATTAGGAATTTTTAGGAATTTATTGGGTTAAATTAGGAGTTAAAATAAACTATATATGTATAATATATAGTTATTATGTCATTGTTATACTTTGGAAAAGTATAAGGGGTGGAAATGTAAATACCGAGAGTATTGAAATACCCCAAACCTTGATATGTTGTTAAACATTTAAACTATGGTATGTAAAGGCTAAAAAGTGCCTTAGAAACATCAGTGGACAATTTAAACCATAGTAAAATGCAATAAAACACTAAGATACAGTTTGAGCAAAAACATGCTCTAAGCTAGGAGTGAACTTGGTTAGGATCCCAAAGAGCCTACCAAGACTTAATAATATTCAATTATGATTTAATAAGGCTAATTAAGTCCTTAGGAAACCTTGGTAGACAATTAAACCAAACAAAACACGAATAAATGCCTTAAAGTTAATATGGGCAAAAATGTGCTCTAAGCTTGGGACAAATTTGTATAAGACCTAATGGTCACACCTATACCTTATAAATATGTTAATCAACATATTAAATCAATTACCCAAGAAAACCAAGCTTGAAAACAAGTTAAAACACGAAATGTGCTTTAAGGAGTCTTAAAGCACATTTTTGAAAAAATTGTCTTGTAAATGAGTTTTGAATGGCTAAATGTCCATCATTACTCTTTAATTAACATGTGTACTATATAGTATCACATTTGGAAGTCTATATCAATGGGAAATCAAAAATTTCACAAATATGTGCCTTAGTTTGTGAATAGTAACCAAAATGTGCAAATTTATAACATAAGTCAATATAAGTAAGTTTATTGGTCAACAAAGACTATTATACCCCTAGGTAGAGATGGGGGCCAGTTTTTATCATGGTGAGTCACCAACATGTAAAAGAAATCAATTAAAGAAAGGAAGGAAAAGTAAGTAAAAGAAGAAAGTTACTTTATAACATAAATATCTTCCGAAAGCAAAACTTATCTTCATTTCTCCCTTCCTCCTTCATTTCCCACGTCTTCAAGCTCCCTTCCTCCCTTCCATTTACAATTTGCTATAGTTCCACACAAGAATTCCATCTTTGAATGCTTGTAACTCCTAGCTCCATGGTCCAAATTCAATTTCAAGACCACCATTCTTCTAGTTGGAGCAAGCTCTACACTCCTATCTTTTCAAATCTTCAAGAACTCAATTTTGGTGCCATGGAGATTCACCATTGAAGGAGCTTGAGCTAATATTTTCATGCCTTGTCATTCTCTTATGTTTCAAGGTAAGGAAACTCAAAGAAAAATGATGTTCCTTCATGTTTAGTGTTGTCCGAAAATTCACCTCACAATGGTGTCTTTACCTTGCTTGTTTTAGCTTCATTTGAATCTTCCAAGGGCTAGGAGGAGTCCTCTCTTGATACTTATTCAAGCTCTTTACCAATTCAAAGGTAAAACAACTACCTTAATGTGTTAAGACAATATATGTAACTAGGGTTTACAATGAGATGAAGCTTAAAGCTTGTATACTCATTATATTATTTGTATAATGTTTAGAAGTTGACAAGCAACTAAAAGCCTTGCCAATTTAGTCAAGGAAACAAGAAAGAAGTTTGTGAGGAAATGAGGTAAATGTGCTAACCTAATGTGGTTTAAAGTCTTAGGAGAAATGAGCTTATATTGCTTATGAAAATGATTTAAGGAGCCAAGGGAAAATGACTTAGAAGAATGCTCTCAAGGGCTTAGTAAAAGGCATATGTATTGTTGAGTGTGTTTGCAGGTCAAAGGCAAATACAATGTGGGAAATTCAGTGTTTATGATTTATGCATCTTAAGGGCCTAAGAGCCATGTTATTTAAGGGCCTAAGTGCCATGCAATTTAAATTATGCACTATATTGTGATGTAGTGCTAAATGTGTGAAGTTTGTGTATAAGAATGTGTTTGATGGATTTAGAAGTGTGTAAAGAACATTCTTTGTGAAGTTGAGTGTCTTGGATGGTTAAAGGAGGAAAAACAATATGTTTGTGTGTAAGGAATGTGCATTAAGTGATTAAGTGTTTTTGGTTGTAAAAGGGTGAAAACCTAAGTGTTTGAGTGTGAGAATACTCTTGATGGATTTTAGGTGTTCTTAAATGTTTTATGGTGAAAAACAATGTGTTTTGGTATGACATTGTGCTAAGAGAACCTATGGCAAAATTTAGATGATGTATAAGAAGTTCTAAGTGTTTAAAAAGAGTTTTGGTGAGTTTGGAAGTGTTGAGAATGATTAAATGTTTTACTAGGGAAGAAAGCATGTATTAAGGTGTTTGAGTGCTACAAGGATTTAGACATTGTCTTGGAAGTTCTAGAAATCAAATGAGTGTTTTGGGACACACCAAAGTTATTTCGGAGTTGTTCTAGGACTTAGGCAAACTTTGGGAAAACAAGGAGAAGGAATAAACTTGTAAAAGGACTACAAGGATGATATAAGGAATTTAGTTGTAAGAAAAGATGCTTAAGAGTGGATGTTCAAATGGAGAAGAAATATTATGGTATAATGGTTACAATAGGCATGAATCACCACTTAGAAACCTAAGGAGGAAATACTATAAGTGTTAGAGATTTGGTGGAAATTGGTTAAGTGTTTAAAGGCTTGGAAAATGAGTGTTTTGGCTTGTCCGAACATCCGACATGGACGTTCGGACAGGCCTTGTTGCGTAAAAATTCTCAGAGTCTCGAACTGTGTCCGAACTTCGGAAGTCCGGACACAGGTTCAGACAAATGAGATTTTACCTTGAAATCTTCCTCGACCCATGTCCGAACTTCCGAAGTCCGGACACATGTTCGGACATGCGTCTGTTTCCAGTTTTAAGTCACGGCTTGCGTCCGAACTTGGGAAGTCCGGACACAAGTTCGGACATGCCACTGTTTTGGCCAAAAATTGTTTAAGGTTAGGAAAAGTTGTCTAAAAATGGTGATTACTAAGTAATGATGTTATAAGATTGTTAAGGACATGTTAAATGAGTTATAATGACAATTTAGTGGGGGGAAAGGTTGTATTAAAATGTAAAAGTAAAACAAGTTAAAATGTGAAGTTATGTAACTAAGTTAACGGGGAAAAGATATAAGCATTAGACTTAAACAATCATGTTACCCGATGTTAATAAGGCCATGTGAAGGGTATAAGTTCTTCGAGAATTGCTCGAGGAACATAAAGTGGACTCCGGTGACAGGTATGGTTTTCTTGCAACCTGTGTCCTACTGGATTACACCGGCTGTATGCCAATGTGTTTTCTGTATGTTTGCCACGTTGTGTAAGATAAAACATGTAATGAGTTTACAGTAATTCATTTATGTGGCGGTGTTCAACTCCGACCATTTACCTCGAAGTGTTAAACCTTAGCTAAATGAGTCTAGGATCACACGAGAGTTCGGTATTCGGATTAAACGCCCCGAACCATGGGACGTTCTAACCACGGCTATGCGTTGTGTTAATTGTGTGATATGTGTATGTGAATGTAGGGATCTCCCTTGTATGTTTACCCAGTTGTAATACTGTATGGTGTGTAGATGTGAGTACTCCATAGTGGGGTTCTAACTAATATCTAAAAGTAAGTATGTATAACAGTGGTAGGAATCCGGTTAGGCCGGTCGCGCGTTGTTTGGGAGGTGGGTATCCTTTTTAGCCTTACCCTTTTCTGTTATGGTTGTTTCCTCACGGGTTATGATCTCCCAAGCTTATTCCAAAGCTTAGCTTTCTGACTATGATCGTTTATTTAAGGGGAAAATGTGTGGTTCTGTGGTGTGTTCGGGCCACAAACCCGAACCATCTTAACTTAAGTTACTCGTCCGACTAAAGGACGGTAATGAGTGTTGGTATAACGAGTTTACCATGGGGGTGACATCATTCTCTAGGCTCACCAGTGAATTAACTATGTTTGGGTCGGTTCCTAGGAGAATCGTTCCCGTTATGTATGTGTTGTTGTAATGCAGTTACTATTGCGATGTTATTATGTGCACGTTGAAACTGTGACAAAGTGTTGTTATGTTGTTGTTAAGTGACGTATGTTATATGTTGTAAAATGGTGGAGTATGTGGATCATGGATATGAATCCCAGTTTGTGATAAGAGGCATTAAGGATAACCCGAATAACGGGTAAGAGCGTCTATTAAGGAAAGTAGCTCCATTAGCGGAGAAGCACTCTAGGGGTAATGAATACCATGAGTGACTATCAAGTATGGATATGTTATCCGTTTGTTGAGCCCATTGAGGCGGAATGATCTGTTCGTGTGTGTGTTTTAAGTTACATGCATGATTTAAATATAATCAACCGCATGCTAAGACACAATTAGTTGTGCGTGGCCCGGTAGCATGTGGGCTGCGGGATTACCATACCAGCAAAGGTGCTGAGCCCCTCGGGGGCCACCCTTTCTCTTCTTTTCCTATTTCAGGTACAAGGAGCTGGAAGCCGTTCGAGAGTAGGACGGGGTAGTCGTTGTACAGGGGTAACCATTTAAGTTGTTTATATATTCAGTAGGTGTAGTAAGACCAAACTTGTTATCGGCATTAGTTTGTAAATACTCGGTACAGTTGGAAAGTGTAAGTTGTTTCTATTGTTAATGGAAGGGTCAGTAATGTGTAGTCGCTCGGGAATCTAGTCCATCAGACCGGTACAATGTTTATGTAATAGCCTTGTTAGCCACGTGGGTGGTTAACGGCGTGTAACACCAACGAGTTAAGTTATGTGATGAAGTATATTTTCCGCTGCAGATTGTTGTTATTTTTTTGTTGTTGGATGGGGTGTTACAAGTATATATTTATAACCTTTTAGTGCAATTTGGTGATTTTTAGAATAATATAAGAGTATTTAATAAGATATGTGTATAATATATAGTTTTAATGATATTATAAAACTATATGTTATAAAATGGGTCAATTGGTAAATATAGAAAGTTAAAGGGGTGGAAAAATAATTTAGAACAGCCTAAGGGTCTGTTCGGAAATTAGGATATTATATAACTAGGTTATGTTTATAATAATGTTTAAAATGTTATATATATGATATATGTAACATAATATTATATATGGTCAAATTGTAAATTTGGAAAGTTAAAGGTGCTCGAAAATAATAAGAACAAACAAGGGTCTGTTCGGTTATTTTCATATAAATAACCTTAGGTTATACCTTTTTATAAAGTTAAAAATGTTATATTATATGGTATATATACATGGTATAAATTATGGGGAAATATTGTAATAACATAAAGATATGGTAAGATAATAAAACTAGATTATATGGATGTGCCTTTTCGGCAATTTAAAATAGTTTTGCATAAAAACTATAGGTTATAAGTTATATGAGATAAAAATATCATATTATATGATATTGGTATTGGTATAACATTACATAATGTTATGTGGTCAAAATGAAATTTAAAGGTAATATAGTGCTGTACCGAAGATATAAGGTTTGGAAAATGAATTTTAGACTATGGTCTACAATGTAAAATGTTATAACAATTATATGGTATTAATGTGATTTAAATGGAATTAATATAAGTAAGGATATTCACATTAATAATGTGACAAACAATGAATAAATGAGAATTATAAACTAAGGTATATATTGAATAAACCTTAGGAGTTGTAATTATACACATAAATGTTACATAATATTAAGATAAGGATCTTAATATAAGTTGTATAATATAATACAATTAATGGGAATAATCATCTCATATAAGATGATAAAATGTGACATATAATATAAGAGTTTTATAATTCATAAAACTTACATATATTAATACATATATATAATGCGAGAGTTATATGTATAAGGGTGGATATATATTATGGTTGGAAACCATATAATATAAATGGTGAAACTTATTACATGAATAAAGTTTATGAACTATAAGTTTTAAAGTTTTGAATTCAAATGTAGTTTATTACAAGATTAATGGATTATATAATACAAGGTATTATAATGGATGGTGGGATAATAATACCATATGATAAGTTCAAGAATGAACAAAATTAAATGAATATAATGAATTACACTCAACAGTCGAAATATTAAGAACTACGAGTCTAAGTAACGAAGCCGACTGGTTTAGGAAAACCCGTAACAATCAACTGTTGGGGTTACAATGTTATTCGGAAATACCGGATCTAGTTAGTCATGGAGACTGACTCATAGTGTTATTACTATTTAGATCGTACTTCAGACGGAGGCCCCGACAAGCTTAGTGGTCTACTGCGCATCCTAGGTCTAAGCAGGGGCGGAGACAGGGGTGGTCTGGAGGGAGCAAAACCCCCCTAACTTTGTTAAATTACACAAAATTATAGTGTAATTTTTTTTTAGAAAAATTTAATAAAAGACCCCCCTAACTTTTTATAATTCTGTCTTCGCCACCTCAACTTCTATTTCTGCTTCGCCCCTGGGTCTAAGGTGTACGGTATGTAAAGGGGTTTGATCTGGATTGTCTTGAGTTTTCCCTCGGGTCCAGATATTATTTGATGTGTGATAAGATTTCTATGTGGATGCTTATATGCATGTGTGTGATTACGCTGTATATCTGCTTGTTATTATCGCATTATTACTACTGTACGGGAATGCCCATCGGGCTAATATTACGTCGACTATAGATCAACTTATAAACATACATATGTGTTCAATGTGATAAAATGATGGTTACTTAATATAATACCCTTAGTATTATAATTATGTAATTAAATAACCTAAGTAAAACACTTAGGTGAGATACGATAATGTCGGTCTCTAGAGTATGGATCTCGAACATGAATACCACCTAGACTACTTGTAGGCATGCGTGAGACCCACTGGGCAGCTAAGTAATAAATTGTATTCTCCATAAAACTAAGAGTATATCTTAGGAAATGATTAAGACATTTAATCCTATGAGAGAATTGGTACGTGATGAGGGGAGGAATCCAGTGTAGTTTACGAACTACCTCGTTGCGCATTTATGATCACTGAGGGGATACCCGATCGGGTTCCGCTCCAGGATATTTCCCAACGAGCCCTAATTGGATCGTGGGTCAGATGGTACCTGATGTTGGTACACGGCTACGGCCTTTATATGGACGCCTTACGAGGCAAAGTAAATGACCAGGGGCCTCCGGACCTCTGGAAAAATGAGCACCTTTGTGTGTACGGGAGGACTACTGTTCATTGGTAAGGTTAATTCGGGTTGTCCTAACATGACACGCAACTGGTAATAAATAAACATGTATGGTTGGATGGGGCCTTGAAGGCCGAATATTAATAAGTATGAAAACCATTCGCTAAAAGCGATTATGCACTTTATTGCAATTATTCGATACATTCGTTTATGCAATTGTTGATTGTGGAATGTAGTGATTGTATTGGTTGGATGGCTCTGTGTTTTCGTATGATTTTTACAGTATTAATTATAACTATAAACTGATAAGACACATAACCAATCTAATATCAAGATGGTTATTAATGACTAAGTGACCAATAGGGTCTGAGTGCAAACCTAGCATACTCAACGTTTATCGCTGAGCCTCCACGGCATTGTGCAGGATGCTGATCATCGACGAAGCCGAAGTGCGGGACCCGGGTAGTTAGGGTTTTATTTTATTTACCGCACATGGAATTCAATTGTATAATGATGTTGTATGTATTCGGGATTGGGTAGACGCTCACTTGTCGTTGGTTATGGTTATGGACTTAGTATGATGTATAAGATTTATCTCGTTATCACTGCGGTTAGTATCATTGTTTATTCTGTTGTTGTACTTAGTGCTCGTTACTCGCATGGGCGAGTAATGGCAGGTGACACCCGCGTGAGGATTGTTAATATTGTTTATTCTTCCGCTGTAAGACATTTTTAATTATGCTACGTGATGGATTATTACGTGTTTATCGAGAGGGGTGTTACATCAAGAGAGTGATAAGTCATAGTAGTTAGAATAGTTTAGGAAGTTTTAGGGTTTTAATATTAGTATTTATTGTCATTAGTATTTATTGTAAGTTTCAATAGCTTTTATTATTAGTTAGAATAGGATTAGGATCTTAGCATTTATTATTAGTATGAATAGGATTAGGATCTTAGCATTTATTATTAGTATGAATAGGATTAGGATCTTAGCATTTATTAGGGTAGATATTACCGTTAGCATTTAATGTAAGTTTGAATAACATTTATTGATAGTTTGAATAGGATTAGGATTTTGGCTAGTATGTTAGTATAAATAAGGGATGAGGGTTGTAAGCAAAGGACATCGATGAATTGAATGTATTTTGGCCTCTTTGAGAGGATATTGGCCACTTCGGTGGATTTACTTGGCCACTTCGGCGGAGTTACTTAATAAAATTAGGTGTGATCCTATCAATTGGTATCAGAGCTTGTCCGGGGCCAAGGGGTAATTGGAAGGGTAGAAACCGAGTGATGGAGTTTCTGGGTGACGATCTCGAACCTCCAATTTTTGATGGTGTTGATCCGCAAGGTTGGCTTAGCAGAATGCCGTTTTATTTCACCATAAATGGCATTGAAGAAGATGAATGGTTCATGGCAGCCGGTTTTTGCATGGAAGGGGAAGCGAAAGAGTGGTTTCAAAGGCTTTGGATGTCGTTTGGAAAGCTTTCTTGGAAAAAATTTCAAGAATTCTTGATGAAACGATTCCAGCCTTCATCGGCGAAGGACTTGGGTGCATACAACAGAGGTTGGAAGATTTCAAAACAAAAAAAAATGGAAGATGAAGAGTCGTCCATTGAGATTCTTGAGCGCATACAGGAGGTTGGAAAAAATTCAAGAAATAATCGTCATGGTTCGTTATCAAACACGAAGTGCAATCAATCGGCTCAGTATTGTAATGATTCAGATCTAAATGATTCCTTCGAGTCAGAATCGCAGATAGGTTTTTTGCCCCCACCGGTAAAGGAAATTGCTCCAGATACGGAATTAAAGGTTGAAGATGTAGGGGAAGAAATCACCATTGATGATGCAAATGAGAGAAAGCTTGATCAATCGAACCAACCAGAGAAGAAAGTTGAAGATCAATGGACAAAAATGATCAAGGCGAATGACAAGATTGTGTTTCAGATTGAAGAATCAGAAGTCAAAAGGATGGCAAAGGAATAAAAAATGAAGGATTCAAAAGTTCCAAGTACGATGAACATGGTGTTGATTAGAAAAGCACAAGGAAATAAAAAGCGAAGGAGACGAAAATCAAAGATGAACAAGAGGGATTGGGACCGCTAGCTACAAATGAAGACAATAAATCTTCTACCAGGAGATCAAGAAACTGAAAGAAGATTGAAGCAAAGAAAACTTGAACGACTGAAGAGAGAAAGGAGGAGGCGGTTAAAGAAAAAGAAGAAATAATGAAGATTTTCAACGCACCCGAGAATCTCTCTATTTTCAACTCTAGTTTGTTTTTTCCAACCTTGGGGACAAGGTTGTTTGAGGGGGTGGGTAATGATAAGTCATAGTAGTTAGAATAGTTTAGGAAGTTTTAGGGTTTTAATATTAGTATTTATTGTCATTAGTATTTATTGTAAGTTTCAATAGCTTTTATTATTAGTTTGAATAGGATTAGGATCTTAGCATTTATTATTAGTATGAATAGGATTAGGATCTTAGCATTTATTATTAGTATGAATTGGATTAGGATCTTAGCATTTATTAGGATAGATATTACCGTTAGCATTTAATGTAAGTTTGAATAACATTTATTGATAGTTTGAATAGGATTAGGATTTTGGCTAGTATGTTAGTATAAATAAGGGATGAGGGTTGTAAGCAAAGGACATCGATGAATTGAATGTATTTTGGCCTCTTTGAGAGGATATTGGCCACTTCGGTGGATTTACTTGGCCACTTCGGTGGACTTACTTAATAAAATTAGGTGTGATCCTATCAGAGAGCAACAACAACGATTATCTGGATGTAGATGGGGGCACCCCCCCTGTAATTTTGACTAGCTTGATCAGGTCTTATGCTTCTAGGTTGGGGAATTTTTGTATCTTGGCTTCCCCCCCCCCCCCATTTTTTTCGTTGTTGGTTGGTCTATTGTCACCTTTTTGTGTTTCATTCTTATATAATTGCTAAGTGGCTACCCACCCGCCTTGATCATGCGCTATTGTATATCTCTGGGTATTTGATATGTAGATCTTCCTACTTATCAAATTTTGTATAGATCTTAATCATTTATATGTATCATTAGCTTTAAAAAAATAGTTGCCTAGATTAAGTAGAACAAATAGAGTAAATATAAATAAAATTAAGATAAAGAAGGTCATACATAAACTTTGTTTAGCTTTTTAAAATTATATTCTTAAACAAAATAAAAATATAAACCATGACATCTATTTTTTTTAAAATATAAACCATGGCATATATTTTGTTAAAAAATAAAAGGCTAAAAGCCAACTCTTAATTAGGAGCAAAACAATGACTAAAAAATATACGAGCAAGTTATTTGTTTTAACATATTGTTGATTATTTCAAATTTTTTCAGTTTGTATGTAATAAGGGGCGTTTATTTTGGGGTAATTAGGAAAGAAAATCAGAATGATTTTATTTCATGCTGTATGTTTGGCCAGTTTTTCCTATTTTAGGAAAGGAAAAGACATGAGATTATCCCTAAAACTTTTAACTTGATTCCCCACCCCTACTAGGGAATTAGATTCCATTGACCGATGACTAATGACCATTGACTAGGAATTGGTGAATGTTGAACGGTAATTGATGATCATTGATCGGCAGCAGACAACCGGTAATCGTTAACCATTGACCAACGACTGTTGACCGGTTATTTATTTTATTTTCTACCAACATAAATGAACAACCAGAAAAATCAAATAAAATTCATTTATATTCTCCCTTCATCATTTTCTATTCCAATCCGTTTCTTTCACCCAGAACAAAAGCCTTACACATAAACAATTTGGAAAACCATCAAAATATACACTAAGTATATCATAAAATCTGAATGACATAATTAGCGAAAAGAATTATTCACAGTACTATGAATAGTAGGGTTTTGTATTATAATATCCGGTCTCGTATTATTACATAGTGGTCCTATTATATAAGGGTCTGTACATTAAACAAGGCATGTACGAGTACTGAAACTATATGGGCTGAATAAAACCAATACATACACTGGCCCATGACAACTAATAACTAATAAGCCCATATTGTTTGTTATCCCCCCTCGAGTCAAACCCTTCCTGTCAAAGGAAGTTTTGACCGAATGCATTGAAACGGGACAGAAGACAATGGTTTTGTCAACCCATCAGCAAGCTGTTATTCTGCCGGTAAATGAACCACCTTTAATCCTCCATTCTTCACTCTTTCTCGAATAAAATGATAGTCTAACTCCATGTGTTTTACTCTGCTGTGCAAGATCGGGTTTGAAGCAAGGAAAGTGGCACTCAAGCTATCGCAGTGAAGAGTTGGGGCTGCGTGAAGTCGAAAACCTAACTCAGCCAATAGTTGCTGGAGCCACAAACTCTCTGCTGCACCAGAGGCAAGAGCCTTGTATTCTGCCTCCGTCGAGGAACAGGACACCATGGGTTGCTTACGAGAGCTCCAGGATATCAGATGTTGGCCGAGAAAGATGAGGTAGCCCGAAGTTGACCGGCGGTCTGAGAGACAACCTCCCCAATCAGCGTCGGTATACACCTGAAGAGAACCAGCGGGGGACGCAGAGAAGAATAAACCGAGACTCTGAGTATTATTCAGGTAGCGCATAATTCTTTTAACCGCTTTCCAGTGAATTTCCCTTGGAGCATGCATAAATTGGCACACTTTACTGACTGCAAAATTTAGATCAGGACGGGTAAAAGAGAGGTACTGGAGACTCCCTACAGTACTTCGATACTGTGTAGGATTAGAGAACAATGGGGAGTCAACAGTGTCTAGGTTAACAGTAGGAGAAATGGGGGTAGAGACGGGTTTTGAATTGAGCATGTTATTTTTGATCAGGAGATCCTTGACATACTGTGTTTGAGTTATGGTGAGGCCCTGTTTGTTGCGAGAAACTGAAACCCCCAAAAAGAAAGATAGATCTCCAATCTCTGTAATAGGAAAATGTGCTCCAAAAACTGAGATAAATTTTTGTAACAGATTGGGACAGGACCCTGTAAGAACAATATCATCAACGTAGACAAGCAAGTAGACTGCTGTTTGTCCATGATTGTAGATAAATAGGGAGTGATCAGACTTAGAAATGATGAAACCAAGCTCAATAAAAAATGAACTTAGTTGGGCATACCATGCCCTAGGAGATTGCTTCAAACCATAGAGAGACTTTCTCAAACGATAAACATGGTTGGGAAAAGATTTATTTTTGAAACCTGGGGGCTGCTTAGCGTAAACTGTTTTCTTCCAAGTCGCCATGAAGAAAGGCGTTTTGCACATCAAGATGTTTGATAGCCCAACCATTAGACACAACAATAGATAGTTCCAGTCTCACTGAAGATTGCTTAACTACGGGACTAAAAGTTTCAGTAAAATCCAGTCCTGGAGCTTGAGAGAAACCCTGTGCAACAAGCCGCACCTTTCTTCTTTCTATAGATCCATTTGCTGTTCTTTTTGTTCGAAAAATCCATATAACTCCCAAAAGATTCATGTGTGTCATAAGGAACTAAGTCCCATGTGTTATTTGTCTCCAAGGCTTGAAGTTCTTTCTGCATTGTCTGCACCCATTTGGGGCTGTTCATTGATTCTTTTAGGGGTTGGTGAGTTTAGAATAGGTATAACTTGAGTGTTATGGAGAGAGTAATTAAATGTTCCATCAGTTCTGACTAATGGCTTGAGAGAATGTGTTTTAGATCGGGTCACCATGGGATGGACATTTGTAGTATCTGAGGGTAAAGGACATGATGGTTCAAATGGCTCAAGATTTTGAGGAGTAGGAGAAGAGGTGGTGACTGGGGAGTGATGGTCAGAAGGGTCAATGTTCAGGAGTGGAGAATTTTGTGGAGCAGACTGTGAGGACGTGGATAAGGAATCTGGTGTAGTAGGGGGATCAGGTTGAGGAAGAGCATTGGGTTGTGGTGTAGCTGTTTGATAGGACAGGTTAGGTAAAAGAAGACTATAGGTATGAAGATGAGGATTAGAATTTGTGTGAGGGCTGCGATAAGCAAAAGGAAAACAAGTTTCATTGAAAACCACATCTCTAGATGTGTAAAGCTTCTGATTTTCCAGATCATAACACAAATAACCCACCTGTTGAGATGGATATCCAAGAAAGACACATGGGGTAGATCGGTGAGACAGTTTGTGAGCTTGATATGGGCGAAGATTAGGAAAACACTGGCAGCCAAAAACCTTTAACAAAGTGTAATCTGGTGGGGTGTGAAAAAGAGTGTGAAAAAAAGAAGATTTTCCTTGCAGAACAAGAGTAGGAGTAAGATTCATCAAATAGACAGCCACCTTGAACGCATATGACCAGTAAGTGAGAGGCATGGAAGCCCGAGCAAGCATAGCAATTCCTTTATCAACAATGTATCTGTTGCGACTTTCAACAATTCCATTTTGCTGATGAGCATAGGGACATGTTAACCTGTGATTTATACCTTTTTGTTGAAAGAAAGGTATGAGAGTTTTGAACTCACCACCGCCATCTGACTGTACAGATTTAATGGTAGTATTATAGAAATTCTCAATCAGATTGCAGAAAGTGGTAAAAATTCCAAAAACATCAAACTTCAAACGAAGAGGAAATATCCACATGTATTTACTGTAATCATCAACTGTAACACCCCTCTCCATAATCACGTAATAATCTCTCACGTAGCAATAAATAAAACGTCTTACAGCGGGAGAAATAATAACAACAATACTCACTCGGGTGTCACCGGCCATTACTCGCCCATGCGAGCAACGAAGCCAAACTATATCCAACAACCAACATAAACAAACTGCTAACCGCCGTGATAACGAGAAAACTCCTATACATCATACTAAGTCCATAAACCATAAACGTCGACAAGTGAGCATCTACCCAATTCCCAAATATACATAACCGTACCATAATACATTTACCAGCCTGACATCATTATACAAATAAACTCCCTGTGCGGTAATCAAAATAAACTCTAGTTACCCTGTTCCCGCACTTCGGCTTCGACAATGATCAACAACCTGCATAATGGTGTAGTATCAGCGATAGACGCTGAGTATGTCGGGCCTGGACCCTAATGGTCACTTAGTCATTTTAACCATCTTATTATTAGATTGGTTTCATGCTTTACCATTTTACAGTTATAATCAACACTGTAATATATATGTATAATATACACAATCATCCATCCAAACATTCATAAACACTTAACCATCCATCCAATTCAACAGTCATAAAATATTACAAACAACAATTGTATATCGAACGTATCGAAATAATAGCAGTATAATGTACAATGTACAATCGTCGTAGCGTACAGTTTCCATAGTTAATTTACCTTGGCCTTTAAGGCCCTATCCAAACCATGTTTAATTAATACCAGTTGGGCGTCATGTTAAGACAACCCTATAACCTCACCATGGACAGTAGTCCTCCCATACACACAAAGGTGCTCATTTCGCCAGAGGTCCGGAGGCCCCTGACTATTCACTTAGCCTCGTAAGGCGTCCATATAAAAGGCCGTAGCCACTTGACCCACGATCCAAATAGGGCTCGTTGGGTATAAACCTGGAGTGGAACCCGATCGGGAACCCCTCAATGATCACAAATGCGCAACCAAGTAGTTCGTAAACTACCGGGATTCCTCACCTCAACTCATACCATCTCTCTCTCATAATGTTTAAGATATGCTCTTAGTCTTATGGAGAATATAAATTATTAGTTAGCAGCCCAGTGGGTCTCACGCATACCTAGAAAGAATCTAGGTCATATTCATGTTCGAGATCCATGCTCTAGAGACCGACAATGTCGTGACTCGTTCCCAAGTGTTTTACTTAGGTTACCATATACTTAATATTAATACTAATGGTATTATATCAAGTAACCGTCATGTCATCACAATAACGTATATGTATGTTTATATAAGCCGATCTATAGTCGACGTAGTGTTAGTCCCGTAGGACGCTCGTGCATAAATAATTAATGCAGTAGCACACAATCACATACATGTATCCAAAAACACTTAACACACAAGTGATATCAACCAAATCCGAGCCCAAGGAGTTTCCTTAGGACAACTCGGATCAAACCCCTTTACATACCGTTCACCAAGACCTAGGATGCGCAGTGTAGACCACTAGCTCGTCAAGCGTCCTTGTCTGAAGTACGATCTAAACGGTAATAAAACTATAAGTCAGTCTCCATGACTAACTACATCCGGTATTTCCGAATAACAAGTAACCCCGACAGTTCATCCCCGGATTTCTACAGTTATTTGCTACGGGTTTCTCTAAACCGGTCGGCTTTGTTACTAAAACTCGTATGTCAAATATTTCGACTGTTAAGTTTAATTCATTATATTTCTTTAATCTTATCCACCAATTAATTTAGGTATATAACCTATTGTTGCATGTATGCATGCATGACTTATTATATTGTATTGTTTTCCCACCATCCATTATAATACATTGTATCATATAATCCATTATCTTAGCAAATTATATTTGCATTCAAAACTCATAACTTATAGTTTGTAACTATTTCCATGTAATAACCACCACCATTATATTATATGGTTTTCAACCATAATATATCCATCCTTATATATATTTTTCTTGTATATGTATATATATACCATATAGGTAAATTCCATGAGTTACAAAACTCTTATATTATATGTTACATTTTATCATCTTATACCAGATGATTATTCCCATTAGTTGTATTATATTATACAACTTATATTAAGATTATTATCCTAATATTATGTAACAATTTATGTTGTATAATTACAACTCCTAAGGTTTAATCAATAAATACCTTAGTTTATAAATCTTATTTATTTACAGTTTGTCACATTATTTAATGTGAATATCCTTACTTATATTAATTCCATTAAAACCATATAATTGTTATAACATTGTAAATCATAGTTTAAAATTCATATTTCCATCTCTTAATAATTCGGTACAGCCATATATTTCATTTAAATTCTATTTTGACCACATAACAATATGTAATGTTATGCCATATACTAATATCATATAATATGATATTTTTATTTGCTTTAATTTATAACCTATAGTTTTTATACAAAACTATTTAATATTGCCACATGGGCACCATATCAAAACCTTATTCTTTTTCATATACCATAGTTTCCTTTATTTACAAATTCACCCCATTATTTATACCATGTTATATATATATATCATATAATATAACATTTTTAACTTATAAAATGGTATAACCTATGGTTATATTTTTGTAAAATTCCGAACAGACCTTGTGCTATTCTATAATTGCCATTTGGCCCACTTTATAACATATAGTTCTGTAATATCATTAAAACTATATATTATACATATATCTTATTAAATACTCTTATATAATTCTAAAAATCACCAAATTTCACCAAAGGGTTATAATTATTATTACTAACCCATATACTTTCACTATTTGCTAATCCACCACATATATTTATCCAAAGTGTCATAATGACATAATAACTATATATTATACATATATAGTTTATCTTAATTCCAAAATCAACCCAATAAATTCCTAAAAATTCCTAATAGCCCATGGGTGTTTATAATACCATTATACACCCTTAACTTTCGGTAATAACATATTTACCACATATGTTATAAAATTGTTACAATTAAATACTTATCTTATTTTAAAACCTTAAATAAGTTATTTAACTTATCTAATTTGGTCAAAACCTACCATATGGTCAAGGTTGACCACCTTAATATTTCCTTGACCATCTATCTCCATATATTACGGTTTGTACCCTTATTTTTCAGAAATTACCATTTAACCCCAAAACTTTATATAATCTTATAATTTTTATATAAACTCATTTAAACCTCTAACTTTCGGCTTAATTATTGTATAGCCCCCAAATTTAATTTATTTACACTAAATACCCCATTTCCTTGCGGTAATATATATATACCTAAACTTAAAAAAAACCTTATAAATACATAAATAAAATGGCCTAAAGTACATGGCCTTATTACAAAAATTAGCTTATAAAATGAATTACACATAAATGCCCAAAAATTCATTAAACTCTCGGCCTTACCACCATCTTTTCCATATTTACCAATTTTCCACATAATGTCTTAAATTTGACAATTATGTTAATTAATTAGTTATAAAATTTACTAAACCATTCCTTAATCACCTAAGGTCAAAATAAGACCTTAAATACCATATTCACTCATGGCACATTTATATACATATGTATAAACACATATTAATATACCAAGTGAAGGTTTAAGTGATTTATACCTTGTTTTTGCCTAGTTTAGGCCTTGTTTGGCCACGGCCTGCTTAGGATAAAATTTCCACAGCATCATTTACATGTTTTCAAACAGAAATTAAGGCATGATTAGTCTCCAAGCAAGATCTAACCATAAGAAGTGTTTAATGTCAATTTTCAAGGTAAAGTTTACCTTAGAATACCAAGGTAAGTATGGATGTCTTCGGCCTGTTTTTACAGTAGTTAAAGAGCATCAAAAGAGCTACTAAAACCAAGCTTTAAACTGGTATAACTCTGATTAGAAGATGGCTAATTTTTACCTTGATTAAAATGCCAAAAATGGCGTTTTTGGCTTGGATTTGGCTATACCTTGAAGATCTTGATGTACCAATTGAATAAGTATGTTAAGATGAAGATTATAAGCCTAAGAAACCAAACTTTCAAACCGGAATTGAAGGGAATATTGATATAAGTGCTTAAAGCACATTTTTTTACCTTAAAAGATCAAGATTAGAACTTCCCTTATCCTTCCCTTGTTACAGCCGAGAATCACTCATATTTTACTCTCCAAAACAACCTAGAACCATGTATGGAAATGGTTGTTGCTTAGCTCCATGAAAAGAGGAAAGAATTGTGAAGAGAATGAACATTTAATGACTAAATAAGCTTACCTAGGTAGCAATGTGTTCTTCTCTGTTCTTGGTGTGTTATCCACGGTTTTGGAGAAGCAAATAGAGAGGAGTGAGCTGCTGTGTCGGCAGGGAAGAAGGCAAATGAAGTAAATAAGCTAGATTTGTCCTTATAAGTTAATTAACATTACTTTAGGAATAGTAATAGGTGACTCACCAAATTAGCTAGTTAATTGTTTATAGGTAGCTTAATGAGTGGGCATTATAGCCAAAGGAGGTCGGCAATGGGGGGTGTGGTCAATGGGTGACAATTGACCATGGTTAATACTTAGTAATTAAAATGTTATTTTGGGTACTATTCATACTAAATTGCCCATTTTGATTTTATTTTCAAACTTTGATTTAGACTTTATAATATAGTCTATCATGTCACATTAATGTTTTAAAGAACATCCTCTAGTCTTTAAAGTGACAAAAAGTCATTATCTTAGAGCTCATACACAAAAACGTGCTTTAAGGTATTTTAGTGCACATTTTGTGTCACAAGGTGTTTCTGAGCTCTATTTTCTTTGAGAACAGTTTTGTTGTGTTCCTTACATGATAAGTGATCTTAGGAATCCAATTGTATACAAAATAGAGGTCATTAGACCTTTAAGGTTTTCTTAGAGCACATTTTTGCCCTACTTGACCTTGAAGCATGAAAATGCTTGTTCTTTATGTTGGAGTGTTGTCCAACAATTATAATATGTTTAGTAATGTGTTAATAAGCTTAGGACAAAATTTTAGGTCCTAAGAAGTTCATTTGGGTATTTATTTACCCAAAACAGTCAAAGGGTGCAAAGTCTTGCTTTGTGTTGACCACTGTTGTTCTCAGTTGACTTTTAAGACATGTTTAGGCCTTAATTAATGTGATTAGATGTTTAATCCATGTTTTATTAGTTTGGGATATTTCAGTCTACCCCCCTTAAAGAGACTTCGTCCCGAAGTCGCTTAATCAAATAGGTATGTATATAAATATATAACTACCCATCATTCCCATAATGTATATCTATGTGATATATCATTTACACACATCGTATTGTGCTTATACAGCACATAGCCATCACTTTGTGGCGTTAGTTCAATCATATATGGATATAGGTGATACATCAGCACCATTTTTTTCCTATCAATTCTGCAAGCCCTGACAACCTCCCCGAGGTGTCCATAACATACCATCCTTCCACATTCCATATCTAATGATTCATTTCGTATCTAAGCGATACCATATGTAATCATTCTACAAAGCAATATAAATATAATATATCACAAGTAGCATAAGAAAAGTATTACACACATGGGTGTATATACATCATTCATACAGGTATCTCATAAGATACATACATACTAGTGCACATCACATACAAAACAAACCAACAACGTACGCCCCGCGTACCAAACATAACCAACAAAACATCGTGTGCCCCGCACACCACCAATTCATTGTATGCCATGCATACGAAACAAACAAATAAACAAACCTCGTATGCCCCGCATACCACAAAACTTAGTGCACATACGTGCACAGCCAAGAGGCTCTACCCCCCTTAAAAAGGGTTACGCCCCCGTACCCCACAAGTATACAACAGCCGCTCAACAAGGAGCGCTGGATACTTGGCTCTCAAAGAGTTCTCCAACTCGTGGATTATCCTCATATCAGAGAGACGGGTATGACTCTAGCCCTACTGGGCCCCACAATACATAAACGGTGAGGCACTGAACTATTTGTGCTCTCTCCCAAGTTCATTCTAATGGGCCCACTTGCTCCGTATAAGGTGCAGACCCATGAACATAGGCTCAATTTGCCTCTTTACATTGCTGTGTATCCTCTCGTTTAGATCACTAGCATACATGTGTGTGTCTTCCCTCACTGATATTCAGCTTGAGGTGTAATATGACATTGGCTATTGTTAGTACTTAGTGCTCTTTGCACTTGTCTTTGTAATATTAAGACGTACCAGCCTACAAGTCCACGGAGATGATAACTGTCATCCATGTCTCTGGTGGTTTTGTTCCGGAGTAACACACTGTTGTAGTTCTTTGATACACACTCGTGTTGATATCCATTACATCTTTCCGTATTCCCACTAGATTAATAACTGCACAAGTGCAATACCAAAACACTCAGTCGTACAGAGTGCAGAGGCGTAAACTCTCAGCAGCTAATATCTAATGAGTCAAACAGATAAGATGAGCGAATTATCATATGAGTGGTACATTCCAAATCCATTGTTCCTTGCTTAAGGTATCTGCTAGTATATTAGCTTTGTCTCTCATCATTGCGTAGTCACGCGTTTATGTCCACCTCATCTGGTAGATTTCCTCTGGATTGCAAGAGTTTGCTCGATCCTTATGAGGATTCTACATATTATTTGTCCATAATGGGTTTTCATGTTTCTTTCCTACGGTTTCCTGTCCTTGAACGGTTTCCCTGTCTTCACTGTATACTGTCTACTGCCATGTGTTGAAAGTTCTCGGTTTCTTTAGCCCGTTGGTTTAACTGCGGCTCTTCTCGTCCATCTTCGAGGTAACCTGTATCACTGTCCTTAGTACGGAGTTGACTACTTCTCGTGTTCCTAACACTACTTGTCTACTTGCATGGGGTACCGTACTGATACATTACTACTTACCCGACTAACTCATAAATAAGTCTGTCAGGCCCACATGCTCCTATCGGAGTGCGGTCGTCCCATGTCTCATTTAGTAAACTGGTAATGTCTGTCACACGGGTATTGTGAAGTATTCTGTTGTCAATCTCCCTTTGATGGATATCCTCTTCTTTTTTTTTCTTTTTTTTTGTTTATTATTTCATGTTGTCGGTCATCTTGTTGCAAGTGTTATTGCCTTAGTGGCATCGGTAGTAACAAAATCCGTGCTATTTAGCAAACTTGGTTCTCCTAATTTGATCTCATTGAGTACAACGCATATTCCTTTTTCTTCCTGTTTATCATGATCATATCTCATCCATAGTTCATATTCGTTCCCTCATCCGTTTAATTGGATATATTGCAGATTGCATAATAGCTTGAGCAACTTGGCTCTTCACTTCCCAACCATCCTCACTAACGGTGGTGCATCTACAAAGGGTATGCCTGTCCATAAGAACTAAACATTCATCACTAATAGTGATTAGCATTAAATGCGGGTATACACTGATGGTGTTTGGCTAATAAGCCCTGTCTGAAAATTGTCGAACAATTAAACTGGTGTGGTTTACAATCATAGTGGTTGTATTATTCCTTCAGTTGCAGTGGTTGGACTAATGGTCTTCCCAAGGTTTCATAGGTTTCTAATCATAGGTTTGTATGAAAAAGTTTGAAAAACATTTTTTTTGGTATATATATAAATAAAGACTAAAAAAGTAGTAGTTGCAGTTACAGCACTTGCTATGTCAAGTGCACAAGGCAGATGGAAATTTCAGTGGTTTACTTGTCATAGCGCTTGCAATAGCAAGTGCGCCATGTAGGTGAAAATTCTGGTTCAACAATTACCGGTCTCATTGACTCCGCGTTGTAGAGTATAGGCTACATGATAATGTAAGCGTTAACATCCTGTTCATATATATAATCCATCAAGGTTCTAAGGTTACTCGTATCGAGTCCACATAACTAGTCTCAAAAGTCATACATCAAAGGCGAGTGGTTACTAATACACTCCCACATACTAATAACATATCTCTGTCTAACATCCAAGGTAAGCAAAAGTCTTCCACTAGCGGTCTCATGGAGTTCAGGGTACTCATGCCATATCGACTCCCTTGCCCTTCAGGGCTCCAGCATCAGTAGATGTCTGGCCATCCTGACCGCCTCGTGGTTGAAATACCCCTAAATTAATTTAAATTAATTTAGGGGATTTCTTTTATTAAAAATTAAATTATGATATGGAATAATGAATATTAAATTATTATATGGAGTTGTGAAATTTATTTAGGGGTTTTCTCCTATTTAACCCTAATTATTATACATTATTATATAGTATTATGAATTGAATAATAAGATTTATAAGTCAATAAATCTTGGGAAAATTATTAAACACTCCAAAAATATTATAAAGATTTTAGGAAGTGTTGGAACATTGTTTTGAAACATAAAAGTCAATATAAAATTCTAGAAACCTTAAAGCTTATTAAGCCTTGCTAGAGTTGACTTTTTGAGAATGGTCAAACCAGGCCATGAAACCTATACCAATAAATAGGTTATGAAAAACCATGAAGATCGATAAAAAGAACGTCAAAAACGGATCATCCTAGCCAAAGTTATGCTAGATTGAAGTTTTGAATCAAAATTTTAAGAGATGCCACGTGTCACTCTGTAATGGGTCGCCCACACTTAGCCGATTTCTTCCCTGATTTTCAGAACCGATTTCCCTTACTTTGCCCTAACTTTAGACGGCTATAACTTTACATCTCTCAATATTTTTCCATGCCGTCTTCACCATTCTCTTCTCCTACAATTCCTCTTTCCAACCATTACTCATACAAACCCTAAATCCTTCTGAGTCAACCGGAAAATCGAGCCAAAGTAGCCACCTTGCGAAACTGTTTCCAGGATTCCAGATTTCCCTTCGATTTCAGGTAACTTGCGTCAATCATAACTTCTTCGTTAATCAACCAAAATTCGATTTCTTTAGCTCGTGGTAAAGATCTCTAATCCCTCTACAATTTTCGTGTTTATGCCCAAGTCTGATTCGTAACCAGTTGGGAGATATAGAGGTCTAAAGTTTCGGTTTCAACAGCACATAAAATAATACCGAAACGGAGAGGTAAACTCGTGTTTTGCGACTTCGATTTCTTTCTGTGTGATGCGAGTTAGGATTAGTGCTTGCTATCATTGTGTAGATCTATGTTTCTTCTTTCTAACGAGCCCAAGAAGATGGCCTAACTCGATCTAGAACGTATTTTATAGATCTCAAAGTTGCCACCACGAACTGCTCAAAGTTCATGTTTTTCCAGATTTCCGATTTTGAAATCACCCAATTCGCACACTCCGGTGAGTCTCCGATCAAATTTCTCCGTTGTTGCTGTTCGTAGTTGTATTTCCGATCTAACCCATGTGTTAATTTAGTCAATTTCGTATTAGATTAGGAGAATTTGTAAGAATTTCAACCGATTTGTACTCTGTTTCGAAAATAAACCCTAACATTCGATTCGAATTCGAATCTTGATGAACTCTGCATTATAATTGGGGAAATTGACACCAATAGAACCGAAATTTGATTACGAATCCATAGAACCAAAGAATCACCCTCGATTTAGTTCTGTGGTTAAGGAGAAATTGGCAAAATCGTAATCGACCTCTTGCTGCGGTTCGCTGATGAACTCGAAAAAATATAGGCCGTCCGATCGTAGGTATTAGTAATGGACGGCCGAGATTAGATCTGGGGTTTAAGTTGATTATGTTTTATATAATTACGATTTAACCCTAACTTGTTGAATTAGTTAATGGCCTTTCCCAAATGAGTTTTGACTTGAAATTTTAACCATAGAGTTCCTTATAAAATCTAGTTTATTATGATGTAAATAATGATGGGTTTTGAGTTTTTAAACGTAAGTTATTTTTTTTTCAAGTTATGATATATGGAATTATTTGGATAATTTAAAAGATATGTTATGAAATAAAATTTTAATAATTTCTAAAATGTTTAGGTTACTATATTTAATTTGGGGATTTTTTGGACATTGTAAATGGGTTTATAATTGTGTTTATGAGTTTTTCATAAGAATAACTTATAATATATGTTTTTAATGTAATCAAAAATTAAAGTATAGTTGATTAATGAACTTTATAGGTTGGGGAAAATATAATAAGACTAATTAACATTTAATACAGTATGTTATAAATATTTGGGTATTAACTTTAAGTGAAGTAAAAATTGTTACATATATTATATATATATTATATGAGAGAAATAATAGAAACTTATATTAATCAAGGAATTTAACTAAACTACATTTTATTTATTATATATAATATGGAAGCTAATATGTTTAACTAAAACTAAGGGAAAATACTCTATTTTATAAACCATAAATCAGTTGTGGATATGTCTAAAAGATATTAAATATAATTAAATACAATATAATTCTTAAAAAATGTTCTGGATAAATCTTGATATATGTGGCATATATATATATATATGTATATAAATACAATAAAAATAGATAAAGGAATAACATTCCTTGTGAGAAATATGATAGGGAGGATATATATATATATACGATAAATAAATAAATAAAAGGAATAAAATACCTTATAGAAAATATAATATGAAGGAATTAATGAGTTAAACTAAACCTCTACATGATACTAATAAAAGAATATTATATGAGGTGGTATTAATTTATGGTTATAGGTTGAGTTTTAGTTATCTTTGAATTTCTAAGATTTGTATAAACAGTATTTAAATACACGTATATTTAGTCAATGACCACAATGTAAATCTATAATTTGGTTAAGAAATTAATAAGTTGAAATTTAGGAATATTTGTAATTAGTTTACATAAAGTGTTACACAAATAGATCTTATTATATAATTAATAATAAAATGAATGAAATACTTTTACATTTGAATGTTCTTATTATAAAACAATAATAAAATAAATGAGTTACTTTTACATCTAAATGTGAAGAGGATAAATAAGTCTAGATTTAATTATTTCTTAATATTTATAGTATTGAGTAATAACTTAATATTTTAAGATAAAATCATTAAAAGGATTATGATATAAAACTATATTAAACTATGATTAGGAGATTAATCTAAAAATAATCCTTAAGTTTCTTAGAATTAGTTAAGCCATATAAAATACATTTATTACCAATATTCAGGATGTGAGTTTATAAATAAGTGATGTACATAATAGTTAAAGATTTACAAAAAGGTTTGCAAATAGAAATTTGATACCTTTAATTAGATGAAACTAGGTTACATAAGAGATTATATTGATTTACCTTTTGACACTGGAAATATTAATGTGTCATTTGAATATAAGGTTTGGGGATTTTTCAGAATAGATTATCTTATTAAATAATTAACAATTTCACTTACGAACCAAAATTTAATTCTTTGATAAATTCTACCTTATGTAGATATATTGTCCATCCTAAATACAATAAAGGAAATTAATTTATTAAGTTATACCTTTGAAACCTTTAGGTTTTGTAAACAATTTATAATGTATTTAAGACTTAAGTTTAGTGAAGTTTAGTATAAAAGGTTTATACATAGCCTATGGAGGGAATGTGTGTAAAAATAGAACATTTAGGAAATTAAATGTAAGTAAGGATACATAAAAGGGTTATCTTAAAACACCTTATTATATAGGTAATAATTAAGCGAATAATATACTTTGTGGATACTAAGTAAAAGAGTTGGAAGGGTTTGAGTTAATTAAAATATAGTTGTTTCAGGATGAAGAGTAATTGAACATCTTAAGACAAGATAATTAAATGGTTATAATATTAAGTCATTCTAAAGTAAAGATAAAATAATTGAGTCTAGTAGTTGTCTCTAAATTCTAAGATCAATGAAGTTGTAATGAAATGCATCTACGACACTATGATTCCGATATACAGGTTGTAGGTCTTAATTAAGTTAAGGGGAAGACTTAATCATAAAGGATTATCTAGTAAATATTGATAAAATACCTAATCATTACCTTATGGAATAATAGTATAGTATTCTAAGATAAATCCATCATAGGTAATAATACGATGTCTGTCCTAAAGTAAGAATAAAGGTATTGAGCTTAAGGGTTATTATTGAGATTCTAAGACTAATTGAGTAATATAAATACACTTAAGATATAAAGGTATTAAGGTGAGAACTACGGTTAAGTATTAGTAAAGTGGATAAGAGTGGAACAATTGATAAGTGTTAGAAGAATACATCCCTTGATCTTACAACCTTGGGCTATACAACATTCTAAAACAAGTCGAAGGCTATACTTAACAATTAAGCGAAGGGCTTACAAGATGATCGAGGTTTAGAAATAAGAGTGAGGAATCTATTTAAGTTTGACTTAGGTATGAGTTATTGATGATAGATTACCTTTAATATTCTTCAGAGTACTGTTGATTGTTTACGCAAGTTGTCTAGAGCTGCTACAGCGTTATCCAGGTACGATTTCTCGTACTCAGCTTGTTGTGTTTTGGACTCTATGGAATGTTTGTACGATTTCTCGTACTCCGATCTTTTTGCTGATTGACTTGTGGAATGTTTTGGAAAACGCTAACTGACTTAAAGAGGAATTTCTAAAAAGGAATTGGTTGTGTGACTAATTCAGCTTGTGTGACTAACTGAGCCTTGGATGTGGAACTCATTTGGGTATTGGTTTCTTCTATTTGGTGTCCCGTTAGACATTGACTGCTTAGGGTTTACGCTTCTGCACTCTGTAGGACTGAGTGTTTTGGTATTGCTCTGGGTAGTTGGTGATCTAGTGGGAATTTGGAAAAGGTCAATCTTGGAAATCTTTCTTTCGACGTGCGCGCGTCTTCAATGGTAACAGCAGGGGGCTGTATATCCCTCGCCCATAGGGGCATTGATATTTAACAGCAGGGGGTTGTATATCCCTCGCCCATAGAGGCATTGATATTTAACAGCAGGGGGCTGTATATCCCTCGTCCACCAGGACATTTAAATCTGACAGCAGGGGGCTGTATATCCCTCGTATGGACATTGATATCTGGCGGTGGGGGACATCTCTCCCAATTGAATTATTCCACTCTTGAGTTATTGGTTCCTGGATCTATCTTATTATTCCTAGTCCTTTGTGACTATCTGAGTCTTTATACTCCGAACGGGAATTTGGTTCTAACATCAACAATGGATGCTTACTAACTATGTGGTGTGACTACTTAAGTGGATGACTTGTTTTGGAAGTTCTCTATCTCTATCTTTGTCTTGTTTTCTTTTCTCTTTAACTTGATTGTTTTGAAGTGCTTTATCTCTGTTTTACTTTTAAGAGTTTGTTTTCATGTTACTGTTTATTTTGAAGAGTTATGTTTTATAAGTTTGTTTTTGGAGAATTGTACCAGTTCCATTCCAGGGAACTGACCCGCCCCTTTTGGGGTGGGCTGCTTGGTTTCATCTTGCAGGTACGAATTGATTTACGGTGGCCACGAAGAGAATGAGCGTTTGGGATGGGACTAGGTTTTGTGGAGAGTTAATGTGTTTAATTTCTATTATGTTTGTGTTAAGTTTTTCTCGAGTTCAGACCGTAGCTTTTGTAGATTGTAAGTTGTAATTGGTGAGGTTTGGTGCCGGGTGTTTGGAACCCGATGGTCTGTAATCGCCTTAGAGTTTTATTTCCGCTGTATTTATGGTTAATAGGGGCGTTACAGTGATACTCCAGATCCTCCAACTGAGGTCTTCTGAGTATTCCTTGGTGGTCTGTAGTTACGGCTCTCAGGGTTCATCCAACACTCGAACTCCCGGTGGCCCTCTTTCTTGCAGCACCGACACTCAACTTTGTGGCCATTGCAATCGACCCCAGGATGGTCCTTCCCACAATGCTTACAATAGAAATGGCGCTGGGGCTGTCCGGTGCCTGATGGTAGCATTTAGTTTAAGTTAAAATCTGATGATGTAAGGTTAAGGTCACAATTTAGTTTAAGAGGTAGGTGTTCTCACCCTTAGGAGGCGCAGATCTTAGAGGCTGAGCATTTATAGCTTGGCTGGTCAACCGAAGGACGGGCTCTTTCCCCTTCGCTCCCTAGTGACCCTGCTGCCCTTTCTTTTGAAAGAATTTCCTGTTTAAGGTTTCGGGTCAGCATTCATAAGGTATTTAATATGATAAGTAATTTAGAATGGGATAAGTCCTTACTTTCCCTTCTTCTGGCTATCGCCTGGAGATGCTCCTCCACCTCAGACTCTCCCTCAGGGTTCTTCCTCTTCTTGGTCCCGAGAGTCTCTTCCCGAGTCTGAAGCATTAGCTCCGTCCTCGAGGCAGCGTCATAACACTCCTGGAATCCCATTGGTAAGTTCTCACAAGGTTAATCGGTAATGTAATAAGTAAAGAATTTATGGCTTTCATGTTAATACCTGGATGGTAGTGTAGAGGGTAGCACCCATCGCCATCTGGATGCGAAACAACAATCCCCCCCGGAACTTCTCGACCTTCACGGTCTCTGAGTAATCAACATGTGGAGGGTGATTTTTCGGTATGAGGGGGGTCAAACTAAATACGGTCTGACTAAAAAGCCTAGATCCTATAATGCCATTCTGTGGAGGGTGAAAACCGTTATTCATGGCGGCCCTCAAATACCTACTAAATCGTCCGTCTTTCCCAGAAACCATAATGGGGAGTGCAAGTGTGCACTACACCCGCTCTCGATGGGCTCCACGCGGACTTATGCCTCTATAAGGCGGAATTGACTAGAGTCGCCACCTAGTTTGACCTAAGGAACTAGGAAGGGAGGAAAAGGGTTCTAAGAACCGTTAATTGACTCTGATGATTTGTTGCCTATGGATAGGACTTATCTGATCATACTAGAGATTCTGCGTGGGTTCGCACTGGGTTACACCCCTTAGAAGTGGCAACGACCACGACTTGGATTGGTGCCCGAGAAAACCTCAGTCTCCAATTGTCGGGATTGTCTTCTTTCAAAACCTTTTTGAAGAGATTCATTTAAAAGCCAAGGATAAGATTAGGACGAGAATAGAGAAAGAGGGTGGATGAGGCGAGCTTTTCTGCCAAGCTAACGCCAAGAAGAGGAATTGGTGAATTCAGATGAGCATAAAATGAATGAATGAACGAGACTTAGAGTCTAATGGTTTGAAGTTCGTGGGAGCCGAAGGAGGTTTAAGAGTTTCGAGAGGCATGAAGAACACCTTAGAGAGGGAAAGGGGTCTTTTGTTTGGAATGGGGTCGCACCCTAGATGGGCTGCCTACGTACTCAACTCCCTGTTGAGATCAGACCTTACGTAGTTCAGGTTTTTGGAGATTTGGATGTTTTTGGGGTTTCGAAGGAAGTAGGGTTTTGACCTTTTGGGTCTTTGAAGGGTCAAAGAGATTTGTGGTCATATTGTGAGGTTTGACAGATTGCCGGGCTTGTTATGAAGTTTGAGGTGCAAGGGTCTATGAGATGCTCAACTCCGTGAAGCATTTGAATTTTTGAAATGATGAGGTCTGTGAGACATTCGGGTCTATGAGATGGTCGAGGCTTGAAAGGGTTATCAAATTTTGGGAGGTTCATGTTTTTGGGATGTTGAGGGCTTTCGAGGTGTTTGAATTTGATGAGTCAATTGAGATGTTCGAATTTGTAGAACTGTTGAGACATTCGAGTCTATTGAGCTGCTGAGACATTCGGGTCTGTTGAGCTGTTGAGACGCTCGAGTCTGTTGAGCTGCTGAGACGCTCGAGTCTGTTGAGCTGCTGAGACATTCGAGTCTGTTGAGCTGTTGAGACGTTCGAGTCTGTTGAGCTGCTGAGACGTTCGAGTCTGTTGAGCTGCTGAGACGCTCGAGTCTGTTGAGCTGTTGAGACGTTCGAGTCTGTTGAGCTGCTGAGACGTTCGAGTCTGTTGAGCTGCTGAGACCCTCGGAGGTTCGAGATGCTTAAGTTCTAAGGAGTTTGGAGTCCCAAGGAGTTTGAGATTTATGATGTTTGGAATTGTTTGGGATTGAAATGAAGTTGGACTGAATTGGGAATGAAAAGAATTTTGAAATGAATTGGATTGAAATTGAGATTAAATCTAATTGAATTAAGAATTGAATTGGGCTTGAATTGAAATGAATCGGGTTAGAATTGAAGTGAAATGGATTGAATTGAATTGAATTGCATCGGGTTCGAATTGAATTGAATCAGGTTTGAATTGAAATGAATTGGATTGAATTGAATTGGGCTTTAGAAAATGAGTCAGATTGGGCCTTGAAGAATGGCCGAATTTGGTTTGGAAAAAAGGGCCAGGTTTGGGCTTTGTAAAATGGGCTGGATTGGGCCTTGGTTTAGGCTCTGTAAAATGGGCCGGATTGGGCCTTGGTTTGGGCTTGATTTTTGGACTAGATATGGGATAGAGATTTGGGCCAGAATGGGCCTTGTGATTAGGGTCCGATTTAAGATTTGAAATTTGGGCCGAGTTAGGCTTCAAATTGGGCCTCAGCTGGATGATTTGAAGTTGGGATTGACAATGAATTGGAATGTTTTGAATTGTGTATGAAGAATGTTTGATGAGTGAGTGTGAGAATGATTGCTTTTGAAATATATTTGATGTCAGAAAGATCGATTTGAAGGGTGTTTGATGAATAAGCATGAGAGGGATTGATTTTGAAGAGTGTATGATGTGTGAGTATGAGAAGGATTGATTTTGAAGGATGTTTGATGAGTCAGAAGGATTGTTTTGAAAGAGTGTTTGATGAGTATGAGAGATTGATCTTGTAGTGTGTTTGATGAGAGAGTGTGAGAATGATTGCTTTTGAAATATATTTGATGTCAGAAAGATCGATTTGAAGGGTGTTTGATGAATAAGCAGAGGGATTGATTTTGAAGAGTGTATGTGTGAGTATGAGAAGGATTGATTTTGAAGGATGTTTGATGAGTCAGAAGGATTGTTTTGAAAGAGTGTTTGATGAGTATGAGAGATTGATCTTGTAGTGTGTTTGAGAGAGTGTGAGAATGATTGCTTTTGAAATATATTTGATGTCAGAAAGATCGATTTGAAGGGTGTTTGATGAATAAGCATGAGAGGGATTGATTTTGAAGAGTGTATGATGTGTAGTATGAGAAGGATTGATTTTGAAGGATGTTTGATGAGTCAGAAGGATTGTTTTGAAAGAGTGTTTGATGAGTATGAGAGATTGATCTTGTAGTTTGTTTGATGAGAGTGTGAGAGATTGATTTTGAGGAGTATTCGATGAGAGAAATCGATTTGAAATTGACTTTTTGGGCTGAATTTGGAATTGAGTTTTGGGTTTTGAATTGGATTTTTATTGGTTGAAACGAATCATTGATTGTGGGTTTTATTCTGACAATTATGGATTGTTTGGAAAATTTTATAAAGGAAGGGCATTCCCACCGACCAGACTCTACGGCCCGTTTGAGTGAGAAACATCCCCGGACCTAGAAGCTTCTCTAAACTGGACTCGATGTGTCCATAAATAAGTGGGCAAACCTAAAGGCTATTCTATGGCCATCTGTGCTAAGCTAATCTATCAATTTATAAGATGAGAATGACAAATAAAACGTCCAATGTATAGTAGAGCCAGATGTGTATAAACATGCATTCAAAGAATATGTACGAAAGATAGACAGAATAAAAATAATCAAATCAACAAATACACAAATAATGGAATCCAAAACTATAAGAGATAGCACAAATAATAGACAGATTACAACTCATGATAAGAATTAAAGTGTTGAATTTAGAGAGAGCTGCTATGGGGGGTCGCATCGACGCCGCCTCACTCGAGCTGAAGGAGATCCGAAGAGATACACCAACCGTTTTTCACGTTTGAGGGGAGGCTCCAGTAGTCCTAGCCAAGGTCCAGCTCCTTAGTCCCCAAGCGGTTCCTCGTTCCTCAAGCAATACGTACATGCCATGGAACACAGACAAAGAGACACAAGATTAATTAGTAATGAAATATAAGAGGGTTGAGGTGTGTGCAATGGGATCATACGGCCCCTCTCAATGGGAGGAAAGGGGGCAATCTAATCATCTCCCACACTCCAACCGAGAACATAGAAAAGAGTTTCAAACTGCCAACAAATGCTACGGATTGTAAGATAAATCAAGCATTGGGGTTGCTACTCAAATTAATTCGTCATCTTAGATTATGACTCAAACAAAGTGTAGTATCAAAGATAGGGGTTGTGGGTCATGTGGGATCATACCTAGAAAGGGGTTTACATCATTTCCCTCTAAGATAAAAATTAACAAGGACCATCCAGCCAATGAATGATTTATCTAAACGATCACAACGTAAGGGCAACTATCACTCAAATCATGTTCTTATCTAAGCGCAAAGGGACAAATACATGCTACTTTCAAACCAACAGTCAAACCACCGATCAGCGCGCAAGGAGTAATCAAACATAGTCAAATCGTAAGCATAAGAAATCAAAGGGAATTTCCAAACCCAAAGAGTAGTGTGGAGTCCACGGCCCACCAGCACCGTTCATTTTCCAAGTCGACGTGAATCTCAGCCAGAAAGCCCAGCGCAAGTTGCACCTCAGCCCAAAACATGAGGTCAGGGATGGGTAACATATCAAAGTAAGCCAATAGTGAAACAACAATGTCAGTAGAAGGTTCAAACCAAAACCAAATCTCTTAAAGAGACACATGGGCCCCAATTCACCAAAAGGCCGACAAAAGGGATGGGGGCCGATACATAGCAATCGGATCAAATAACTCACGAAAATAAGGTAAATCAGGCCCGAGAATGGAATGGGCAAATATATTCCACCCAAACATCAACATCAGATGGACCTGGCAGCTTTCGCAAACAGGCAAGCATGGTCACAACCCCATGGAACAGAGAGCAATCGAAGTATAGCCTGCTTCTAAATCCAGATGGGGGATAGAATAGGGTCGAAGAACACAATCCAAAGTAGTGGAATAAATTTCATTGGTTCGCTCAAACAGAAGAAAGGTTGGATCTCGAACAAGCCAAAAGTATCCGCCTCAATTCGCTGCGCCAAGGTTAACTCAGAAAGCAATGAGACCACCCAAAACAAATTATCAAGATAGAGTAGCTTAGATCTCAAGTATCTCAAAATTTTAAACGTAACTTGAGCAATATCAGAGGGGCGCAACAGATTAGTCGTAACCAATCTCACCAACGCAACTGCTAACAAATATGACAGAAAATCACAAGTTGACTCATCGGAGTAACTAGGCCACGTTCGATACCCAATCAGGTGCAACAAACAACGATACCAGGTGAAGTTCAACAAATCGCAAAGTCCCAATATCTCTCAGGGTATCATAACCAACAAGTTCACAAACTGGATGTTCAATACTCGGCCAAGCACAACAGCGAACATGGCCAGCCAGATTTAACGATAGTAGAACTTAAGAAATCGAGAAATGAGCAAACCCAAACCATCAATCGGTTTCGAAATGATAACAGGAACATACAACTGAAGGGAAGTGTTTACCGAAAATCCCGTAACCCGACAGTGCAAAGGGACGTGGGCGTCGGTGATGAATCGAAAACCAACGGGACACCCTAGAATGGCGGCGAAGACACCCAAAGGCCGGAAAGAGTTCTTCACCGCCAGGATTCATGAAGCCTACCCTTCGAACGGAGAAGGCCGGTGCTCCGACGACGGGATGGCTCAAGAGTTAAGCAAAATTCAAAATCCCCGCAAGAGGTGGGTTTCACAGGAAAATACACCAGAGAACGCAAGCGAGAGAGAATGGACCAGTTTTCCATAAGTGTAATCGACATTGGAAAGCAAGTACTTCGGAAAGAGGGAGAATGGCGAGCTAAGTTCCTCGATTTTCAGCTCGAGAGGGAGATGGGTTCGAAAATGATGGCTTACGAGAGATGGTAACAAATCGAAAATGTTGAGCAAGATGGATCGCTCCCAAAAAAATAAGGACGTACGCTTGCTGATTCGGGATGGAGGCCACGGTTGAGGAAGGCAGGTTGAATCGGAAACCAAAAAGAGAGGGTCTGCCTGAGAGAGAATGGACGAAGGTATGCGTGATGATGAAGGATTGTTTATGAAGTAATAGAACGAGAGGGATGCTCGAGTGTGATGGCTAGCTCGGTTTTGCCTTCTTTGGTCTGAGAAAATCGAAGGAGGAAGATGATTAATCCAGGGAGGGAGGTCATGGTGGCGGCTTGTTTCGTGGGTTGAAGAAGATCGATGGAGCCAAGGAGAGCAAAAGAAGAATGTCCGAATCAGCAAGTGGCTCCGTCCGCTTTTACGTGTTGACCGCCCCTTAGGGTTTAGATGGTAGGGTTTGGGTGGGCTTCTTGAGGCCATGGGCTGAAAATAGAGTGGGTTTAAGGAATTGGGCTAGGCCAGACTTCAACCAATTGTGGATTGGGTTTGAAAGATGAAAATGAGTGTGTATAATAGAAATGAAAATAAAAATACTAATGCCAATAGTAGAATAAATAAAATATAAGCAAAAGTGGATAGATGATAAAAATAAAATAAAAATAAAATAAGATAAAATAAAATAATTAAATAGAATATAAACAAAACAAAATAAGATAGTAAAATAAGTGAATAAACAAAAGGGGACGACCTTGAAACTGGACTGTCGATGGAAATTCATTTTCGAAGAATTGTGTTTTTTTCTGAAATGTTTTGAAAAAGATTATAAAATGATGGTTTCATCTTAGCACGCACGTTAATATGTTTTGAAAAAAGAAAGGCGACGACCCCTCTTATTATTTCGGAATTTGCTTTATGGGGTGAGAATTTTTGGTGTCTACAGATGGCTCCCCTTGATTCAATTCTACAAGCCCTTGTAGAATTGGATCAAGGTTAACGGGGCGCCAAAAATTCTCACAATGGTTTAGTGGTGCATAGGGATGCGACCGTGAGTGTATGAACGTGATTGAAAGTACGAGGACTTATGACGAGCCTCAGTTAGACCTCTTGACATCTAACTCTAGGACTTATGATGAGCCTTGGATACTAACAATAGGGTTGATTTAGGGTGCACGAGGACTTATGACGAGCCTCAACTAGACCTCTTGACATCTAGCTATAGGACTTATGACGAGCCTATAATGCAATTGAAAGTACGAGGACTTATGACGAGCCTCAACTAGACCTCTTGATATCTAGTCATAGGACTTATGACGAGCCTATGATACTAACAATTAGATTGATTGGGGTGCACGAGGACTTATGACGAGCCTCAACTAGACCTCTTGACATCTAGCTATAGGACTTATGACGAGCCTATAATGCAATTGAAAGTACGAGGACTTATGACGAGCCTCAACTAGACCTCTTGACATCTAGTCATAGGACTTATGACGAGCCTATGATACTAACAATTAGGTTGATTGGGTGCATGAGGACTTATGACGAGCCTCAACTAGACCTCTTGACATCTAGCTATAGGACTTATGACGAGCCTATAATGCAATTGAAAGTACGAGGACTTATGACGAGCCTCAACTAGACCTCTTGACATCTAGTCATAGGACTTATGACGAGCCTATGATACTAACAATTAGATTGATTGGGGTGCACGAGGACTTATGACGAGCCTCAACTAGACCTCTTGACATCTAGCTATAGGACTTATGACGAGCCTATAATGCAATTGAAAGTACGAGGACTTATGACGAGCCTCAACTAGACCTCTTGACATCTAGTCATAGGACTTATGACGAGCCTATGATACTAACAATTAGATTGATTGGGGTGCACGAGGACTTATGACGAGCCTCAACTAGACCTCTTGACATCTAGCTATAGGACTTATGACGAGCCTATAATGCAATTGAAAGTACGAGGACTTATGACGAGCCTCAACTAGACCTCTTGACATCTAGTCATAGGACTTATGACGAGCCTATGATACTTTGTGGGGTTGTACGAAACCCGCTGTTTTGAGTGGTTGATTTGAGGATGACTTTGATTGTGGATTGATTTGGGAGTCGGGCGCTCTCTGGTGGGCCGATTGATCCTTCATGAGGGATATGATGGTTGACTGTTTTTTGTTGATGTGGCCCTTGACTTTGTCAGTGTGGGACTTGTGTTTCGATTTTGCTTTGACAGTCTCGCCCGATGTGCACTATAGTTTCGGGATCTGGTAGGACTCTTGGCTCTAGAGTGTCGAGATGGCTCCGGTATGGCTCCTGAGTTTTGGTTTTTGTGATTTTGTGATTGGTCTTTGAGTGGATGGTTTTTTTTTTGGTGAATGAGTGATTTTACGAATTCGATGGTTTTGATATGGTTGGACGGCTTTGACGCGATAGGATGGCTCCGGTGCGGTCGGATGACTTCGGTATGATTCCTGACTCCATTGTGAGCAACGACTCTGGGATGGTTGGTGGGTTCTGATTCGGTTAAAGATTTCGGGATGGCCGGAGGGTTTTGATCTGTTAAAGATTTTTTGGGTGGTTAGTGGATTTTACTTTGATTTGGATTTTGAGTCGAATGGTGGGTTGATGTGATTGGTAGGTTTTGATGTGTTCGGATGTGGTAGATAATTTTTGTTGATGAATGGTTTTGGTGCGGCTCCGGGATAGCTCGGGATAGCTCCGGGAAGGGCTACGAGACGGCTCCATCTGGTGATAGCGAGGAAGAAAGGGGAACTTTCGCCTGTGAGGTGGTCGCACCCTGGGTGGGCTGCCTACGTACTCAATTTCGTATTGAGATCAGACCATACGTAGTTCGAAACTGTGTAGGCAAGACCCTGGTGATGAAATGGCTCATGTGTAGTCTTAAGGTCTCTAGGACGGTCTCAATGTTTGAGGATGGCTCTCGCATGGCTCTAGTTTGGTTTTGGATATGGTGTTGATGAGGCGCGATGACGCTGGATGGCTCCGGGAAGATCGTCGTATGGCTCCGGATGTCCTCGGTTTTGATTTCTTTTGATTTTGAGTTGAGCTTCGATAGCGGGAAACTGAAGTCGACCTTCCACGAGACTAGGCATGGTTCTTACCAGTCGGATGTTGAAAATGAAGTGGTTATGATGCATGCAAATGCTAATTGTTAGAAGAGATGCAAAATGCATATGCGTTTTTTGAAGAGAAGGTATGATTCTATCTCTATTACTATGAGGTTTACGAATATAAGACATCTTCGGTTCGGTCTTGAGTGATTGTTGAACTGGAATGTGTGAATCACTTTCCTCTCATGGAGGGATGTGGGTCAATCTCTCGTGAGTATGGCCGTGTGTGCTAATGTCGTGAAGGTACTCTTGATGCTCGGAGCAGTATTTCCTTAGAAATTCTTTTCGAGGTTTTGGACTTTCCGGCCCTTACAAATTCCTCACCTGCAATGGGGTAGGCTGTTCATGATTTGGTGCTTAGATCAAAGAGTCACTCGCACTCGAAAGACCTTGTGGAGTAAGGTCACACTCATTCGCTCACGGTCCCTTTGTCATGTGACGGGACATGTTGATAACAAGTATGAAGCTTATGATTCATGTTTCAGATCCGATACTTTCAGTAAACGCTCATCAACTAACGAGTCAGAGGTCTTTTATTGGGTTATAATGGGGCTGAAGGGTATGATGTATGTCACGTGGGACTGGAGGATTTATTTGGGAATTGTGGAGCTTTTGTGCAATAAAGGATATGTTTCGCCTTCGCCATGGGTGGAATAATTGGACTGGTTTTGATAACCTTTATTTATTTCTATGGGACATCATTGGTCCTTTGGATTTGGAATTCTCCTTCTTGCCTCTTATGGTGTACGGCTTGGACTTTCTTCTCATTTTTGTGTTTTTGGAATTGCATTTGGCTCATTGACCTTCTCAAGCATTTTTTATGTGCTTTGTATTTTGGCTTTCAGCTTCGGAGTTGCCTTGACTCATTGATTTCTTTGACCATTTTTGGTGTTTTGTTCGGTGTTTGGCTTTGGAGTTGTATTGACTCACTGATTTCTTCGAACATTTTTATTGTTTTTTGTGAAAGATGGTGGGCAGGGACCATGGCTCCGACTCCTTTGAGATCCTCTATTGCATGGGCGAGTAAGTATATGTGGGGTGGCATGTTGTGGAGTTTTTTTTTTGTAAGAAAGAGTTTTTCACGAAAGGCTCAGAGGGGCTCACTAAGGGATTATGTACAGGGCAGTCAAAGCTTTTTTTTGGTTTTGTGGAGGTTTTTATTCCTAAGTGCCTCGTCATTCTCATTAGTCAATGATTGTTTTCTACTACTTCTCGAATCTTTGCATGAATCATAGTTCGTGTCTTGTTATCAACATTGATCTCGCTATGAATTGTGCCTCTCCATGTGCTGAAGGAATGCACAAGTCGCTCATGGTTTTACCTCTATGGACTCGCTCTATCTTCCCTCATCGCTTGATGGATGGTCCAATACCCTCTTTTTGAATTCAAGAGAAAATACCGCTCTTCGCACACTACTCACTTGGTTTGTGGTGCTGATTTTGATGAGACCCTTGTGTTCGTTGACGGGTTGAGAGTTTAGCGGTTCACGCGCTTTATTCAAACAATCAATCAAGGTTTTCGCCAAAGACGTCGTTTCGATACGGGAGTATGAAAGTGCAACTATCTACAATGCAATCTATTGTGGTAATATGGAATTACTATGTATAGGATGCGCGAAATGTTGAAAGTGATGATGAGGATGGTTGAATGAATGTTTTTTTGTGTTTGTTTTGTTTTTTGATGCAATGCATGAGTGGTAAGGCTACATCTCATCTCGCTTGAGTCGAATTCAGCTCATGGCTCATGAAGCTTATCCCATTACTATCGGCCTTGAAGAGGGTTTAGCTGTTGGGGTCGCTGTCGGGGTAGTGATTCTCAAGTGAGGTCGGCTTGGTGATTGGCTCCTGGATCTTGGGACTTTTAGGGAGTGACAACTCTCGCATGGTGACCCCATGATATGGAAAGGACTGCTTCTTTTCATTTTGGTCACTGATGCACATGGTAGTTCTGTAGTGGAAGAGGCTCGATCTCTTTGATTTTCTGCTATCCCTCTGAAGATCAGGCTTTGGATGTTTAGATATTGGGCTGAAGAGGGATGTGTAGTGGGTGAGAACAGAGCATGCGATTATGCAATTTTTGAGGTGAACAAGACGTGTTTGTTTGACCAATTTGAACTAAACGAGAATGCCTGTAACCTTTTTTGTAATGAATGCAATGCATGCGGTTTGCTTCTCGCTTGGTTGTATTTATTGGTGTGTTTGTTCAGGGGATGCCTTCTGCAGATACCGTGAATTCTCGCCCCATAAAGCAAAGTTAATGAATGATATATAACTGTGAGGAGTCGTTCCTTATTCGTTCTCTTTATTCGTGCATGCCAAAAGAAACCAAGTTTTAGAAAAACAATTTTGAAAACATGTGTTTTCAAGGTGGTGGATTTTCTCAATAGAAATTTCGATGCTCGATCATTCGCAAATAAAATAGGGAGTGGGGAACCCTATACACTTTGATCTAAATTAATTCAAAGGGAATGTGTAAACCTATACATGTAATCTATTCAGAAAGGACAAGAGAGAAAAGAATGCTAGGGGAAAACCTATACATCAATTCTAAAAGTCATTAAAGGGGGGAATTTTGAGCTAAACTCCTTCTGAACTCTTCCGCTTCGTCTTCGGGCTCTTGCTTCGAAGTGGTATTGTGATCATATAGAACGGGTTGGTGTTCTTCTAACTCTCAACAGTTTGAACTCGAACAGGTGTTCCTAATCTTCATGTCGCTTGATCGGGTTAGTACAACTCTAATATTGTATTTGAACGGTTGGTGTTGGTCTTCCTGTCGCTCGGCTAGCTCCACGGGCAGGTGCGCTTCTAGCTTTCGGCTCGATCCGCTAGTTGATCTTCATGTTGCTTCACTTGCTCCGTTGAAGGAATGAGGGATATGTTTGAGAAAGGAAAGGTGGATGATCGAGCACAAAATCATTGTGAAAATCCACCACTGTTATTAAAACACGAAATGATTAGTACGCTCCACAGTAATAACGCTGCTCTTGAAGGTGGGTTGAGCTTCAAAAATAGCAGGTCGCAACATGGGGACTAAATCATTTATTTTGAAATACATTTGTGAAAATCAACTTTGAAAACTATTTTCAAAAACCAATAAGAAACAAAGTTGGTGAAAATGTTGTTTGAAATTCGTTTGTAAAAAAGTAGGTTTTTGAAATGAAATTCATGGGAAGTAGTGTTTGAAAATAATTTGTAAACAATAGATTTTTGAAATTTGTTTTTTGCAAGCTGTTTGATAAAGTTTGTTTTCTGGAAGACTTTGATTGAATCTGGTTTTGAAAACTGTTTTGGAAATAACAATTTTGAAAATCATTGTTTTTTTTAAATCATTTGAAATGGACGACTTTGAAGATGTTTCATTAGAGCAATCGACATGATTCTTTTCTGATTTTTGCTAATTTTTGAAACGTGATCACAATAGATATAAGCGCAAAGTGAAAATCGTGGCTGATTTTATGTGGAGCTGAGTGTGAATGATTGGGATAATCACCTTCCAGGTCAATCAATGCTTCCATACCACCGGGGAACCGTCGTCCCTTCACTGTTCATCTCTCGGGATTTATCTCTGTTATGCCTTGTGGGGCACGTCGTTAAGAAAGTCCGGAGTGCTTAAGTTCGAAAGGTCAGGATACCCGAAGTGATACAGTCACACGAGCCACGGCCGGGGATTATCACAACATACTCACTTTTCAGGAAACTTGGGGAAGTACTGCATGGGGTCCGGTCTCCCCTCGTCTGCACGATAAGGTGTGTCTAAAGTCCAAATTATTCGCTGACTACGCTATGTCATGTATGGGTATCCGTAAATACGGGATCCTCTATGAATTTGTAGCGCGACATTGGGCTTTAAAGACACCCGTGGTGCAGAGGAATCATGGAGAACTGAGCCCATGCAATCTTCAGGGTAAGACAAAAGGGTGGTCAGACAGGCGGCATACAAGGGGGCAACTACCCATAAAACCCATCCTAGACACTGGATGAGGCAGCTGGACACTGAAGGCTCATAGCTTACTATATGCTGGCTTTGACTCGAAAAGGTGTTTGAAAGGATCCTGAGTCGTTTCAAGGTGTAGACAACTACGGCCATACCACCTCGTGGTTTACTCCTTAGCTACGAAGGACCCATTGAAATACCCCAAACCTAGTTATGTTGTTTAAACACCTAAATAGGGGTGTAACAAGACTAAAAAGAGTCTTAGAAAACCTTACTAACAAATTTAAAAACATAAGGAAACACAATGTGCTTTAAAGTCAATAAGAGCTAAAATGTGCTCTAAGCTTGGGGAAACTTGAGTAAGGCCTAATGAGCTTACCAAGACTTCATTTATATACTAATGAACTTATTAAACCAATTACCAAAGAAAACCAAGCTTGAAAACAAGTTAAAACACAAAATGTGCTTTAAGAAGTCTTAAAGCACGTTTTTGAAAAATTGTCTTGTAAATGAGTTTGAATGGCTAAATGTCCATCATTACTCTTAAATATATATGTGTACTATATAGTATCACATTTGGGTGGCTATATTAGTGGGAAATCAAAAATTTCACTTCTATGTGCCTTGTATAGGTGAATAGTACTTTTACAAGCTAGTTTATAACATATGTTGTATTAAGTAATTAAATTGACAAACAAAGACTAAAATGCCCTTATACTAATAAAGGGGGCGGTTTTTTATAAGTGTGGTGACTCACCACTCTCTAGTTAAGGTATAAGTAATTAAAGCAAACTAAGTAAAACTACTTTTTACTTTATAACATAAATATCTTCTAAAAGCAACTTCTATCTTCATTCTCATTTCTTTCCTTCATTCCCACGGTTTGCAAATACCTCTCTTCTTCCTTCTTCTTTGTTCTCTCTCGGTAATACCACTATCACCATGGAAGTTCCAACTTTGACCACTTGTTTAACCTAGCTCACTTGTCCAAATCAAAAAAAATACCACCAATCTCTTCCCCTCATCAAGCTCTTCATTCCTATCTTCTCAAAACTCCAAGAGCTCCATTTCGGTGCCAAGGTGTTCCACCATTGAAGGAGCTTGAGCTTATATTTTGACATTATTACTTCCTTTGCTTCTAGGTAAGGAATCTCAAACAAAAATCAAGTTTCCTCCTTGTTTGTCATGTCCGAAAATACACATTGATATAGCTCATTGTGTGACTTTGTTCTAGCTTCATTTCAACTCTTCATGGACTAGGTGGAGTCCTCTCTTGTTGTATATCCAAACTCTCTTCAAAGATCAAGGTAAAACAACTACATTAATGTTTTTGAAACAATGTCAAATTAGGGTTACAATGAGATGAAGCTTATAGCTTGAATATCATTATAAAGTTTGTATATTGTTTAGAACTTGTCAAGGAATCAAGTACTCTATTGGTTTCTAAAGGAAACAAGAAAGAAGTGATTTTTCAAAGAGGTAAATCTACTAACCTAATGCTATTTTAATGCCTTAGGAGAAATGAGCTTATAATGCTATTAAAACTATCTAAAGAGCCAATGGGAATGACTTAGTGAAGTGTTCCTAAGAGACTAGTAAAGGGCATATGTGTATGTTGAGTGTATTTGCAGGTTAAAGGCATATATATTGTGGAAATTCAGTGTTTATGATTTAAGCACTTTAAGGGCCTAAGAGCCATGCATTTTAAGGGCCTAAGTGCCATGCAATTAAGTTAAGCACTATATTGTGAGTAGTGTAAATTTGGTGAAATTGTGTATGAGAGTGTTCTTGGTGATTTGGGGTGTCTTGTGTGTGTTAAAGGAGAAGGTAAAGTGTTTAGGCATGGTAATGTTCTAGGGGACCCATGTCAAAATCTAGGTAGGAAGTAAGAAGTTCTAAGTGGTTACTAAGTTTGGTGAGTTAGAAAGTGTAGGAAATGAATAAGGAGTTCAAGATGTTTTAAAGGAATGATGATGAACTAGGAAGTACTCTAGAGTGTAATAGGGATTAGGCATGATCTTGAGATTTAGTATGTACCAAAGTCATTTTGGACTTAGGTAAAGACTTAGGTAAACTTTGGTAAACTAAGGAGAATGTATGAACTTGAAAAGGATTTGAAGTAATGGTATAAGAAGATAGTTGTGAGAGATGATGCTTGGGAGATGATTTTAAACAAGGAGAAAGCATTTTGGGATAGTAGTTACCATAGGTGAGAAACACCATCTAGGAACCTAGTATAAAATAACATAAGTGTTAAGGAATTTTTACAAGGAAATAAGTAAATGTTTTAAGGAATTAGAAAATGAGTTTCATGGATGTTGTATGGGATGTAAGGTTACCAAATGTTGCTAGGAAGCCTTAAGAGGCCTTAGGAGAAGTTTGGTGAAGAATTGGCAAGTTTAGGTAAGTTTAGTAGGCGACCGACCCAGGGGCCGACCCAGTTTGTGGGTCGGTCGAGCCTCTGTAAAATGTTAGGAAAATGTTCGGTGACGGTCCGACCCAAAAGGGTGGGTCGGACATGGGTCGGTCGAGCTCTGTAAACGTTGGGAAAAAGTTCGCACATGGACCGACCCAGAATGGTGGGTCGGACGTGGGTCGGTCAAGGTAAAGTTTACAGACCCGAAGACCACTGGGAGGGTCCGACCCAGTTGTGGGTCGGACGGTGGGTCGGTCGGACCAAAACTTGTAAAAAAAAAAACAGAAATGAATGTGACTTATGTAATTAACCCTAGAGTGTATAATGAAGGTAACCTAGGGTAAGATAGGCATTTAAAACTGTCATACAATCATGTTAAATACTTAGTAAGTTTGAAGTTAAATAAATAATTAACGACATTACTAATGTGTTTAGGATTCTCTCAAGGTGGAAATCCGTCGAGGCAAGGACCAAGGTATGGTTTTCTTGCAGTCTGTTGCCTACGGTTTACCGGCTTGTGTGTTGTGGTTTTCTGTGTGTTTATGACTTTGTAAGATTAAAACCATGTAAAGAGTTTACAGTTGTTAAATATTTATGTTGTTAATTATGACTCTCTCTTCCCATGCGAGTGTCTAACAAGACTTGACCTATATTGTGAATCGTTGTTGTGCTCAATGTTGAACTACTGACATGGGCTAACGGGGGAAGTGAGGAGTCGGTTGTTCCGGCGGCGTGTGAGTATGGGAGTCGATGTTCATAACCGGTTCGATCTCTCTGTATGTTATGGTTAAGTTTCCAATTTGGTTTCTAACCTTCCCTTTAGCTTAACCAAGGCTATTTTACTGACTCACGTCGGGCCACAGGGGCATACTATATGTTTGTTTCGGTGTGCTTGGATCACTATATCCGGGGCACCTTGTGTTAAGTTAACCGTTCAATCAAACGGACGGTAACGAGTTATGTAACGAGCTAAGTATGAGCGTGGCAACATTCTCGAAGCTCTCAATGGGGACTAACTGTGTGGTTCTCTTCCTAAAGGATTTGTATGTGTGTGTGTTATGATGTGTACAATACCCTTGTTATGTTGTATATGTATGTGTTGTGTGTTTAAAAATAAATATCATGTCATCCTGACAATTGGTTGCGCGTATCCGGTAGTTGATGGGCTGCGCGTAGCCATACCAGCAAAGGTGCTGACCCCCTCGGGGGCTCCATATTTTATTGCAGGATGAGGATCGAAGAGGCGGAGTGGCTCTAGGTCCTAGAGAGAGTAGTTTACTTTTGAAGTTTTGGAGTTTAGCCCGGGTTGCGCCTGTGCACCCGTGGCGTATTATACTGTTGGTGACGGTTTACAGTGAATTAAACAGTGAAGGATTTATGTAAATACTCGGTATTATATTGTTATATATATGGTTGTTAGTTCTATGCTCGGGAGTATGATCATCAGACCGGTACGATTGTATTATTCAGCCTTGTTAACCACGTGGGTGGTTGACGGCATTGTAGCACCAATCGTTTAGTTACCGTTTAGTTGTTTATTTCCGCTGCGATTCCAAGTATAGTTATGTGCGTAGTAGGGGTGTTACACCCATACTCAGAGGGAATCAATTGTGGACCAATTGTTAATCCCGCCCGCAGATAGTCAAGGTGACACAGAGGAATGCATGTTCCTAAACTACCCGATGCAACAATGGGTTGGCTCTTTCTACGAAGGCCCATTACAAAACCATAAATAAGCAATTATATCATGAATGAAGGGCAGTAAACACACCATAGTAAATAAGAGTGAAGCATGCAAAGGTCAAAAGCACACATGCGAATCAAAGTCAATTTCGAACTCTAAACATTTGTCCTAACTATCCTCACAAAGCACACTCTAAGGGTGGAGTAGAGTAATCTAAAGGCTTGGAAATGAATCTCTTGAAGGTTCTGAAAGAAGTTATGGATTCCTGACAATTTTGAATGGAGTTCAGTCTTCCTTGACCAAGTTATGAGAAAAACTTACTCAAGTTTTCCCCAGCAGAGTCGCCATTCTGTGGAGGGTGATTTTCGGTATGAGGGGGGGTCAATCTAAATACGGTCTGACTAAAAAGCCTAGATCCTATAATGCCTTCTGTGGAGGGTGAAAACCGTTATTCATGGCGGCCCTCAAAATACCTACTAAATCGTCCGTCTTTCCCAGAAAGCATAATGGGGAGTGCAAGTGTGCACACACCGCTCTCGATGGGCTCCACGCGGACTTATGCCTCTATAAGGCGGAATTGACTAGAGTCGCCACCTAGTTTGACCTAAGGAACTAGGAAGGGAGGAAAAGGGTTCTAAGAACCGTTAATTGACTCTGATGATTTGTTGCCTATGGATAGGACTTATCTGATCATACTAGAGATTCTGCGTGGGTTCGCACTGGGTTACACCCCTTAGAAGTGGCAACGACCACGACTTCGGATTGGTGCCCGAGAAAACCTCAGTCTCCAATTGTCGGGATTGTCTTCTTTCAAAACCTTTTTGAAGAGATTCATTTAAAAGCCAAGGATAAGATTAGGACGAGAATAGAGAAAGAGGGTGGATGAGGCGAGCTTTTCTGCCAAGCTAACGCCAAGAAGAGGAATTGGTGAATTCAGATGAGCATAAAATGAATGAATGAACGAGACTTAGAGTCTAATGGTTTGAAGTTCGGGAGCCGAAGGAGGTTTAAGAGTTTCGAGAGGCATGAAGAACACCTTAGAGAGGGAAAGGGGTCTTTTGTTTGGAATGGGGTCGCACCCTAGATGGGCTGCCTACGTACTCAACTCCCTGTTGAGATCAGACCTTACGTAGTTCAGGTTTTTGGAGATTTGGATTTTTTGGGTTTCGAAGGAAGTAGGGTTTTGACCTTTTGGGTCTTTGAAGGGTCAAAGAGATTTTGTGCATATTGTGAGGTTTGACAGATTGCGGGCTTGTTATGAAGTTTGAGGTGCAAGGGTCTATGAGATGCTCAACTCCGTGAAGCATTTGAATTTTTGAAATGATGAGGTCTGTGAGACATTCGGGTCTATGAGATGGTCGAGGCTTGAAAGGGTTATCAAATTTTGGGAGGTTCATGTTTTTGGGATGTTGAGGGCTTTCGAGGTGTTTGAATTTGATGAGTCAATTGAGATGTTCGAATTTGTAGAACTGTTGAGACATTCGAGTCTATTGAGCTGAGACATTCGGGTCTGTTGAGCTGTTGAGACGCTCGAGTCTGTTGAGCTGAGACGCTCGAGTCTGTTGAGCTGCTGAGACATTCGAGTCTGTTGAGCTGTTGAGACGTTCGAGTCTGTTGAGCTGCTGAGACGTTCGAGTCTGTTGAGCTGCTGAGACGCTCGAGTCTGTTGAGCTGTTGAGACGTTCGTTGAGCTGCTGAGACGTTCGAGTCTGTTGAGCTGCTGAGACCCTCGGAGGTTCAGATGAAGTTCTAAGGAGTTTGGAGTCCCAAGGAGTTTGAGATTTATGATGTTTGGAATTGTTTGGGATTGAAATGAAGTTGGACTGAATTGGGAATGAAAAGAATTTTGAAATGAATTGGATTGAAATTGAGATTAAATCTAATTGAATTAAGAATTGAATTGGGCTTGAATTGAAATGAATCGGGTTAGAATTGAAGTGAAATGGATTGAATTGAATTGAATTGCATCGGGTTCGAATTGAATTGAATCAGGTTTGAATTGAATGAATTGGATTGAATTGAATTGGGCTTTAGAAAATGAGTCAGATTGGGCCTTGAAGAATGGCCGAATTTGGTTTGGAAAAAAGGGCCAGGTTTGGGCTTTGTAAAATGGGCTGGATTGGGCCTTGGTTTAGGCTCTGTAAATGGGCCGGATTGGGCCTTGGTTTGGGCTTGATTTTTGGACCAGATATGGGATAGAGATTTGGGCCAGAATGGGCCTTGTGATTAGGGTCCGATTTAAGATTTGAAATTTGGGCCGAGTTAGGCTTCAAATTGGGCCTCAGCTGGATGATTTGAAGTTGGGATTGACAATGAATTGGAATGAATTTTGAATTGTGTATGAAGAATGTTTGATGAGTGAGTGTGAGAATGATTGCTTTTGAAATATATTTGATGTCAGAAAGATCGATTTGAAGGGTGTTTGATGAATAAGCATGAGAGGGATTGATTTTGAAGAGTGTATGATGTGTGAGTATGAGAAGGATTGATTTTGAAGGATGTTTGATGAGTCAGAAGGATTGTTTTGAAAAGTGTTTGATGAGTATGAGAGATTGATCTTGTAGTGTGTTTGATGAGAGTGTGAGAATGATTGCTTTTGAAATATTTGATGTCAGAAAGATCGATTTGAAGGGTGTTTGATGAATAAGCATGAGAGGGATTGATTTTGAAGAGTGTATGATGTGTGAGTATGAGAAGGATTGATTTTGAAGGATGTTTGATGAGTCAGAAGGATTGTTTTGAAAGAGTGTTTGATGAGTATGAGAGATTGATCTTGTAGTGTGTTTGATGAGAGAGTGTGAGAATGATTGCTTTTGAAATATATTTGATGTCAGAAAGATCGATTTGAAGGGTGTTTGATGAATAAGCATGAGAGGGATTGATTTTGAAGAGTGTATGATGTGTGAGTATGAGAAGGATTGATTTTGAAGGATGTTTGATGAGTCAGAAGGATTGTTTTGAAAGAGTGTTTGATGAGTATGAGAGATTGATCTTGTAGTTTGTTTGATGAGAGAGTGTGAGAGATTGATTTTGAGGAGTATTCGATGAGAGAAATCGATTTGAAATTGACTTTTTGGGCTGAATTTGGAATTGAGTTTTGGGTTTTGAATTGGATTTTTATTGGTTGAAACGAATCATTGATTGTGGGTTTTATTCTGACAATTATGGATCGTTTGGAAAATTTTATAAAGGAAGGGCATTCCCACCGACCAGACTCTACGGCCCGTTTGAGTGAGAAACATCCCCGGACCTAGAAGCTTCTCTAAACTGGACTCGATGTGTCCATAAATAAGTGGGCAAACCTAAAGGCTATTCTATGGCCATCTGTGCTAAGCTAATCTATCAATTTATAAGATGAGAATGACAAATAAAATGTCCAATGTATAGTAGAGCCAGATGTGTATAAACATGCATTCAAAGAATATGTACGAAAGATAGACAGAATAAAAATAATCAAATCAACAAATACACAAAATAATGGAATCCAAAACTATAAGAGATAGCACAAATAATAGACAGATTACAACTCATGATAAGAATTAAAGTGTTGAATTTAGAGAGAGCTGCTATGGGGGGTCGCATCGACGCCGCCTCACTCGAGCTGAAGGAGATCCGAAGAGATACACCAACCGTTTTTCACGTTTGAGGGGAGGCTCCAGTAGTCCTAGCCAAGGTCCAGCTCCTTAGTCCCCAAGCGGTTCCTCGTTCCTCAAGCAATACATACACACCAAACAGACAAGAGACACAAGATTAATTAGTAATGAAATATAAGAGGGTTGAGGTGTGTGCAATGGGATCATACGGCCCCTCTCAATGGGAGGAAAGGGGGCAATCTAATCATCTCCCACACTCCAACCGAGAACATAGAAAAGAGTTTCAAACTGCCAACAAATGCTACGGATTGTAAGATAAATCAAGCATTGGGGTTGCTACTCAAATTAATTCGTCATCTTAGATTATGACTCAAACAAAGTGTAGTATCAAAGATAGGGGTTGTGGGTCATGTGGGATCATACCTAGAAAGGGGTTTACATCATTTCCCTCTAAGATGAAAAATTAACAAGGACCATCCAGCCAATGAATGATTTATCTAAACGATCACAACGTAAGGGCAACTATCACTCAAATCATGTTCTTATCTAAGCGCAAAGGGACAAATACATGCTAGTTTCAAACCAACAGTCAAACCACCGATCAGCGCGCAAGGAGTAATCAAACATAGTCAAATCGTAAGCATAAGAAATCAAAGGGAATTTCCAAACCCAAAGAGTAGTGTGGAGTCCACGGCCCACCAGCACCGTTCATTTTCCAAGTCGACGTGAATCTCAGCCAGAAAGCCCAGCAAGTTGCACCTCAGCCCAAAACATGAGGTCAGGGATGGGTAACATATCAAAGTAAGCCAATAGTGAAACAACAATGTCAGTAGAAGGTTCAAACCAAAACCAAATCTCTTAAAGAGACACATGGGCCCCAATTCACCAAAAGGCCGACAAAAGGGATGGGGGCCGATACATAGCAATCGGATCAAATAACTCACGAAAATAAGGTAAATCAGGCCCGAGAATGGAATGGGCAAATATATTCCACCCAAACATCAACATCAGATGGACCTGGCAGCTTTCGCAAACAGGCAAGCATGGTCACAACCCCATGGAACAGAGAGCAATCGAAGTATAGCCTGCTTCTAAATCCAGATGGGGGATAGAATAGGGTCGAAGAACACAATCCAAAGTAGTGGAATAAATTTCATTGGTTCGCTCAAACAGAAGAAAGGTTGGATCTCGAACAAGCCAAAAGTATCCGCCTCAATTCGCTGCGCCAAGGTTAACTCAGAAAGCAATGAGACCACCCAAAACAAATTATCAAGATAGAGTAGCTTAGATCTCAAGTATCTCAAAATTTTAAACGTAACTTGAGCAATATCAGAGGGGCGCAACAGATTAGTCGTAACCAATCTCACCAACGCAACTGCTAACAAATATGACAGAAAATCACAAGTTGACTCATCGGAGTAACTAGGCCACGTTCGATACCCAATCAGGTGCAGCAAACAACGATACCAGGTGAAGTTCAACAAATCGCAAAGTCCCAATATCTCTCAGGGTATCATAACCAACAAGTTCACAAACTGGATGTTCAATACTCGGCCAAGCACAACAGCGAACATGGCCAGCCAGATTTAACGATAGTAGAACTTAAGAAATCGAGAAATGAGCAAACCCAAACCATCAATCGGTTTCGAAATGATAACAGGAACATACAACTGAAGGGAAGTGTTTACCGAAAATCCCGTAACCCCAGTGCAAAGGGACGTGGGCGTCGGTGATGAATCGAAAACCAACGGGACACCCTAGAATGGCGGCGAAGACACCCAAAGGCCGGAAAGAGTTCTTCACCGCCAGGATTCATGAAGCCTACCCTTCGAACGGAGAAGGCCGGTGCTCCGACGACGGGATGGCTCAAGAGTTAAGCAAAATTCAAAATCCCCGGAGGTGGGTTTCACAGGAAAATACACCAGAGAACGCAAGCGAGAGAGAATGGACCAGTTTTCCATAAGTGTAATCGACATTGGAAAGCAAGTACTTCGGAAAGGGAGAATGGCGAGCTAAGTTCCTCGATTTTCAGCTCGAGAGGGAGATGGGTTCGAAAATGATGGCTTACGAGAGATGGTAACAAATCGAAAATGTTGAGCAAGATGGATCGCTCCCAAAAAATAAGGACGTACGCTTGCTGATTCGGGATGGAGGCCACGGTTGAGGAAGGCAGGTTGAATCGGAAACCAAAAAGAGAGGGTCTGCCTGAGAGAGAATGGACGAAGGTATGCGTGATGATGAAGGATTGTTTATGAAGTAATAGAAAGAGGGATGCTCGAGTGTGATGGCTAGCTCGGTTTTGCCTTCTTTGGTCTGAGAAAATCGAAGGAGGAAGATGATTAATCCAGGGAGGGAGGTCATGGTGGCGGCTTGTTTCGTGGGTTGAAGAAGATCGATGGAGCCAAGGAGAGCAAAAGAAGAATGTCCGAATCAGCAAGTGGCTCCGTCCGCTTTTACGTGTTGACCGCCCCTTAGGGTTTAGATGGTAGGGTTTGGGTGGGCTTCTTGAGGCCATGGGCTGAAAATAGAGTGGGTTTAAGGAATTGGGCTAGGCCAGACTTCAACCAATTGTGGATTGGGTTTGAAAGATGAAAATGAGTGTGTATAATAGAAATGAAATAAAAATACTAATGCCAATAGTAGAATAAAATAAAATATAAGCAAAAGTGGATAGATGAATAAAAATAAATAAAAATAAAATAAGATAAAATAAAATAATTAAATAGAATATAAACAAAACAAATAAGATAGTAAAATAAGTGAATAAACAAAAGGGGACGACCTTGAAACTGGACTGTCGATGGAAATTCATTTTCGAAGAATTGTGTTTTTTTCTGAAATGTTTTGAAAAAGATTATAAAATGATGGTTTCATCTTAGCACGCACGTTAATATGTTTTGAAAAAAGAAAGGCGACGACCCCTCTTATTATTTCGGAATTTGCTTTATGGGGTGAGAATTTTTGGTGTCTACAGATGGCTCCCCTTGATTCAATTCTACAAGCCCTTGTAGAATTGGATCAAGGTTAACGGGGCGCCAAAAATTCTCACAATGGTTTAGTGGTGCATAGGGATGCGACCGTGAGTGTATGAACGTGATTGAAAGTACGAGGACTTATGACGAGCCTCAGTTAGACCTCTTGACATCTAACTCTAGGACTTATGATGAGCCTTGGATACTAACAATAGGGTTGATTTAGGGTGCACGAGGACTTATGACGAGCCTCAACTAGACCTCTTGACATCTAGCTATAGGACTTATGACGAGCCTATAATGCAATTGAAAGTACGAGGACTTATGACGAGCCTCAACTAGACCTCTTGATATCTAGTCATAGGACTTATGACGAGCCTATGATACTAACAATTAGATTGATTGGGGTGCACGAGGACTTATGACGAGCCTCAACTAGACCTCTTGACATCTAGCTATAGGACTTATGACGAGCCTATAATGCAATTGAAAGTACGAGGACTTATGACGAGCCTCAACTAGACCTCTTGACATCTAGTCATAGGACTTATGACGAGCCTATGATACTAACAATTAGGTTGATTGGGTGCATGAGGACTTATGACGAGCCTCAACTAGACCTCTTGACATCTAGCTATAGGACTTATGACGAGCCTATAATGCAATTGAAAGTACGAGGACTTATGACGAGCCTCAACTAGACCTCTTGACATCTAGTCATAGGACTTATGACGAGCCTATGATACTAACAATTAGATTGATTGGGGTGCACGAGGACTTATGACGAGCCTCAACTAGACCTCTTGACATCTAGCTATAGGACTTATGACGAGCCTATAATGCAATTGAAAGTACGAGGACTTATGACGAGCCTCAACTAGACCTCTTGACATCTAGTCATAGGACTTATGACGAGCCTATGATACTAACAATTAGATTGATTGGGGTGCACGAGGACTTATGACGAGCCTCAACTAGACCTCTTGACATCTAGCTATAGGACTTATGACGAGCCTATAATGCAATTGAAAGTACGAGGACTTATGACGAGCCTCAACTAGACCTCTTGACATCTAGTCATAGGACTTATGACGAGCCTATGATACTTTGTGGGGTTGTACGAAACCCGCTGTTTTGAGTGGTTGATTTGAGGATGACTTTGATTGTGGATTGATTTGGGAGTCGGGCGCTCTCTGGTGGGCCGATTGATCCTTCATGAGGGATATGATGGTTGACTGTTTTTTGTTGATGTGGCCCTTGACTTTGTCAGTGTGGGACTTGTGTTTCGATTTTCTTTGACAGTCTCGCCCGATGTGCACTATAGTTTCGGGATCTGGTAGGACTCTTGGCTCTAGAGTGTCGAGATGGCTCCGGTATGGCTCCTGAGTTTTGGTTTTTGTGATTTTGGTCTTTGAGTGGATGGTTTTTTTTTTTGGTGAATGAGTGATTTTACGAATTCGATGGTTTTGATATGGTTGGACGGCTTTGACGCGATAGGATGGCTCCGGTGCGGTCGGATGACTCCGGTATGATTCCTGACTCCATTGTGAGCAACGACTCTGGGATGGTTGGTGGGTTCTGATTCGGTTAAAGATTTCGGGATGGCCGGAGGGTTTTGATCTGTTAAAGATTTTTTGGGTGGTTAGTGGATTTTGCTTTGATTTGGATTTTGAGTCGAATGGTGGGTCGATGTGATTGGTAGGTTTTGATGTGTTCGGATGTGGTAGATAATTTTTGTTGATGAATGGTTTTGGTGCGGCTCCGGGATAGCTCGGGATAGCTCCGGGAAGGGCTACGAGACGGCTCCATCTGGTGATAGCGAGGAAGAAAGGGGAACTTTCGCCTGTGAGGTGGTCGCACCCTGGGCGGGCTGCCTACGTACTCAATTTCGTATTGAGATCAGACCATACGTAGTTCGAAACTGTGTAGGCAAGACCCTGGTGATGAAATGGCTCATGTGTAGTCTTAAGGTCTCTAGGACGGTCTCAATGTTTGAGGATGGCTCTCGCATGGCTCTAGTTTGGTTTTGGATATGGTGTTGATGAGGCGCGATGACGCTGGATGGCTCCGGGAAGATCGTCGTATGGCTCCGGATGTCCTCGGTTTTGATTTCTTTTGATTTTGAGTTGAGCTTCGATAGCGGGAAACTGAAGTCGACCTTCCACGAGACTAGGCATGGTTCTTACCAGTCGGATGTTGAAAATGAAGTGGTTATGATGCATGCAAATGCTAATTGTTAGAAGAGATGCAAAATGCATATGCGTTTTTTGAAGAGAAGGTATGATTCTATCTCTATTACTATGAGGTTTACGAATATAAGACATCTTCGGTTCGGTCTTGAGTGATTGTTGAACTGGAATGTGTGAATCACTTTCCTCTCATGGAGGGATGTGGGTCAATCTCTCGTGAGTATGGCCGTGTGTGCTAATGTCGTGAAGGTACTCTTGATGCTCGGAGCAGTATATTCCTTAGAAATTCTTTTCGAGGTTTTGGACTTTCCGGCCCTTACAAATTCCTCACCTGCAATGGGGTAGGCTGTTCATGATTTGGTGCTTAGATCAAAGAGTCACTCGCACTCGAAAGACCTTGTGGAGTAAGGTCACACTCATTCGCTCACGGTCCCTTTGTCATGTGACGGGACATGTTGATAACAAGTATGAAGCTTATGATTCATGTTTCAGATCCGATACTTTCAGTAAACGCTCATCAACTAACGAGTCAGAGGTCTTTTATTGGGTTATAATGGGGCTGAAGGGTATGATGTATGTCACGTGGGACTGGAGGATTTATTTGGGAATTGTGGAGCTTTTGTGCAATAAAGGATATGTTTCGCCTTCGCCATGGGTGGAATAATTGGACTGGTTTTGATAACCTTTATTTATTTCTACGGGACATCATTGGTCCTTTGGATTTGGAATTCTCCTTCTTGCCTCTTATGGTGTACGGCTTGGACTTTCTTCTCATTTTTGTGTTTTTGGAATTGCATTTGGCTCATTGACCTTCTCAAGCATTTTTTATGTGCTTTGTATTTTGGCTTTCAGCTTCGGAGTTGCCTTGACTCATTGATTTCTTTGACCATTTTTGGTGTTTTGTTCGGTGTTTGGCTTTGGAGTTGTATTGACTCACTGATTTCTTCGAACATTTTTATTGTTTTTTGAAAGATGGTGGGCAGGGACCATGGCTCCGACTCCTTTGAGATCCTCTATTGCATGGGCGAGTAAGTATATGTGGGGTGGCATGTTGTGGAGTTTTTTTTTTTGTAAGAAAGAGTTTTTCACGAAAGGCTCAGAGGGGCTCACTAAGGGATTATGTACAGGGCAGTCAAAGCTTTTTTTTTGGTTTTGTGGAGGTTTTTATTCCTAAGTGCCTCGTCATTCTCATTAGTCAATGATTGTTTTCTTACTACTTCTCGAATCTTTGCATGAATCATAGTTCGTGTCTTGTTATCAACATTGATCTCGCTATGAATTGTGCCTCTCCATGTGCTGAAGGAATGCACAAGTCGCTCATGGTTTTACCTCTATGGACTCGCTCTATCTTCCCTCATCGCTCGATGGATGGTCCAATACCCTCTTTTTGAATTCAAGAGAAAATACCGCTCTTCGCACACTACTCACTTGGTTTGTGGTGCTGATTTTGATGAGACCCTTGTGTTCGTTGACGGGTCGAGAGTTTAGCGGTTCACGCGCTTTATTCAAACAATCAATCAAGGTTTTCGCCAAAGACGTCGTTTCGATACGGGAGTATGAAAGTGCAACTATCTACAATGCAATCTATTGTGGTAATATGGAATTACTATGTATAGGATGCGCGAAATGCTGAAAGTGATGATGAGGATGGTTGAATGAATGTTTTTGTGTTTGTTTTGTTTTTTGATGCAATGCATGAGTGGTAAGGCTACATCTCATCTCGCTTGAGTCGAATTCAGCTCATGGCTCATGAAGCTTATCCCATTACTATCGGCCTTGAAGAGGGTTTAGCTGTTGGGGTCGCTGTCGGGGTAGTGATTCTCAAGTGAGGTCGGCTTGGTGATTGGCTCCTGGATCTTGGGACTTTTAGGGAGTGACAACTCTCGCATGGTGACCCCATGATATGGAAAGGACTGCTTCTTTTCATTTTGGTCACTGATGCACATGGTAGTTCTGTAGTGGAAGAGGCTCGATCTCTTTGATTTTCTGCTATCCCTCTGAAGATCAGGCTTTGGATGTTTAGATATTGGGCTGAAGAGGGATGTGTAGTGGGTGAGAACAGAGCATGCGATTATGCAATTTTTGAGGTGAACAAGACGTGTTTGTTTGACCAATTTGAACTAAACGAGAATGCCTGTAACCTTTTTTGTAATGAATGCAATGCATGCGGTTTGCTTCTCGCTTGGTTGTATTTATTGGTGTGTTTGTTCAGGGGATGCCTTCTGCAGATACCGTGAATTCTCGCCCCATAAAGCAAAGTTAATGAATGATATATAACTGTGAGGAGTCGTTCCTTATTCGTTCTTCTCTTTATTCGTGCATGCCAAAAGAAACCAAGTTTTAGAAAAACAATTTTGAAAACATGTGTTTTCAAGGTGGTGGATTTTCTCAATAGAAATTTCGATGCTCGATCATTCGCAAATAAAATAGGGAGTGGGGAACCCTATACACTTTGATCTAAATTAATTCAAAGGGAATGTGTAAACCTATACATGTAATCTATTCAGAAATGGACAAGAGAGAAAAGAATGCTAGGGGAAAACCTATACATCAATTCTAAAAGTCATTAAAGGGGGGAATTTTGAGCTAAACTCCTTCTGAACTCTTCCGCTTCGTCTTCGGGCTCTTGCTTCGAAGTGGTATTGTGATCATAGAACGGGTTGGTGTTCTTCTAACTCTCAACAGTTTGAACTCGAACAGGTGTTCCTAATCTTCATGTCGCTTGATCCGGGTTAGTACAACTCTAATATTGTATTTGAACGGTTGGTGTTGGTCTTCCTGTCGCTCGGCTAGCTCCACGGGCAGGTGCGCTTCTAGCTTTCGGCTCGATCCGCTAGTTGATCTTCATGTTGCTTCACTTGCTCCGTTGAAGGAATGAGGGATATGTTTGAGAAAGGAAAGGTGGATGATCGAGCACAAAATCATTGTGAAAATCCACCACTGTTATTAAAACACGAAATGATTAGTACGCTCCACAGTAATAACGCTGCTCTTGAAGGTGGGTTGAGCTTCAAAAATAGCAGGTCGCAACATGGGGACTAAATCATTTATTTTGAAATACATTTGTGAAAATCAACTTTGAAAACTATTTTCAAAAACCAATAAGAAACAAAGTTGGTGAAAATGTTGTTTGAAATTCGTTTGTAAAAAAGTAGGTTTTTGAAATGAAATTCATGGGAAGTAGTGTTTGAAAATAATTTGTAAACAATAGATTTTTGAAATTTGTTTTTTGCAAGCTGTTTGATAAAGTTTGTTTTCTGGAAGACTTTGATTGAATCTGGTTTTGAAAACTGTTTTGGAAATAACAATTTTGAAAATCATTGTTTTTTTTAAATCATTTGAAATGGACGACTTTGAAGATGTTTCATTAGAGCAATCGACATGATTCATTTTCTGATTTTTGCTAATTTTTGAAACGTGATCACACATAGATATAAGCGCAAAGTGAAAATCGTGGCTGATTTTATGTGGAGCTGAGTGTGAATGATTGGGATAATCACCTTCCAGGTCAATCAATGCTTCCATACCACCGGGGGAACCGTCGTCCCTTCACTGTTCATCTCTCGGGATTTATCTCTGTTATGCCTTGTGGGGCACGTCGTCAAGAAAGTCCGGAGTGCTTAAGTTCGAAAGGTCAGGATACCCGAAGTGATACAGTCACACGAGCCACGGCCGGGGATTATCACAACATACTCACTTTTCAGGAAACTTGGGGAAGTACTGCATGGGGTCCGGTCTCCCCTCGTCTGCACGATAAGGTGTGTCTAAAGTCCAAATTATTCGCTGACTACGCTATGTCATGTATGGGTATCCGTAAATACGGGATCCTCTATGAATTTGTAGCGCGACATTGGGCTTTAAAGACACCCGTGGTGCAGAGGAATCATGGAGAACTGAGCCCATGCAATCTTCAGGGTAAGACAAAAGGGTGGTCAGACAGGCGGCATACAAGGGGGCAACTACCCATAAAACCCATCCTAGACACTGGATGAGGCAGCTGGACACTGAAGGCTCATAGCTTACTATATGCTGGCTTTGACTCGAAAAGGTGTTTGAAAGGATCCTGAGTCGTTTCAAGGTGTAGACAACTACGGCCATACCACCTCGTGGGTTTACTCCTTAGCTACGAAGGACCCATTGAAATACCCCAAACCTAGTTATGTTGTTTAAACACCTAAATAGGGTGTAACAAGACTAAAAAGAGTCTTAGAAACCTTACTAAACAAATTTAAACATAAGGAAACACAAATGTGCTTTAAAGTCAATAAGAGCTAAAATGTGCTCTAAGCTTGGGATAAACTTGAGTAAGGCCTAATGAGCTTACCAAGACTTCATTTATATACTAACTTATTAAACCAATTACCAAAGAAAACCAAGCTTGAAAACAAGTTAAAACACAAAATGTGCTTTAAGAAGTCTTAAAGCACGTTTTTGAAAAATTGTCTTGTAAATGAGTTTGAATGGCTAAATGTCCATCATTACTCTTAAATATATATGTGTACTATATAGTATCACATTTGGGTGGCTATATTAGTGGGAAATCAAAAATTTCACTTCTATGTGCCTTTATAGGTGAATGTACTTTTATAAGCTAGTTTATAACATATGTTGTATTAAGTATTAAATTGACAAACAAAGACTAAAATGCCCTTATACTAATAAAGGGGGCCGGTTTTTTAAAGTGTGGTGACTCACCACTCTCTAGTTAAGGTAATAGTAATTAAAGCAAACTAAGTAAAACTACTTTTTACTTTATAACATAAATATCTTCTAAAAGCAACTTCTATCTTCATTCTCATTTCTTTCCTTCATTCCCACGGTTTGCAAATACCTCTCTTCTTCCTTCTTCTTTGTTCTCTCTCGGTAATACCACTATCACCATGGAAGTTCCAACTTTGACCACTTGTTAAACCTAGCTCACTTGTCCAAATCAAAAACAAATACCACCAATCTCTTCCCCTCATCAAGCTCTTCATTCCTATCTTCTCAAAACTCCAAGAGCTCCATTTCGGTGCCAAGGTGTTCCACCATTGAAGGAGCTTGAGCTTATATTTTGACATATTATTACTCTCCTTTGCTTCTAGGTAAGGAATCTCAAACAAAAATCAAGTTTCCTCCTTGTTTTTGTCATGTCCGAAAATACACATTGATATAGCTCATTGTGTGACTTTGTTCTAGCTTCATTTCAACTCTTCATGGACTAGGTGGAGTCCTCTCTTGTTGTATATCCAAACTCTCTTCAAAGATCAAGGTAAAACAACTACATTAATGTTTTTGAAACAATGTCAAATTAGGGTTTACAATGAGATGAAGCTTATAGCTTGAATACTCATTATAAAGTTTGTATATTGTTTAGAACTTGTCAAGGAATCAAGTACTCTATTGGTTTCTAAAGGAAACAAGAAAGAAGTGATTTTTCAAAGAGGTAAATCTACTAACCTAATGCTATTTTAATGCCTTAGGAGAAATGAGCTTATAATGCTTATTAAAACTATCTAAAGAGCCAATGGGGAATGACTTAGTGAAGTGTTCCTAAGAGACTAGTAAAGGGCATATGTGTATGTTGAGTGTATTTGCAGGTTAAAGGCATATATATTGTGGAAATTCAGTGTTTATGATTTAAGCACTTTAAGGGCCTAAAGCCATGCATTTTAAGGGCCTAAGTGCCATGCAATTTAAGTTAAGCACTATATTGTGATGTAGTGTAAATTTGGTGAAATTTGTATGAGAGTGTTCTTGGTGATTTGGGTGTTCTTGTGTGTTTAAAGGAGAAGGTAAAGTGTTTAGGCATGGTAATGTTCTAGGGGACCCATGTCAAAATCTAGGTAGGAAGTAAGAAGTTCTAAGTGGTTACATAAGTTTGGTGAGTTAGAAAGTGTAGGAAATGAATAAGGAGTTCAAGATGTTTTAAAGGAATGATGATGAACTAGGAAGTACTCTAGAGTGTAATAGGGACTTAGGCATGATCTTGAGATTTTTGATGTACCAAAGTCATTTTGGACTTAGGTAAAGTTAGGTAAACTTTGGTAAACTAAGGAGAATGTATGAACTTGAAAAAGGATTTGAAGTAATGGTATAAGAAGATAGTTGTGAGAGATGATGCTTGGGAGATGATGTTTAAACAAGGAGAAAGCATTTTGGGATAGTAGTTACCATAGGTGAGAAACACCATCTAGGAACCTAGTATAAAATAACATAAGTTAAGGAATTTTTACAAGGAATAAGTAAATGTTTTAAGGAATTAGAAAATGAGTTTCATGGATGTTGTATGTGGATGTAAGGTTACCAAATGTTGCTAGGAAGCCTTAAGAGGCCTTAGGAGAAGTTTGGTGAAGAATTGGCAAGTTTAGGTAAGTTTAGTAGGCGACCGACCCAGGGGCCGACCCAGTTTGTGGGTCGGTCGAGTCTCTGTAAAAATGTTAGGAAAATGTTCGGTGACGGTCCGACCCAGAAGGGTGGGTCGGACATGGGTCGGTCGAGCCTCTGTAAAACGTTGGGAAAAAGTTCGCACATGGACCGACCCAGAATGGTGGGTCGGACGTGGGTCGGTCAAGGTAAAGTTTATCAGACCCGAAGACCACTGGGAGGGTCCGACCCAGTTGTGGGTCGGACGGTGGGTCGGTCGGACCAAAACTTGTAAAAAAAAAAAACAGAAATGAATGTGACTTATGTAATTAACCCTAGAGTGTATAATGAAGGTAACCTAGGGTAAGATAGGCATTTAAAACATGTCATACAATCATGTTAAATACTTAGTAAGTTTGAAGTTAAATAAATAATTAACCGACATTACTAATGTGTTTAGGATTCTCTCAAGGTGGAAATCCGTCGAGGCAAGGACCAAGGTATGGTTTTCTTGCAGTCTGTTGCCTACGGTTTACACCGGCTTGTGTTTTGTGTGTTTTCTGTGTGTTTATGACTTTGTAAGATTAAACCATGTAAAGAGTTTACAGTTGTTAAATATTATTATGTTGTTAATTATGACTCTCTCTTCCCATGCGAGTGTCTAACAAGACTTGACCTATTATTGTGAATCGTTGTTGTGCTCAATGTTGAACTACTGACATGGCTAACGGGGGAAGTGAGGAGTCGGTCTGTTCCGGCCACGCGTGTGAGTATGGGAGTCGATGTCATAACCGGTTCGATTCTCTCTGTATGTTATGGTTAAGTTTCCAATTTGGTTTCTAACCTTCCCTTTAGCTTAACCAAGGCTATTTTACTGACTCACTCGGGCCACAGGGCATACTATATGTTTGTTTCGGTGTGCTTGGATCACTATATCCGGGGCACCTTGTGTTAGTTAACCGTTCAATCTAAACGGACGGTAACGAGTTATGTAACGAGCTAAGTATGAGCGTGGCAAACATTCTCGAAGCTCTCAATGGGGACTAACTGTGTGGTTCTCTTCCTAAAAGGATTTGTATGTTTGTGATGTGTGTTATGATGTGTACAATACCCTTGTTATGTTGTATATGTATGTGTTGTGTGTTTAAAAATAATATCATGTCATCCTGACAATTGGTTGCGCGTATCCCGGTAGTTGATGGGCTGCGCGTTAGCCATACCAGCAAAGGTGCTGACCCCCTCGGGGGCTCCATATTTTATTGCAGGATGAGGATCGAAGAGGCGGAGTGGCTCTAGGTCCTAGAGAGAGTAGTTTACTTTTGAAGTATTTTGGATGTTAGCCCGGGTTGCGCCTGTGCACCCGTGGCGTATTATATACTTGTTGGTGACGGTTTACAGTGAATTAAACAGTGAAGGATTTATGTAAATACTCGGTATTATATTGTTATATGGTTGTTAGTTCTATGCTCGGGAGTCTGATCATCAGACCGGTACGATTGTATTATTCAGCCTTGTTAACCACGTGGGTGGTTGACGGCATTGTAGCACCAATCGTTTAGTTACCGTTTAGTTGTTTATTTCCGCTGCGATTCCAAGTATAGTTATGTGCGTAGTAGGGGTGTTACACCCATACTCAGAGGGAATCAATTGTGGACCAATTGTTAATCCCGCCCGCAGATAGTCAAGGTGACACAGAGGAATGCATGTTCCTAAACTACCCGATGCAACAATTGGCTCCTTTCTACGAAGGCCCCATTTACAAAACCATAAATAAGCAATTATATCATGAATGAAGGGCAGTAAACACACAATAGTAAATAAGAGTGAAGCATGCAAAGGTCAAAAGCACACATGCGATAATCAAAGTCAATTTCGAACTCTAAACATTTGTCCTAACTATCCTCACAAAGCACACTCTAAGTGTGAGTAGAGTAATCCTAAAGGCTTGGAAATGAATTCTCTTGAAGGTTCTGAAAGAAGTTATGGATTCCTGACAATTTTGAATGGAGTTCAGTCTTCCTTGACCAAGTTTATGAGAAAAACTTACTCAAGTTTTCCCCAGCATCTCTGAGTAATCAACATGTGGAGGGTGATTTTTCGGTATGAGGGGGGTCAAACTAAATACGGTCTGACTAAAAAGCCTAGATCCTATAATGCCATTCTGTGGAGGGTGAAAACCGTTATTCATGGCGGCCCTCAAATACCTACTAAATCGTCCGTCTTTCCCAAAACATAATGGGGAGTGCAAGTGTGCACTACACCCGCTCTCGATGGGCTCCACGCGGACTTATGCCTCTATAAGGCGGAATTGACTAGAGTCGCCACCTAGTTTGACCTAAGGAACTAGGAAGGGAGGAAAAGGGTTCTAAGAACCGTTAATTGACTCTGATGATTTGTTGCCTATGGATAGGACTTATCTGATCATACTAGAGATTCTGCGTGGGTTCGCACTGGGTTACACCCCTTAGAAGTGGCAACGACCACGACTTCGGATTGGTGCCCGAGAAAACCTCAGTCTCCAATTGTCGGGATTGTCTTCTTTCAAAACCTTTTTGAAGAGATTCATTTAAAAGCCAAGGATAAGATTAGGATGAGAATAGAGAAAGAGGGTGGATGAGGCGAGCTTTTCTGCCAAGCTAACGCCAAGAAGAGGAATTGGTGAATTCAGATGAGCATAAAATGAATGAATGAACGAGACTTAGAGTCTAATGGTTTGAAGTTCGTGGGAGCCGAAGGAGGTTTAAGAGTTTCGAGAGGCATGAAGAACACCTTAGAGAGGGAAAGGGGTCTTTTGTTTGGAATGGGGTCGCACCCTAGATGGGCTGCCTACGTACTCAACTCCCTGTTGAGATCAGACCTTACGTAGTTCAGGTTTTTGGAGATTTGGATGTTTTTGGGGTTTCGAAGGAAGTAGGGTTTTGACCTTTTGGGTCTTTGAAGGGTCAAAGAGATTTTGTGGTCATATTGTGAGGTTTGACAGATTGCCGGGCTTGTTATGAAGTTTGAGGTGCAAGGGTCTATGAGATGCTCAACTCCGTGAAGCATTTGAATTTTTGAAATGATGAGGTCTGTGAGACATTCGGGTCTATGAGATGGTCGAGGCTTGAAAGGGTTATCAAATTTTGGGAGGTTCATGTTTTTGGGATGTTGAGGGCTTTCGAGGAGTTTGAATTTGATGAGTCAATTGAGATGTTCGAATTTGTAGAACTGTTGAGACATTCGAGTCTATTGAGCTGCTGAGACATTCGGGTCTGTTGAGCTGTTGAGACGCTCGAGTCTGTTGAGCTGCTGAGACGCTCGAGTCTGTTGAGCTGCTGAGACATTCGAGTCTGTTGAGCTGTTGAGACGTTCGAGTCTGTTGAGCTGCTGAGACGTTCGAGTCTGTTGAGCTGCTGAGACGCTCGAGTCTGTTGAGCTGTTGAGACGTTCAAGTCTATTGAGCTGCTGAGACGTTCGAGTCTGTTGAGCTGCTGAGACCCTCGGAGGTTCAAGATGATTAAGTTCTAAGGAGTTTGGAGTCCCAAGGAGTTTGAGATTTATGATGTTTGGAATTGTTTGGGATTGAAATGAAGTTGGACTGAATTGGGAATGAAAAGAATTTTGAAATGAATTGGATTGAAATTGAGATTAAATCTAATTGAATTAAGAATTGAATTGGGCTTGAATTGAAATGAATCGGGTTAGAATTGAAGTGAAATGGATTGAATTGAATTGAATTGCATCGGGTTCGAATTGAATTGAATCAGGTTTGAATTGAAATGAATTGGATTGAATTGAATTGGGCTTTAGAAAATGAGTCAGATTGGGCCTTGAAGAATGGCCGAATTTGGTTTGGAAAAAAGGGCCAGGTTTGGGCTTTGTAAAATGGGCTGGATTGGGCCTTGGTTTAGGCTCTGTAAAATGGGCCGGATTGGGCCTTGGTTTGGGCTTGATTTTTGGACCAGATATGGGATAGAGATTTGGGCCAGAATGGGCCTTGTGATTAGGGTCCGATTTAAGATTTGAAATTTGGGCCGAGTTAGGCTTCAAATTGGGCCTCAGCTGGATGATTTGAAGTTGGGATTGACAATGAATTGGAATGAATTTTGAATTGTGTATGAAGAATGTTTGATGAGTGAGTGTGAGAATGATTGCTTTTGAAATATATTTGATGTCAGAAAGATCGATTTGAAGGGTGTTTGATGAATAAGCATGAGAGGGATTGATTTTGAAGAGTGTATGATGTGTGAGTATGAGAAGGATTGATTTTGAAGGATGTTTGATGAGTCAGAAGGATTGTTTTGAAAGTGTTTGATGAGTATGAGAGATTGATCTTGTAGTGTGTTTGATGAGAGAGTGTGAGAATGATTGCTTTTGAAATATATTTGATGTCAGAAAGATCGATTTGAAGGGTGTTTGATGAATAAGCATGAGAGGGATTGATTTTGAAGAGTGTATGATGTGTGAGTATGAGAAGGATTGATTTTGAAGGATGTTTGATGAGTCAGAAGGATTGTTTTGAAAGAGTGTTTGATGAGTATGAGAGATTGATCTTGTAGTGTGTTTGATGAGAGAGTGTGAGAATGATTGCTTTTGAAATATATTTGATGTCAGAAAGATCGATTTGAAGGGTGTTTGATGAATAAGCATGAGAGGGATTGATTTTGAAGAGTGTATGATGTGTGAGTATGAGAAGGATTGATTTTGAAGGATGTTTGATGAGTCAGAAGGATTGTTTTGAAAGAGTGTTTGATGAGTATGAGAGATTGATCTTGTAGTTTGTTTGATGAGAGAGTGTGAGAGATTGATTTTGAGGAGTATTCGATGAGAGAAATCGATTTGAAATTGACTTTTTGGGCTGAATTTGGAATTGAGTTTTGGGTTTTGAATTGGATTTTTATTGGTTGAAACGAATCATTGATTGTGGGTTTTATTCTGACAATTATGGATTGTTTGGAAAATTTTATAAAGGAAGGGCATTCCACCGACCAGACTCTACGGCCCGTTTGAGTGAGAAACATCCCCGGACCTAGAAGCTTCTCTAAACTGGACTCGATGTGTCCATAAATAAGTGGGCAAACCTAAAGGCTATTCTATGGCCATCTGTGCTAAGCTAATCTATCAATTTATAAGATGAGAATGACAAATAAAAGTCCAATGTATAGTAGAGCCAGATGTGTATAAACATGCATTCAAAGAATATGTACGAAAGATAGACAGAATAAAAATAATCAAATCAACAAATACACAAAATAATGGAATCCAAAACTATAAGAGATAGCACAAATAATAGACAGATTACAACTCATGATAAGAATTAAAGTGTTGAATTTAGAGAGAGCTGCTATGGGGGGTCGCATCGACGCCGCCTCACTCGAGCTGAAGGAGATCCGAAGAGATACACCAACCGTTTTTCACGTTTGAGGGGAGGCTCCAGTAGTCCTAGCCAAGGTCCAGCTCCTTAGTCCCCAAGCGGTTCCTCGTTCCTCAAGCAATACGTACATGCCATGGAACACAGACAAAGAGACACAAGATTAATTAGTAATGAAATATAAGAGGGTTGAGGTGTGTGCAATGGGATCATACGGCCCCTCTCAATGGGAGGAAAGGGGGCAATCTAATCATCTCCCACACTCCAACCGAGAACATAGAAAAGAGTTTCAAACTGCCAACAAATGCTACGGATTGTAAGATAAATCAAGCATTGGGGTTGCTACTCAAATTAATTCGTCATCTTAGATTATGACTCAAACAAAGTGTAGTATCAAAGATAGGGGTTGTGGGTCATGTGGGATCATACCTAGAAAGGGGTTTACATCATTTCCCTCTAAGATGAAAAATTAACAAGGACCATCCAGCCAATGAATGATTTATCTAAACGATCACAACGTAAGGGCAACTATCACTCAAATCATGTTCTTATCTAAGCGCAAAGGGACAAATACATGCTAGTTTCAAACCAACAGTCAAACCACCGATCAGCGCGCAAGGAGTAATCAAACATAGTCAAATCGTAAGCATAAGAAATCAAAGGGAATTTCCAAACCCAAAGAGTAGTGTGGAGTCCACGGCCCACCAGCACCGTTCATTTTCCAAGTCGACGTGAATCTCAGCCAGAAAGCCCAGCGCAAGTTGCACCTCAGCCCAAAACATGAGGTCAGGGATGGGTAACATATCAAAGTAAGCCAATAGTGAAACAACAATGTCAGTAGAAGGTTCAAACCAAAACCAAATCTCTTAAAGAGACACATGGGCCCCAATTCACCAAAAGGCCGACAAAAGGGATGGGGGCCGATACATAGCAATCGGATCAAATAACTCACGAAAATAAGGTAAATCAGGCCCGAGAATGGAATGGGCAAATATATTCCACCCAAACATCAACATCAGATGGACCTGGCAGCTTTCGCAAACAGGCAAGCATGGTCACAACCCCATGGAACAGAGAGCAATCGAAGTATAGCCTGCTTCTAAATCCAGATGGGGGATAGAATAGGGTCGAAGAACACAATCCAAAGTAGTGGAATAAATTTCATTGGTTCGCTCAAACAGAAGAAAGGTTGGATCTCGAACAAGCCAAAAGTATCCGCCTCAATTCGCTGCGCCAAGGTTAACTCAGAAAGCAATGAGACCACCCAAAACAAATTATCAAGATAGAGTAGCTTAGATCTCAAGTATCTCAAAATTTTAAACGTAACTTGAGCAATATCAGAGGGGCGCAACAGATTAGTCGTAACCAATCTCACCAACGCAACTGCTAACAAATATGACAGAAAATCACAAGTTGACTCATCGGAGTAACTAGGCCACGTTCGATACCCAATCAGGTGCAGCAAACAACGATACCAGGTGAAGTTCAACAAATCGCAAAGTCCCAATATCTCCAGGGTATCATAACCAACAAGTTCACAAACTGGATGTTCAATACTCGGCCAAGCACAACAGCGAACATGGCCAGCCAGATTTAACGATAGTAGAACTTAAGAAATCGAGAAATGAGCAAACCCAAACCATCAATCGGTTTCGAAATGATAACAGGAACATACAACTGAAGGGAAGTGTTTACCGAAAATCCCGTAACCCGACAGTGCAAAGGGACGTGGGCGTCGGTGATGAATCGAAAACCAACGGGACACCCTAGAATGGCGGCGAAGACACCCAAAGGCCGGAAAGAGTTCTTCACCGCCAGGATTCATGAAGCCTACCCTTCGAACGGAGAAGGCCGGTGCTCCGACGACGGGATGGCTCAAGAGTTAAGCAAAATTCAAAATCCCCGCAAGAGGTGGGTTTCACAGGAAAATACACCAGAGAACGCAAGCGAGAGAGAATGGACCAGTTTTCCATAAGTGTAATCGACATTGGAAAGCAAGTACTTCGGAAAAGGGAGAATGGCAGCTAAGTTCCTCGATTTTCAGCTCGAGAGGGAGATGGGTTCGAAAATGATGGCTTACGAGAGATGGTAACAAATCGAAAATGTTGAGCAAGATGGATCGCTCCCAAAAAAATAAGGACGTACGCTTGCTGATTCGGGATGGAGGCCACGGTTGAGGAAGGCAGGTTGAATCGGAAACCAAAAAGAGAGGGTCTGCCTGAGAGAGAATGGACGAAGGTATGCGTGATGATGAAGGATTGTTTATGAAGTAATAAACGAGAGGGATGCTCGAGTGTGATGGCTAGCTCGGTTTTGCCTTCTTTGGTCTGAGAAAATCGAAGGAGGAAGATGATTAATCCAGGGAGGGAGGTCATGGTGGCGGCTTGTTTCGTGGGTTGAAGAAGATCGATGGAGCCAAGGAGAGCAAAAGAAGAATGTCCGAATCAGCAAGTGGCTCCGTCCGCTTTTACGTGTTGACCGCCCCTTAGGGTTTAGATGGTAGGGTTTGGGTGGGCTTCTTGAGGCCATGGGCTGAAAATAGAGTGGGTTTAAGGAATTGGGCTAGGCCAGACTTCAACCAATTGTGGATTGGGTTTGAAAGATGAAAATGAGTGTGTATAATAGAAATGAAAATAAAAATACTAATGCCAATAGTAGAATAAAATAAAATATAAGCAAAAGTGGATAGATGAATAAAAATAAAATAAAAATAAAATAAGATAAAATAAAATAATTAAATAGAATATAAACAAAACAAAATAAGATAGTAAAATAAGTGAATAAACAAAAGGGGACGACCTTGAAACTGGACTGTCGATGGAAATTCATTTTCGAAGAATTGTGTTTTTTTCTGAAATGTTTTGAAAAAGATTATAAAATGATGGTTTCATCTTAGCACGCACGTTAATATGTTTTAAAAAAAGAAAGGCGACGACCCCTCTTATTATTTCGGAATTTGCTTTATGGGGTGAGAATTTTTGGTGTCTACAGATGGCTCCCCTTGATTCAATTCTACAAGCCCTTGTAGAATTGGATCAAGGTTAACGGGGCGCCAAAAATTCTCACAATGGTTTAGTGGTGCATAGGGATGCGACCGTGAGTGTATGAACGTGATTGAAAGTACGAGGACTTATGACGAGCCTCAGTTAGACCTCTTGACATCTAACTCTAGGACTTATGATGAGCCTTGGATACTAACAATAGGGTTGATTTAGGGTGCACGAGGACTTATGACGAGCCTCAACTAGACCTCTTGACATCTAGCTATAGGACTTATGACGAGCCTATAATGCAATTGAAAGTACGAGGACTTATGACGAGCCTCAACTAGACCTCTTGATATCTAGTCATAGGACTTATGACGAGCCTATGATACTAACAATTAGATTGATTGGGGTGCACGAGGACTTATGACGAGCCTCAACTAGACCTCTTGACATCTAGCTATAGGACTTATGACGAGCCTATAATGCAATTGAAAGTACGAGGACTTATGACGAGCCTCAACTAGACCTCTTGACATCTAGTCATAGGACTTATGACGAGCCTATGATACTAACAATTAGGTTGATTGGGTGCATGAGGACTTATGACGAGCCTCAACTAGACCTCTTGACATCTAGCTATAGGACTTATGACGAGCCTATAATGCAATTGAAAGTACGAGGACTTATGACGAGCCTCAACTAGACCTCTTGACATCTAGTCATAGGACTTATGACGAGCCTATGATACTAACAATTAGATTGATTGGGGTGCACGAGGACTTATGACGAGCCTCAACTAGACCTCTTGACATCTAGATAGGACTTATGACGAGCCTATAATGCAATTGAAAGTACGAGGACTTATGACGAGCCTCAACTAGACCTCTTGACATCTAGTCATAGGACTTATGACGAGCCTATGATACTAACAATTAGATTGATTGGGGTGCACGAGGACTTATGACGAGCCTCAACTAGACCTCTTGACATCTAGCTATAGGACTTATGACGAGCCTATAATGCAATTGAAAGTACGAGGACTTATGACGAGCCTCAACTAGACCTCTTGACATCTAGTCATAGGACTTATGACGAGCCTATGATACTTTGTGGGGTTGTACGAAACCCGCTGTTTTGAGTGGTTGATTTGAGGATGACTTTGATTGTGGATTGATTTGGGAGTCGGGCGCTCTCTGGTGGGCCGATTGATCCTTCATGAGGGATATGATGGTTGACTGTTTTTTGTTGATGTGGCCCTTGACTTTGTCAGTGTGGGATTGTGTTCGATTTTACTTTGACAGTCTCGCCCGATGTGCACTATAGTTTCGGGATCTGGTAGGACTCTTGGCTCTAGAGTGTCGAGATGGCTCCGGTATGGCTCCTGAGTTTTGGTTTTTGTGATTTTGTGATTGGTCTTTGAGTGGATGGTTTTTTTTTTTGGTGAATGAGTGATTTTACGAATTCGATGGTTTTGATATGGTTGGACGGCTTTGACGCGATAGGATGGCTCCGGTGCGGTCGGATGACTCCGGTATGATTCCTGACTCCATTGTGAGCAACGACTCTGGGATGGTTGGTGGGTTCTGATTCGGTTAAAGATTTCGGGATGGCCGGAGGGTTTTGATCTATTAAAGATTTTTTGGGTGGTTAGTGGATTTTGCTTTGATTTGGATTTTGAGTCGAATGGTGGGTCGATGTGATTGGTAGGTTTTGATGTGTTCGGATGTGGTAGATAATTTTGTTGATGAATGGTTTTGGTGCGGCTCCGGGATAGCTCGGGATAGCTCCGGGAAGGGCTACGAGACGGCTCCATCTGGTGATAGCGAAAGAAAGGGGAACTTTGCCTGTGAGGTGGTCGCACCCTGGGTGGGCTGCCTACGTACTCAATTTCGTATTGAGATCAGACCATACGTAGTTCGAAACTGTGTAGGCAAGACCCTGGTGATGAAATGGCTCATGTGTAGTCTTAAGGTCTCTAGGACGGTCTCAATGTTTGAGGATGGCTCTCGCATGGCTCTAGTTTGGTTTTGGATATGGTGTTGATGAGGCGCGATGACGCTGGATGGCTCCGGAAGATCGTCGTATGGCTCCGGATGTCCTCGGTTTTGATTTCTTTTGATTTTGAGTTGAGCTTCGATAGCGGGAAACTGAAGTCGACCTTCCACGAGACTAGGCATGGTTCTTACCAGTCGATGTTGAAAATGAAGTGGTTATGATGCATGCAAATGCTAATTGTTAGAAGAGATGCAAAATGCATATGCGTTTTTGAAGAGAAGGTATGATTCTATCTCTATTACTATGAGGTTTACGAATATAAGACATCTTCGGTTCGGTCTTGAGTGATTGTTGAACTGGAATGTGTGAATCACTTTCCTCTCATGGAGGGATGTGGGTCAATCTCTCGTGAGTATGGCCGTGTGTGCTAATGTCGTGAAGGTACTCTTGATGCTCGGAGCAGTATTTTCCTTAGAAATTCTTTTCGAGGTTTTGGACTTTCCGGCCCTTACAAATTCCTCACCTGCAATGGGGTAGGCTGTTCATGATTTGGTGCTTAGATCAAAGAGTCACTCGCACTCGAAAGACCTTGTGGAGTAAGGTCACACTCATTCGCTCACGGTCCCTTTGTCATGTGACGGGACATGTTGATAACAAGTATGAAGCTTATGATTCATGTTTCAGATCCGATACTTTCAGTAAACGCTCATCAACTAACGAGTCAGAGGTCTTTTATTGGGTTATAATGGGGCTGAAGGGTATGATGTATGTCACGTGGGACTGGAGGATTTATTTGGGAATTGTGGAGCTTTTGTGCAATAAAGGATATGTTTCGCCTTCGCCATGGGTGGAATAATTGGACTGGTTTTGATAACCTTTATTTATTTCTACGGGACATCATTGGTCCTTTGGATTTGGAATTCTCCTTCTTGCCTCTTATGGTGTACGGCTTGGACTTTCTTCTCATTTTTGTGTTTTTGGAATTGCATTTGGCTCATTGACCTTCTCAAGCATTTTTTATGTTTTGTATTTTGGCTTTCAGCTTCGGAGTTGCCTTGACTCATTGATTTCTTTGACCATTTTTGGTGTTTGTTCGGTGTTTGGCTTTGGAGTTGTATTGACTCACTGATTTCTTCGAACATTTTTATTGTTTTTGTGAAAGATGGTGGGGAGGGACCATGGCTCCGACTCCTTTGAGATCCTCTATTGCATGGGCGAGTAAGTATATGTGGGGTGGCATGTTGTGGAGTTTTTTTTTGTAAGAAAGAGTTTTTCACGAAAGGCTCAGAGGGCTCACTAAGGGATTATGTACAGGGCAGTCAAAGCTTTTTTTTTGGTTTTGTGGAGGTTTTTATTCCTAAGTGCCTCGTCATTCTCATTAGTCAATGATTGTTTTCTTACTACTTCTCGAATCTTTGCATGAATCATAGTTCGTGTCTTGTTATCAACATTGATCTCGCTATGAATTGTGCCTCTCCATGTGCTGAAGGAATGCACAAGTCGCTCATGGTTTTACCTCTATGGACTCGCTCTATCTTCCCTCATCGCTCGATGGATGGTCCAATACCCTCTTTTTGAATTCAAGAGAAAATACCGCTCTTCGCACACTACTCACTTGGTTTGTGGTGCTGATTTTGATGAGACCCTTGTGTTCGTTGACGGGTCGAGAGTTTAGCGGTTCACGCGCTTTATTCAAACAATCAATCAAGGTTTTCGCCAAAGACGTCGTTTCGATACGGGAGTATGAAAGTGCAACTATCTACAATGCAATCTATTGTGGTAATATGGAATTACTATGTATAGGATGCGCGAAATGCTGAAAGTGATGATGAGGATGGTTGAATGAATGTTTTTTTTTGTTTTGTTTTTTGATGCAATGCATGAGTGGTAAGGCTACATCTCATCTCGCTTGAGTCGAATTCAGCTCATGGCTCATGAAGCTTATCCCATTACTATCGGCCTTGAAGAGGGTTTAGCTGTTGGGGTCGCTGTGTCGGGGTAGTGATTCTCAAGTGAGGTCGGCTTGGTGATTGGCTCCTGGATCTTGGGACTTTTAGGGAGTGACAACTCTCGCATGGTGACCCCATGATATGGAAAGGACTGCTTCTTTTCATTTTGGTCACTGATGCACATGGTAGTTCTGTAGTGGAAGAGGCTCGATCTCTTTGATTTTCTGCTATCCCTCTGAAGATCAGGCTTTGGATGTTTAGATATTGGGCTGAAGAGGGATGTGTAGTGGGTGAGAACAGAGCATGCGATTATGCAATTTTTGAGGTGAACAAGACGTGTTTGTTTGACCAATTTGAACTAAACGAGAATGCCTGTAACCTTTTTTGTAATGAATGCAATGCATGCGGTTTGCTTCTCGCTTGGTTGTATTTATTGGTGTGTTTGTTCAGGGGATGCCTTCTGCAGATACCGTGAATTCTCGCCCCATAAAGCAAAGTTAATGAATGATATATAACTGTGAGGAGTCGTTCCTTATTCGTTCTTCTCTTTATTCGTGCATGCCAAAAGAAACCAAGTTTTAGAAAAACAATTTTGAAAACATGTGTTTTCAAGGTGGTGGATTTTCTCAATAGAAATTTCGATGCTCGATCATTCGCAAATAAAATAGGGAGTGGGGAACCCTATACACTTTGATCTAAATTAATTCAAAGGGAATGTGTAAACCTATACATGTAATCTATTCAGAAATGGACAAGAGAGAAAAGAATGCTAGGGGAAAACCTATACATCAATTCTAAAAGTCATTAAAGGGGGGAATTTTGAGCTAAACTCCTTCTGAACTCTTCCGCTTCGTCTTCGGGCTCTTGCTTCGAAGTGGTATTGTGATCATACAGAACGGGTTGGTGTTCTTCTAACTCTCAACAGTTTGAACTCGAACAGGTGTTCCTAATCTTCATGTCGCTTGATCCGGGTTAGTACAACTCTAATATTGTATTTGAACGGTTGGTGTTGGTCTTCCTGTCGCTCGGCTAGCTCCACGGGCAGGTGCGCTTCTAGCTTTCGGCTCGATCCGCTAGTTGATCTTCATGTTGCTTCACTTGCTCCGTTGAAGGAATGAGGGATATGTTTGAGAAAGGAAAGGTGGATGATCGAGCACAAAATCATTGTGAAAATCCACCACTGTTAAAAACACGAAATGATTAGTACGCTCCACAGTAATAACCGCTGCTCTTGAAGGTGGGTTGAGCTTCAAAAATAGCAGGTCGCAACATGGGGACTAAATCATTTATTTTGAAATACATTTGTGAAAATCAACTTTGAAAACTATTTTCAAAAACCAATAAGAAACAAAGTTGGTGAAAAATGTTGTTTGAAATTCGTTTGTAAAAAAGTAGGTTTTTGAAATGAAATTCATGGGAAGTAGTGTTTGAAAATAATTTGTAAACAATAGATTTTTGAAATTTGTTTTTTGCAAGCTGTTTGATAAAGTTTGTTTTCTGGAAGACTTTGATTGAATCTGGTTTTGAAAACTGTTTTGGAAATAACAATTTTGAAAATCATTTTTTTTTTAAATCATTTGAAATGGACGACTTTGAAGATGTTTCATTAGAGCAATCGACATGATTCATTTTCTGATTTTTGCTAATTTTTGAAACGTGATCACACATAGATATAAGCGCAAAGTGAAAATCGTGGCTGATTTTATGTGGAGCTGAGTGTGAATGATTGGGATAATCACCTTCCAGGTCAATCAATGCTTCCATACCACCGGGGGAACCGTCGTCCCTTCACTGTTCATCTCTCGGGATTTATCTCTGTTATGCCTTGTGGGGCACGTCGTCAAGAAAGTCCGGAGTGCTTAAGTTCGAAAGGTCAGGATACCCGAAGTGATACAGTCACACGAGCCACGGCCGGGGATTATCACAACATACTCACTTTTCAGGAAACTTGGGGAAGTACTGCATGGGGTCCGGTCTCCCCTCGTCTGCACGATAAGGTGTGTCTAAAGTCCAAATTATTCGCTGACTACGCTATGTCATGTATGGGTATCCGTAAATACGGGATCCTCTATGAATTTGTAGCGCGACATTGGGCTTTAAAGACACCCGTGGTGCAGAGGAATCATGGAGAATGAGCCCATGCAATCTTCAGGGTAAGACAAAAGGGTGGTCAGACAGGCGGCATACAAGGGGGCAACTACCCATAAAACCCATCCTAGACACTGGATGAGGCAGCTGGACACTGAATGCTCATAGCTTACTATATGCTGGCTTTGACTCGAAAAGGTGTTTGAAAGGATCCTGAGTCGTTTCAAGGTGTAGACAACTACGGCCATACCACTCGTGGGTTTACTCCTTAGCTACGAAGGACCCATACTCAGAGGAATCAATTGTGGACCAATTGTTAATCCCGCCCGCAGATAGTCAAGGTGACACAGAGGAATGCATGTTCCTAAACTACCCGATGCAACAATGGGTTGGCTCCTTTCTACGAAGGCCCCATTTACAAAACCATAAATAAGCAATTATATCATGAATGAAGGGCAGTAAACACACAATAGTAAATAAGAGTGAAGCATGCAAAGGTCAAAAGCACACATGCGATAATCAAAGTCAATTTCGAACTCTAAACATTTGTCCTAACTATCCTCACAAAGCACACTCTAAGTGTGGAGTAGAGTAATCCTAAAGGCTTGGAAATGAATCTCTTGAAGGTTCTGAAAGAAGTTATGGATTCCTGACAATTTTGAATGGAGTTCAGTCTTCCTTGACCAAGTTTATGAGAAAAACTTACTCAAGTTTTCCCCAGCAGAGTCGCCATTCTGTGGAGGGTGATTTTTCGGTATGAGGGGGGTCAATCTAAATACGGTCTGACTAAAAAGCCTAGATCCTATAATGCCATTCTGTGGAGGGTGAAAACCGTTATTCATGGCGGCCCTCAAATACCTACTAAATCGTCCGTCTTTCCCAGAAAGCATAATGGGGAGTGCAAGTGTGCACTACACCCCTCTCGATGGGCTCCACGCGGACTTATGCCTCTATAAGGCGGAATTGACTAGAGTCGCCACCTAGTTTGACCTAAGGAACTAGGAAGGGAGGAAAAGGGTTCTAAGAACCGTTAATTGACTCTGATGATTTGTTGCCTATGGATAGGACTTATCTGATCATACTAGAGATTCTACGTGGGTTCGCACTGGGTTACACCCCTTAGAAGTGGCAACGACCACGACTTCGGATTGGTGCCCGAGAAAACCTCAGTCTCCAATTGTCGGGATTGTCTTCTTTCAAAACCTTTTTGAAGAGATTCATTTAAAAGCCAAGGATAAGATTAGGACGAGAATAGAGAAAGAGGGTGGATGAGGCGAGCTTTTCTGCCAAGCTAACGCCAAGAAGAGGAATTGGTGAATTCAGATGAGCATAAAATGAATGAATGAACGAGACTTAGAGTCTAATGGTTTGAAGTTCGTGGGAGCCGAAGGAGGTTTAAGAGTTTCGAGAGGCATGAAGAACACCTTAGAGAGGGAAAGGGGTCTTTTGTTTGGAATGGGGTCGCACCCTAGATGGGCTGCCTACGTACTCAACTCCCTGTTGAGATCAGACCTTACGTAGTTCAGGTTTTTGGAGATTTGGATGTTTTTGGGGTTTCGAAGGAAGTAGGGTTTGACCTTTTGGGTCTTTGAAGGGTCAAAGAGATTTTGTGGTCATATTGTGAGGTTTGACAGATTGCCGGGCTTGTTATGAAGTTTGAGGTGCAAGGGTCTATGAGATGCTCAACTCCGTGAAGCATTTGAATTTTTGAAATGATGAGGTCTGTGAGACATTCGGGTCTATGAGATGGTCGAGGCTTGAAAGGGTTATCAAATTTTGGGAGGTTCATGTTTTGGGTGAGGGCTTTCGAGGTGTTTGAATTTGATGAGTCAATTGAGATGTTCGAATTTGTAGAACTGTTGAGACATTCGAGTCTATTGAGCTGCTGAGACATTCGGGTCTGTTGAGCTGTTGAGACGCTCGAGTCTGTTGAGCTGCTGAGACGCTCGAGTCTGTTGAGCTGCTGAGACATTCGAGTCTGTTGAGCTGTTGAGACGTTCGAGTCTGTTGAGCTGCTGAGACGCTCGAGTCTGTTGAGCTGCTGAGACGTTCGAGTCTGTTGAGCTGCTGAGACGCTCGAGTCTGTTGAGCTGTTGAGACCCTCGGAGGTTCGAGATGCTTAAGTTCTAAGGAGTTTGGAGTCCCAAGGAGTTTGAGATTTATGATGTTTGGAATTGTTTGGGATTGAAATGAAGTTGGACTGAATTGGGAATGAAAAGAATTTTGAAATGAATTGGATTGAAATTGAGATTAAATCTAATTGAATTAAGAATTGAATTGGGCTTGAATTGAAATGAATCGGGTTAGAATTGAAGTGAAATGGATTGAATTGAATTGAATTGCATCGGGTTCGAATTGAATTGAATCAGGTTTGAATTGAAATGAATTGGATTGAATTGAATTGGGCTTTAGAAAATGAGTCAGATTGGGCCTTGAAGAATGGCCGAATTTGGTTTGGAAAAAAGGGCCAGGTTTGGGCTTTGTAAAATGGGCTGGATTGGGCCTTGGTTTAGGCTCTGTAAAATGGGCCGGATTGGGCCTTGGTTTGGGCTTGATTTTTGGACCTATATAGAGATTTGGGCCAGAATGGGCCTTGTGATTAGGGTCCGATTTAAGATTTGAAATTTGGGCCGAGTTAGGCTTCAAATTGGGCCTCAGCTGGATGATTTGAAGTTGGGATTGACAATGAATTGGAATGAATTTTGAATTGTGTATGAAGAATGTTTGATGAGTGAGTGTGAGAATGATTGCTTTTGAAATATATTTGATGTCAGAAAGATCGATTTGAAGGGTGTTTGATGAATAAGCATGAGAGGGATTGATTTTGAAGAGTGTATGATGTGTGAGTATGAGAAGGATTGATTTTGAAGGATGTTTGATGAGTCAGAAGGATTGTTTTGAAAGAGTGTTTGATGAGTATGAGAGATTGATCTTGTAGTGTGTTTGATGAGAGAGTGTGAGAATGATTGCTTTTGAAATATATTTGATGTCAGAAAGATCGATTTGAAGGGTGTTTGATGAATAAGCATGAGAGGGATTGATTTTGAAGAGTGTATGATGTGTGAGTATGAGAAGGATTGATTTTGAAGGATGTTTGATGAGTCAGAAGGATTGTTTTGAAAGAGTGTTTGATGAGTATGAGAGATTGATCTTGTAGTGTGTTTGATGAGAGAGTGTGAGAATGATTGCTTTTGAAATATATTTGATGTCAGAAAGATCGATTTGAAGGGTGTTTGATGAATAAGCATGAGAGGGATTGATTTTGAAGAGTGTATGATGTGTGAGTATGAGAAGGATTGATTTTGAAGGATGTTTGATGAGTCAGAAGGATTGTTTTGAAAGAGTGTTTGATGAGTATGAGAGATTGATCTTGTAGTTTGTTTGATGAGAGAGTGTGAGAGATTGATTTTGAGGAGTATTCGATGAGAGAAATCGATTTGAAATTGACTTTTTGGGCTGAATTTGGAATTGAGTTTTGGGTTTTGAATTGGATTTTTATTGGTTGAAACGAATCATTGATTGTGGGTTTTATTCTGACAATTATGGATTGTTTGGAAAATTTTATAAAGGAAGGGCATTCCCACCGACCAGACTCTACGGCCCGTTTGAGTGAGAAACATCCCCGGACCTAGAAGCTTCTCTAAACTGGACTCGATGTGTCCATAAATAAGTGGGCAAACCTAAAGGCTATTCTATGGCCATCTGTGCTAAGCTAATCTATCAATTTATAAGATGAGAATGACAAATAAAACGTCCAATGTATAGTAGAGCCAGATGTGTATAAACATGCATTCAAAGAATATGTACGAAAGATAGACAGAATAAAAATCAAATCAACAAATACACAAAATAATGGAATCCAAAACTATAAGAGATAGCACAAATAATAGACAGATTACAACTCATGATAAGAATTAAAGTGTTGAATTTAGAGAGAGCTGCTATGGGGGGTCGCATCGACGCCGCCTCACTCGAGCTGAAGGAGATCCGAAGAGATACACCAACCGTTTTTCACGTTTGAGGGGAGGCTCCAGTAGTCCTAGCCAAGGTCCAGCTCCTTAGTCCCCAAGCGGTTCCTCGTTCCTCAAGCAATACGTACATGCCATGGAACACAGACAAAGAGACACAAGATTAATTAGTAATGAAATATAAGAGGGTTGAGGTGTGTGCAATGGGATCATACGGCCCCTCTCAATGGGAGGAAAGGGGGCAATCTAATCATCTCCCACACTCCAACCGAGAACATAGAAAAGAGTTTCAAACTGCCAACAAATGCTACGGATTGTAAGATAAATCAAGCATTGGGGTTGCTACTCAAATTAATTCGTCATCTTAGATTATGACTCAAACAAAGTGTAGTATCAAAGATAGGGGTTGTGGGTCATGTGGGATCATACCTAGAAAGGGGTTTACATCATTTCCCTCTAAGATGAAAATTAACAAGGACCATCCAGCCAATGAATGATTTATCTAAACGATCACAACGTAAGGGCAACTATCACTCAAATCATGTTCTTATCTAAGCGCAAAGGGACAAATACATGCTAGTTTCAAACCAACAGTCAAACCACCGATCAGCGCGCAAGGAGTAATCAAACATAGTCAAATCGTAAGCATAAGAAATCAAAGGGAATTTCCAAACCCAAAGAGTAGTGTGGAGTCCACGGCCCACCAGCACCGTTCATTTTCCAAGTCGACGTGAATCTCAGCCAGAAAGCCCAGCGCAAGTTGCACCTCAGCCCAAAACATGAGGTCAGGGATGGGTAACATATCAAAGTAAGCCAATAGTGAAACAACAATGTCAGTAGAAGGTTCAAACCAAAACCAAATCTCTTAAAGAGACACATGGGCCCCAATTCACCAAAAGGCCGGCAAAAGGGATGGGGGCCGATACATAGCAATCGGATCAAATAACTCACGAAAATAAGGTAAATCAGGCCCGAGAATGGAATGGGCAAATATATTCCACCCAAACATCAACATCAGATGGACCTGGCAGCTTTCGCAAACAGGCAAGCATGGTCACAACCCCATGGAACAGAGAGCAATCGAAGTATAGCCTGCTTCTAAATCCAGATGGGGGATAGAATAGGGTCGAAGAACACAATCCAAAGTAGTGGAATAAATTTCATTGGTTCGCTCAAACAGAAGAAAGGTTGGATCTCGAACAAGCCAAAAGTATCCGCCTCAATTCGCTGCGCCAAGGTTAACTCAGAAAGCAATGAGACCACCCAAAACAAATTATCAAGATAGAGTAGCTTAGATCTCAAGTATCTCAAAATTTTAAACGTAACTTGAGCAATATCAGAGGGGCGCAACAGATTAGTCGTAACCAATCTCACCAACGCAACTGCTAACAAATATGACAGAAAATCACAAGTTGACTCATCGGAGTAACTAGGCCACGTTCGATACCCAATCAGGTGCAGCAAACAACGATACCAGGTGAAGTTCAACAAATCGCAAAGTCCCAATATCTCTCAGGGTATCATAACCAACAAGTTCACAAACTGGATGTTCAATACTCGGCCAAGCACAACAGCGAACATGGCCAGCCAGATTTAACGATAGTAGAACTTAAGAAATCGAGAAATGAGCAAACCCAAACCATCAATCGGTTTCGAAATGATAACAGAACATACAACTGAAGGGAAGTGTTACCGAAAATCCCGTAACCCGACAGTGCAAAGGGACGTGGGCGTCGGTGACGAATCGAAAACCAACGGGACACCCTAGAATGGCGGCGAAGACACCCAAAGGCCGGAAAGAGTTCTTCACCGCCAGGATTCATGAAGCCTACCCTTCGAACGGAGAAGGCCGGTGCTCCGACGACGGGATGGCTCAAGAGTTAAGCAAAATTCAAAATCCCCGCAAGAGGTGGGTTTCACAGGAAAATACACCAGAGAACGCAAGCGAGAGAGAATGGACCAGTTTTCCATAAGTGTAATCGACATTGGAAAGCAAGTACTTCGGAAAGAGGGAGAATGGCGAGCTAAGTTCCTCGATTTTCAGCTCGAGAGGGAGATGGGTTCGAAAATGATGGCTTACGAGAGATGGTAACAAATCGAAAATGTTGAGCAAGATGGATCGCTCCCAAAAAAATAAGGACGTACGCTTGCTGATTCGGGATGGAGGCCACGGTTGAGGAAGGCAGGTTGAATCGGAAACCAAAAAGAGGGTCTGCCTGAGAGAGAATGGACGAAGGTATGCGTGATGATGAAGGATTGTTTATGAAGTAATAGAACGAGAGGGATGCTCGAGTGTGATGGCTAGCTCGGTTTTGCCTTCTTTGGTCTGAGAAAATCGAAGGAGGAAGATGATTAATCCAGGGAGGGAGGTCATGGTGGCGGCTTGTTTCGTGGGTTGAAGAAGATCGATGGAGCCAAGGAGAGCAAAAGAAGAATGTCCGAATCAGCAAGTGGCTCCGTCCGCTTTTACGTGTTGACCGCCCCTTAGGGTTTAGATGGTAGGGTTTGGGTGGGCTTCTTGAGGCCATGGGCTGAAAATAGAGTGGGTTTAAGGAATTGGGCTAGGCCAGACTTCAACCAATTGTGGATTGGGTTTGAAAGATGAAAATGAGTGTGTATTAGAAATGAAAATAAAATACTAATGCCAATAGTAGAATAAAATAAAATATAAGCAAAAGTGGATAGATGAATAAAAATAAAATAAAAATAATAAGATAAAATAAAATAATTAAATAGAATATAAACAAAACAAAATAAGATAGTAAAATAAGTGAATAAACAAAAGGGGACGACCTTGAAACTGGACTGTCGATGGAAATTCATTTTCGAAGAATTGTGTTTTTTTTCTGAAATGTTTTGAAAAAGATTATAAAATGATGGTTTCATCTTAGCACGCACGTTAATATGTTTTGAAAAAAGAAAGGCGACGACCCCTCTTATTATTTCGGAATTTGCTTTATGGGGTGAGAATTTTTGGTGTCTACACAACACCGGGGATAAAGTCCAGCAGACCAATGAATCGAGCGTAGTACTCATCCACGGTCAGACCTCCTTGGGATAATGTCTCGAACTCATGGCGCTTCTTCTGCTTGAGATGCGCCGGGTAGTACTTCCCCCTCAGCAACTCGACAAAGGCAGCCCACGAAAAGTCGGGTATAGCCAGGTGATGGTCCTTGACCAACCTCCACCAAGTGCTGGTTGTATCCTTCAGATGGAAAAGAGCAATGACGACCTTATTGTCGGCAGGTACTTACAAAGCTTCGTAGGCCTTCTCATGTTCAACAATGAAACGCTCTAAGGCTACGGGGTCTGGCTCCCCTGAATATGTAGGTGGTCGGGTCTCGGTAACTGACTTCAGCCAGTTCGTTTCCCTGGGCTGTGGCGGGTGGCTGGTGCTCCTCCAATCTGAGTACCAAGCTGTGCGAGAACGGCAGCAATCGTCTCTGCAACTCCTGGATTCACGGGGTCACCGCCTCCACCTCTACCAGTACCACGCCCTCTAGTTCCCCCAGACATCTGTAGTACAGTATGCCACATAAATACTCAGTAATTTACCGTACACAACCAGTATATATTGAATTGCCTTTAAGGCTAATATATCACGCAATTTGTGTTACTAGACACAATATCTTTTAAGACGAGTCGTCTCGTACCTCACAAACGTTTCCCATAATTTCCAAAGTCCTAAGCTCACTGTCTTAACCTATTTCCTCGTCATCAGAGCGGTACCGCTCTGATACCACTTTTGTAACACCCCTCTTCATAATCACGTAATAATCTCTCACGTAGTAATAAATAAAACGTCTTACAGCGGAAGAAATAATAACAACAATACTCACTCGGGTGTCACCGGCCATTACTCGCCCATGCGAGCAACGAAGCCAAACTATATCCAAAAACTAACATAAACAAATTGCTAACCGCCGTGATAACAAGAAAACTCCTATACATCATACTAAGTCCATAAACCATAAACGTCGACAAGTGAGCGTCTACCCAATTCCTAAATATACATAACCGTACCATAATACATTTACCAGCCTGACATCATTATACAAATAAACTCCCTGTGCGGTAATCAAAATAAACTCTAGCTACCCTGTTCCCGCACTCCGGCTTCGACAATGATCAATAACCTGCATAATGGTGTAGTATCAGCGATAGACGCTGAGTATGCCGGGCCTGGACCCTAATGGTCACTTAGTCATTTTAACCATCTTATTATTAGATTGGTTTCATGCTTTACCATTTTACAGTATAATCAACACTATAATATATGTATAATATACACAATCATCCATCCAAACATTCATAAACACTTAACCATCCATCCAATTCAACAGTCATAAAATATTACAAACAACAATTGTATATCGAACATATCGAAATAATAGCAGTATAATGTACAATGTACAATCGCCGTAGCGTACAGTTTCCATAGTTAATTTACCTCGGCCTTTAAGGCCCCATCCAAACCATGTTTAATTAATACCAGTTGGGCGTCATGTTAAGACAACCCTATAACCTCACCATGGACAGTAGTCCTCCCGTACACACAAAGGTGCTCATTTCGCCAGAGGTCCGAAGGCCCCTGACTATTCACTTAGCCTCGTAAGGCGTCCATATAAAAGGCCGTAGCCACCTGACCCACGATCCAAATAGGGCTCGTTGGGTATAAACCTGGAGCGGAACCCGATCGGGAACCCCTCAGTGATCACAAATGCGCAACCAAGTAGTTCGTAAACTACCAGGATTCCTCACCTCAACTCATACCATCTCTCTCTCATAATGTTTAAGATATGCTCTTAGTCTTATGGAGAATATAAATTATTAGTTAGCAGCCCAGTGGGTCTCACGCATACCTAGAAAGAATCTAGGTCATATTCATGTTCGAGATCCATGCTCTAGAGACCGACAATGTCATGACTCGTTCCTAAGTGTTTTACATAGGTTACCATATACTTAATATTAATACTAATGGTATTATATCAAGTAACTGTCATGTCATCACAATAACGTATATGTATGTTTATATAAGCCGATCTATAGTCGACGTAGTGTTAGTCCCGTAGGACGCTCGTGCATAAATAATTAATGCAGTAGCACACAATCAAATACATGTATCCAAAAACACTTAACACACAAGTGATATCAACCAAATCCGAGCCCAAGGAGTTTCCTTAGGACAACTCGGATCAAACCCCTTTACATACCGTTCACCAAAACCTAGGATGCGCAGTGTAGACCACTAGCTCGTCAAGCGTCCTTGTCTGAAGTACGATCTAAACGGTAATAAAACTATAAGTCAGTCTCCATGACTAACTACATCCGGTATTTTCGAATAACAAGTAACCCCGACAGTTCATCCCCGGATTTCTACAGTTATTTGCTACGGGTTTCTCTAAACCGGTCGGCTTTGTTACTAAAACTCGTATGTCAAATATTTCGACTGTTAAGTTTAATTCATTATATTTCTTTAATCTTATCCACCAATTAATTTAGGTATATAACCTATTGTTGCATGTATGCATGCATGACTTATTATATTGTATTGTTTTCCCACCATCCATTATAATACATTGTATCATATAATCCATTATCTTAGCAAATTATATTTGCATTCAAAACTCATAACTTATAGTTTGTAACTATTTCCATGTAATAACCACCACCATTATATATATGGTTTCCAACCATAATATATATCCATCCTTATATATATTTTTTTCTATATGTATATATACCATATAGGTAAATTCCATGAGTTACAAAACTCTTATATTATATGTTACATTTTATCATCTTATACTAGATGATTATTCCCATTAGTTGTATTATATTATACAACTTATATTAAGATTATTATGCTAATATTATGTAACAATTTATGTTGTATAATTACAACTCCTAAGGTTTAATCAATAAATACCTTAGTTTATAAATCTTATTTATTTACAGTTTGTCATATTATTTAATGTGAATATCCTTACTTATATTAATTCCATTAAAACCATATAATTGTTATAACATTTATAACATTGTAAATCATAGTTTAAAATTCATATTTCCATCTCTTAATAATTCGGTACAGCCATATATTTCATTTAAATTCTATTTTGACCACATAACATTATGTAATGTTATGCCATATACTAATATCATATAATATGATATTTTTATTTGCTTTAATTTATAACCTATAGTTTTTATACAAAACTATTTAATATTGCCGCATGGGCACCATATCAAAACCTTATTCTTTTTCATATACCATAGTTTCCTTTATTTACAAATTCACCCCATTATTTATACCATGTTATATATATCATATAATATAACATTTTTAACTTATAAAATGGTATAACCTATGGTTATATTTTTGTAAAATTCCGAACAGACCTTGTGCTATTCTATAATTGCCATTTGGCCCACTTTATAACATATAGTTCTATAATATCATTAAAACTATATATTATACATATATCTTATTAAATACTCTTATATAATTCTAAAAATTACCAAATTTCACCAAAGGGTTATAATTATTATTACTAACCCATATACTTTCGGTATTTGCTAATCCACCACATATATTTATCCAAAGTGTCATAATGACATAATAACTATATATTATACATATATAGTTTATCTTAATTCCAAAATCAACCCAATAAATTCCTAAAAATTCCTAATAGCCCATGGGTGTTTATAATACCATTATACACCCTTAACTTTCAGTAATAACATATTTACCACATATGTTATAAAATTGTTACAATTAAATACTTATCTTATTATAAAACCTTAAATAAGTTATTTAACTTATCTAATTTGGTCAAAACCTACCATATGGTCAAGGTTGACCACCTTAATATTTCCTTGACCATCTATTTCCATATATTACGGTTTGTACCCTTATTTTTCAGAAATTACCATTTAACCCCAAAACTTTATATAATCTTATAATTTTTATATAAACTCATTTAAACCTCTAACTTTCGGCTTAATTATTGTATAGCCCCCAAATTTAATTTATTTACACTAAATACCCCATTTCCTTGCGGTAATATATATATTACCTAAACTTAAATAAAACCTTATAAATACATAAATAAAATGGCCTAAAGTACATGGCCTTATTACAAACATTAGCTTATAAAATGAATTACACATAAATTCCCAAAAATGCATTAAACTCTCGGCCTTACCACCATCTTTTCCATATTTACCAATTTTCCACATAATGTCTTAAATTTGACAATTATGTTAATTAATTAGTTATAAAATTTACTAAACCATTCCTTAGTCACCTAAGGTCAAAATAAGACCTTAAATACCATATTCACTCATGGCACATTTATATACATATGTATAAACACATATTAATATACCAAGTGAAGGTTTAAGTGATTTATACCTTGTTTTTGCCTAGTTTAGGCCTTGTTTGGCCACGGCCTGCTTAGGATAAAATTTCCACAGCATCATTTACATGTTTTCAAACAGAAATTAAGGCATGATTAGTCTCCAAGCAAGATCTAACCATAAGAAGTGTTTAATGTCAATTTTCAAGGTAAAGTTAACCTTATTCCTTAGAATACCAAGGTAAGTATGGATGTCTTCGGCCTGTTTTTACAGTAGTTAAAGAGCATCAATAGACCTACTAAAACCAAGCTTTAAACTGGTATAACTCATATTAGAAGATGGCTAATTTTTACCTTGATTAAAATGCCAAAAATGGTGTTTTTGGCTTGGATTTGGCTATACCTTGAAGATCTTGATGTACCAACTGAATAAGTATGTTAAGATGAAGATTATAAGCCTAAGAAACCAAACTTTCAAACTGGAATTGAAGGGAATATTGATATAAGTGCTTAAAGCACATTTTTTTACCTTAAAAGATCAAGATTAGAACTTCCCTTCTCCTTCCCTTGTTACAGCCGAGAATCACTCATATTTTACTCTCCAAAACAACCTAGAACCATGTATGGAAATGGTTGTTGCTTAGCTCCATGAAAAGAGGAAAGAATTGTGAAGAGAATGAACATTTAATGACTAAATAAGCTTACCTAGGTAGCAATGTGTTCTTCTCTGTTCTTGGTGTGTTATCCACGGTTTTGGAGAAGCAAATAGAGAGGAGTGAGCTGCTGTGTCGGCAGGGAAGATGGCAAATGAAGTAAATAAGCTAGATTTGTCCTTATAAGTTAATTAACATTACTTTAGGAATAGTAATAGGTGACTCACCAAATTAGCTAGTTAATTGTTTATAGGTAGCTTAATGAGTGGGCATTATAGCCAAAGGAGGTCGGCAATGGGGGTGTGGTCAATGGGTGACAATTGACCATGGTTAATACTTAGTAATTAAAATGTTATTTTTGGGTACTATTCATACTAAATTGCCCATTTTGATTTTATTTTCAAACTTTGATTTAGACTTTATAATATAGTCTATCATGTCACATTAATGTTTTAAAGAACATCCTCTAGTCTTTAAAGTGACAAAAAGTCATTATCTTAGAGCTCATACACAAAAACGTGCTTTAAGGTATTTTGGTGCACATTTTGTGTCGCAAGGTGTTTCTGAGCTCTATTTTCTTTGAGAACAGTTTTGTTGTGTTCCTTACATGATAAGTGATCTTAGGAATCCAATTGTATACAAAATAGAGGTCATTAGACCTTTAAGGTTTTCTTAGAGCACATTTTTGCCCTACTTGACCTTGAAGCATGAAAATGCTTGTTCTTTGTGTTGGAGTGTTGTCCAACAATTTTAATATGTTTAGTAATGTGTTAATAAGCTTAGGACAAAATTTTAGGTCCTAAGAAGTTCATTTGGGTATTTATTTACCCAAAATAGTCAAAGGGTGCAAAGTCTTGCTTTGTGTTGACCACTGTTGTTCTCAGTTGACTTTTAAGGCATGTTTAGGCCTTAGTTAATGTGATTAGATGTTTAATCCATGTTTTATTAGCTTGGGGTATTTCATCAACCACTAGCATGAAATATTTAAAACCATCAACAAAATCCACATAAGCTGGTCCCCACAAATTAACAAATAACAACTGAAATGGTTCTGTAGAACAATTAGGAGAACTGGGATAAGGTTGGGCATGTGTTTTTCCAATACAGCAGGCAGAACAAAATTGAGGTGGAACAGAATCAATAACAGGCAACTTAAAACTGGTGAGAGTCTTCTTAGTTGTGCTCATAGATGAATGTCCCAACCTCTAATGCCAAACTGTAGAAGTTGTTTTAATCCCAACATTAAGCTGAGGAGAGGTAGAAACTTGAGCAAGTGCACCAGGTAGGACATAAACCCCATTTTTAACCGCTCCTCGAAGAAGGACCTAATGAGTGGGGTGGTCCTTCAAGAGAAAATAATTGGGATGAAATTCGAAATATGTATTATTATTCACACAAAAACGATTGACTAACAGTAGATTTTTATTTAGCAAGGGAGTATGAAAAATATGATTGAGTTTGTAGACTCTGTTGGCAGAAGTAATAGTACCTACTCCCTGATGGGTGATAGGAACATGGGACCCATCTCTAAGGGTGATGACCTAGGTATCATTATAGTCTGAGGAGGAGATGTTTAATCTGGAAAAATCTCCTGTGAAATGGTGGGACGCTGCTGTATCTGGAAGCCAATCAGAAGTAGTATGAGAGGGATTATAAGTAGTGGTGTTGGCAGAGATAGAGGTGGGTGGTGCAGACTGATAAGAATAATTAAATCTGTGGTAGCAGTCCCTAGCATCATGTCCCTTCTTAAAACATATTTGGCATTGAGGACGGAAATCTGGTTGTCCAGAAAAATATTGAGCAGTGGCAGTGCCACGCCCTTGAGTGGCACCATTGTGAGAGTAATTTCCTCTAGACACAAAATTGTTTCTGCCTCTGCCTCTGTATCCTCTACCACCCCTGTTGTTTATGTAATTTCCTCTTCCTGAAACAGAATTTTGATTGTGACTGGTTGTAGTAGAATTGGCGCTCACTGAACCTGTAACTTGCTGGGCCTGTTGAGTAAGGGTGGCTTCAAACTGCAGTAGGCTAGATAAGAGCTGAAAGGGAGCATAGTGCTCTCGAGAGGAGAGAATTATGGTTGTCATTGAGTTATAATCTGGTGGAAGGCCACGCAGCAGGTAAGTTTGAAACTCCCTGTCAGTAACAACATGTCCTGCTCCAGCTAATGAATGCACAAGACTTCTGGCTCTGTTGTAGTAGTCGCTAATGGACTCATCCCCCTTTTTAATGATGCCAGCTAGTTGCAAATGGTAATGACCAAAGTGAGCATTTGATTGGGCTGCGTAGATTTCATGTAACATATCCCATAACTCTTTGGAGGTTTTGCATCCAATAACCGAAACAATAATAGGCTCAGTTACGGAAGTGTGTATAATAGACATTATCAATTGATCTTAGTTTACCCACTTTGTGTACTCAGCATTAACGCCTGTTTCATTGTGTTGTGCAGGACAGGAATGGGAGCCATCGAGAAATTTGTAAAGATCATTACCTCGTAAGAAGGGAACAATAGTTATTTTCCACAAATTGAAGTTGCTTTGAGAGAGATTAATGAGGTTTGCTGCAGCAGAACGCACTGACCGTGTGCTGGGAGAATTTGAAGTTACCGAGACGATAGCATTTGCAGAAACATTTCCAGGATTTCCAGGCGTCTCTGTACCTGACTTTGGAGTGGACGGTGTGGCAGCCATTTTTGGGAAGAAGAACCGCCGCCTTAGCCCCTCAGCTCTGATACCATACTATGAATAGTAGGGTTTTGTATTATAATATCCCGGTCCTCGTATTATTACATAGTGGTCCTATTTATATAAGGGGTCTGTACACTAAACAAGGCCTGTACGAGTATTGAAACTATATGGGCTGAATAAAACCAATACATACACTGGCCCATGACAACTAATAACTAATAAGCCCATATTGTTTGCTACACAGCAAATGCGTTTTGTTTTTAGAAACCACCACTACACCCTTTAATAAATGAGTGTAAAAATTCCATAAATTTATCATCTTCCACGTAGGAGCAAATACTTACTCCCTCCGTCCCATTCACTTTGTCCCTTTTACTATTTGAGCTTGTCGTTTGACTTCAATATTTAACATGTAAGATAATATATTTTTATAAATTTTCTTTTTATAACAGAATCTTTATGTGAAAAACTATATATTGTAAAAATTATTTTTAAAAATTATTTTATCTATATATTTAATATTGAAGTGAAAAAGCGTGCCAAAAAGCAAATGAGACACTTATGACGGGACGGAGGTAGTATTATTTTTACGAAAAAAGAAAGAAGCCGTACGGGCAGGGCCCATGCACGCACGGGCCTAGAGATAAAGGGCAGGAGAGGGTTATCTCTAGAAAATCTGCTTTCCATTTTATTTTTCCTAGTTTTTCTGGTGTCCCATGCGTTCATTCTGAAACGCTTCCCTTAATACTCGTATTCCCCCCCGGCGTCCGTCTCTCTCTTCCGTTTCCTCTCTCCCCCGCCGTTTTCCTTCTCCGGAACAATCAGGCGCTTCTCCTCCGCCGGAGGAGTTTTTGTGGTTGCCCAGGCAAGCAAAAAACTCTCTCTACCTCTACCTCTGTCGCTGAGTTTGCTTTTTACTATTATTCACTTATTTTTATTACCTTGACCCTGAACGGAGAAAGAAATCAATCATTATAGCTGTTGATTCTTTTCTAGTATCTTTTGTCGTCGATATCTTCTATCTGTTGGTATCGACTGAAATGAATTCGTATGTACGTCTTTTATACCGATAATCTCCTTGATGAATTCCTGGCTATTGTTTAAGTTTGCTCGAATTTAATCTTTTATTTAATATAGAAAACAGGCTCTTGAGACGTGTCTGCTGTAGCATTGTGAAATTGTTGTTCTATCTCTTTAATTTTATGAACTTCGACGAGAACTCTTTAGCTGTACGGAAAAAAAAAACTTACCGTTCGATTCACAACATTGTTTGGTTTCATGGCGTGATTCCTATTTGATATAGATTAATTAAGCGTGTATTTATGCTCATGGATGCCTGTCGATTGGATTGTTTGTATATGTATCTCTTGCTCGCTTTTATCCTTTTTGTCTGATCTTTTTCCTTGTCGTTTAATAGGCGTTCTTTTTTGCATATCTGAGCTGTCACCCTCATAGCAAAGAAGATGGATCAGAAGAACGCCTTGGCAACCCGTGAGCATGGCAGAAACCTCATTTCTGCGCCACCTATGGATTCATTGATATGTCCAAAACCTCGAAGAATTAGGGGCCACTTCAGGCCTCCCCTGCGTCGGCAGAGCAGGTACGCACCGCTGCCTGCTGGCGTGGAGAACGTTTTCTGGTGCAATTTGGTTCACTCTTGGATACTAGTACAATTAGTAATGATGTTGCTGCTTCTTACGTGTCTTGCAGTCAGTTAGCGGCGAGCGATTTTAAAGCAGGGATGGAATTGTTGGACCTTATTCGTGCGAAGGTATTTTTTTTTTCCTCTACATTATCACGAGTTTTGGCTTGGTTTTATCTCTTTCTGCGAGTCGCTTGATCGTCATGCTAATTCTGCTGTTCTTTTACATTTGGTCATAGGTAGTCTGGTTTCTCTGGAAAACATAGAGCATATTGAGCTAAGTCTGCGTTTTGTGAAGGTTGATCGTAGGATTGTTCGGATGATATCTAAGCTAGCAAATATCACTCTTACTCCTCTTGCTATAACATATGTATTTTGGGGTAAAACTCTAACTGTAGCATAGAACAATTACAATTTTGTAAAAGCTAGCACAAATTCTTATTCCTGTATTTTCTGTTACTTGAGCTGTGCCGCTCAGATGAACCATGTCAGCCTATTTCAATTGTTTGTCTGTCTGCTCTTCGGTGCACCAAACAGGAGATTCTTGACTTCATTTACGACACTGGTGTTTACCAACGTGAACTTAATTTTTTCCCTTCACTGTCTAACTGAACTGTTTGTCATCCTTTGTGACCCCTTCAACAGGAAAGCTGTGGTCCCGATCATCCACTTGGAGATCAAATAGCTTCACCGTTTTTCAGTGGGTCTCCACCCAGGAGGGTTTCAAACCCTGTTGTTCATGACGAGAATTTTGGTAACCGGAGATGCAGCCCCTTATCTCCTGTGTCTTCATCTTCTGCCTCCATATCGGGGAGAAAGGCTGGCTGTGCTCGTGTGAATTTTGGTCCTAAACCAGCTGCTGTGAGGATTGAAGGCTTTGATTGCCTTAGCAGGGACAGAAGAAACTGTAGCATCTCAGCTGTTGCATAAATAGGATGTATCAGGAAATTGAATCCACTTGAATGGAGAAGAGTGGGAGAGGGAAGGGTGTATATGAGGCTCTACGTCTTTGAGGAAGAGAGTAACCTTTTCTTAATCTTGTAAATATGAGGTAAATTTGGTTGTCAATCTTGTAGCATTGTTTTCCTCTGTTTCTTGGAATATCTTGACCCAGCATTATGTAATGTAAACGAGAGCTGGGTTTTTGAAAGACAAGTATTACCTTTTTATGAAATAAGATGAGAATGAACTCCTGGAGGAATTTAGGAAACACTTGCTTTCCTTTCTCTCAATCTGCTCTTCTGTTGACATTATTTTATTCACTGATACCAGGGAACTTAGCAAATGAATGGGATTGTTCTTTCCTTATAAAACTATTCGTATTGATCAGAGTTATCCTCCAAATTACACCTTTCAACATTACATCGAAGTATAGTATCTATTACATCTATTGACAGATTCTAACCAACTTTAACACAAGGACAGAATATATATATATATATCATTTGAACCAAATAATAATTAGGCGCCAAAGAAATTATTAGTGCGTGTGGCGTTTGTGTATTAGATATATACTATATTATAGAAAGAATTGCTTCAATTCTACTATCTATTTTACCGCTTCTGGAAGTTGAATGCCTTAATTGAGAAGGCAAAGATGAAAGCAAAGACGATAACGTAAGCGGTCATCACACCAGCAATCACTCCCAAGAAGTCATGTTTGAAGCCGTACTCAGTTCTGAGGTATTGAGAGACACTCAAGTTCCGATCTTCCATGAGATCATAGACATCCCCAAACTGAGACACGATCATACCGTACAGGGTCCATGCAACGGGGCAAGCCCAGTAGTACCACCTCCACCAGATTGGGATCTTCGGTCTCGGGATGATGAATCCAGAGAACAAGTTCCAGATCGAGTAGAAGGCAGCGGAGATGATAGAGGCGATGTGGTGGTTTGGTGTGACAGCGACAGTCATCATACCGTAGAAGGTGAAGTATAACAACGTGAAGTACATGAAGAAGAGGTACCAGAAGAACTTGGCAGCCGTCCATTCGAACCCGATCATGGCATACGATCACACCATAAACAGCTGCTTGGACAAACACGTATGGTATCTCAATCAAGACCTGAGCTAGAGCATAGGGCATAGCAGAGTACATCCCAGCAGCCTTTTCTCTGTAGAACACAGTTCTCTCAATAGCAACCACCGGTTGGACAGACGAGGCATTTTGAACTCCCAAGAACAGAACAGCAGCGTACATAGAACCCATGGCATTGGAGAGATGCTGTGTGGTCTTGACGTTACTTCCAAGGTCCCAGAACATTGTCCCAAACATGATGGCGATCAATGTTGTGAAGAAGAATCGTACAGCTGTGTAGGGTGGATTTCTCCAATAGGACCAGTATTGCTTCCAGAAGCAAGCCAATAACTGAACGAGGAATGGCTGAGAGTACTGGGTTGGGAAATAAAGATCATGTGAGCCAGGACGGGGTGTGCTGAGTTCATCAATAAGAGCTTTGTTTCGCCTGTACAAGTCAGATTTCTTGTAGTGCTCTGTGAAGTCGATGCCCAATGTTTCTTCCTGGGCAGGTGTTGTGACTTCCAGCATCCATGTAGCTGGGTTATATCCATCCTTGATCTTGGCTACACCCGGAATACTCTCAAAATACTCAACAAGATGGCAAGATCGGGTTCCTAGAGGTCCAACATATATTTCTCGTCCTCCACGCTTCAACAGGAATAGCTCATCGAAAGCTTCAAAGATGTCAATGCTAGGCTGATGGATGGTGCACAACGGTTCTTCCAGTGTCCACAGTGTTCCTGACTGTTCTCATCACAATGGCAGCAGCACGAGCATCTAACCCCGAGGTTGGCTCGTCCATGAAGATTATTGAAGGATTAGCCACCAACTCAACTGCTATGGTAAGTCTTTTCCTCTGCTCAGTAGAAAGCCCACTCACACCAGGGAGACCCACTAGAGCTCCTCTCAAACTGTTCAGTTCGACAAGATCCATAACCTCTTCAACAAACATCTGGTACATTGATTATTAACCAAGAATCAAAACCAGAATAACAAACAGATAGCATCAAAAAGAATATATATTCACTTAAGATTGATCAATAACAAAGAGGTGTATTAGAGTTACTAACCTCTCTAGTTGCAGCGTCCACATCAGGAGATAACCTGAGCCAAGCAGAGTACAGAAGAGATTCATGAACAGTGACATGAGGTGAGTGGATATCATTCTGCTCACAATATCCCGAAATGCGCGCAAATGTCTCTTGCTTCTTAGTATATCCAGACACAGTGATGTTTCCAGTAATGTATCCCCCAGTTTTTCTTCCTGCGAGGACATCCATGAGAGTGGTTTTCCCTGCCCCACTCACACCCATGAGGGCAGTGAGAACACCAGGCCTAAAGGCACCACTGATTCCTTTTAGAAGTTCAAGTTTGTCATCTGTAACACCTTGACTCCTCATTTCCTATATGAATTAACAATTCAACACTTATTAGCCACTTCTTTTGCACATAATAATAAAAACTACTGCTCTGTAGTTAGTTTCATGAATTTTCCAGGTGATCTCAATCTTTAAACCAAAGTAGAAATCCTCTAGTTGGGGTTTCTTTTTACCTGTGGCATGTCGACAGAGTATCTAACTTCGTCAAAGGTAAGAGAATGTTGATCAAAAGGGAGAACCATTCCTTTGCTGACAGCTTGCACTTGCCCAGATGATTGGTTTCTCCCATTTGATTGGCTTTCCTGCTGGGACAGCTCAATAACTCCAACCCTGTTCCTCTGCTTCCTGTTCTCCTCTTCTGAATCGTCTGGTAGTGAGGTGCGGTTCTGTCCAAATGCTGGCAAACAAAATCAGAAGAAACGTGTTCAGTAACTTATCTTTCATGTGTAATCATACGGGGGAACCAAAAAAGATGCAAACAGAAGATACTCACGGTCAAGGAATGTGAGAGCCCCAGTGTACAGAAGGTTGAAGATTAAGATGAACCCAAACAAAGCGCCAGCTCCTATCCAAAACCAATACGATTGTGGGAAGAACCCGCCATTTCTCAATACTTGAACACCAAGAGATTCGGAGGATCCTGCTGGGATTTGACTCCAACTATGGCCCTGGAATTCATTTACTCCTATGGCATTCTGTGCATACATCAACGGAGAGGACCAGTAACCCCAGATCCACCACTTCTTCACATTATCTCTAGACAGAACAATGCCGCCCAATGCAAAGAGGAGAAGCAATGCAAATGACCCAAATGTGTTGGCAACGATCATGTTCCTCCCAATTGCTCCAATGAACCGAAACAGACCGGAAGCTGTTTGGTTCAGAAGTACAAGTATGAGAAATTGCTTCATAAGCCTGCAAACAAAAAGCATGGGCATGTCAATATGTTCATGGATGTACACCTTACTATCATCTAATAAAACATTTTTCTCCCCAGTTTAATTGCTCGAGAAGTGAATTTTACCTTCCAACATTAGGGTCATATCCAATAACATAGTAAGTTGTGAGAACCCATACAGCGACTTGGATAAGAGCCATGGGAATCTTGAGGAACCAGGTGGGAAGAGCGTAGGACCAAGCCGGGAAGAAGAGGAGGTCTCTTTGCTTGTAGAAAACGGGAAGCTTTGCTATGGTCATTGATATCTCAGCCATGCCGACAAACATGAGCATGGTGACCCCAAAGAAGAGAGAACTCATGTAGACGTTTCCACCGGCAACTGAATCCTTGTCCATCTTGGTTCTCAAAAACACAGTCATTGCAATCAAAGACATGAAGAAAAGCTGAAAAAGGTTTCAAAGAGAAAAATGAAGCTGTTAATAGAGAGTTCAAACTTAGCAAGAAAAAAACCCTCAGTTACTGATAATAGAAGCTAAGATATTAGGTTAGGAGACAAGGTATTACTTGGCCGATAATAAAGATGTAGACAAAGGAGCTTCTCTTCATAAGAAGCCACTCTCTTGACAATGCAGTTCTGAAGATCTCCCTCTTCCCAATACCATACTTCTTTGTGGTCAGAGCCGCTGGGTGGCTCTTGCTCTTATCATAAGGAGTTGAGAGCTCACCAGCCAATCTCCTACCAACATGGAAGGAATGGAAAGCTTCTGCAAATTCCTTGGAGGTTATGAACCGGTAAGGCTCGTCATTCTTGCACCAGTATTGCTGTTGATCCTTCTTAGATGTCACTTCTTGCAGAAAATCAGCAACACCTTTCCTCTCGGGACACTTGAAACCCATGTACTCGAAAAACTCGACGATATTCTGGCGAGGACCCTGGTAGACGATAACACCGTCGGATACGAGGATGATATCATCAAAAAGATCGTAAGTTTCGGGAGCTGGCTGAAGGAGAGAAATCACAGCCGTGCCGCTGAGGATGTGAACCGTTTGTCGCAAAGCGTTAACGATCTGGAAGGTCGTTGAGCTGTCCAAACCAGTGGATATCTCGTCCATGAAAAGTGCCTTGGCTGGTCCCACAAGCATCTCACCTTCAATTCAGCGGAGATAGAGTCAGATTTCGGCTTACGAAAACGTAATGCTAAAAGCATGAGGAAGAAAAAAAGAAAGAAGGAAGTTCAGTTGCAGATTCACGGGGATACCAGTTGTGACACGCTTCTTTTGACCTCCTGAGATACCTCGCACCATTTCATCTCCCACCATGGTATCGGCGCAGACTTCCAGTCCCAAAACCTAAATAATCGATGGCGTTTTTTGAACAAATTAGAGCAAGTTCATACACAAGAATTTGCTTAATTATTGGATTTCACTTAATTATATGGATTCTGAAACGAAAAGGGGTTAAAAATTCATTTATTTGGTACCTTGAGGACATAACCGGTGACAACATTCTCCTCTTGGCCCTCTGTCGCCGCAGCCTGAGTGATTCAAAATGAAGCGGTAATGGCAGACGTTGTTAGTAAAGGAGATGAAAAATGCTGACTGATAACTTTCAACGGCACAGTCAATAGTCAAACCAATCAGTTCCCTGCCACCCTAATGCTAAAAAAAGACCATCTTTAATTTGCTAAAAATGGACAATGTAATTCTTTTACCTTCATGAAGAGATCGATATCAGGATCAGGTTTGATATTGGCCTCTTTCTCTCTTCTAGACAATTCAGCTAACATCTCATATCTGTACCCAACTCCTTGGAATCTAGCAGAGTAAGCCAAGGTCTCCCTCACCGTCAGTTCACCCATATGAACATCATGCTGACTGATATACGCCGCTGTTCTCTGCGGCACAAATTCATTCATCTCGTGCCCGTTGTAGGTCACTCTCCCAGTAGTCTTAAGCAGCTTGTCGAGTTTACCAGCCAAGGCCAGCAACAGAGTAGTCTTCCCCGAACTCGGGGGACCCAAAAGCAACGTCATCCTGCCGGGTTTGATGATTCCACTGACGTCGTCTAAGATCTTCAAGTGTCTCTTTCTGTTGGGAAAGATGGGGAGGAAACTCAACACAGTCTCCACCATTTCAGCTGTGAATTTGAGCAGAGTAGGGAGTGCTCTGTTCCCGACTTCCACTTCAGCCTCCACATTAAGATTCTCATACCTCACTTCAATCGTGGGTTCGTCAATCCCTACCCTCTCGAGACGTTCCTTGAGCTTCAAAAGAAACCTCTCGTTATCTTCCTCGGTGACATGTACGAGCTTATCCACTAGGCTCTTCTTCTCGATGAAACCGAGATTATCGACATCTATCTCGTTACCCCCGCGGGAGCCAATCAGTATACCTTTCCTTAAACGATCATAGGTTGGGAGCTTCTCCAGGGTCGCCCACTTGAGCGCCTCCTCGTCGTCTTCTTCTCTCGAGGAGCGGGAGAATACTTGCGCACCGTTGTTGCTCCAGATTCCGGAGCCGCCGTTCCTGCTGCCCCGAATGCTGGACCTCATGCTGGCTCCCAGCCTGTAGAGATCGTTTCCAGTATCCATGGAGTTGGTGTGTCGTCACCACCTCTGTATAGTTTCTTTTTTTTTTTTTTGTTGTTGTTGGGAGGTTTTCTTTCTGTCCCTTCTAGTAACGATTGACTTGATGATGAAATTTGAACTTGGATACAAATGAGAAGAGCTAAAAGAATGAAAGAATTGAGCTGGTTGATGAAGGAAGGTGGAATAAGTAATATCCCTCAAAAATCTTTGCCGCCCAGATGAAGTAAATATCTGTACTTTTCTCCTCACTTCCGTGTGTATTTCGTTCGTTCAGACGGAATAGGGGGATTGAGGGAGGGAGTGGGAGAGGCAAAGAAAGAAAGAACTCTGAGGATTTGGTGATTGGAAGGGAAGCTTATATAGTGTATAAACATGGAAAGGAAATGAAAGAAGATGGACAACTGGTGTGGGAGGAGACGAGGGGCGGCTCGAAATATGAGCTTTCCTCGGGAGGTTCGTTCCATTCCTTTTAATTTTCTCTCTTTTTAAGAAGGTTCCATTCAACATTTTCTTTGGTCAGACCGAACACCACCAGTTGAATCTATTCCACACACGCTGTGAGCTTTGACTGCTCTCCTCCTGCCGCCGTGCGAGCCACCACGTTGAACTTTTGATTAGTTTCCGAAGATTCATTACTCTTACTCGTACATTTCCCTTCTCTGTCCGACACTCCGACTCCCTGACCTCACTCATGATGGAATTGATAACAAACATTTTTAGGAAAATTTATTATAACCTAACAAATTTCAAAATATTTACTAATTCAAAAAACTAGTTGTTCATATACTTACCTAATGATTATTTTAACTAGACCATATTTTAAATCTATATATCACATTTTACAAAAATATAAATAATTAAAAATATTTTAAAAATAATTAAATTATAGAAAAACATAAATTATATATAAAATTAAAATAAAATTAATAATTCTTAAATATTAAATATACACAAACTTCATATAAATTTAACTTTTTCTTACTTTTTTACTTTCCTTGATTATTTATCGATATTCTTTACTCCCTCCGTCCAAGTGCAGTGTCTTCTTTGCTTTTGCACGAGGATTAAGGTAAGAGTTAAAAGTAGAGAAGAAGGAAGAAATAAAGTAACTGTATGAGACATTAGTTTGGGACAAATAAAAATACAAATGGGACACTGACACTGGGACAGAGGGAGTATTAAAATAAATAATTTTTTTGAAGTTTTGTTTATGTTTAATATTTAAGAATTATTAATTTTATTTCAATTTCATATAGATTTTTATTACTCTTTATAAGTTTATTATTTTTTTCAATGTTTTTAATTATTTTATATTTGTAGTATTTTACTTTTATAAAAAAATTTAAATTTCCACTGAATAAATAAAATAGATATTATAAAACTGATCTACAATGACAGAAATAAAATAGTTATTAATTAAGATCATTATAAATTTCTTTTTTTTATATATAAGATCATTATGAATTTCAAAACTTATAAAGATATATGAAAAGCGAGTTTTGAAATTTGGGATTTGTTCATCTTTTTTCCCTTCCAAGATTGAAGTTAGTATAAATCTTGCAAGAAGACAACTATATAATCGTGCTTGTTACAGGCTGTATGTGGTTTCTTCTTGTAAATACATTTTTTATCAGTAATGTTGACGTCGAACCTTATATATATAATGTACATTCTCTGTTACACTATCATATATATAGTTTACATTCTCGTGTGTTACACTATCATATCTCAACACCGTACCTATTGACCTACAAGGGGTACAAGGCCAATATCTCGTACAAATTGGACCACACATTGACCTCAATCCTCCACTTTTCACCCTCCAAGCGGTCTAGCCTCCAACACTACCGGATTCCCTATGCGGTTATACTCTCTTGAGGCAAATTCTTGTCTACAAGTAGATGTATCTAGGATGGCTACATATAGGGATAATTTAGTCAAATACAAATAAAAAGAGATGAGCAGGGGAGGGAGGGAGAGCGCGAAGGTAAGTAAGTTTTTGTTTTTTTTTTTCATTTTTCATTTTTTATAGAAACAGATTTTAATTATTTTTGTTTTTTATTATAAAAACTTTAACTTATTGTAACTTTTAATATATAAGTCCAAAATGAAAAAAAATCATATCATTGTTCATCCAAATTCGAGCTCTTCAAAACAAGACCAGTCATGGATATGTTTTGACAACTTTTAAAAAAATTATTTTTACATATATAGTGCACAAAACGTAAAAAAAAAACTTGTACAGATGGTCATACAAACCTGTACAAATGTTCATTAAAACATGTACATCCACACGTAAAAACTTGTACTTCATCGCAATAACTCGACAGGTTTTTAGGGTTTGTGGTAGCACGACCCTAAACCCGCCACTGCAAACCCTAAAAATGTCTTCGACGTTTTTTAGCTATCCTAGGGTGGGTTTTTGGGTGTTTTGGGGGGTAGGGTAATCTATTTGGAATTTGTTTCGTACTTTATATTGTAGCAACTAACTCGACAGGTCCTAAACCCGCTACCACAAACCCAAATAATGTCTTCGACGTTTTTTAGCTATCCTAGGGTGGGTTTTTGGGGTAGGGTAATCTATTTGGAATTTGTTTTGTACTTTATATTGTAGCACCTAACTCGACAGGTTTTTAGGGTTTGTGACCCTAAACCCGCCACTACAAACCCTAAAATTGCCTTCGACATTTTTAGCTATCTTATGGTGGGTTTTGGGGTGTTTTGGGGGTAGGGTAATCTATTTGGAAACCGTTCTATACTCTAATGTGATAATGTACATGTTTTAATGTGAGAATGTACATGTTTTAATGTGACGATGTACATGTTCAAATGTGAGAATGTACATGTTCAATTATGAGAATGTATATGTTTTAATGAACATCTGTACATGTTTGTATGACCATCTGTACAAGTTTTCTTCTTTATATGTACATGTTTTAATTTAAGGATGTACATATTTAATTAGTTGTACAGGTTTATATGACTATCTATATGTTTTTAATGCGGGATGTACATGTTTTTACGTGAGGATGTACATGTTTTAGTGAATATTTGTACAGGTTTGTATGACTATCTGTACAAGTTTTCTTTTACATTATGTGCTCCATACATGTAAAAATAATTTTTAAAAAAATTGTTAAAAATATCCATGACTGGTCTTGTTTTGAAGAGCTTGAATTTAGATGAACAATGACATAATTTTTTTTCATTTTGAACTTATATATAAAATTTACAACTATTTAAAGTGTTTGTGATAAAAAAGAAAAAAAAAGATATTTAAAAAAAATTCACAACGCAAAGGCGCTAAAAAAAAAGAAGAAGAAGTACGAGGGCGCCTGGGATGTAGCCATCTTTGGCTACACCTAGGTGTAGCCAAGTCATACATACATAGAGATACAATAATCAAAATGATATTTTTCATCTTACATCCCCTTCTGTATGAATGAAAATTATGCTATCTACATAGTCTATTTGGATTGGTACCCTCTGACTACATATTCTGGTAAATAAATTGTTTTCCCCTTTTTTTTCTCTTCTTCCCGTAATATCTGTCTCTATGTTTAATTAACTCCCAAATCGGTTGTTATTCTCATTGGACCTTGCATTAAAATAAAGCCACAAGTCCTTCTATTTCATACAATAATTTTCCATTTGACTGAATGAATATATATGCATAATCACCTTGCTGTGTACTAATTATTGCTTTGTCTTGAAGTAATTATATCTACGTGTTAAGCTTGGCAAACATAGGACCTAATATCCTGATATTACAACTACTTAAAATATTTTAAACTTATAGGTGTTACACACTAACTTCATTGCAGTAGTTGCTTAGAGAGCTTGAGTTTTAATAAAATATTTTTTTTGGGAAAATATCATTTAACGGAAAAAACTACTTGTGGTGGCTTTTTTCAAAAATTTACACGGAAATTTTAAACGGCGGCAAAGAAACTTCCCTGGGATGAAGCTTCTTCTAAAAAAGGGCCAGAAGCCGCCCTGCTTTAAGGCGGTTTCTGATCATTTTAACTGGAAGCCACCTCGCTGCATTGCGGTTTCTTGTCTTGATTACCTGAAGTAGCCACAATGTGAGACGGATCCATTGCCATTTTTATCTCTTTAGTGTGAATAAAATATAAGATTTTTATTCATATATATTAATTTATTGAAATGTATGAAATCTAAAAATAGAAGAACATATTTGTAATTATTTGAAAATAACACTTCATTCATCTAAAGTGAGAACATACATTCTTTTTGTGTGCTTGGTAAATGCACAACCTGTCTAAACTGAAGCAATGTTCAGATGTAAACACCGAAATCACAAAACGACACTTAGTTGTATCCCCAGTTCGGGCTATTTTTCCTATTATGACTCATTAGTAAACAATGACGACAATGTCTGCGCTCTGCAACAGTGTCATTGCTTTCACTCATTTCATTGTGAATCCGAGAATACTTTGGTCTTTCCCTTATAGTTCGTATCACGCCTGGTTGTGGCACCACTTTATTTCCGGTCTACGGTGGCGAGTTGTGCTCATTGCCAAGTGAAGTAAAAGGATTACCACCATAAATATCAACCATTGTCTCCAGCTTATACACATGATGCACGTAATTGTCCCACAACAACCCTGTTCTACAACATACAACCATCATATGAGAATATGGGTATTTGAATGATTGTCACTCACCGCATTCACAGCTCATCTCATCGAAATTAACTCTGCAATTCCCTGTTTCTTCTCGTAGCTATTGAGCTGAAATCTTCAGCCTCATACACTTGGTGTATAGCATCAAACGATTAACAGTATGACTATTCGGTTGTCTTCGATTTTTCTTGATCTTGGTTGTTGTGTAGTCTGTGTACAATGGTGTTCCAGCGAGTCGTTGTCGTTGAAATATGTGGCCAACTTGTGCAGCGTGCTTTTGACGATGGTGGTCATTGGTACCAATTAAACGTTTTTTAGTACTTCATTTATGCACTCAACCATATTTGTTGTCATGTGCCCCCATCTCATGTCGTCATTATATACGGGCGACCACTTCTCAAATGGTAGGTCAATGAAAAAACGTTAAATGTTTGGATGCTGAGATAAAAGATGATTATATCTTATTTGAACGTGATGCCTCCCGAACTCGTATGCTGAATAAGAAATAATATCTCATTATTAAAAATGAAACAATTAAGTTTTGAGAAGCATAGTATTGAAGAAATTAGGGTACTTGTATTAGTGAGATACTTTTTCATCTTTTTGTTATGAAACCTTATTTGAAAGTTTGATGCTATGTCATATGCAGTAGAAGTGGTAACCCATTGGGGCTTTCCAGTATTCATAATTTGATACTGCTTATGATAGCTGGTGGATAGTCTATAATTATGGACACATTGGCTCTTTCACCTATCACATTAAGCCACATCTTGTCGAGGAAGTACGTCCAAGAAGCCAAGTCTTCATACTCGACTATACCAAACATAATAGGTATAACCTTGTATTTTGCGTCTTGTGTCGCCGCTGTCAAAAGATTTCCTTTGATTTGACCATATAAATGGGTGCCATCTATCTACAACATGGGTTTGAAGTGCTTAAATACAGATATGCAAGGCCCAAAAGCCTAGAAACACCGTGGAAAGTGCTTCACTTGTGTTGTTAGGGTGTCATCCTCATAAGCATGAACCGTTTTATGATTAAAAATGGAAGCTGGTATGAGATGTTTTATGGCCATGAATAACCTTGGGAGCTGAGCGAATGGCTTAATCCAATCTTCATATATTTTTCTTATCGTTTCGCACCATGCCAACCAAGCTTTTCAGTAGGAAACGACCCTATTATAATGGTCATAGATCTGTTCAATGACATCCAAAATGCTCATGCTTGGGTTACAGATGATATGTAGAGAAGGGTTTTGGCAATTAAATGACAATTCATTGGTCGGTGATCTTTTCCATCCTCCTCATCCACGCCACAATGGACCCTGAATCTCATTATTTTCCATTCACTTTTGACTGTTTCACAATACGACTCTTAAGTAAAATGGACATTCATCGAAGTTGACACACCAGATAACGTATGCTTTGCTCGAGTTCTTGATAATAGTGACATCCAAATTTTTTTAAATGTGATACGCCTTCACAACACTTATCATAATTTCTTTATCATCAAACTCCTGTAGTAGTTTGAAATCTTGTACAAGATTCCAGCTTGGGATACCGTGGTATTTGACATCCATTTGCATAGTGTTGATGGCGTCCGAGTCCACATGATGATAAAAAAAGCATCTAGATTTTGTTGATTACTTCCAACATCTTCATCTGGTCCAAGAAAATCTTCTGGAATGAGTTCAACTTCATCGTCTGTCTGATGTAAGATCTTCCCCTTTTACAGGTTTGTACAGTTTATCATCTTTTTCATCATCATCATCCATTTACAAATGAATCTTCATGCACTAAAAGATTTCCCAACAATAGTTTTAGTCAGCAAGCATTGATTGAACATCTTCATTAGTATTTAGCTGAAAAAGAATAAACATTAATGACTCATAACAGAGTATCCGTAGTCTGATTGATGGTTAATCTCTGTGACAGGATGCTTTAACATTTGGATGGAGAAATCAGCAGTCATCCGAAGATTAAAGGTTTAGGTATACTGAGTGCCACTGAGGTAGAAACTCCTATCTTGATTGTAAGATAGCTCGGCATTAACAAAGATCAAACAAGAAATTCCATGTATTTATTCTTTGGTTCCTTGATTGTAACGACCCCAAAACCGGCCTAGGAGTTAGGGCCGTTACACGCCGCGAGTCTATTACCTAACGTCGCAAGGCTCTAACGCAAATCAAACTCCAAACCAAAAAATGAAGCTTGTATAAATATCGAAAGAACTTACAACATCCAAACGAGTTCATAAGTCAAATACCAAAGTAAGGCCCGAAGGCTACATAAGATCCAAAGCGTCTAAAGCGCAAAGCGGTACAAAAGTTTAATTGAAACATAAAGCAAAGAACAGCTCCAGAAGGGAATAAAGAGAGAGGATCCCATGAGCTCATCCTGCAACATAAGTAAAGGGGTGAGCTAAACAGCCCAGCAAGCAGAAGACTTCCTCAAGGAAGCCCATTCAAAGCAGAAGCAGAAGTTTGTATAAACAGAGGGAGGCGTAGCCACTTGTAAACAGACAAAACAGAAACACTACTCAGAAAACAGAGCAGAACATCATATCAAACCATAGTCGGACTTTCAGAAACAGATACAGATGGGTGAGACACTAGAAACACGCTAACACAACAGAAGGACTCACATAACGTCCTATGGATCCGAAGATCCCACAATAGAAGCCGTAGAGACAGCTAACAGACCCGTCGGTCACATAATGCCCTAAGGGAGACCCTAAGGAGCGTAATCAAAGGAATTCCTACGCAGCATGCTACGGGACAGCCCGACCCGACTATCCAAGGCTCAGAAGCAACATAACTAGGTCCCAAAACCAAAAGTTCACAAAACAGATCTTAAGCGCATGAAAATGCATATAAACAGCATAAGAAGCTTGTACACAAGTAGGGGAATCCAACCCCGCAAACGGAACTCAAAATGGAGCTAAAATGGAAGAGTTATGCCAAAAATAGAGGCATGTCCGAACTTGCGTCCGACCTTGCAAGTTCGGACAGAAGCCGAGAAACAGAAGTCACGAAAAACACAATGTCCGAACTTCGACGTTCGGACCGAAGTTTGGACGCTTCAAAATTCAGAAAACAGAAGCGCGCCCGAAGCCGAGAACCCGATGTCACAAAAACACAATGTCCGAACTTCGACGTTCGGACGCTTCAAAATTCAGAAAACAGAAGCGCGCCCGATGAACTGTCTGAACTTCCATGTTCAGACTGAAGTTCGGACGGCGCAAATCAGACGATAACCAGAGCAAACAGAAGCGCAGAAAACAGCCAGAATCATCACAAACTCACACAAAACCCACAGAATTGTAAGACAGTACCCTCGGGGGTTTAGCCAATCGATTAACAACGCAAAAACGAAGTGAAATCACACAATCACAACACAATTCCAATTCAGAAAACCGGAATAAAATCAGTCCCCGAGGGTGAGTAAACTACCCCGAATCCATCCCCCACTTACATCGAATTGTAGAGAAGACCACACCAATCTGAAGCAGAGAAAGGTTGTGGCAACCCAGCAGTCCCGAACAGCAAAACAACCACTGAATCCGGCAACAATCAGACCCAAAAATCAGAAAAACTGCCCTCTCAGAACAGAAGCGAAAACCACCGAAATCGAAAGGGAAACCAAACCTGAATCACCGCAGAGGAAGGACAACAACAACAGAACAGGAATCGAATCCAAAACGCAGCAGCAAAGCACCAGAATTCAGCAACCAAGCACACAAGAGGAGGGGAAGAGAAGCGCTCAAAAACTGTCGAAGGAGGGAACGTCGTTCTGAAAACTGATCGAGAGTTGCAAAAAGAATAAATGTCTTATTCCTCCTTAATAAAGCCTTACCAAAATAAAAGAGAGGGAAACGACCTCCTTGCCCCCGTCTTTTAATTATATGCCTCAGATGTCCCATCAGCTAAACAAGGCACCACATATCATAAGCAATAAAATAAACCGGAACACTATAAAATCTGAAAACGAAATACAGAGTATTACATCACTCCCTCCTTAAAAGGAATTTCGTCCTCGAAATTCAACATACCTCACTGCTCAAAGAGGGAAGGAAACTTGGCACGCAACTCCTCCTCGAGTTCCCATGTCGCCTCTCGCTCGGACTAGTTCGTCCACTGAACCTTAACCATAGACAGTGTCTTACTACGGAGCCGCCGAACATCACGAGCCAAAATATGAACTAGAGCGGCCTCGTACGTGAAATCATCCCGGAGTCGAAGCTGACCATAATCAATCACATGGATAGGATCGTGAAGAGACCTCCTGAGCATCGACACATGGAAAACATCATAAACTCCTGCTAAAGCTGGTGGCAACGCCAATCTGTAAGCTACCGGCCCAACCCTCTCAAGCACCTCGAAAGGTCCTACGAATCGAGGGCTCAGCTTGCCTCTCTTACTAAACCGGACAATGCCCCGAACTGGAGATATCTTCAGATATACATGGTCCCCAACCTGAAACTCAAGCGGACGACACCTCTGATCTGCATAACTCTTCTGTCGGCTCTGAGCAACCACCAGACGCTCCTTGATAGTCCTGACCTTGTCCACGGCTCCCTGCACCAACTCAGGACCCACAATCGCCCTCTCTCGCAGATCATCCCAACAAATGGGAGATCTACAGCGCCTACCATACAACGCCTCAAATGGGGCCATCCCAATACTCGATTGAAAACTATTATTGTAGGCGAATTCAATCAGAGTCGCATGCTGATCCCAGCTCCCTCCAAAGTCTAGCACACAAGCTCTCAACATATCCTCCAAAATCTGGTTCGTCCTCTCCGTCTGCCCATCGGTCTGAGGATGATACGCTGAACAGAAAGCCAAATTCGTCCCTAAAGCCTTATGTAGGCTACGCCAGAAGCGGGATACAAATCTCGGATCTCTGTCCGAAACGATCATCGTCGGCACACCGTGCAACCTCACAATCTCATCCACATAGAGTCGAGCCAAACGCTCAAGGCTGAAGGTCTTCCTCACCGGCAAGAAATGGACAGACTTCATCAACCGGTCCACAATTACCCAAAGAGCGTCATAACCAGAAGATGTCCTAGGGAGCCCCACAACAAAATCCATCTCGACGCTCTCCCACTTCCACTCAGGAACGGGAAGGGGCTGCAGAAGACCTGCAGGTCCCTGATGCTCAGCCTTCACCTGCTAACAGGTCTGGCAACGAGCTACAAAATCAGAAATCTCCCTCTTCATATTCGTCCACCAGAAGGACTCTCTGAGGTCCCGGTACATCTTCACCCCTCCTGGGTGCACAAAATAAGGAGCTCCATGGGTCTCCTGCATAATCTCTCGCCTAAGATCGCCACCACTAGGCACACAGACTCGGCCGCTAAAGCGAAAACAGCCGTCGCTAGACACAGAGAACTCTGACTCCTGATCATCTGCCAGCCTCTCTCGGATCTTGCGCAACTCAGCATCTGCCCTCTGACCATCTCTAATCCGCTCAATCAAAGTAGACTGGACCTGAATAGAAGCAATCATCCCCGCTCTATCGGACCGAACAACCCAAACTCCCATGCGCTGAAGCTCAAGAGCAGACCTCTGAATCCCCGACAATGAACAAGTGAGCCCAGGGGCACCCCGGCGACTCAACGCATCTGCCACCACATTCGCTCTATCTGGATGGTAGAGGATCTCCAGATCATAATCGTGCAAAAGCTCCAACCAACGCCGCTGTCTCAAATTCAGCTCCTTCTGCGTGAATAGGTATTTGAGACTCTTGTGATCCGTGTAGACCTTACACGTCACCCCATACAAGCAATGCCACCAGATCTTCAAGGCGAAGACCACAACCGCTAACTCCAAATCATGGGTAGGATAATTCTTCTCGTACGGCTTCAGCTGACAGGACCCATACGCTACCACCTTACCCTACTGCATCAGAACACAACCAAGCCCTCTGTGGGAAGCGTCGCAGAACACCTCAAAGCCATCTGTTCCAGAAGGCAACACCAATATCGGAGCCGACGTCAACCTCTTCTTCAACTCCTGGAAACTCTCCTCACACGCCTCGCTCCACTCAAACTTGACATCCTTCCTAAGAAGGCGAGTCAAGGGAGACACGATCTTAGAGAAGCCCTCCACGAACTTCCTATAATACCCAGCCAAACCAAGGAAACTGCGCACCTCAGAAACACTAGTGGGCTTCGCCCACTCCATGATCGCCCTAATCTTCTCAGGGTCCACTGAAATACCATCCTTCGAAACCACGTGGCCAAGGAACACAACTCTATCCGACCAGAATTCACACTTCTTCAGCTTGGCGTACAACTCCTTCTCCTTCAACGTCTGTAGAACCATCCTCAAATGCTCCTCATGCTCCTCAGCACTCTTGGAATACACCAAGATATCATCAATAAACACAACCACAAAAGAATCCAAGAAAGGTTTGAAGACTCTATTCATCATATCCATGAAAAACGAAGCGGCATTGGTCAACCAAAAGGCATGACCAAGAACTCATAATGCCCATACCGGGTCCTAAAAGCAGACTTAGGCACATCCTCGGCCTTAATCTTCAGCTGATGATAACCAGAACGTAAGTCAATCTTTGACAACACTGTCGCTCCAGCTAACTGGTCGAAGAGATCATCGATGCGGGGAAGAGGATACCGATTCTTAATGGTAACCTTATTCAATTCCCTGTAGTCAATATACAATCTGAAGGAGCTGTCCTTCTTCTTCACAAACAAAACTGGTGCTCCCCATGGAGACACACTAGGGCGTATAAAGCCCTTATCCAGAAAATCCTGCAGCTGCACCTTCAGCTCCTTAAACTCCGCCAGGCTCATACAGTAAGGGGCCTTCGAAATAGGCTGAGTCCCTGGCGCTAACTTGATAGAAAACTCCACCTCACGGTCAGGTGGCATCCCTGGCACATCGTCCTGAAACACCTCTGGAAACTCACATACAATGGGAATCTCCTCCAAACGGGATCCCTCTCGAACCTCTGGTATATAGCAGAGAAAACCCTGGCAGCCCTTCCTCAGGAAGCTAGCTGCCTGCATGGCAGACACTACAACTGGCGCACAAGGTACAGAATTACCCACAAAAACGAAGCGGGTCTCACCCGGCCTATCAAAGACGACTCTCCTAGCTGCACAGTCTATATGGGCAGTGTGCTCTGCTAGCCAATCCATGCCCAAAATCACATCGAAGTAGGACATACTCATAGGGATCAAATCAGCAGGCAGAATCCTATCCATAATCACTACTAGACTACACTTGCACACAGAACTAAGCACACAATCAGGTACGCCACTCAATGGGCTAGAAATACACAGATCAATATCACAGGGCACAGTAGACAACCCTAGACTACCCACTAAATCAGCAGACACAAAGGAGTGGGTAGCTCCTGAATCAAACAAACAGAAAACTAGCTGAGAAGAGATCTGAAGGATACTTGACACCACTCGGTCTGAACCGCGGTCACGCTCACCAGCTAGCGCATACACACGTGCCTGGGTCTGGGACTTCTTCTGATCGGTCTTCTGCCCGGACCCTGAACCAGCACCACGGCTCTCAGAACCACCACTGCTACCTCCACCTCTAGCCTGTGGACACTGGGCGATGTGGTGATCTAGCGAACCACACTTGAAGCATGCCTCAGACTTCTTGTAGCACTCTCGTCTTGGATGAAAGCGGTCACACTCAGCACACTTCTCCACAACAGGCGATGCAGATGAAGTGTGTTTGTGGGGTTTGTCTACATGTGTGAATGTCTGAACTGGCTACTTTGTGGAGTCTGATGGTTTCCGATCAATTGTGGTGTTTATCTCTTCAGTATGCCTCCCCGACGTTCAGGACGAGGTGCTCCTTCGGGCGATGCTCCCCAGGGGGACATCGCAGAGATAGTGTAGCAGGTGGTCACTCTGGTGCTGCAGACAGTAGGGACCACTGCTGGCCCAGCGGAGCTGGTGGCACGGGGAGCAACAATGTGAAGGCACTTCAGGAGTTTCTGAAGCTGAAGCCGCCTTCTTTCGATGCTAGTGGTGACCCACAGAAGGCGAGCCCCTGGATCACTACGATTGAGGACCTTCTGCGGGTCATGGGATGTGAGGAGGATCAGAAGGTTGGATTCGCCACGTTTATGTTCCAATCTGAGGCGAAGGAGTGGTGGAAGTCGGTTGAAGGGAAGTACCCCCACCCATGGACTTGGGTGCAGTAGAGAAGATCAGGATGATTCGAGAACGCCTACTTGTTGCTCAGAGTAGACAGAAATGCTACGCAGACCAGAGGCGCAAACCGCTTGAGTTTGAGATTGGAGATCATGTCTACCTGCGTGAGTCACCTGTCAGGGGTGTTGTCCGGTTTGGAAAGTGTGGGAAGCTTAGCCCAAGGTTTGTTGGACCGTTTGAGATTCTAGAGAGGATTGGCTCTATGGCTTATCGTCTTGCCTTGCCTCCATCATTGTCTGCTCTCCACAGTGTTTTCCATGTTTCGATGCTGAGGAAGTACCTTCATGATCCGTCTCATGTGATCGACCATAGTCAGCTTCAGTTGAGAGAGGACTTCAGTTATGAGGCGGTGCCTACCCGCATTCTGGCTAGAGATGTTCGCCAGCTCCGTAGCAAGACACTGCCTGTGGTTAAGGTTCAATGGTCTGATCAGTCAGAACGTGAAGCGACTTGGGAGCTTGAGGAAGAGCTGCGTGCCAAGTTTCCTTCTCTTTTCGATCAGTAAGGTGAGTCAATTTCGAGGACGAAATTCTTTTAAGGGGGAGGTGATGTTATAACCCGTATAATTGCAAACATTATATTATGCCCGGTTTATATTGTTGTTATCTAAGATGGATTACATTGCTACATCAGTTGGGACGTCAGCGGCATTATACTAATAGCCAAGGGCAAGGGAGTCCTTTCCTCTAATTAATTAAGGTAATTAATTTAGAGATATTAAATAAGGAAGTCTTTTGCTTAAAGCAATTAAGGTAATTGTTTTATTTAAATAATAAGGAAAGGATTCCTTATTTATTTATTTATTTATTTTCCTTTCCTGATCGTTGTTATTCACGTCAGTCGTATCGTGGGAGCGTGACAGTTTTTAAATCAGAGCGAGCGTTCTTCCTCCCTCGCTAGTTCTTCCTCTGCTGTGATTTTTGGTGCTGCTGCTGACATCAAATTAAAGACCTTTGTTGCTAGATTCTTCCCTCTTCGTTATCAGGTTTGTTCTGCAGATTTATGGATTTCATTGGCCCTCCTTCTCTCCTTCTCGAATTCTGATTTGGGACTTGATAAGCCCCAGACTTATCATGTTTTAGTATATTTAATTATAAGATTATTAGCCAAATTAAGGTTAGAATAATTAATATTTATGCTATATTATGTATTAAGTCTACTATTTGTTCAGATTAATGTTTTTATATGTTTTTTCATGCAAGGGAACATTTCTGACCAAACTGCCGGACATAGGGCCGGATCATACCTGCACGGCACAAGCGTGGAGCAGAAAAGGACTCTATGCCGGGTGCGTTGCCGGGTATATCCAATCCGGCATACATGTGAAAAGTCGCCTCGGTTGACCAGACGATGGCAGTTAATGACCGTTGCCAAACCAACCTATGCCGGGTATGGTGCCGGACATATCATGTCCGGCACTGGTACCTTTTCGCGCAGATTCGGCGGTTTCGACCGTTAGCAGTTGGGCACGTGGTTAGTATATGCGGGTATAATTTGTACGGCATGACATCCGGCACGAGAAGAATGTGATGCCTATAAATAGGACGAGGGGCTACACTTTTCAACACACTTCAACATCATATTACACTCCATTCATTACTCCATTTTCGCCTCATTCCAAGGTGTTGGTGTCCAAGGAGGTTCTATGCAACTTTCCACGCGAGGAGAAGAATCCATGGCGGGTTAAGGCTACCTCCAATCTTCTTATCTCCTGTGTATTCTCTCTCTCGATTTGAGTGGATGGTGGAGTAGGAATTCCTTGTTTGTTCTTTGGTTAGGGAATGAAATTCTCTTTGTAAAACAATGTGTTCTTCTTAATATAACTTCAAGTTTATTAAGAGTAAGGTTCTTATTGAAGGAGAATTGGTTGATCTCTTATTCTCTTCATGCAAATTTTACTTGTGGAAGATGAATCCCAAGTAGAATAGGTTAGACTCTCTTAATGATCTTCCTACTCTCTTCTTAAGAATTAAGAGTTAGTAGTAAGAGTGAGAATTAACCCATCTTTCCCATTACTTTGTTCATTTCGTGGCATGATATATGCTCGAATTGTTAAAAGGTAGTGAGTCTTCTGTTTTCTTCTCGGAAACTGGAATAAGAATACGTATATTGACTATGCCGGATTCACTGTCGGGTGGCCAATGTCCGGCATATTCAAAGTCTTTGAATATGCCGTGCATTTGGTATCCGGCATGACACCCGGCGCATTCAATTGTTGGTTAATTCGAAGGCTTGTGTTTATGTTTCGAGTTCATGTTGATACTTAGATGGTTTAAAGCCCTGAATAAAGAATAATCTCCTTGTAAATACCACTTAGTTTAGTTAGTTTTGATTAGGATTAGAAAATATTTCAATTTCCCCCCTTGTCTTAGAATAGGTTATTACCGGATTAGGACTAATTTTCTATAAGTCCCTTGGGTTTGATACTCTTGGTCGTAATTTGCTCATGCTATATTCCGACCGGGTTTTATTTGCTACCCGTAGTAGAGTGTAGGTTTAGTTATTTATTTTATCCATTTTGTATATAGTTTTTCCTACAATAATCACTGTTAGCAAATTGGCGCAGTTGCCGGGGACTTGGAATTAGTCCAAGTCCTAAAATTGGTAATCGCCCTATTCTTTATTCCTTCTTTTCTTATTCTTTATTCTTTAATTTAATACGTTCATTATTTTTTTTTACTAATTGAATAAGCCGGATACACTGTCGGGCATTGTATGCCCGGCATTTGCAGAAAATGATCAATGCCGGATATATATATGCCGGTAAGATATCCGGCATTATTGATTTCACTTTCTTCTTTCGGTTTATTCCTGTAAAAATGTTGGATTTTCAATCAATAAAATTCTTTTATTCAATTATTCTTTATTCTTCTAATTATGTTTATACATATTTGATTCATTGATTTTACTCATTTGATTAACTCAATCCTTCGTTTATATGTGTGTGCCGTGAACGATGCCGGTTATGTTTACCCGACCTACTAAAAAAACTGGTGCCGAATTTTTCTTATCCGGCCTGTAACCCGGCACTTAGCGAATTCAGAAGAGGCGCCCCAGGGATACATGCCGTGCTCATGGCCGGATATGCTTTACCCGGCATTGTAAAATGTTCATTATGCCGGTTGGAACCAACCCGGCACACCACCCGGCATATCGCGTTTCTGAAAAAAAATAACAGTGGGTAAGTTGGGTTTCACAGACCCACTTTTACCCTACAACAAACACGCCGCCCAGACCCTCTCCAAGCTAGTCGCCGCCCAAAGGAGCCCAGCATATTACCATCGCATTCCAGTGAGAAATCGCACCACAAGACCACCGTGAGCAGCTCATTCCACCGTTCGAACATTTACAAATCAAAACCAGGTTCCCTCATCATGTATTATGTTTTTCGAATTCGATTTTCATGTTGTCGGTTCTATATTTTGTTTTTGTTAGATTCGTGGCTTAGTTTAGTGTTTTCGGGACTTTGGAACATGCTGTGGTTAATTTAGGTGCTCTGGCGTAGTTATGAGCGTTTCTGAAAAAATCTGGGTTCGAGTTTTGAATAAGCCGGATGAGTTTTGCCCGGCATCCAGTCTGGCATGATTTTGTTTGAATATGTCGGGTGTATTCTATCCGGCATCCCACTCGGCACGCTTTCTGATTGCTTCTTCCTTGCCTATTGTGAATCTAGTCTTTTTGAATTAATGCCTATGGTAATATTTTGTTGAGAAGTAGTCGAATAGGTTTCTGATTTACAGGCATATGGGCGCACCATGTCCCTTTACAGGACATTCGAATTTTAATTTCTGTAAAACTAATTGATGAACTATTGTCTGGTATTCCTTCGCTCTTTTCTTATAGATGCTGCTAACGAGATTTGTAGGGATAAAACTATATACATAAAAAGAATGAAATAATAAACTAAACCTACAACTCTACTACGGGTAGCAAATAAAAACCCGGTCGGAGTATAGTGTAAATATATTACGACCGAGAGAATCGTACCCAAGGGACTTATAGAAAACTAGTCCTAATCCGGGCAAAAGCCTATTCTATAATAATAAGGGGGAAAAGTAAAGATTGCTTCTAAACTAAGAAAACTAGATAAACTAACTTTGATTTGGGAAGATTATCAATGTAAGGGAAACATATGATCAATAATCAAGGGTGGCAAGTCTCAAAGAGGATTTGGTCTCGCAAAATGCATACGCCGGTGTAATGCCGGACCTCCGCTACCCGGCAGATTCACGGCCTGAATGTGCCGGACAACTTATACCCGGCACGACATCCGGCATCGTACATTTTGTAAATAACACTTCCAGAATCAATTTTGAATAAAGGAACTCAATATCCTTACTTGCATCGTGCATAGCCAATGCCGCGAATACAACCAGAATAATGGGAAATAAGAGATTAATCCAAAACCTTAGCATTTGTAGTCCACTTTTTAGAACAACAATATTAAAGATTACCGAGATCCTAATCTATCCTATTCTTGCTTTGAAAGCCTTAAATATGACTTGGAAATAAGAGAATAAGTGGCTGACTCATTCAATTTGTATGAAGACTAGAAACCTCCGTTAAGAAACTCGTAAATTCCATATATGATCATAAGAGTTTTACAAGGAATTTCATCCCCAACCAAAACCTAACAAGGATTCTGCATCACCATCCACACAATTACAAGAAGAGAAATACAAAGGGGGAGAAGGAGATGTTAATAGCCTTAACCCATCAAGGTCTTCTTCTTCTTTTGCGTGGATGGATCTGCAGACGTTCCTTGGACACCAACAGATGGAATGAGGCGGAATTGAAGTGTAAATGGCGTGGATTTAGTATGTTGGAATGTGTCAAATTGTAGCCTTTCTCGGCCTATTTATAGGCATCAAAATGTCTCTTGCCGGGCGTCGTGCCGGATCGCCAGTAGCCGGCACACGTGATAAATGCGCCCAACTGTTAACGGTCGAAACCGTCAATTCTGTGCGAAACAGTGCATATGCCGGGTAGGATATACCCGGCATCACACCCGGCATCGGTTGGAAAACACGTGGAACACATGTGCTGTCGTATGGTCAACCGAAGCGACTATACACTTATGCCGGATAGCTTTTACCCGGCATCGCATCCGGCAATGCCTCTTTTCTATTCTGTGTTCATGCCATGCAGGATCCACCCGGCATTGAGTCCGGCTTCAATTGAACTTTTGCCTAGAAAATCATTCCTTGCACAGAAAACTCATAAAAACATAAGTCTGTACAAATAATATACTTAAACACATAATAAGCATAAATAACATATATTTAACCTTATTTACACAAATATAATCCTAAATCTAATGGGTAAAATATGATAAGTCTGCGGCTTATCAGATGCCTCACAGAAAATCTACCACTTCCCCTCCACGCGCTTCATGCTTTGATTCCGAGGAGGAGGAATTGTTTGATCAGGCTGAGGCAGCCTTTGCTGATGCCACCACAGAGGAGGAGGAGGAGGCTTCTCCTGCATCTGCGCCTCCTCGTCGATCTACCAGACGGGCAGGCAAGGAGCCAGCCTCCAGCACTGCCGCGCCGCCTCCAGCCAAGAAGACAAGGGCTGGCAAAAGGAAGAAGAGGACTTCTCCAGAGACTCAGAGTGGCCCTGGATCTACTTCTCCTACTCCAGAGCACGATGATTTTGGTACACCTCTTCCTCTCCCTCCTCGCATTCCTGATGTACCTACCTTTGATGAGGAAGGATTCATAAATCCTTCTGCTGCTCAGTACTTTCATCAGTCCAAGATGAAAGGTAAGTGGGTACGGGAGAGGCGAGTGCATCCCGAGGTCTGCCTACTATCTACGATTTCAGAGCTCTTCGAGCGACATGGTTGGTTGGGGATCTTGGACATTGGCCATGGACACTTTTACCCCGGGTTGGTGCGTGAGTTTTACGCCAACTCCGAGTACCGTGGGGCCCCCCAGACGTCAGGAGTTCTGATCCGCTCATTTGTATCTACACGTTGTATCATTATTACGCCAGAGAGCATCGCACAGATCTTGGGCATCGACACTGACCCTCGATAGAGATCCTTCAGTCGATAGACTCTCGCAGATGCTTATGCCGCTATCCGCTCTCGGTTCGGATCACGCACTCGCTATATGGATAGAGCTCATACTAAGGAGCGAGAGGTGATCCCCTTGACCTATATCACCGATCTCCAGTTGCGTGTGGCCATAGAGATTATCCGCCATAACATTCGGCCGTGCAAGCATGACGAGCTGAATGATATGGACTGCGCCTTGCTACAGTATATTCTCGGACCAGCTCAGGGAGCAGTTGACTCGCGTTTCCTGGTCCAGAGATTGATGTTCGCGCAGTTGGTCCGTGCCATCATGCATCGAGAGGGACAGCACCCCATCTTCCCCATGCTCATTCACCAGCATATTATGCAGACGATAGGGGAGACTCAGATTCCTCGAGGCCTACATTTTCAGCCCGAGTCTGCCCCCATTGATCGTGCTCTCATTCGACGCTGGTGGTTCAGAGAGTCACCCTCAGGGGAGTTCCTTTATGTTCCCCCAGATCGGAGGTCCCGGACCCCTACTGCTCAGGACTACCCCAGTTATCAAGGGGAGGGTGCTCAGCTATTATTGCCTCCACCACCGCCGATCGCCACTGCACCACCTCCTACCTCTACTTCAGATGCAGACCCTAGAGTGGCTGCAGAGCTCGATCACTTCCGTCAGGAGCTCCAGCAGCAGCGACACTCTATGGAGGCCTTCCAGGCTGCTCAGCAGGCCGCGTGGTGTGATTTTGATTCCTTCCGATAGAGTTATGAGGGTATGCGCACAGATTTGACTACCAGAGTAGACTCTGTTGTGCAGCAGCAGGCTGAGGTTGGGCAGAGACAGGAGGCGTTTGAGGAGCGTATATCTCAGCGCCAGGATGAGCAGGAGAGGCGGGTTGATGATCGTCTCATGATGGCTGTGAATCAGATGAACAAGTCAATGGCGGCCGACAGAAAGAAGGCGAGGAAGGAGATGAAGCAGAGGGTATCTTGTTCCATAGCTGCTTTGGTTAAGAGTCTTCTACGTCGGGACAAGGAGAAGAGGAAGGCGCGTCGAGAGGCGAAGAAGAAGGGGCTTCATACCCCTAGCTCTTCTAGCCTTTCTGATGTTCCAGACGCTTCCCCTGATTCTTCTTCAGACTCTCCACCACCATCCTCCATGCAGGCAGCAGTTCATTAGTTCTTTCTCTCTTTCTCTGTTTATTTTATTTTATTTTCCTTCCATTTTCTTTTATTGTCCTTTTTAGTTTTATTTGCTTTTATTATTCTTGTATGCCTAATGGATTCTCAGTTAACTCTCTCTCTTACATATTATGGAAGCTTTATATTTTAGTGAGTTTTTGGTTACAGTTGCCTTTATTTTAGTTGGCTCATGCTGTGACAATTCTGACGCCGCGGCTCACCACAAGTGTAGGGCATTTTGTGCCCTCATTCTTCCAAAAAGGGAGTATTTTTATTATTCTTTTAATTCATCTTATTTTAAAAAAAACATTCTTTAATTCTTTGAATTTTTTATTCTTTATTCTTTTTGAAACACTGGGGACAGTGTTCACTAGTAGAAAAAAGATTTTAAATGACGCACTTTAAACCACGGTTAATCTCATAACCGTCATTTAAAACTTTTATACCACGGTTATTAGCATAACCGTCACAAAAAGTGTCGGCGGGAGATTTTATACCACGGTTCCACGCAAAACCGTCATATATAGCTTGACATGTTGCATTTTATACCGCGGTTCTGACGGAACCGTCATATATAGTTTGACGCGTTGTATTATATACCACGGTTTTGTGTGGAACCGTGGTATATAGTTTGACGCGTTGTATTTTAAACCACGGTTTTGTTACAACCGTCGCTTTTAGTCATGGTCAAAATACTTTAAATGACGGTTTCTTGGTAGAACCGTGGTATATAGTCTAAGCGGGAATTCAAATTTTCGGCGAAAATTAACGCGGCTCTTTCTCTTTCTCCTATTATATATATTTGCCCTCAATGTTTTCTTCTTCTTCTTCTTGCGCCTCTTCTCTGTAACCGACGAACAAGGAATATGCTCTGCAACTCTTCTCTTCTTCTTCTTGCGCCTCTTCACTGTAACCGACGAACAAGGCCATGCTCTGCAACTATTCTCTTCTTCTTCTTGCGCCTCTTCACTGTAACCGACGAACAAGGACATGGACTGCGCCTCTTCACTGTAACCGGCGAACAAGGACATGCTCTGCGCCTCTTCACTGTTTTTTTGCAAACCTAACCGGCGAACAATAACATGCTCTACGCCTCTTGTTTTTCACGGTAATTCTTGCAACCCACAGTAGCGAAACAAGGAACATATGCTCTGCGCTTCTTCTTCTCTTTCACGGTAATTTTGCAACCTACCGACGAACAAGAAACATAATGTGACTTATTTAGCAACCATAATACACAAACAAGAAACATACATGTTCTGGACTCTTCATTCTCTTTTGTCTGCGCTCTCTGTTGAGATACCATTGAAGCAGCGCCGTTAAATCGCCGGCGAACTGGAGAAAATTTCACAAACTATAAACCACGGTTTTATTAATAACCGTGGTTTATTCTTGATTTGTATGCATTTTATACCACGGTTTTAAGTAAAACCGTCATTTATAATACTCTTTATACCACGGTTCAGACTACCAACCGTGGTATAAAGTCAATGAATATTCGCGGGAGAAGGGGTCTTAAACGACGGTTTTCGAGAAACCGTGGTTTTTTCGCTCACTTTAAACCACGGTTATGAACCGTCGTTTATCTCTATTTGTAAATATACGACGCGAGCATAAACCACGGTTCCTAACCGTGGATTATAGGAAAAATAACCGTGGTTAAAAACATTTTTTCTACGAGTGGTTCCTGCCAAGTGTAGGGCAGGGATCCCCCCTTAAAAAAATTGTTATTTGCTAAAACTACTTAGTATCTAAATAATATGTTATAAGCTGAGATTTTATCAATGTTCTACTAAGCTTTTGCATGTCGTTGGCAAAGTAAAAGTAGAAAAGGATGAAAGCTTGTTCTCTCAAGAGGTAACCTTTCTAATGACTTGTAGATTCTTGTTTTTAACTTCTTGATTCTCTTTATTAACATGAGTATATGACCTTACTCCTATTTCTATCTCAGATTTACTTATGGGTAATATTTTCTTTTCTTTTTCAAAATGGTGAGAATTCTTTTGGGTGAATATCTCAAATAGGGATTGTGTAAAAAAAGATGGAAAAAAAAGAGAAGCTTCGAAAAAAAAAAGAAGAAGAAAAAAAGAAGAATCTTCTTTCAAAAAAAAAGAAGCATTATAAGGTTGCAAAAATTGCCTCAAAATAAAAGAAACAAACGAGAGTTTTTCCTTTTGTTTTTCTCCTAAATTCCCCGTTCTTCAAAGCAAAAGAAATCATGGTTGATTCAAAAACCCTTGAAAAATAGGGCTGAACACATAAAAAACCATCGATGAGTGTCTTGGCCACATTCAGAAACTCTTGGAAAATAGAGTTGAATGATGGAAACCGGAAAAAGGAGAGATTACAAAACCCCTTATGCAAAATAGCCCGAAAGTTTTTGATCGGTTTCGAAATTGTTTATTTTATACCCATTAGTATGTTTCTGGTGGAATAAGGATGATTAAGTGATACTTATGAATTAGAGTCATATGGTTAGGAATATTTATCTAATTGTCATTCTAAAGTTTATTTGTTCTGTGCATAAGTATTTATTCCTTTCTAATCTTGTTTTGCTCGAGGACTAGCAAAAGGTAAGTGTAGGGCCTTGATAAGCCTCAGACTTATCATGTTTTAGTATACTTAATTATAAGATTATTAGCCAAATTAAGGTTAGAATAATTAATATTTATGCTATATTATGTATTAAGTCTACTATTTGTTCAGATTAATGTTTTTATATGTTTTTTCATGCTAGGGAACATTTCTGACCAAACTGCCGGACATAGGGCCGGATCATACCTGCACGGCACAAGCGTGGACCAGAAAAGGACTCTATGCTGGGTGCGTTGTCGGGTATATCCAATCCGGCATACATGTGAAAAGTCACCTTGGTTGACCAGACGATGGCAGTTAATGACCGTTGCCAAACCAACCTATGCCGGGTATGGTGCCGGACATATCATGTCCGGCACTGGTACCTTTTCGCGCAGATTCGGCGGTTTCGACCGTTAGCAGTTGGGCACGTGGTTATTATATGCCGGGTATAATTTGCACGACATGACAACCGGCACGACAAGAATGTGATGCCTATAAATAGGACGAGGGGCTACACTTTTCAACACACTTCAACATCATATTACACTCCATTCATTACTCCATTTTCACCTCATTCAAAGGTGTTGGTGTCCAAGGAGGTTCTATGCAACTTTCCACGCGAGGAGAAGAATCCATGGCGGGTTAAGGCTACCTCCAATCTTCTTATCTCCTGTGTATTCTCTCTCTCGATTTGAGTGGATGGTGGAGTAGGAATTCCTTGTTCGTTCTTTGGTTAGGGAAAGAAATTCTCTTTGTAAAACAATGTGTTCTTCTTAATATAACTTCAAGTTTATTAAGAGTAAGGTTCTTATTGAAGGAGAATTAGTTGATCTCTTATTCTCTTCATGCAAATTTTACTTGTGGAAGATGAATCCAAGTAGAATAGGTTAGACTCTCTTAATGATCTTCCTACTCTCTTCTTAAGAATTAAGAGTTAGTAGTAAGAGTGAGAATTAACCCATGTTTCCCATTACTTTGTTCATTTCGTGGCATGATATATGCTCGAATTGTTAATAGGTAGTGAGTTTTCTTCTCGGAAACTGGAATAAGAATACGCATATTGACTATGCCGGATTCATTGTCGGGTGGCCAATGTCCGGCATATTCAAAGTCTTTGAATATGCCGTGCATCTGGTATCCGGCATGACACCCGGCGCATTCAATTGTTGGTTAATTCGAAGGCTTGTGTTTATGTTTCGAGTTCATGTTGATACTTAGATGGTTTAAAGCCCTGAATAAAGAATAATCTCCTTGTAAATACCACTTAGTTTAGTTAGTTTTGATTAGGATTAGAAAATATTTCAATTTCCCTCCTTCTCTTAGAATAGGTTATTACCGGATTAGGACTAATTTTCTATAAGTCCCTCGGGTTCGATACTCTTGGTCGTAATTTGCTCATGCTATATTCCGACCGAGTTTTATTTGCTACCCGTAGTAGAGTGTAGGTTTAACAAAGTAATGAGAAAGATGGGTTAATTCTCACTCTTACTACTAACTCTTAATTCTTAAGAAGAGAGTAGGAAGATCATTAAGAGAGTCTAACCTATTCTACTTGGGATTCATCTTCCACAAGTAAAATTTGCATGAAGAGAATAAGAGATCAACCAATTCTCCTTCAATAAGAACCTTACTCTTAATAAACTTGAAGTTATATTAAGAAGAACACATTGTTTTACAAAGAGAATTTCATTCCCTAACCAAAGAACAAACAAGGAATTCCTACTCCACCATCCACTCAAATCGAGAGAGAGAATACACAGGAGATAAGAAGATTGGATGTAGCCTTAACCCGCCATGGATTCTTCTCCTCGCGTGGAAAGTTGCATAGAACCTCCTTGGACACCAACACCTTGGAATGAGGCGAAAATGGAGTACTGAATGGAGTGTAATATGATGTTGAAGTGTGTTGAAAAGTGTAGCCCCTCGTCCTATTTATAGGCATCACATTCTTCTCGTGCCGGATGTCATGCCGTGCAAATTATACCCGACATATAATAACCACGTGCCAAACTGCTAACGGTTGAAACCGCCGAATCTGCGCGAAAAGGTACCAGTGCCGGACATGATATGTCCGGCACCATACCGGACATAGGTTGGTTTGGTAACAGTCATTAACTGCCATCGTCTGGTCAACCGAGTCGACTTTTCACATGTATGCCGGATTGGATATACCCGGCAACGCACCCGGCATAGAGTCCTTTTCTGCTCCACGCTTGTGCCGTGCAGGTATGATCCGGCCCTATGTCCGGCAGTTTGGTCAGAAATGTTCCCTAGCATGAAAAAACATATAAAAACATTAATCTGAACAAATAGTAGACTCAATACATAATATAGCATAAATATTAATTATTCTAACCTTAATTTGGCTAATAATCTTATAATTAAATATACTAAAACATGATAAGTCTGAGGCTTATCAAGGCCCTACACTTACCTTTTGCTAGTCCTCGAGCAAAACAAGATTAGAAAGAATAAATACTTATGCACAAAACAGATAAACTTTAGAATGACAATTAGATAAATATTCCTAACCATATGACTCTAATTCATAAGTATCACTTAATCATCCTTATTCCACCAGAAACATACTAATGGGTATAAAATAAACAATTTCGAAACCGATCAAAAACTTTTGGCCTATTTTGCATAAGGGATTTTGTAATCTCTCCTTTTTCCGGTTTCCATCATTCAGCTCTATTTTCCAAGAGTTTCTGAATGTGGCCAAGACACTCATCGATGGTTTTTTTATGTGTTCAGCCCTATTTTTCAAGGGTTTCAAATCAACCATGATTTCTTTTGCTTTGAAGAACAGGGAATTCAGGAGAAAAACAAAAGGAAAAACTCTCGTTTGTTTCTTTTATTTTGAGGCAATTTTTGCAACCTCATAATGCTTCTTTTTTTTTGAAAGAAGATTCTTCTTTTTTTCTTCTTCTTTTTTTCTTTTGAGTAAATTACTCAGAACCCCCTTGAGGATTTGGGATATTACAGTTAACCCCCTTGTGTTTATCATAATTATTGGTAACCACCTCAAGGTTAAGGTATCTTTGACTACGAGCCCCCGAACTATAACTTTGTTATCAGAAAGTTAACTACGTGTTGATCTATCAACTTAATCACAATAATAATGCCAGGCTGGACAACAAAACTGCTTAATCAACATCGTCTAACTCTCTTTCATCCCACTTTAGATGCATTTTCGAGGCAGGGTTGACATTTTTAGGAAAATAACAATGCTGATTAAGTAGTATTTTTGTCCAGACTGACATTATTAATGTGATTAAGCTGATAGGTCAACACGTATTTAACTTCCTGAACTGAGTTATAGTTCGGGGGCTTGTAGTCAAAGATACCTTACCTCGAGGTGGTTACCAGTAATTATGATAAACACAAGGGGGTTAACTGTAATATCCTAAATCCTCAAGGGGGGGTTCTGAGTAGCTTTCTCTTTTTTTTCCTTCTTTTTTTACAAATCCGTATTTGAGATATTCACCCAAAAGAATTCTCACCATTTTGAAAAAGAAAAGAAAATATTACCCATAAGTAAATCTGAGATAGAAATAGGAGTAAGGTCATATACTCATGTTAATAAAGAGAATCAAGAAGTTAAAAACAAGAATCTACAAGTCATTAGAAAGGTTACCTCTTGAGAGAACAAGCTTTCATCCTTTTCTACTTTTACTTTGCCAACGACATACAAAAGCTTAGTAGAACATTGATAAAATCTCATCTTATAACATATTATTTAGATACTAAGTAGTTTTAGCAAAAATAATTTTTTTAAGGGGGATCCCTGCCCTACACTTGGCAGGAACACTCACCGTGTTTCAAAAAGAATAAAGAATAAAAAATTCAAAGAATTAAAGATGGTTTTTTTTAAATAAGATGAATTAAAAGAATAAAAAATACTCCCCCTTTGGAAGAATGAGGGCACAAAATGCCCTACACTTGTGGTGAGCCGCGCGTCAGAATTGTCACAGCATGAGCCAACTAAATAAAGGCAACTGTAACCAAAAACTCACTAAAATATAAAGCTTCCATAATTGTAAGAGAGAGTTAACTGAGAATCCATTAGGCATACAAGAATAATAAAAGCAAATAAAACTAAAAAGGACAATAAAAGAAAATGGAAGGAAAATAATATAAACAGAGAAAGAGAGAAAGAACTAATGAACTGTGCCTGCATGAGGATGGTGGTGGAGAGTCTGAAGAAGAATCAGGGGAAGCGTCTGGAACATCAGAAAGGCTAGAAGAGCTAGGGTAGGAAGCCCCTTCTTCTTCGCCTCTCGACGCGCCTTCCTCTTCTCCTTGTCCCGACGTAGAAGACTCTTAACCAAAGCAGCTATGGAACAAGATACCCTTTGCTTCATCTCCTTCCTCGTCTTCTTTCTGTCGGCCGCCATTGACTTGTTCATCTGATTCACAGCCAACATGAGACGATCATCAACCCGCCTCTCCTGCTCATCCTGGCGCTGAGATATACGCTCCTCAAACGCCTCCTGTCTCTGCCCATCCTCAGCCTGCTGCTGCACAACAGAGTCTACTCTGGTAGTCAAATTTGTGCACATACCTCATAACTCTGGAAGGAATCAAAATCACCCCACGCGGCCTGCTGAGCGGCCTGGAAGGCCTCCATAGAGTGTCGCTGCTCCTGGAGCTCCTGACAGAAGTGATCGAGCTCTGCAGCCACTCTAGGGTCTGCATCAGAAGTAGAGGTAGGAGGTGGTGCGGTGGCGATCGGCGGTGGTGGAGGCAATAATAGCTGAGCACCCTCCCCCTGATAACTGGGGTAGTCCTGAGCAGTAGGGGTCCGGGACCTCCGATCTGGGGAACATAAAGGAACTCCCCTGAGGGTGACTCTCTGAACCACCAGCGTCGAATGAGAGCACGATCAATGGGGGTAGACTCGGGCAAAAAATGTAGGCCTCGAGGAATCTGAGTCTCCCCTATCGTCTGATAATATGCTGGTGAATGAGCATGGGGAAGATGGGCGCTGTCCCTCTCGATGCATGATGGCGCGGACCAACTGCGCGAAATCAATCTCTGGACCGGGAAACGCGAGTCAACTGCTCCCTGAGCTGGTCCGAGAAGATACTGTAGCAAGCGCAGTCCATATCATTCAGCTCGTCATGCTTGCACGGCCGAATGTTATGGCGGATAATAATCCATGGCCACACGCAACTGGAGATCGGTGATATAGGTCAAGGGGATCACCCTCTCGCTCCTTAGTATGAGCTCTATCCATATAGCGAGTGCGTGATCCGAACCGAGAGCGGATATCGGCATGAGCATCTGCGAGAGTCTGTCGACTGAAGGATCTCTGTCGAGGGTCAGTGTCGATGCCCAAGATCTGTGCGATGCTCTCTGGCGTAATAATGATACAACGTGTAGATACAAATGAGCGGATCAGAACTCCTGACGTCTGGGGGGGTCCCACGGTACTCGGAGTTGGCGTAAAACTCACGCACAACCCGGGTAAAAGTGTCCATGGCAATGTCCAAGATCCCCAACCAACCATGTCGCTCGAAGAGCTCTGAAATCGCAGATAGTAGGCAGACCTCATGATGCACTCGCCTCTCCCGTACCACTTACCTTTTATCTTGGACTGATGAAAGTACTGGCAGCAGAAGGATTTACGAATCCTTCCTCATCAAAGGTAGGTACATCAGCAATGCGAGGAGGGAGAGGAAGAGGCGTACCAAAATCATCGTGCTCTGGAGCAGAAGAAGTAGATCCAGGGCAACTCTGAGTCTCTAGAGAAGTCCTCTTCTTCCTTTTGCCAGCCCTTGTCTTCTTGGCTGGAGGCGGCGCGGCACTGCTGGAGGCTGGCTCCTTGCCTGCCCGTCTGGTAGATCGACGAGGAGGCGCAGGTGCAGGAGAAGCCTCATCCTCCTCCTCTATGGTGGCATCAGCAAAGGCTGCCTCAGCCTGATCAAACAATTCCTCCTCCTCGGAATCAAAGCATGAAGAGCGTGGAGGGGAAGTGGTGGATTTTCTACGAGGCATCTATAAGAAAAGAGCGAAGGAATACCAGACAATAGTTCATCAATGTTAGTTTTACAGAAATTAAAATTCGAATGTCCTGTAAAGGGACATGGTGCGCCCATATGCCTGTAAATCAGAAACCTATTCGACTACTTCTCAACAAAATATTACCATAGGCATTAATTCAAAAAGACTAGATTCACAATAGGCAAGGAAGAAGCAATCAGAGAGCGTGCCGGGTGGGATGCCGGATAGAATACACCCGGCATATTCAAACAAAAGCATGCCGGACTGGATGCCGGGCAAAACTCATCCGGCTTATTCAAAACTCGAACCCAGATTTTTTCAGAAACGCTCATAATTACGCCAGAGCACCTAAATTAACCACAGCATGTTCCAAAGTCCCGAAAACACTACACTAAGCCACGAATCTAACAAAAACAAAATATAGAACCGACAACATGAAAATCGAATTCGAAAAACATAATACATGATGAGGGAACCTGGTTTTGATTTGTAAATGTTCGAACGGTGGAATGAGCTGCTCACGGTGGTCTTGTGGCGATTTCTCACTGGAATGCGATGGTAATATGCTGGGCTCCTTTGGGCGGCGACTAGCTTGGAGAGGGTCTGGGCGGCGTGTTTGTTGTAGGGTAAAAGTGGGTCTATGAAACCCAACTTACCCGCTGTTATTTTTTTCAGAAACGCGATATGCCGGGTGGTGTGCCAGGTTGGTTCCAACCGGCATAATGAACATTTTACAATGCCGGGTAAAGCATATCCGGCCATGAGCACGGCATGTATCCCTGGGGCACCTCTTTTGAATTCACTAAGTGCCGGGTTACAGGCCGGATAAGAATAATCCGGCACAAATTTTTTTAGTAGGCCGGGTAAACATAACCGGCATCGTTCACGACACACACATATAAATGAAGGATTGAGTTAATCAAATGAGTAAAATCAATGAATCAAATATGTATAAACATAATTAGAAGAATAAAGAATAATTGAATAAAAGAATTTTATTGATTGAAAATCCAACATTTTTACAGGAATAAACCGAAAGAAGAAAGTGAAATCAATAATGCCGGATATCTTGCCGGCATATATATTCCGGCATTGATCATTTCCTGCAAATGTCGGGCATACAATGCCCGGCAGTGTATCCGGCATATTCAATTAGTAAAAAAAAATAATGAACGTATTAAATTAAAGAATAAAGATAAGAAAATAAGGAATAAAGAATAGGGCGATTACCAATTTTAGGACTTGGACTAATTCCAAGTCCCCGGCAACGGCGCCAATTTGCTAAACGGAAAATTGTAGGAAAAACTATATACAAAAGAATAAAATAAACAACTAAACCTACAACTCTACTACGGGTAGCAAAATAAAACCCGGTCGGAGTATAGTGTAAATATATTACGACCGAGAGTATCGAACCCAAGGGACTTATAGAAAACTAGTCCTAATCCGGTAATAACCTATTCTAAGATGAGGGGGAAATTGAAATATTTTCTAATCCTAATTAAAACTGACTAAGCTAAGTAGTATTTACAAGGAAATTATTCTTGATTTACTGCTTAAAACCATCTAAGTATCAATATGAACTCGAAACATAAATACAAGCCTTCGAATTAACCAACAATTGAATGTCCGGCATATTCAAAGTCTTTGAATATGCCGTGCATCGGGTATCCGGCATGACACCCGGCGCATTCCTTTGTTGGTTAATTCGAAGGCTTGTATTTATGTTTCGAGTTCATATTGATACTTAGATGGTTTTAAGCCCTAAATCAAGAATAATTTCCTTGTAAATACTACTTAGCTTAGTCAGTTTTAATTAGGATTAGAAAATATTTCAATTTCCCCCTCGTCTTAGAATAGGTTATTACCGGATTAGGACTAGTTTTCTATAAGTCCCTTGGGTTCGATACTCTCGGTCGTAATATATTTACACTATACTCCGACCGGGTTTTATTTTGCTACCCGTAGTAGAGTTGTAGGTTTAGTTGTTTATTTTTTCTTTTGTATATAGTTTTTCCTACAATTCATTGGCCCTCCTTCTCTCCTTCTCGAATTCTGATTTGGGACTTCCCTTGTGAATCAGAGACGAATTAATTTCGTCTGATTGGTGAATTGATCGACGCTGCTGCTACTGCTGAGTGGGTTGTATTCTGCGCACCGAATTCAGGTTGGTATTGTAGAATTGGGGCTTCGTTGTTTATTGTTCAGCCACTGCGTTTTTGATTTTAAGTGCTTTATCTGATGAATTCAGTGTTGTTGTTGGCGGCGAATTGGTGGGCTGCTTGGACTGCTCTCTGCTTCAGATCGTGGGTTAGATTGTTGTTGATTCTGCAAACGAGGTAGGTGGTTGCTTGATTCGGTGTGGAAGTTCAACCATGGGGATATTGCAAGGTTTTGTTGTCTGATTTGTGTGCAGATTTTGATTGTTGTTGGCTGTTTTAATTACGTTTTTGAATGGCTAAAACCCCATGGTTCTCTGTGTTTATTCTAATAGCCAAGGGCAAGGGAGTCCTTTCCTCTAATTAATTAAGGTAATTAATTTAGAGATATTAAATAAGGAAGTCTTTTGCTTAAAGCAATTAAGGTAATTGTTTTATTTAAATAATAAGGAAAGGATTCCTTATTTATTTATTTATTTTCCTTTCCTGATCGTTGTTATTCACGTCATTCGTATCGTGGGAGCGTGACAGTTTTCAAATCAGAGCGAGCGTTCTTCCTCCCTCTCTAGTTCTTCCTCTGCTGTGATTTTTGGTGCTGCTGTTGACATCAAATTAAAGACCTTTGTTGCTGGATTCTTCCCTCTTCGTTATCAGGTTTGTTCTGCAGATTTATGGATTTCATTGGCCCTCCTTCTCTCCTTCTCGAATTCTGATTTGGGACTTCCCTTGTGAATCAGAGACGAATTAATTCCGTCTGATTGGTGAATTGATCGACGCTGCTGCTACTGCTGAGTGGGTTGTATTCTGCGCACCGAATTCAGGTTGGTATTGCAGAATTGGGGCTTCGTTGTTTATTGTTCAGCCCCTGCGTTTCTGATTTTGAGTGCTTCGTCTGTCAAATTCAGTGTTGTTGTTGGCGGCGAATTGGTGGGCTGCTTGGACTGCTCTCTGCTTCAGATCGTGGGTTAGATTGTTGTTGATTCTGCAAACGAGGTAGGTGGTTGCTTGATTCGGTGTGGAAGTTCATCCATGGGGATATTGCAAGGTTTTGTTGTCTGATTTGTGTGCAGATTTTGATTGTTGTTGGCTGTTTTAATTACGTTTTTGAATGGCTAAAACCCCATGGTTCTCTGTGTTTATGTCTGATTTGGTGTGTGTATCGATTTGGCAATTCGTGGTGTTGAATTACATTATTTTTCTGCTCTGTTCGTCTTCTGGAAATTGCAGTTTTTGCACTGTCCGAACTTCCGTCCGAGCTTTGAAGTTCGGACAGTGCGTTTTGCGCTTCTGATTTTAAAGTTCGGGGTGTGTCCGAACTTCGGTCCGAACTTCGACGTTCGGACACTCCCTAAGTTTCTGACTTCGAAGCTCGGACTTCACCACGTAAAACTTTCTCATAAAATGTCCGAACATCGGTCCGAACTTCGATGTTCGGACACTTCATAAACCTTCCTTCTGTTTTCAAATCGAACTGTGTCCGAACTTCAACGTCCGGACACAAGTTCTGAGGCCTTACTGTTTTAGCGTAACTTCTTCGTTCGAACTCCGATTTGAGTGCCGTTTACGGCGTTGGATTCCTTTTGATATGTACTGCTGACTTATGAGTGTTTCAGCATATTTAAATGCAAGTTTGCTTCTGATTATGCAATCCCTATGTTTTGGGACATGATACTTTGTTTCTGAGCCGTGAATGGCAGGGTCGAGCTATTCCGTGGTATACCATGTAGACGTCATTCTGAGTGTGGGTCATTCCCTTTCTGTTATGTGGGGTTGATGAACCCTTTGACTCTTTTGGGTCATTTCTGCGTTACCGAGAGATCTGTTATGATCTATGGGTCTTCGACCCTTCTGAGTGTGTGCATTGTGTCTTGTCCCTTCTCTGTTTAAGAACTCTGTTATTTCTGCACTGGGAACTCTTGGTTCCATTCTTTTCTATTCTGAAAACTTCTGACTATTTGGGAAACTGTTGATATATCGTTTATCTTCTGCTCCTTCTTCTGACTTCAATTGTTTTGAGCGACCTCATTGATGACGGTCGTTGCTTACTGGGCATGGTTGTATTCTCATTCCCCTACTCTTACTGTTTTTGTAGATTGATCAGCGAGGATCATCTTAAGTTTCTGGAGCCATAGTTGTTTAGCTCATTTGATTATTCAAACTATTTGTTTATGATGTTGTAGCCTTCGGGCCTTACACTGTTTAGACCTCTGTTTCTGATATGGACATGTATTTGGGAGCTTGTGTTAACTTCCGCTGTATTAGAATACTCTGGTTTATACTACTTATAAAGCATTGTTTTCGGCCTTAATGCGATTGTTAGTTTTAGAGCCTTGCGTTATTAGGTAGTAATACGCGGCGTGTAATGCCCCTAACTCTTAGGCCGATTTTGGGGGTGTTGCATTTGATTATAGACGGTTGAAAAGCAAGTCGATGGATAAAACGTTTCAAAGGGTCTCGAGAGCAAGCACCTAAGGTAAGTTTGACCTTTCACTTTGGTACCAGCCACCCCGGCCTAATTCATGATGAGCCTGCAAACGGGAAAATTGAGACAAATAGAAATAACTAAGAAAATTATCCTAGAAAATCTATAAATCTAAAAATGCCCACGGGTTGCAAAAATAAATCCCGGTCAAAGAGTATAGTGAACTAGAAGCTACCGGGGTCGAATCCACGGGGACTTAGTTATTAAATTTAATCCTAGAAATTAATAAATTAAAGGGTTGTCGTTTGTTTTGGTTTAAAAAAAACTAAAAGTAGCAAGCGAGGAAATTAAATAAAATTGTGTAAAGAGATGAATGAAGCGGAACCTTGGGTTCAGGGGAATTCTTTGCTAGCTAGACTGTATAATTTATCACCGGTCAATTGAGACTTGGATTGGCAAAATTCTTTTTATCTCTTTAAGACTAAATCCTAGTCAAATTGAGCTCTTCTATCCGTAACACATTAGGGCCGAATCACGAACTAATGTCATACAAATAAAAGGATTAAGCGCGAGAATTTTTTTGCATCTGAAGGTCAAATTAATTAATCTAATCAATTTTTCCACAGATTACAGGTTGCTATGACCTTTCTATCACTCACCGGTCAGATCCTGACAGAAATTCGCATAGCTAATAATAAAAATCTGCAGCTTTTATTAAAAGGATAAATGAAAACAAACCTGAACAATCCAAATAATTATCTCAATCAACCGGTAAATAATCATATTATCAGTCTAACTACGAATTCCCCATCTCCCAAGATTTAATCCTTTAGCCTAACATAATAAAAGAAATAACACAAGAAGAGAGAATAGAAATCATCTTGCTATTAGTTCTAAAATTCGTCGGATGAAAGGTTGAGCAGATTGATGAAATTGGAGCAGAAAATATTCTTCTCCGGTGCTGGAATGGTCGCGACAGAGCCCAGGGAAAAGAGAGAGCCGCGGACTGTTTGTACATATATTTCTGTCTGCGAATGTGTTCTGTCTGTTCCCTCCCCTCTGTCTCTATCTATTTTTCTGTCTTTTTTCCTACCTTCTGTCCGCCTGTTTCGTCCGTCTAGCCTCTCTCCCTTCCTTTCTTTTGTATTTTCTTCTTTTTTTTAATCCTTTCTTTCCTTTCTTCCACGCCTGTCTACTCCCTCTCTTATTTTCTTCTCTTTTTTTCCTTTTTTTTATTTTCTTTCTCCTTGTCTCTCTGTCCGTCTGACTACCTCCCCCTCTTCCTTTTTTTTTCCTTTTCTCCCTTCTTTTTTTCAAGTCTGCGCTTGTTTACGTTTTCTTTTTTTATTTTTTTTTTTTTTCTTCTTTTTTTTCATTTCCTTTTCCAACGCAAGTCTGCTTTCCATCTTTTTTTTTCTTTTATTTTTTCCCCCCCCACTTCTTTGTATTTCCAATATCCCCCTACTTTTTCTCAATCCTTTCACGGAAATCTCGTACAAATATATATATACATATATAAATATATCGCACCGGACAACTTTGGCAGGGTCTAAATTCTTCATATGAGCTCCGATTTATTCCCCGTTTGTGGCGTTGGAAAGCTCGTGAGAGATCTATGCATTTCTTCCATCATTTCCTGCTTTAAACATATAAATTGGCATCAGTTCTTGCCCAAATAAGAGTCATGAAAAGCATAGGATAAGTGTGAAAAAGCACATAAAAAGGTTGCATAAATAAGAATTTAGCACCAATAAAACCATATCAATTTCACACTTATCAAATCACCCCACACTTAGCCTTTTGCTTGTCCCCAAGCAAAACTCTCAAGCACAAGTAAAACCAAGCTAATGAACTCAACAGAAAAGGAAGAGCACAGAAGAAAAATTGCTAGCTTTACCAATCAAGGGGGCAATTCAAACTATTCAAAACAATTTATTCTTTCCAAAAACATGAAGTCATTCGGAGCTAACAAATGAGAAACAAACCATAAGAGTCTTGCCTTTAACCTTGAGCCAATCCACCTTTTTCCTTCACAAACCATAGAAACGACAAGGGGCATGAAGTAAGATCATATTCCATCATACCTTTCAATGCCACATACTCTTGATCCATTAGAGAAATTAATCTGTATTTAGCATAGCATTTGCATAATTATTTTAATTAAAGCGCTTTCAACTTCTTTCACCACAGACTTTTCTCTCCACCCATGTAGCGGCTTTGGGTCAGCTATCCCAGACCACAAGGACCTTAGGTAGCTAGGTGATAAAGCACCCCAAAGGACTTAATAACCAAGTGGACGAGGCCTGATTTGGATCAGAATTAAAATTAGCATGCTTAGGATCAGCGGAGTACCTTGCCTTGTTCTTTTCCAACCATTTCAATCCAGTTCATTCCAAGGCTCAAAGCTAAAAGCAAGGTTCAGATGGAGAATATTCTCACTTGTTTCAGCACTTCAGAACAAAGACTTCATTTCAGCAATTAAAAACCAGAAAAATTTCAAAATTTTGCACCCCAAGATCAGCTAACCAACTAAACTTCCTCTATGGCTTCCTTCCAAGTTGAGCAATCACAGCAAGACTTTAACAAATGCAAGAGAAAAGAGCTTAGAGACGCACAAAAAAACAAGCGGCGAAGGAGCTTACCCCACCCCACACTTAGAGTGAAGCAATGTCCTCATTGCTTAGGAAGAATTAAAAGCGCAAGCAATCCAACGGGGGAAACAAAATCGCACACAGCAGATCAGAAGGGAGCATGTAAAATTTGCAAGAGAAGAAAAGGTAAGAATACTCCCCAGAGTCCGCTCAGGGTGTGTAGCAAGTCCAACCCCACACTTGAGTTCAGCTAAGCGACAAAGTAAGCAAGCTGAGAAATATAATCTGCAAAGCCAGAAGAACTCAAGTGGAACCAGACAAAACCATCAGTAGAAAAATAAGAGCCAAGGCTCTTGCAATAAGCATAACATCAGCGAACACACCACAAACTTAAAAGAAAAGAGCAAAAATACAACTAAACTAAGAAAGGAAAAGAGATACAAACGGTGGGTTGCCTCCCACCAAGCTGCCCGGAGTTAGAGTCTCTGGCTAGACTTCACAAGATAGCATCAAGGAGGGCCGCCACAGCAGCGAGCAAGGGCTTTCTTCAGTCGGAAACGCCATTGCAAGCGCGGCTTCTTCAAAGATTCAGAATTCGGTGCTGGAGTAACATCAGAAACAACAGTAGAAACAGGAGTAGGAGAAGAGGAACTCTCAATCAAGGATACTCCAGGTGCAGAAGGCTGAGCAAAAGCAGAGCCAAGGTACTTCTTCAGACGAGCACCATTCACCTTGAAGACCTCTCCAGACTTGTTCTCTAGCTCGTAGGCACCATAGGAAGTGACTCCCACAACCTTAAAGGGCCGGCCCAGTGGGACTTGAGCTTTCCAGGGAAGAGACGGAGTCTAGAGTTATATAAGAGAACCAAGTCACCAACCTTAAAATCTCTCCGTAGGATCATCTGGTCATGAATCCTCTTCGAACGCTCCTTGTAGATCCTGGAGCTATCATAAGCTTGCTCCCTTAACTCCTCAAGCTCAGACAATTGAAACTTTCGCTTCTCACCAGCAGCATTCAGATCAAAATTGAGGGCTTTCAAAGCCCAATAAGCTTTATGCTCTAGCTCAACTGGGAGATGACAAGACTTCCCATACACCAACTTAAAAGGAGACATCCCAATGGGAGTCTTGAATGCAGTTCTGTAAGCCCACAGAGCATCATCTAGTTTGACAGACCAATCCTTCCTGGAGGAGTTGACTGTCTTTTGAAGAATCCATTTCAGCTCTCGGTTACTCACTTCTGCTTGACCATTAGTTTGGGGATGATAAGGCAAAGCAACCTTATGAGTCACCCCATACTTAGACATCAAGGAATCAAAGGCCCTGTTGCAAAAGTGAGAACCACCATCACTGATGATAGCTCTGGGCACACCAAATCTTGTAAAGATGTTCTTCTTCAAAATTTAACCACAGTTTTAGCGTCAGCAGAAGGGCAGGAGATTGCTTCGACCCACTTGGAAACATAATCTACAGCAACAAGGATGTAGTGGTTTCCATGAGAAGAAGGAAATGGGCCAGCGAAGTCAATACCCCAAACATCAAACAACTCTACTTCAAGAATTCCCTTCTGAGGCATCTCATGCCTTCTTGAAATGTTCCCCATCCTCTGGCAATTATCACAGTGAGAGCAGAAGCGGTGGACATCCTTGTGTAGAGTGGGCCAGTAGAAACCACACTCTAACACCTTAGCAGCTGTCCTAGTGGGACCATGGTGACCACCTGCCTCTCGAGAATGGCAGAACTCAATCACGCTATCAACTTCTTCATCGGGGAGGCATCTTCTTATCAAACCATCAGCACACACCCTAAAGAGATAGGGGTCCTCCCAAACATAATGACGGGCTTCAGAAAGAAACTTCTTCCTCCGGTTGTAGCTTAGATCATGGGGAATCAAACCAGAGGCAAGATAGTTAGCCAGGTCAGCATACCATGGCTCTTTAACTTTCCCAATTACAAAGACTGTCTCATCGGGGAAAAATTCATTTATGGGGACCCCGTCATCTGGAGTCTCAAGCCTAGACAGATGATCTGCAACTCCATTCTGCTTTCCTTGCTTATCAACAACTTCCAAGTCGAATTCTTGGAGAAGCAAGATCCATCTCAGGAGTCTGGGCTTAGAATCATTCTTTTGGAAGAGGTACTTCAAAGCAGAGTGATCGGTATGAGCAATTACCTTACTTCCCAGCAAATAGGACCTGAACTTATCAAGAGCAAACACCACAGCAAGTAGCTCCTTTTCAGTAGTGGTGTAATTCTTTTGGGCTTCAGATAGAGTCTTACTTGCATAAGTGATAACCCTCAGAATTTTGTCCTTCCTCTGACAGAGTGCAGCACCAACAGCATAATCACTAGCATCTGTCATGATCTCAAAAGGAAGAGACCAATCAGGAGGAACCACAATAGGAGCAGAAATGAGCTTACCCTTGATAGTTTGAAAAGCTTTCAAACACTCCTCTGAGAACTGAAATTTCACATCTTTCTGCAGAAGATCAGACAAGGGCTTGGCAATTTTGGAAAAGTCCTGGATGAACCTCCTATAGAACCCTGCGTGACCCAGAAAAGATCTAACACCCTTAACTGAAGTGGGAGGAGGCAACTTCTCAATGACCTCCACCTTAGCCTTATCCACTTGAATACCATCTTTGGAGACCCTGTGACCAAGCACTATACCTTCCTGTACCATGAAATGGCACTTCTCCCAATTCAAAACCAATGTCTCCTCACATCGGCCAGTATCTGATCCAGCTGATCAAGACACACATCAAAACTCTGGCCATACACAGAAAAGTCATCCATGAAAACTTCTATGCTCTTCTCAATAAAATCATTAAAAATCGCCATCATACATCGCTGAAATGTGGCTGGAGCATTACAAAGACCAAAGGGCATCCTTCTATAGGCAAAAGTACCATAAGGACAGGTGAAGGTGGTCTTCTCCTGATCCTCTGGCGCGATGGGAATCTGAAAATAACCACTATACCCATCAAGGAAGCAGTAGAACTCTTGCCCAGCTAACCGCTCTAACATTTGATCAATAAACGGTAGCGGGAAGTGATCCTTCCTTGTGGCTTCATTCAAGCGCCGGTAATCGATGCACATCCTCCAACCAGTGGTTTGCCTCTGAGGCACCAATTCACCTTTCTCATTGGGCACTGCAACTATTCCCCCTTTCTTGGGAACAACTTGCACAGGAGAAACCCAACGACTATCGAGATGGGGTAAATGATACCTGCATCCAGAAGCTTCAGCACTTCAGCTTTCACTACTTCTTTCAAGTTTGGATTCAATCTCCTCTGGGGCTGCCTCACTGGCTTGACACTATCTTCCATGTAAATTCTGTGAGTGCAGAACCCTGGATTGATCCCTTTAATATCTGCCACTGACCACCCCAAAGCTCCCTTGTGCCTTCTTAACACCTCCAGAAGTCTGCTTTCCTGCGAAACAGACAAAGATGAAGAAATAATAACAGGCAGGGCGCTACCCTCTGCCAAGAAAGCATACTTAAGATTTGAAGGGAGAGTTTTGAGTTCAAGAGTAGGGGGCTTCTCTATTGAAGGAACGAGCCTCTGAGTAGGCCTGTCCAGTGGCTCCACAGGAGGAGCATAAGGGCGAAAGTAGGATCGACCCTGGTTAAGCTGCTGGACAACAGTAGCTACCTCAGTGCTCTCCTTATCATCCTCAATTGAGTGGCATAATACCTGCTCTAGCAAATCAGAATTCTCAAGCAAGAAAGAAGAGTCATCAGCATTCCTAGCAACAACATCATAATCATCAGAACAATCAACATCAACTGAAAGCACAGCATGAGAAGAAGCATTTGTTCTCATCATCTTAGTGATATCAAAACTAAGTTCCTCATTATTAAACTTAAGAGTGATCTTTCCCTTGTCAACATCAATGACAGTTTTAGCAGTTCGCAGGAAAGGTCTACCCAAAATCAATGGTACTTCAACATCCTCATCCATATCAAGAATGACAAAATCAGCAGGGAAGAAGAAGTTACCAACACCTACCACAACATTCTCAACCATACCACGAGGTTTGATTGAAGAACGATCAGCTAATTGCAAGTTAAAATTAATTGGAACAAGCTCACCAGCATGAAGCTTCTTAAACATTGAATACGGCATCAAATTTATACTCGCTCCAAGGTCGCAGAGTCCAAAACCACAGTCCATGTCTCCAATGGTGCAAGGGATGATGGGCTGCCCTGGATCTCCACACTTTGGAGGAAGCTTCTGCTGGATGGCTGCAGAGCATGTCTCTGTCAGCTGAACGATCTCACTCTCCTTAAACTTTCGCTTGTTAGAAATCAAATCCTTCACAAAGCGAGCATAATTAGGCATCTGCTTGATAGCATCAATCAAAGGAATATTGATAGTAAGCTTAGAAAACACATTCAAAAATTTCCCAAATTGATCATCAAGTTCTTTTCTTTCAATCTATTAGGAAAAGGAAGTTCCTTAGGAACCACCTTACCCTTGGAATTTTTAGCAATCAAAGTATGAGAAGGGAAGAGATAGGAGCCTGGGTCTCCTCAACAACTACCTCAGGAGGGGCTGGAGGCCCTGACGGTGCACCAGTGCTAGAAGAAAGAAGACCGGTCTCTTCGCCAGTTCTGTCCTCAGCCACTTGATCTTTGTTTATCAACTGCTTCCCACTTCGAAGACTAACTCCCTGACAAACCTCTGCTTCATCAACATCTAGGACGGTCACTACCTTCATCTGCTCCTTTGGATTGGGATCCGTTTGAGAAGGTAATGAACCAGGAGTCCTTTGATTCAATAACAACTTAGTCAGTTGTTCCATGTGCTGCTCAAGCTTCTGCTGACCAGCAGTCAGAGTCTGATTAGTAATCATCTGCTGCTCATACTGACTCTGCTGCTTAGCTTCCAACTTAGCCAACAAATCTGCAAGATTGGAAGTATTTGAAGAAGAGGGAGGGCCTGATTGTTGGAACTGAGATTGCTGATTCTGATTGTAGGAGGGCCGAGAAAAACCAGGAGGCACTCCCTGAGTAGGCTGCTGAGGCCTCATCTGATATGAGTTCAAGGCATTATTGGGGTTACCATACCTTAAGTTCGGATGCTGATTCTGAACCCAAGGCTGCCTATTGAAAGATTGACCCACAACATTTGCTTCTTCATTTCTACGCATCTCAGCTATCTCTGGGCATGATTCAAATTCATGTGGCCCACCACACTGACAACAACATAAATCATTGGAGCTAGAAGATACCTGCTTCACAGAATGAGCAGGAGCTTTACCCATCGTGAGTTGCTCCAACATCTTCAACATGTGGCTCATGGTAGTCTCGGTCTGAGCCTGCTTAGCAGCCATCTGCTCTAGAATAGGGTCTACAGCTCTGGACGAACTAGAACCCACAGAATAAACTCTACCACCACTGGAGCTCCACTGTCTAAGCTCCTCACAGTATGACTCCATAGCAGCCATAAACTCTTCACCATTCTTAGCTAACAGGTTACCACCCAAGGCCGAGCGCACCTCACCCTTATTCTCATCTCTAAGCCCATGAAAGAAACCAAGTGCTAGAGAGGTAGTGTCTTGTCCATGGTGAGGGCACTGTCGTAGAAGCTCCTTGAAGCGGTCCCAAGCTTCACAGACTGTCTCAGAACCTGACTGCTTGAAAGTCATCAACCCAGCAATCAACTGACGAGTCCTTGAGATAGGCAAGTACTTCTCATAAAATTTCTCTGTCATCTGATCCCAAGAAGTGATAATGCCTGGAGGCAAGCGATGATACCATTTTGATGCCTCTCCTGAAAGGCTGTTCGAAAATAAGCATAATCTTGCATACTCCTCCAAACCAGGAACTAGACCCAGAGTGTCCAGATGAACCAAGAATCGGTGCACATGGTCTAACGCATCTGCAGGGTCTGCTCCAGAGAAACACCCAGCTGGATGATTGCGCACAGCAGTAGATTGATGTGAGGGCTTCAGCTTTTGCCACTCAGCAAGCAACTCAGCGGTCAACTGTGGCAGAACAACAGGGCTCCCTCTCGGAGTAGCAGGCGGTCTATTAATTGTACCCATCGTAGCATTATTCTGGCCATTTTCGATTTGAGGAATATTATCAGCCATGTCGAAATCTAGCTGCCTTCTCGCTCTGAGAGCCTGGAGGAAAGTCCTTTCAATCTCAGGATCAAAATTTGCTTCAGGAGGACCAAAGGAACGCGTTCTCCGCATCCACTAGGTACCTGCAATAGCAAAGAAGAAATAAACAAAAGGAAATGAAATTAGAACTAAATAAAGCAATAGAAAGATAACAATAAAAAAAACGAAATAGCTAAAGACAAAATTAACTAAAAATAAGTTAGAATAATAATAAAAAAATGAAACAAAACAAATGACAACCAAAGTCAAGGACTAGACAAAAGTCAAGTCCCCGGCAACGGCGCCAATTTGCAAACGGGAAAATTGAGACAAATAGAAATAACTAAGAAAATTATCCTAGAAAATCTATAAATCTAAAAATGCCCACGGGTTGCAAAAATAAATCCCGGTCAAAGAGTATAGTGAACTAGAAGCTACCGGGGTCGAATCCACGGGGACTTAGTTATTAAATTTAATCCTAGAAAATAATAAATTAAAAGGGTTGTCGTTTGTTTTGGTTTAAAAAAAACTAAAAGTAGCAAGCGAGGAAATTAAATAAAATTGTGTAAAGAGATGAATGAAGCGGAACCTTGGGTTCAGGGGAATTCTTTGCTAGCTAGACTGTATAATTTATCACCGGTCAATTGAGACTTGGATTGGCAAAATTCTTTTATCTCTTTAAGACTAAATCCTAGTCAAATTGAGCTCTTCTATCCGTAACACATTAGGCCGAATCACGAACTAATGTCATACAAATAAAAGGATTAAGCGCGAGAATTTTCTTGCATCTGAAGGTCAAATTAATTAATCTAATCAATTTTTCCACAGATTACAGGTTGCTATGACCTTTCTATCACTCACCGGTCAGATCCTGACAGAAATTCGCATAGCTAATAATAAAAATCTGCAGCTTTTATTAAAAGGATAAATGAAAACAGCAACCTGAACAATCCAAATAATTATCTCAATCAACCGGTAAAATAATCATATTATCAGTCTAACTACGAATTCCCCATCTCCCAAGATTTAATCCTTTAGCCTAACATAATAAAGAAATAACACAAGAAGAGATAATAGAAATCATCTTGCTATTAGTTCTAAAATTCGTCGGATTGATGAAATTGGAGCAGAAAATATTCTTCTCCGGTGCTGGAATGGTCGCGACAGAGCCCAGGGAAAAGAGAGAGCCGCGGACTGTTTGTACATATATTTCTGTCTGCGAATGTGTTCTGTCTGTTCCCTCCCCTCTGTCTCTATCTATTTTTCTGTCTTTTTTTCCTCTACCTTCTGTCCGCCTGTTTCGTCCGTCTAGCCTCTCTCCCTTCCTTTCTTTTGTATTTTCTTCTTTTTTTAATCCTTTCTTTCCTTTCTTCCACGCCTGTCTACTCCCTCTCTTATTTTCTTCTCTTTTTTTTCCTTTTTTTTATTTTCTTTCTCCTTGTCTCTCTGTCCGTCTGACTACCTCCCCCTCTTCCTTTTTTTTCCTTTTCTCCCTTCTTTTTTTCAAGTCTGCGCTTGTTTACGTTTTCTTTTTTTTCTTTTTTTTCTTTTCTTCTTTTTTTTTTCATTTCCTTTTCCAACGCAAGTCTGCTACTTTGGACATCCTTTTTTTTCTTTTATTATTTTCCCAGCCCCCACTTCTTTGTATTTCCAATATCCCCCTACTTTTTCTCAATCCTTTCACGGAAATCTCGTACAAATATATATATACATATATAAATATATCGCACCGGACATAACTTTGGCAGGGTCTAAATTCTTCATATGAGCTCCGATTTATTCCCCGTTTGTGGCGTTGGAAAGCTCGTGAGGAGATCTATGCATTTCTTCCATCATTTCCTGCTTTAAACATATAAATTGGCATCAGTTCTTGCCCAAAATAAGAGTCATGAAAAGCATAGGATAAGTGTGAAAAAGCACATAAAAAGGTTGCATAAATAAGAATTTAGCACCAATAAAACCATATCAATTTCACACTTATCAGAGCCCACCAACTTCCTAGCAAAATGACTACAGTTAAAAACCATCAACATGTCAAGATCCAAATTTGAATTGGTTTCAAGTCCTGGTTAGAGACCACTGTGTTCGTGAAATAAAGATATGAGTTAATAAAGGAGGTTGAGAGATTGATGGTTTTAAGTGATTGAAGAAAGGAGGAAACACGAAGGTTGAAGTTAGCAAGAATAAGGAGAGCAATAGGTAGAGATAAAGTGCATAACAATATAATATTCAACCATGTATATATACAAAATATATGCACGGTACTCAGAATCCCTGAGACAATAAGGACTCAAAAACAATTCATTATTGTCCATGAAACGCCAGGACTCTGATAGACAATAAAGATCTAGAATCCCCTCAATATTGTCCTTGAAAAATCATGACTTTTGATAGTGCTTTGGTGAAGTGACAACACAGTGGAAGATAAGTAGAGATACCCACTATAGGACATAATGGTACTCATAACCCCTCTATAGAGAACTGAATAAATCAAAGACCCTTCATTATTGTCCTTGAAAAAGCAAGACTCTGAGAGACAATAAAGACTTAGAAACCCTTCATTATTGTCCTTGAAAAATCATGACTTTGATAATGGTTCGGTGAAGTGACAACACAGTGGAAGTGACTAATCATACCATGATGACTTACCACCATCTGATCAGGGTACATACTTAGATCAGTCAGACCATATTGATCTTATTGGCTTGTTTGACCACCTCACTATGTTTGTGTGAGCCTTGATTTTAGAACCTCTATCCTATACTGATCCGGGTTGATTAGAATCTGATCGGGTCTAGGCCTACTTATAAATTAAGCTTAATAACTATGTTATAAAACATTAATTATTTAAAAACTAAGCTAGCTCACTAGAACCTGTTACGAGTCGTCACCTAAGTTTTAACCTAAGTAAACTTGGAAAGGTAAGAGTTTGAGTTCGTAGGCTTGGTATACGTCTCTTCTGGGTTCAAATTACTTTTACTACCCTTGTAAGTCGTTTTTCCTCTACTTATGTCGTTTACGGTTTATTACAAAGTCGGTAATCCTAATTGCGTGAATTTTAATTTTGTTTCACATTTTTTTTATCGTTGATTAAAGTAAAAACTGAAAGTACCTAAACCAGGGTTTTGGAGCCAAATTAGGTCAAATTTTAAATATGTTTGTGGCCACGAACCTAATGTCCGAACTTACAGACCCTAATTAAACTAGTTATATAGAAAGAACGAATTTGCAGAAAAACAAAATTTTGAAGAGTCCGGGGCCACGGACAGGGCGTCCGTGGGCTTAGACATATATTTAGAAAACCTAATTTTTGAAAATAATTAATCCTGTCACCGTCCGGGGGAGTCCGTGGTTTCGGACAGGGCATCTGGGACCCTGGATGTGGCGTTCGTGGGTACGGACCACCCTCGGACGGCGGCGTTCGGGTGGTTTCTGATAGTGTTTTTGGCTCAAATTTTATGTACGTGTAGCCTGAAAGATTTTAAGCAAGTTAGTGATCAAAAAAATTCAATTTGACTTTGAGTTATTGCCGAAACTTAGCAAACACGTTATTAGACAAAAACATAAACAAACCTTAATTTGAGAGCCGGAAAAAGTCGCTTCGATCCTAAATTATGACAGAGAGTATATTAAGTCTAAAAGAGTTAGAAAGTATGATTTCTAACCTGTTTTACCTGCGAGATTGGGAGTTCCTTCACGTTGGGAATTCTCAAAAGCTTTGTCGGTGGCAGTCTTAGATTGAGTTTGACCCGAGCTTCTGGCCCTTGATTGTTGGTAATGTTCTTCATGTTTTGGTGGTGGTTTGATGGATTTTTGATTTTTGAGGCAATGGGAGTTTGAAAACAAGTTTTCGTGTGAATTTTGGTGGAATTTCAGTTTTGATTCGAGGCTCGGGAGTTCAATACATGAAGACTTGTGGACGGCTGGTGAGTTATGACTTCTTAGGGTTGTTGATGTTCTATCTAGGTCAAGGGAAAGGTTTTCTTATATAGACATAACTAAAGATAGAGTAAACTCGATAAAAGACCAAAGTTTACCGGGATTTGTTTAGGTAACTTCCAGAAAGAATGTGACTATGAATTTACCAATATGTAAAGGAAGATATTTCTGATTTTTCTAAAGAAGAATTGGAATTTTTGGATAAAAGAATATTTTTTAAAATCAACTTTTTATCATATATGTTTAGAAATTAATAGGAAATCATTGAAAATTCAAAATTTCAAAATTCTGAAACTATTATGCTGTAAATGTCATTCTTTATCATGTGTTAACATTTCAAATCATTTTGAGTTGATTTGAGTTATTTTCTGAGGAGAAAGAAAGTTTACAAGTTATCTCAGCAACCTTAAAAATTATGAAAATGCCCCTTACGATCATTAAGTTGTCACCATGAATCATGCTAGGATAAGGGAAGTTCTGAAAACGATCTAATCAACTTGGGACTCCATGTCCTTTGACCATTCTGCCCTTTAAAGCACTTATGTCTTAAGATACCGTTTTTCGGGGGTCAAACTTTTAGGTATAGTAGTTTGTTGGCTTGTTTGACCCCCCTCCTCACCTACCCACTATGTTTGTTGTTGGCCATTGAATGATGATCCCCACAAACTAGTCTAAGTAGTGTGAGGGAAACGTTCCCATGCACTTACTTCATACCCATAATCTTGCACTGTCTGGTCAACCAGTTAAGATGGTTGAGCAGTGTAGGTCCAGCTAGATTGATGGATAACCTCATGCTCACGATCAGGTAAAGTGGTATGTGGTGGTTGACATACTTCACTTCGTGATCATTGGCAACCTTTAGGTCGGGTTATCGTTGCATGAGAAAGAAGGTTGGTAGACAATGAAAGGATAAGGTGCATGGCGATCAATAGGAGCTTGGACATGGTTGTAGTGTTGGTGATACGACACTCTTGTTTGCTGTGATAGATAATCGGCATAGTCTCTCACATCAAGGTATTGCACATAATTTTGAAGCTGATATAAGCCATCATCCTGTCAAAGCAATAACAAAAAAAGGTAAGATAATTACCCAATTAAGTTAAACTATTAGATCGCTATACACTACGAAGATAGTACAATAGATTTAAAATGCTTACTAGTATGGATTGTTGACATGCCTCAACAGTATACCACCTTAAGTTGTGTTGTTGATACCACACCATATACTCATAGTTGCTCATCAGAGAAATAACATATGGGTAACCTTCCAAATTTATCTATCTATCTTCCCTATCATTCAACAGCTCAATGTATCTTGTGTTCACAACATACCAACTCACTTCAACTCGGCCTATGCGCTTCTAGTTATGAAGTTTATCGTGATTCAATGGAGTTGCACAGATCGGCTAATCACAATCAAACTGTCTCACCATCTGATTCGGCTGATGACCCACTACGATGTTGTTCAATGTAAGTGGAACAACTATAACAGTGGTGGCTAGTGGAGTATCACCATATGGTTACCAGATCCACTGCAAGTATATTCAGAAAGCAATTAAACTTGAAACATCATAAAGAACAAATCTAATGGCTGCATAATTTTAACAAGAACTTACATGTTCTTCTGTGGGTGGGACTGGAATTGAATCAAGTATGTGACGATCGTCACATAACGACATAGTGTGTATTTGGATTGTTCCAACTACAAGTGTTAAACAAAATTGAATATGTAGAAAAAACTATATTTATAATTATATGCAACAATAAGTAGAAGTGAAGACAGTTCATACCTACATGCACCCATAAACTTGTATATTAGGAAAGCTCATTTTAGGAGCTAGAAAGAATAAAGGAATTCTAAAATACTCCCACAATGTTATCAACTTTGTTGTCGTAGTAAATTGAGAGGAACCAAAATTGGTAGCATTGCACAAACCATGATACATGTGTGCCAACACTGCAAACCCGACTAGATTGATCATCTTCATGAAAATATCTCTACAACTCAAGATATCCATAATTGATATTACGACTATCATATCTTGGCAACAACACTTCACTAATGAGCCTCATAATGAATGCTCGAGTGTATTGTTGGTGCGCCCAAGCTGGTTGGTTGTAAAACATATTAATATCATTGTCCAGTACCTCATAATTCTTGTGCAACCAAGAAAAGAAATCTTGTAACCCCTAATGTATTTATCTTATGGTTTTTCCTCAACAACTCTAGACATTAATCAGCCACAGGATGGTTCATTGGTCCAACAACAACATTTCATCAACTTTTAGACCAAACAGACGATGGACATCCTCAATAGTAATAGTTACATCACCAAATGGCAACATGAAGCTATGAGTCTTAGGTCTCCATCTTTCTATTGAAGCACTAACTATGAAATTATAAGCCTTAAGAGTAAAAAAATGCATGTCCAAGAAAACCTGAATCCCTAATGTAATAATTTACAACAAGATGGGGGGGTTTGACATCCACATTTGTAGAGCGCAGTTTCCTTTTGGTATATTTTTTGTTCCTCATAATCTAGATTACACGAAGAAAGGATAAAATGATATCAAAAACTTGAATACAAAATAGAAAATGAAATATAACAAGGTTTCATATGCACTTTATTGACCCGATCATTTGAAAATAGTGTGGCTGAAATGTGTGTCCACTGGTACATGAATAGAAATGTGTGTTGACTGGTACATGACAAATCAGCTTCATCTGGTCCGAGATTGCCCGTTTGTCTTTGGAATGAATTTGCCATCTTTACAACCATTGACATCTGCATAGACAAGTCCAAAAATTAAATAAAGAATCACAAATGAGTAAGTTTCATTTATTACAAATTAAAAAAATCATTAAATCTTGAACTACAAGTTATAGAATTCAATTTACACATTATAAATAAATGCCATAACTAGTTACAAATTTAAAATATAATCAAACAATAAAATAAATCTCACAAAATGAATTTTAACCTATAAGAACATGTGTACATAATTTTTAGCTAATTATACACCAATTTAGAAGATCTATACGTTATAATTTAATTGCACATGAATTAGGTCTTCCTATCTAGGTTGTTGATGTTCTTTGAAGATTCGTGATACGAAACTATGAATTAGGTCTTCTGAATTCTACTTCATCGTCATATGCTAATCTAATTCATAGATATGTAATGGCATTAACAGCTTCAGTAGTGAACATGATCTCATCGAAGATGATCAATTCTCGTTGTAGATAACAACTTGATAAAACTGAAACAAAATAATTTTAGTTTGAACTGAAGTATACATACTATTGTTTCTTTAATCTTTCTTAGCTACAAGCATATGTATCTATTTTTGATAAAAACTCATAATTTTCCAAAAACAAAACCTAGAATAAATGAATAACCCTAAGTACTCATAGTGGATTTGCAATACCAATAGATAATCTTCGTGATTTTGTGTCTCTATCTGAAAATGTGGTGAGTTAAGTAGTTGGACTTGAACCTTCTATTGTAATGTGAAAAACATTAGATGAAATGTGTGAGGCTTAAACTGGTACAAATACGAGATAGACACATCATCAACTTATAAGAATTACAAAGGGGAGGGACTTGTCTTTCCTCGTATTACAACATACCAAGAGAGTTAGTTGTTTCACTAGTTGCAACATGTCATAATGTCTCAAGTAATACGTTTCAAGCATCTATTATGAAAAATCTTCCTAATGAATATGATTATGTCATGAAGGAATTGTAACAAAGACATAACCTTGCACGCCATATCAGATATATAAATTCCTTCTTATCATTGAGGTAAGATCAAATCAACATAATAAACATATGAATTAGACAATTTGTTAATGTTGTTTCTTGTAGCAAAACAATTATATTAAACGATGGCGGGTAAGGAAACAAGTTTTGGGACTCTTATCCTAATCAAGAGGGAAAACAAAATACTATGTTATGCCTCTTAATATAACCAGTCTTACCCTAATAAGGATGGAAGAACAAGTGGGTTCAACTAAGAGATAGTATATGGCTATAGTACTATGTTCATTGGACAACCGAACCACCTACCAACATGCCAAATTTGTACAAAAAAGATCATGTAGCCCATAACTACAATAATTGATTTAATCAAGCCAACATCCATCTCCCATAACTATGATTTTAAGCATAACAACCATCTACATTCCCATAAAATGCTTACATACAACTAAACACATCATTTCACTAGTGACATATATAGGATGAAAATTTCATTGTCTTATTACAAAGGCAATTTAAAAGTGACTCTGGAGATGAATCTAGCTTGCCTACTACTCATCAGGGTAGTAGTTATATTCATACTCCCATGGGTGTTTTTTTCTCAGACAAAGTTTCACACTTTAAATCTTAGCAAGCATTAAATCTATCCATGGAACTCTAAGAGGATTATGAAACATTTTTTAAGTTCATTTAAATTTGTCATGAAGGATTTGGCTAATAAAAAGGTATATTTTTGTAGGCACTGTTGAGGATGGGGTATATGTGTTTTCGATATCAATGTAATATACTTTTAGCCATTCTCAACTAATCTACAGTTACAATGCACCCTAAAACATTTGGAACCAGCCTCTAGGTCATCCATCTTCATTCTCAGTACACTCATGACCTTCTGCATAACATGGGTTCGTCTCATCCGCCTTCAAGTTATCCTCTATTAGGTATATAACACGGAAACAAGTTGGTAGATAAATAACGATGACTATGAAAAATAACATAAAGCGAGAAGTGAGACATATAATTTTTACATGGTTCGGCTATACCTACTTCACATGCAGTGGGGATCGATATTCATGATATGTGGGAAGAGAATTACAACTTAGCAAAAGAGAGACGAGGCACTCAAATCTCTCAAGGGAGAACTCTCAAAACCACACAAGTCACTTATAAATATGACTACAAAACTCTTTTATATTTTCTCTAAAAAAAACTCTAACTTTTAGGAAAAAAAAGAGAAGATTGCTTGATGTTTGGATGGATGGATTGTGCCAATAATGAGCCTCTATTTATAGTGGTGGGTGGTCCTTGGAGTCTTCTAAAACAACCATGACTTATGAAAATAAACCGCATAAAACTAACCATTAAATGTGCATTAAAGACACATTTCATGTGTGATACTTAAGCGCCAGTAAATGGAATAGCATAACTTTCACTATTAAACTCTCCACCAGTAAAGTCTTCACCATAAATGCCGACCATTGAAGTCTTCACCATAAATTTTGATCATTGAAGTCTTCACTATAAATGTAGACCATTAAATTCTCCTTCATAAATGTAGATAAAAATCAAGACAACTTTATAATTCTTCACCTTGACTTAAATTCAAAAGGTAACTTCACAATTCTCCGCCTTGACTTGAATTCAATCTAAATAGTGAATAATCCAAAATATCCCTCACCTGCGAAAGCCCACACGCGAAAATCCAGGATACCTCTAGAGCGAAGCTGAAGCTGACACGCTTGTGTTTGCCAAAGACATAATGCTCATAGAACTCGAGGCCAACCAACTTCTGGGTTTAAAGAAGACCTTTGGTCAACTCCGCCATGCCCCTCTCACTTATATGACCCAACCTCATATGCCGCAACTTGGTAGAATCCAAATTAGATAAGCCAGGAGAAGCAAAAACAAAGCCGAGCATACAACTACCACACAATAGATATAAAGTGTTAACTAGCTATGCTTTCATCACCACAAGATTACCACGAGAGACTTTCAAAACTCCACCTTCACCGGTGTACTTGCACCCAATTTTATCAAGGGCACTCAACAAAATAAGACTCTTCTTCAAATCTGAAACATAACAGACATTGGATAGAGTTCTTACCATACGATCGAACATCTTAATCCTCATAGTGCCAATATGTTGAACCTCGCATTGGGCGTTGTTGCCCATCAGCACAACTCCACCTTCAAAAGCATCCAAGGTATAGAAGAAATCCTTGTGAGGCGTCATGTGGTAAGAATAAGCAGATTCCAGAATCCAGAGTGATGAATCTCTATTATTATTATTATGACTCGTAGTGAGCACATTTCCTTCATTGTTGGCAACACTACCATGATTACTAGTTTGATCGAAGGTGTTGGACTTGCTAGAATTCTCTCGCTTCTTCGTCTTATACTTTAGCTTCCACCAATCTGCTTTGATGTGGCCCTTCTTTCAACAATAATTACAAAGTATTTCTATGTGGTCTTGACATTGAGCGATAATTGTCACGATTGTCTTTAAAACCTTTCTCATAGGTTCTACCCCGAGCAACCAGACCTTTACCCGAAGGTTCTTCAATCTTGGTTATCTAGTTGTCTATAAGATCTCATTGAAGGAGAGCTTGTTTTACCTCATCCATTGTCATTTCCTCACGCTCATATAACATATTATTAGTGAAACTTTTCTAAGATTTGGAAAAGAGCATAATAAGGTAATAGCCCAATCCGCTTCATCAATTTCAACGTCAATTATGAAGATCCGTGCAGTTGAGAAGAATTAATCAAGATGAAATTTAATTAGTTTACCTTCTTGAAGACGAAGATCCTAAAGCTTCCTCTTTAAATAAATATGATAGTGACACTCTTTGTCATGTACAACGACTCTAATTTCAGCCACAAAGCCGATGTAGTCTTATCCTTAGCAACATCTCTTTGAACATCATTGGAGAGATAGAGCTGAACAGCTGTCAAAGTCTTCTGATCAATTCTCTCCCAATCCTCTACGGTCATGGTAGCAGGTTTTGTGCCTAAAGCTGGATGTCAATCATTTTGGCACATAATGGCTTGCATCTTAATTTTCCATGAGAAATTGATAGAACAGTCAAACTTCTCAACATCAAATTTTACAGTCATTTTTGGTGACCTACAAATGAACAAAATCTCTGATACCACTTGTTAGGGATATAGTGCGGAAGCAAGTTGGTAGATATATAACGATGATTATGAAAGATAAAATACAGCGAGAAGTGAGACAATTTTTTTACGTGATTCGACTATAACTACTTCATGTGGGGTGAGACAATATTCACTATATGTGGGAAGAGAATTACAGCTTAACAAAAGAGAGATGAGACACTTAAATCTTACAAAGGAGACAACTCTCCAAACCACACAAGTCACTTATAAATGTGACTACCAAAACTCTCTTACATTTGCTCTCAAAAGAAAATCTCTAACTCTTAGGGAAAAGGAGAAGATTGCTTAATGTTATAATGGATGGATTGTGCCAAGAATGAGCCTTTATTTATAGGGGTGGTTGGTCCTTGGAGTCTTCTAGAATAGCCATGACTAATGGAAATAAACCGCATAAAACTAACCATTAATTACGCATTAAAAGAAAATTTAATGTGTGATACTTAGCGCCAGTAACAGAATAACATAACTTCCATAAGTTGAAACATAACTTCCATTGTCAAACTCTCCACCATTAAAGTCTCCACCATAAATATCGACCATTAAAGTCTCCCCCATATATATTGACCATTAAAGTCTTCACTATAAATGTGGACCATCAAATTATTCTTCATAAATGTAGATAAAAATTCATGGCAACTTTACATCCTCATTCTCCAGTTGTAACAATTATTTTTCATTATCCCACTTTCTTCACAATCTTGTTTACCATCGCCGACATACCCCACCATATGCCCATTCCCGTTTTTAGTGTAGTTATTTTCGTGTAAATAAATATATTAAGAACTTGATGTTTAATAATGCACTACAAGTAATTATGCAAACAATTTGAAGAATATCTAGCAAAATAAACATTTTACAAACAATATGAACTATATTACCTTGCACTTAATCTAAATGCTACTATCATTATCTAACTAGTTATCTTTAGGTGTCTATGGTCCATCTAGTTTCCTAGTGGCATCCTCCGCCAGTGTCTTGCCATGCTCGTTCATAAGAAATGTATCGACCAAAAAACATTAAAAAAACAAGTTCTTACAGTCTGCTAAGCGTCTTATAGACACATAATCAAAATGATGCACATTCCTACGTAGCACCTTATTATCTAACGGTGTTTCTTCACAATCTCAGGAAGATATAATTGAAATAAATACATACTAAAATAGTTATTCAACACTTAGGGAACATATTTAAATATTTTTGAGAATTTTATAGAAAATTTATTACCAGTTTAGATTATGATCTGTATATGTTTTGATAGTTGAAAGAGAGAGTACATTCAATTTTAATGATGTAATTAATACATGATAATTTTTTCATAGCTTTTTTTTTCAATGGAATAATATACAATGATACTTATAGTTATTGATTTGATATAAATTAATTAAGTTTTTCTTATATCGAAAGTATTATCATTTTTCAACTAACGCAAAATATATTATTGATAATTATTAAACATTTCCGTATATAGTTATAAATCGTAGCTTAATGCTGAAACCATCTAAGGCCGTGTTCGATGAGCACAGTTTCAAGATTAATCTCTTTTTTAAGACACTTGTCAATTTCTGGTTGGAGGTTACTTTTACTCAAGTACACCTGTCACTCTTGTTAACCATAGTTGCATTAATTGAAACGCAGCAAAAGCCGTGATTTCACGCCAGAATCGAACGAACTCTAAGGTGGTGAGATGACTACTCCTTTCAGCCTCTCTCGGTGCAATAGGTTCTTCCAATTTTTTTTTCTTTCTAGTTTAATCTCTTTAGTCTCACGTGTTTCTTTGATTTTCAAGGATTGTGGATTATCTCGAGATGGGCTGCTCACTAGATGTTTTTTGGACTATAAGGGTAGGCTAATTTCAGCTAACCATAGTTAACCTCATTTGGATGTGCGTCCATTACTTTCGTCGCTGAGTTCCTTCAGCTTCCTTTTCTATTCTTGTTCTGCATGGTGTTAGTCTTGAATACAATGTTATTCCTTCTTCTTCTAAGTTTTTATTCTTTTCCGATCCTTATGGATTTTGGGGTTTGTTTTCTTTTTGGGTGTATCACTTTAGTGAGTCTTGTTCTAGGCGTCCTGTTATCCATTATGAGGATATTTGAGGTTGATAGAGTCCTGCTAACTTATAATCGCTGTGTAATAGGCAAACTATAATCAAAGTATCAAGTGGATGTCTAAGGTGCACTCTCTGGAGCAAATCTAGAGTGCTTTTGGTATCTTTGGAGTTCAAAAGGCGACCAATAATCTGTTCGTGCTGGAGTTTGAGGAGAAGGAGGCCCTGCATATAGTTCTTGCCAAGGGTCCATGGAATGTTAGAGTGCAATAGTTGATTCAAGGTAAGCCTCTAGAGGGTACATTTTAATGAGTACCTTTTTGGGTCTGGGTCTATGTTGTTCCACTAAATCTCTATCATTTTAGTCTAAGGAATACAATTAGATGTTTTTGGTAGAATTTTGGTATGTGGGTTTTAGGAATGATCAATTGTAGGAGTACGAAGATAAGTTTTCTAGTGTTTTTACTTGTCTAGATTTTTCAATAGTTTAACTTGAAAGGGAATTTTCTCGAGTTTTTCATTAGATCATCTACTTACAGTCCATGTTGATTTATGCTTGCGACTGAAAACGACCAGATGGTTTGATGGTGTAGGATTGGATCGTATCTTTAAGAAGTTCGGAAGGCTTCTACTGCTAAACTATGATGTGAAGGATTGGCCAATGCTAGGACTGATGATGCAACTTCCCATGAGAAATTTGTTGCAAATGATTGCTAGCTGCTTTTGGTCTACGTTGGTGATCTTTAGTTTGTGGTTACAGATTTTGGGATGATCGGTTGCAATCTTACGTTGTACTTTGATAATTGCGTTATCCTTGTTTTAAAGAAATAGTAACATTTGATTTTTTTTAAATACCGAAACCGCCTAAGGCATGTTGCTGACCAAATTTTTATATTTCATAAAATAGACAAAAGCAGTAACTTTTTTACAGGGTCACTATGTGCAATCGGGTTTTCAATTCACACAGTCGAAAAATGATCTTTTTTCCCTTCCTTCAAAATGTTTTCAAAAAGTACAATATTGAATATTGATGAGTGAATAAATGAGCATGTTTTAGAGGTATATTCATGTGCTTTATCAATGTTTTATCAACACTTTTCATGCTCATTTCTTCACTCTAGCTAGTTTTCCTCTAGTTTTGTGATTTATTGGTGTTTTACACAACTATTGCTGAAACAGGAGGAATAATATAGCTATAAATAAATTAGACAAAGAGACGAATGCGTGGGCACAAACGGATCCAAAATTGGAGCTAAAACAAAGAAGATACAACATGTTGAAGATTAGCCTGCCCACTGGACCGACCCAGAGTGGGTCGGTCGGAAGTTCTGAAGGCTAGAAACGCTCGTTCTGGGAGAGGGGGGGGGGGTGAAATTGCTTCTGGACTGGACCGGCCCACCGATCAACCCTAGGGTGGTTGGTCGGTCGGTCGGACTTAAAAACGCGATTTTTGGCTCTCGAAATTGCTTATGGACTCGACCGACTCACGGGGCCGACCCAGGGTGGGTCGGTCGGTCGCAAATTTTGCCCAGATCTGTCTTTTTAGAAGCAGAAAAAGAAGGGGAGAACACGACCTAGAATAGAGAAAAGAGAGGAAAAGAAGGAAGAAGAATAAGGGAAAGAAGAGGAAGAACCCCCTAACCATTGAAGCTCTTCTTCAACCTCTCATGGCTATTTCTTCTCCTTTCTCTCTCATTTATGCTCTAATGGAAGCTTAACCTCCCTTATAGTTTGGGATGAGGATATTACCCCGAAATCCCTAAAACTCCATTGTTGAATCTTGAACTTGTTTTTATGCTTTATTTTAGTCCTTGTGCTTAATGAAGATGATTATTAGTATTTATGATTCTTAAACTTGTTACTCATAATTTGGGGATTTGTTTAGGGTTTGCCCAAATTATCATCTATGTGTTAAATTGGTTGGTTTGGCCTACCAATTAGTTTAGCATTATTGTGGGATTCTATCAAAATGTGATTCTGAGATAGATACCTAAACCGTTTGGGACTAGAATAGTGTACTCCAATTCAATGATTTTGAGATTAGACTAAATTACAACTTTGAGGGAACTTGAGCTTAGTGTTGTCGAGGGAACTTGACCCGAGGCTTAGCTGATTGAGAAGTTTTGGTTGAATTGGTTAGGATTAGTAGGCCTAGATTAAGTTGCTAATTAATTAAGTGTTCTCGTTGTTTAGCTACAAGTTCAAAGTTCGACAAATCAGTAGAAAGGGAGGACGGGTGCAAAGATCCATCCCGAGCTACATCTATCCTAGATAGTTAGTTTAGTGTTTATTGTTTTTCTTTATTTCTCCAATTACAACCCAAAACCCCCAATTTAAGTTTATGCACTTTTGTATATTTCTATGCACATTGACTAACCTTATAATTAACTAAATAGTTACGAAGTCCCTGTGGATATGACCTTGTTGTACTACAATGATTGGGTTCACTGCCCATAGTTAGCAAGATAGTGTAACCACTGTTTTGTACAACAAATATTCACCAAAAAGCTTGTGATATAATACAAACAATGGCCAAAACACACTAATTTTTCTAAAAAAGCAGCTAGTAACACCTTGATGACATTAACATCGACAAGGACGAACGAGGGGCTCATTCAAATGTATTTTTTTTATATATTTGCAGTACCTTTAAGTTAATTTTGGGTAAAAAAATAGGACCTAAAATGGAAAAAATAGTCAAAAACGTGAAAAAATAGGACAATTTCTACCCGAAGGCGCATGCGTTGACTTCTATACATGGGTGTTGACGCCAACTTCTATTCATGGCCATCGACGTCGGCATCTATACATGGCCGTCGACTCCAGCTTATTTACTTAGGTGTCGATGCCGCTTCTGTACATTGGCGTCTGACGCCTAGTTTTCTCGGAGGCGTTGGACACGGGCCTTCCAAAGGTGCCTAGAGGATGGGCCATACAAGTAGAGCAACAACCTAGGAGTGCCTATCCTACTCTAAGGGCTTTGATGAATAACAAAGATGAACGAGACCAAGCAAGGTAGTTGTTCTCATCTAACTTCACTGGACTAATTTGGAGATATACAAAGATCAAATTTACACTGCAAACCAACAATGAAAAAGGATGGACTTGAACAACCGTAATGCATCTTTTGTTCATTGCATACGACTTAACAATGAAATTTACTTTTCTCTTAAAAATCGAATTGATCAGATTCAGACCACTAAATTATTCAATTACCACCCACCTTGGGTTCTCCCACAAATTGGGTTAAAAACGAAGGATTTAAAAAGAGACCTACCTCAAAGAAGATAGAAAAACCAGTCTTTGCTACCAGTTAGAAATTATCCAACAAAAAGCAGTGGACCCTTCCCCACTTTGGTGGCTGATTTTTTTGTTAATTTGTTCTATTCTAAGTCTGTAAATAAACTCGAAACATAAACTAAGATGGGTTACATAATGCATCTCGAGACCACCGTTAGACTAGTCACACAAAGTGACAACATATTAGATTCAAAACTTGTGTCTCATACATCATCAACAAGGATGCCAAAAAGATAAAATTTTTGAGAATATTGAGATTGTGGATGTATTTATAAGACGGTTCAGTTTTGTTGTTCTCTTAAAATTGTTTATTAAGTTTTTTTTGAAGTGAAAGAACCATTTACAAAAATAAAAAGTTGCAACAACAGGACGAACCCGGGTGAAGACCGTAAGTTTCCAAGGTCGATCCGCTCCTCGCCGGCTCTCAGTCATCCCGTACCCGCGCCGCGACTGCTAACTTCAGACTGGTGGCGACGCCACAGAAGAGAGAATCCCTTAAACCCTAACTATCACTGCAGAGTGACGGACTGGGGTAGTAAGCCATGAGAAGAATAGTGATAAGCAAAATTTCCCTGTGCTCCCATAGAATTTTATCAGCTCCACCGCAACCTCGTCCAACACTACGATCCTTCTCGAGAATAAGTCTTGAAAATGCGCCGTCTTCTTTCTCCCTCGTCAGAAACCTGAGGTTTTTCTCGTCGGAGGATGGACCTTCTGACGCTAAACCAGATCAGAAACAGGATCCGTCGCCTGTAACAAAGGGAGATGGGACGGAAAACCCCGAGGGTGAGAAAGGTGTAGACGTGGCAGTGGCTGCAAAGGAGGTGGAGAAGCCTGTCAAGGCTAATAATGTCATCGTGCAAGACGTCAGCAATGAAGGTTCTCTTCATTATTTTCCGATGTTCTTTTGTTTGCTGTAGCAAAGGTGTATGCGATATTTCGCTGGATATCCTAGTTTGCGATAGTCTATAGATCTTTTGGGATAGTTTGGCTGCATCTGATAAACATTTCATAATTTCTTTCGTTATGGATAAATTGAATCCTTCTGGACTTTATATGGGGCTCTTATGCTGATTGAAGCAGGGTCCGTTGAGATGATTGAATTGGAATCGTGGTTGACCATTTGCTTTATTTGAGAATCTTTTTAAGAAAAACCATCATAGGAATCACAGTGCTCCGGCGTCTGTATGCCAAGCTGCAAACGTTGGCTTCATATTGTATGCTATGTTTGCAGCGAGTTTCTAACGTGATTGATATTGTTTAGGGCAATTTACCGAATTGTGGAAATTCCTCTAGGAAATAGGAATTTGTTTTATTTTTTCTATCAGTCGTTTTAGTTTGTTATTAGCGCCTATGATGAAGATTTTTTTGTATGTAGAGCTGAAGGCTCGCATTGAGAAGTACTTCAAGGGGCAAGAGGAAGATGAGCTCCCAGCAGTTCTTGAAGCCATCCTTTCAAGGAGGTTGGCGGGGAAGCATGAAGAGACTGACGATGAGTTGGCGGATGAGTTCCGTTTTCAGCCTGTTGATGATGTCACGGATCGAGAATTCGAGTCTGATTTTGAGGAGGTTCATCAAACTGATGATGAGGTGGAGAATTTGTACAGTGCCAGAGACATTGTAGTGAAACGGATGAGAGAGGATCCATATTTTAACATGGACGATAAGAAATGGGATGACATGATTCAGGAAGCAGTTCAGCATGGTTATCTTAAAGACACAAAAGAGTGTGAAGAGATTTTGGAGGATATGCTTAACTGGGATAATCTTTTGCCAGGTTCAGTACGCATTCTGTTTCATTCATTTTTTATGGTGCTCACTGGTCACATTTAGACAATAGTTGCCTCCAAATTTTGTACGAGTGATGCTCATTGTTAAAATCAACATTTTCTCTCTGCCTAGATGATATGAAACAAAAGGTTGAAGCAAAGTTCAATGAGCTTGGGGATATGTGTGAAAGGCAAGAGCTTCAGCCTGAAGAAGCTTATGAGCATTTCAAGGAGTTTGAAGACAAGATTGTTGCTGAATATCTGCAGCAGATGGAGGCTGAGGGCCCCCCACAATTTGACGAGGAGGCTGAACGAATAAAGAAAGTTGACTCTGATGACCCTCCAGGTGAGGGTCCAATACTTACGTGGCAAACCAGGGCAGTCTTTGCTCCTGGTGGAGATGCATGGCACCCAAAGAACAGGAAGGTCAAGTTGTCAGTGACCGTGAAAGAGCTTGGACTTTCAAGATACCAGTTTAAGCGGATGAGAGCAATTGTTGGGAAGCGGTACCATCCGGGTAAAGATCAACTGACAATAACAAGTGAAAGGTAATATGAAATAAAAGTTGCAACTCCTCTTTGAATTTTTTTTTTTTAAAATTGGCTGGTTCATTAAATGTGCTCTCCTTTTCTTTGCTGTATGATGAATAAGAAGGTCATGGCAATAGGTTAATGATAACTAGATTCGCAACAGTTCTACTAATGATGGAGAAAACAACTGACCAGACTACCAGTACATCAAGTTCTCAAGCTCCTAAAGGTGATGAGATCTAGGTGCTGGAGAACTTGATGTACATGTTAATAGAAGTAGTACAGGCTGCTCAGCCTCAAAAGTCAGTATAAGTCAATATAGTAAAACGGGGTAAGTGAATAGAAAGAGAAAGCCAACTCTCGCAGTTAGAGTTATATTTTGCTGTATCATGAGGGATTCTGGAGGTGGTGATGGATTTCTTTCCCCCGCTTAGTAGGGCCTTGTCAAGATTTTGATTCTGGTCCTCATTTTGTAGTGCTCACTAGCTTATTATATCTCCTGACTCGTGGTTAATGTGCAACCAAAATGAGTTATTCTTCTGCCCTGCCTAATAGCATAGAACATAAAGCAATGCATTGTGTTATGATTCATGGTGGCATCAAGATTGTGTTTCGTTGAGATCTCAGCAGAGTAATCACTGTGATAATGTAGTACCTTGACGCATATAGTTAAAACCCATCTTTTCTTCTGTCTAGTGCCCCAAAGCAAATATTGCTTTAGGTTTTCCTTAAGTCTCTTGTTTTTCTGATCCTAGAAGGCAGCAGCAAGTTGTCAAATGCTGTGCCTACTTTTTTTTTTTTCAATGTGTCATAGATTCATCTGGTCCTGATAGAAATTTCTTGCTCTCAGAAGCACGCACTGGCCAATATCCTCTTCTGTTTTTTTCCTCTTTTCTTTTGAGTGTCTGTGATTGTGCTCCACTGATATAGTATACTCTGTCCATTATATTACTCTGCTTTCAATGTCTGTATTCATTTATTTAACTTTTCGAAACCATATAATTACGTATCGAGCATGCTAAATGGCAATGGCAAACTGCAACATCCTGTTACCAGTTGTGCATTTGTAATTTGCTGCACCAGACTAATTACTGTTTCTATTAATTTCAGGTATGAGGAGCGTGAGGAGAACAGAAAGGACTGCTTAAGAACACTACTCAATATTATAGAGGAATCTGGGAAGGCTAATAAGCTGGTAGATAAGGCTCGAACTTGTTATGTGAAAGAACGACTGAAAGCCAATCCAGCGTTCATGGCTAGATTACAAGCAAAGACCACAAATATGCTTGGCGCAAGTTCTGCTTTATGAGTGAAGTGCTGAAATGCAACTCTTTTGGGAATCACCGAGGATGCGAAGGTTAGAAATGCCTCTGAGCTGAGGCGGGCAACCCAGAGGCCCCTTCCCGTCTGACCTAGTGAATGATAGATAGAAGGGATGTGGGATGTGGCAAAGATGATGCATTGGAGGAATAACTCAAGAGTGCCGCTTAATTTTGTTGTCTTATCGTTCCAGACTGTGGAATAGTGCGATTTATTCGCTAGCCTCACATGCTTACGGTCCTGTAATATTTGTATGGTTTTTTGTGGAAGTGGTTTGAAGAATCTTGATGATCTCATAGGCATGAGCCCACACTGCTGGGATTTCGTTGAAAACACTCGACTGTGTTTTATTTAATACAGTACATTCTATGGTGTCATGTTCTTTAACATCAGATAGAATAATAAACCATTTTGTTTGTCGTTTTTGTCTGGGGATTTCTCTTTTCATTTCGTTAGGGACTTGATTCTGGAGCTTTGTGGAAGTGTCCTGCTTTCTAGTCAATTTGAGGGCTTACTTGGTAGAAGGTATGAGTATGAGGGCTTGAATGGGAATGAGAATGGGAATGAGAATGAGATTGGTATTGAATGGTAATAGAATCAATGGGTATGAAAATAAGCATTACCATTCATTTGTTTGGTTAAGACAAACCACTAATATTTATAATTTCATCATTATTTATATGTTTTTGCTATCAAATTAACTTAAATCCATTACAAAAAGTAGATTCAATTATTTTCTATAATATTTAATTAATAAAATTTCACATGATTTTTATAATAATCAAATATAAAATAAATCTAGAATTCGTTGTTAGCATTTAAAATAAATTTGGAATTCATTGGTAATATATAAAATAAGATGTTAAACATTATGATCAATTATTTTTATTAAAAAACTTTAAAATTTAATGGGAAAATTCACAAGATACCACTGTTTAAGTTTCTAATTCACAAAATACCATTGTTTTTTTGTAATTCAGCTTTAAACATGCTTAAACGTTGTTCAAAATTGATGAAACTTTACATGGACGATGCTAAAGTGTTATATTTTGGTCCAATATCAAATTTGAAGTTTTTTAAGCTCATATGTGACATATTTACATTAAATATATAATAGTGTATTATTATCGTCTAAACATCACTTATTATTTTTAAAATTTAGATATAAATGTTAACAATGTGACTATATTATGTATCACAATATGTCATTTTTATTAGAGTAAATTACTCGAAACCCCCTTGAGGATTTGAGATAATATAGTTAACCCCTTGCGTTTATCATAATTATTGGTAACTACCTTGAGGTTATGGTATCTATGACTATGAGCTCCCAAACTATAACTCTGGTATCAAGATGTTAACTACATGCTGACCCATCAACTTGATCACATGAATTGACAGGCTGGACAAAAAACACTGCTTAATCAACATTGTTATTTCCTAAAAACGTCAACCTGTAGGATCGGGTGGCTAACTCAAACCAATCAAAGGTGTGAGTCTAAGGATTGGTTTGACTCAATCAGCCTTCGTAAGTGAGAAACACTCTGTGATGTAGAGGCACTCTATCGAATTAATAGAACTAAGGGGCGGAAGACTTTTGCGGTAATTGTAGAAACGATGAAAGGAGAAGGACTCTGGAACTCAGCAGATACACAAATAAGCTATTTCATTTCCTGGTCAAATAAAACAACTTACAAATGCCCACTAAGTAGAAGGATCTACTTAGCGTTTTCACTCACTCACCCAACACACTTCTAATCAGAACAATGGTAAGCGTAGTGAAACTAGGATCTTCCTAGGTAGAGTCTTCTAGAGGTGCTAACTAACTTGGTACGTATTCTCTCTCTTTCTACTTAATGCATTCTCTTTCTCTCTCTAAGCTCTGAAATAATCCTCAATGAAAGCACAAAAAACTGACTATTACATATCTTATTTATACTCTAAGTAACAGCAGTCGAAGGAGTTAGTTCCGAAAATACCGGAACTAACTTAGTGGGCAACTTCCAACGGCTCTTACTTGGTCTTCTTACTTGGGCCGCGATCTTCGGTGTTGAGGAAGAGCTTCGACCGTTGAGGCGCTTAAGGTGTTCCGAGTTGACTCCTGATTTTTCGCAACAGCATGGAGAGTCTATGGAGTCTTCTTTGTTGCGCGGACTCTATCGCAGAGGCTCACTCTTTGTGTCTGTCAAGTGATGATTGACTCTGTCGCGGTGAAAGGCTATCTCTGCAACACTCCGATGTCCCAACAATTTCCCCCTTGTTGCTGATGATAGCAAACCTTCGTGAATCCCGATGGAGTCAATCCTGAAATAAAACACAAGGACTAGGGGAACCGACCCTGTCAAAGTTCCCCCTTAATAGCAGCAGTAGCAAATAAGTTCAAGGACTCTATTTAGGTTCCCCCTTGATCGGAGAGGGACTCCAGGCAAGCAAACGATAAATAAGCAGTGTAATAGGCAGGATAGTATATAAGGCAGTCAAAAATAGACCACATGGTCTAGCAGCGCAATCCAAAAAGCAGTTTAAACAAGCAACAAATAACCCGTACACCAGACGGGATTCACCGCTTCCCCCTTTTGCTTTCATCAGAGGGGAAGCCCATAGTAGCACAGAGTCAGTCAAGTATTCACACAAAACAACCATTAAAAAGTGTTTAGAACTTAAAAAACACCTAAGTTCTAACACTACACAACCACGTCATTCTAAGGGTTTGGGGTAGGGTGGATTGAAGTCAAGGAGTTGGTCCTGCAAGGCCGCCACTGTCGTCTCTATCCCGGCGAGTCGGTCCATCATCCGCTTCTGGCCCTGAATCAGCTCGGCTGCATGCGCAATGAGGCGCTCCACTTTCTCCAGGAGGTTGGAGTGAAGCTTGAGGACTGCCTCTTGAGAAGTGGATGTCCCCGCCGTCGTTGGAGTAGATGGAGGGGGCAGCAGCTTTGATTTGTCGATTGAAGTCAGCCGATTCAGATACCGCAGGTTGATGGTGTCTGCCTCCTCGATGGACTCTGGCGTCGAAGTCGCCAAGGGTACCTGAAAGAATTGGAATATGCGAGGCAACCAGAACACGTACCCCAAGGAGTGTTTCGGGGTGTCGACCGACTGGGCTAAGTGATGGAGAATTATGTGTGCCAGATTGATAGAGTGACGATTATGATGCAGTACATAATGGTTAAGTCCAAGCAGTTGACCATAAGGTTTCCTTCCTTTCGTGGGACAATATTTTTGATGACCAAAATGTGGAGGAGTTGGTGTAGGATGGAGAGATCGCCACGGGGTATGGGGGAGCCAATCTTTTTCTTGGAGGAGAAAAAGCGATAGATTTTGTTATGTGGTACCCCGGGGATCTCAGGAAGGATTCCTTTTTCATAAAATGACAGGCCAGTGGCAGGAACGCCAAGAATTTCAGACAGTTTTGCAAGATCAAAAAAGATTGGGGTGGAATTGACAACAGACTGTGCAGCACCGTTACGGATGACAAGGTTTTGGGAAGTCGACAGACTCTGTGGGATACCACTCAGTTATCTCACAGAAGAGGTGTTTCCACCCCTGAATTTCGAGCATAGTGACTAACTCCCCTAAGTTGGAAGACAGAGCCCAAGAAAAGTCGAGGAACTTACCCCTGACGATATTACGGTCGAGGCAGGGTCCCCGAGCATGTACCTTTGAGTGAAGGGGTCGACCTTCACACTCCGTCGGTGGGTTTTGGAGGTTTTGATCTGGCGGAGGTAGCACCCGTAGAGGCATCGTGACTGGCGTGGGCAGTTCTTGGACGGGCGACGATTCACCGGAACCGGAGGAGACATGTTGGGCCTTGACAGAGGAACGGAGATTCTTTTTGCTGTGGGTCGGGTTGAGGTTTGGCCTTTTCTCTTGCGGGTTTTGGGTGGAGGTTGTTGTGGTGGTGTTGCGGATTTAGCGGGGGATGCTGGTGGGGTTGGTGTAGGAGATTTGGTCGGTGATTTGCTGGCATGGGCTTGTGGCTGATCAGTTGGTGATTTTCGGCGGGAGGGTTGTCAGCTTGTGGGGTTGGGGATGGTGGTAGGGTTTGGATTGGGGTAACTTCTTCAATGTCGGTGTCAAGAATCTCTGTTCTTGCAGCAGATGGCGGTGTTTGATGGGTGGATGGGTCGCGGTGTCAGGTGGTGGTGTGGAGGAGTGTGTGGGCGAAGAAGTAGCGGTGGTTTTAGTGGGAGATGTAGTGGTGGTGGGTGAGTGTAGGGGATTAGGGTTTGCCATCGCTTGTAGATACGCCTGAAGGCGAATGGGATCGGCGAAAATTCGGCTGGGATGTTATTCCAGAGAAGTTGATGCCGGCCATTTGGAAGTTGAAGGACTCGGTGTAAAGGGAGTTGAAGTGAGAGAGATGGAGTGGACGGGTGATAGATATAAAGGCTGGAATTGCAGAGATGGCGTGTGTCAGGTGCGATAATGTGGCGACGTCAGGATAGGCGAGATAAGGGCGACGATTTAGGCGGGTTCTGGTGCGGATGGATGACGTGGATAGTAGCGCTAGAGTACTAGGCGTGCTAAGTAATAAAACACATTTACTGATGCAAGTGCAAACAAAGACAGACTCTATGAGACATGAGGGCGTACCTGCTGAAGATTGCGGTAGGGGCAAGGAGATGCGACCGTCTAGGTAGACGGAGTCAATCCGATTGCCGATCGCAGTGCTTCGAATCTTGCTGTAGACAAGGGTTTAGTAAAAATATCTGCAAGTTGATCTTCTGTGGGCACAAAGTCAAGTTGGATAAGCTTTTTCTCGACACAGTCTTTCAAGAAGTGAAAGCGAATTTCGATGTGTTTGGTTCTTGAGTGTTGGACTGGGTTTTCTGATATTTTGATTGTGCTTTTGTTGTCACAAAAGATGGGGATCTGTTCTTGGGTGACATGATAGTCTTGAAGTTGTTGTTTCATCCAAAGGAGTTGGGAGCAACAGCTGCAGCAGAGACATACTCTGCCTCTGCTGTAGAGAGTGCTACAGAGTTTGTTTTTTGGAGGACCATGAAACAAGGCAAAGACCCAAGAACTGTGCATTACCTGAAGTACTCTTTCGATCTTGGAGAGAACCAGCCCAATCAGAGTCACTATATCCAGATAAAGTAAAAGTAGGAGATCGTGGATACCATAGATAGAGTGTACTTGTACCTTTGAGATAGCGAAGATACGCTTGACTGCTTTGAGGTGAGACTGTTTTGGTGCTGCTTGGAAGCGAGCACAAAGACAGACTGCGTGAAGAATGTCTGGGCGACTGGCAGTCAGGTACAAGAGGGACCCTATCATGCCTCTATATTCGTGGCATTGACGCCGACTCCGTCATCATCAGGATGCAGTTTGGCAGATGTACAGCTTGGTGTGGACATACTCTTTGCATTTTTTAGGTTGTACTTATCAAGGAGTTCCTTGATGTACTTTTGTTGATGATCTTGATCCCGTCCTTTCCTGCTGAATTTGTAATCCTAAGAAGAACTTGAGCTCACCTAACTCATTCATGGAAAACTCTTGCTTCATAAGGTTAGCAAAATGGTCGCAGAGGGTGTTACTTGTAGAACCATAAATGATATCATCAACATAGATCTGTACTAGAAGTAAGTCATGTGATGAGTGTAGAATGAAGAGCGTTTTATCTACTTACCTCGAGAGAAACCATTTTGCAATAGATATGTAGACAGTCTTTCATACCAGGCGTGGAGCCTGTTTCAGTCCGTAAAGGGCCTTACACAGTTTGTAAACGTAGTCGGGATGGACGGAGTCTGTGAACCCTGGAGGTTGTTCGACGTAGACTTCTCTATCAATGTAGCCGTGAAGGAAGGCTGTCTTAACATCCATTTGATATAATTGGAAACCTTTGTAAGCAGCAAACGCAATGAACATGCGAATTGCTTCAAGACGAGCTACTGGAGCGAAGGTTTCATCATAATCGATCCCTTCTTCTTGATTGTAGCCCTGAACGACTAATCGAGCTTTATTCCTGAAAACTTGGCCTGCAGTATCAAGTTTATTACGAAAGACCCAACGAGTACCAATGGCTTGTTGATGTGTGGGGCGAGGAACTAACTCCCAGACAGCATGTCGCTGGAGGGAATTGAGTTCCTCCTGCATAGCAGTAACCCAATCACTATCAAGGAGTGCTTCTTTGACATTTCTGGTTCAGTACTAGACAGAAACGCACCAAAGGCACAGAGATTTTGCATAGCTTGTAGGCGTGTTTGAACACCGGTGTTTGGGTCTGTAATGATGTTTTCAGGAGGGTGAGCAGATTTTTGCTGGAACTGGCGACGTGAAGCAGGAGGGGGTGTTCTTTGTCAGAGGAGTCAAAATTCAAGTTTTGTGGTAAGGGTGTCTCCGGGTTATTGTCTGAGTCAGTAGATTCTGATGAATTGTTTTTGTTTGCTGGGGAATCATGAGGAGTGATGGAGTGGGACTCAGGGAGTCTTCCTATTGGTACAGTGATGAAGTGTGGATCGGTGAGAAAATCATCGGGGGCAAAGTCAAGTTGATCAGAAGATGAGCCAACGTTGTGGGACTCATCGAACTTGACATGTGGGCTTTCTTCTAAACATTGAGTTCTCAGATTGATAACACGATAAGCTTTGCTTTTAGAAGAATAGCCAAGAAAAATACCTTCATCACTTTTAGGAGAGAACTTACCCAAGTTGTCCTTACCATTATTGTGAATAAAGCACTTACATCCGAAACGCCTGAGATGTATAAGACTTGGTTTACGTTGACGGAGTAGTTCATAGGGTGTCTTGTGAAGGAATGGATGAATCAACGCACGATTTAACACATAGCAGCTGTGTTAACGGCTTCTGCCCAATAAGATGGAGTGAGTTGACTGTCGATGAGCATGGTGCGAGCCATTTCTACCAAGGTTCTATTTTTGCGTTCAACTACTCCGTTTTGTTCTGGAGTCGTGCGATGATATTTGGTGATCCACTCCGTTGTCCCTGCAAAACTCATCAAACGACTTGTTGCAAAATTCAGTACCCTGGTCCGTTCTCAGGGTTTTTAGAGTGAATGAAAATTTGTTGACAAGCATTTTATGGAGTTTGACAAACTCCGTAAAAGTTTCATCTTTGGTAAATAAGAAAATGACCCAGGTCCACCTGGAATAGTCATCACTATGACCAGGATGTACCTCTTACCACTTCTGCTTTGTGTCGCATGGGGCCAACAAGATCCATGTGTAGCAGTTCTAGCGGAGAGCTAGTAGAGAGAGTAGGCTTACTTTTGAAGGAGGACCGGGTGTGTTTACCTTTTACACATGCTTCACAGACGAGTCTGTGTCAAAGGTTGTGTCGGTAAACCAATCACCAAGTCCTTGCTTTTGAGTTTGTTCAACAGCCTATGATTTGCGTGGCCAAGTCTGGAGTGCCACAGCAGTGAGTTTTTGGAATGCACATTGAGACAGACTTGGTCGTCTGGGTTAATGGAGTTTAAGCACATTTTGTAGAGATTGCCTTCTCTACGTCCCACAGCTTTTAGTGAACCTGTACGCTCATCATAAACCTTACAATCCGAAGAGGAGAAAAGTACCAAATTGAATCTATCACAAATTTGAGAAATACTTAGTAAACTGTGTGGAGTCCAGTGACCAGATGGACTCCATCAATTTTAAATTTGAGGGGTTACCTACGGATCCAACTCCCACGATTTCACCCTGGTTGTTGTTTCCAAAAGTAACCTTACCTCCTTGGTAGGATGAAAGCGAATTGAATTGATTTGGATCTCCAGTCATGTGACGAGAGCATCCACTGTCCAAGTACCAGTTGTCTCCATTCGCCTTCACCTACAAAAGAACAGATCATTTGTTAGATTTGGGAACCCATGTACTTGGGTTCCCTTTTCGAGCCAAATTGTTTCAATTTTCTCGTGCTTCAAGTATCATTTTAACACGTTTGACATTAAAAGAGAGATCTCTGTTCAGTTTATCGCATGCACTATCCCGATGTCCAAGACTCCCGCAGTAGCCACAAATTTTAGTTGGTGGAAGATTGACGTATTTCTGTTGTCCTTTCCACCAAGAATCGAATTTTTCTTTCTCTTGATATCGTTTGGCTCTGTTGTCGGATTTGGACATATTCTTTGGAATGTCGAACTTACCTTTGTGCCACTTGGGCGTGGATTGAGTGGATCGAACTCCGGATTGTAGATTTACAATCTGGTGAGAGTTGTTTCTACTCTTGGAACGAAGAGTATCTCGATCTTGGCTAATTTCTTTGATTTTGGAGTTGGCCCACTCAGGTAATTCGGAGGAGGTGACTTGTTTGATAAACTTGACTGGCTTAAGGGAAAGAGCGTGCTCCTTTTCTTTCAGTCTTTGAGTGAGATTTTTGATAGTGGTGTTTAGGGATATGTTTTTGGATTCAGAGGCATTAAGATCATTTTGAAGAGAACAGCACTTGTCAGTAAAAATGGTGAGGTCTTGTTTGAGGGAGTCGATCAGGGTGAGAGACTCTTTCTGGTCACCCTGTTTAAACTGAGTGCATTCTAAGGTATCATGAAGTTCCTTTTGAAGGGAATCAACATGACGCCTTGATTCTTGTAGATCTAACCTGAGAGAGCAAGAGATGGTTTTGTGTTCCTCAGCTTCATCTCTTAGTGCATACATAAGACTTTTTGAGATTTCTAGTTCCTCAGATAGCTCGGTTATCTTGCTGGTAAGACTTGCTTTGAGGGAGTTGTTCTCGGAGACAATTTTAGCAATTAGAGTCATAAATCCCATGGGATAAATACAGTAAAGGTCTGTTTCAAGGTGAGAACGGGTTACCTCATTATCAGGGATCATGGACTCCGTCGTGTCATGTGCCATTAGACATACCAGTCCGCTGGACTCTGTGTCTGGATCGTCGGAGTCTGAATCGCCCCATCCAACAGCTGCCATGAGCGATCTCCCTTGAATTATCCATACTGGCTTTTGAGTAAAGGACAGTCCTTCTTGAAGTGACCAGGTTTATTGCAATTGAAGCAAGTGACAGAATTGAAAACTTGTTTAGAAGTGTTCGAGAACGACCGACTCTGTCGATTAGGTTGGTTACGCATGAACTTTCGAAAGTTCTTGACTATGAGACAAAGTCCTCCATAGTCTCAGCCTCACTTTCCTCAACAATAATATCCACCAGCTCAGCCTTGGCTTGTCTGATTTGAGTATCAGCAACATAGGCTCCTTCTTGAGTTAACTGAGTTGAATTAACCTGCAAGGCTTGGTCATTCAAAGTAGTAGTCTTACTAGAAGAAGGAGAAGAAGTATTACCACATTTTTTTCGAACATTCTTCTTATATTTATCTACGGATTGTAGATAGGAACCTAGGTCTTGACAGCTCCATTTGGATAAGTCCTTGCATGCTTTGGTAGAGATTACCGTTTCCGCCCATTCTTCTCTCAGACTGTCCAGCAACTTGTGCAAGACACTCTCTCTATCTGGTAGGATGCTAACTTCCTGCATAGTAGTGGTTAGTAAATAGAAACGATCAAGCACTTCTTCCAGAGACTCACCGGGTTTCTGCAGAAAATTTTCATAGTCCATTCGAAGTTCTTGAGCTTTGCATTTCTTTAGTTCAGTGACTCCTTCGTGAGATGCTTGAAGGAGTGTCCAGATCTCATTAGCGGACTTACAGTGATTTACTCTCCTTTGTTCTGGGATGGACAAGCAGGTGTATATTGCGCGTGATGCTTGGCGATTCAGCTCGTACCTCTTGCGATCTACAGCAGTCCATGTGGATCGGTCTGGATTGACTATAAGATCTCCTCCAGTGACTATTTCCCAAAGCTCGGAGTTGACAGACTCAATGTGTTGCTCGATCTCGTTTTTCCAGTGGTCGTAGTTGGCGGAGGTGAGTCTGGGATGCTCGAAGTGCATTTTGTTGTTTTGATTGGCGAAGAGGTCTGCCATTGCTTCGATGATTGACCATTAGCCTAAGCAAGACTCTGATACCACGTGTAGGATCGGGTGGCTAACTCAAACCAATCAAAAGTGTGAGTCTAAGGATTGGTTTGACTCAATCAGCCTTCGTAAGTGAGAAACACTCTGTGATGTAGAGGCACTCTATCGAATTAATAGAACTAAGGGTGCGGAAGACTTTTGCGGTAATTGTAGTGAAACGATGAAAAGGAAGAGGACTCTGTGGAACTCAGCGAGATACACAAATAAGCTATTTCATTTCCTGGTCAAATAAACAACTTACAAATGCCCACTAAGTAGAAGGGATCTACTTAGCAGTTTTTCACTCACTCACCCAACACACTTTCTAATCAGAACAATGGTAAGCGTAGTGAAACTAGGATCTTCCTAGGTAGAGTCTTTCTAGAGGTGCTAACTATCTTGGTACGTATTCTCTCTCTTTCTAGCTTATAATGCAATTCTCTTTCTCTCTCTAAGCTCTGAAATAATACTCAATGAAAGCACGAATGAAACTGACTATTACATATCTTATTTATACTCTAAGTGTAACAGCCAGTCGAAGGAGTTAGTTCCGAAAATACCGGAACTAACTTAGTGGGCAACTTCCAACGGCTCTTACTTGGTCTTCTTACTTGGGCCGCGATCTTCGGGTGTTGAGGAAGAGCTTCGTGACCGTTGAGGCGCTTAAGGTTGTTCCGAGTTGACTCCTGATTTTTCGCAACAGCATGGGAGAGTCTATGGAGTCTTCTTTGTTGCGCGGACTCTATCACAGAGGCTCACTCTTTGTGTCTGTCAAGTGATGATTGACTCTGTCGCGGTGAAAGGCTATCTCTGCAACACTCCGATGTCCCAACACAACCCTACCTCGAAAATGCATCTGAAGTGGGATGAGAGAGAGTTAGACGATGTTGATTAAGCAGTTTTATTGTCCGGCCTGACACTATAAATGTGATTAAGCTGATAGGTCAACACGTAGTTAACTTTATGATAACAGAGCTATAGTTCGGGGGCTCGTAATCAAAGATACCTTAACCTCAAGGTGGTTATCAATAATTATGAGAAACACAAGGGGGTTAACTGTATTATCCCAAAACCTCAAGGGAGTTCCCAGTAATTTACTCTTTTGATTATTAATTACAACCTAGAGGTAATCATTCGGGCGGACGAATCAACCAAGGTTTGGGCCGAGCTGGAGAGATTTTTTAAGCCCGTCGGGCCTGGCTAAGATAATTGGGCCTCGTTTTTATATTTTATGGATCGGGTCGGGTAAGCTAGGCTCAATTTTTTGGCTCTATCAGTGCCCAACCGCTCGACCCGGTTTTCTATTTTTAATGTAAATATTATATATAATTTAACATATATTATGTTAAAAATTAAATTAAATATATAATTTATTTTTCCGATCTATCCCTTTTAAGAAATGGGTTGGGCTTGCTCACAAGCTAAAAAATGTGTTGTGACCTAGCCCAACATTTTTTTGGCTTAATATTTTGTCTAGACCCGCCCGAAAACCCACTCAGGCTCGAGCCTGTTAGACTTTTTCCAGTGTCAGGTCTGGCTAGACTGCGTGGCCGGACATATTATGCTCACTTGTACTAAAATCATATTATAAATATTTAATATAAGTTATAGTATATGAATTCGGATTTAATTAATTAAATATATCAATTCACAAAAAAATTATTTTTTACACATTTTTATTAAAAAGTATAATAAAATTTTGATAGAATTGAATAATAAAAATATAAAAAAGGTATCTGGAAAATAAAATCTAATTAGTTAGACTATTTGTCACAAAATCATATCTAATAACATATTTGAATAAAACTAATTATCTTTCCGTTTAGAAAAAATAAATTTCATGAAATTGAAGTTTTTGTTTTCAAATTGAAACATCAAGGATATATCTTACTAGTAAATATGCTAAAAATTGGTAATGAAAAAAGATTTATATGGTGTGAATGAAAAGTGATAACCACTCCTAGTAATCAATCTATGAGAATAGGTAGGAACTGATACTCATACTAGAGCTGTCAAAATTTGACCCAACCCGAAAACCCGTTCTTTTTATCCGAACCCAAAACCTGACTGAAACCCAAAAATATTTAAATATAATAAACCCGAAACCCGAATGGGTAAAATCCACATGACCCGAACCCCAAATGACCTGAAAAAGTTAAAACATGAAACCGACCCGACCCGTAATGACCCAAAATAACACGAAATAATAGTAATTAAAAATTAGTCAAACTCGAATAACATGAAATAATAGTGATCATTAATTGTCCCAAACCTAAATGACCCAAGTAAATTTGACAAAAAACTTGATATAAACTTATTATATCTGAATGAAATTCAAAATAGGCATTGTATTGACTTTTTTGTAATTTATATGTAGTATATTCTTATAGAAATTAGGTATATATTTATTTAATAATTTTGTCCAAAAATATTAACCATGACTTGAAATAACTGAAACCCGATTCTATCTGACATGGTTACAACCCGAACCCGATTTGAACCGAACCTGAATGACCCGAACCCGAAATGACCCAAAAGTTAAATGATCCGAATGGATATTGACCCAAAAAAATATGACCCAAAACTCGAACGGATAACCCGTTTGCTAGGTCTAACTTATACTCACTTTCTATAAATTTCTATCACCTCTTACCAAACATGGTAATAAAAAAGATTAATTTCATTCACATTGACTCCAATGTTTTTAGGATCGCGATCCTAGCGTAGGATCGTAAGTGACCCCTAGGATCGGATCGTGGGATCGAATCGTGGGATCGGTCAATCCTACAAAAAGTGAGTTAATATTGTTGAAAAATATACATATGTTATAAAAAACTTCTATTTAAGGCATAAAGTTTAATTTGAGTAAGAATATATAGCATTATTGAATTAAAATACAAAAATAAAACCACAACTATGATAGTACACATAAGAAAACCATATGAATTCTCATAATATTGTTCATAGAAAAGATAAAATTTAATAATATAGGTTAAGCATAAATCAAATCCACATACTTCATAATTTTTATGTGAGTCTTTATTTCTTTTATCACCCTCCAAACAAACATTATGAGCTACAAGTTTTTTATTTACAAAATCATGGGTTTTCACATTCATGCTCATTCAAAAGAGTAAGTAATTAAGCAAAGGAATACAAAGTCAAAATGAGTTTTCACAGCTTATTTTTTCAATTATAAACCAAGAAGAAAAATAAAAAGAGTAATCAACAATATTTTATAAATTTGTATTGGTTCTTTTAAGGTTTTTTTCCATTTTCTACTTTAGAGCTTTATAACTTTAAATTTTTCAATCATTACAATATTAAAAACACTTTAAATGTTGTACATTTTTAACACCTAAGTACATATTGTAATCTTTCATGACGGAGAGTAACAAGAAGTGATATTCCAATCTTAATCCATATCCGCTCAATGACTTCAAATAAATCTACATATAAAAGTTGTTTGAATAACATCAAGTTGCAATGTTCAAAGTCATGATACTTTATGGATTATGAATCTTTCTACAAAATTTTAAGAACTTTTTGTTTCTTTATATTTTATTAAGATATGATTCACATTGATATGAAAATCATAAACTATAAATAAAGTTGGAATCGATGGGATCGTAGGATCGTACTACGGATCTAGAGTGTAGGATCGTAGGATCGTGCAATGGAATCGTGATCCTTTGTCGATCCTATATGGCTCAGATCCTACCTACGATCCGGATCGTAACTATGAATTTGGATCGTAAAATCGTAGGATCATGGGATCGAATCGCGATTCTGTGAACATTGATTGACTCATTCCCATACCCTCCCACCAAACAAGCCCTGAGGGTTTTCAACGCCCAATTTGTGGCTCACTTAGTCATTTTTGTCTTTGGAGGTATCAAGTTCAATACAGAGTTGATGAACGGAATAATTGTTCAGACCATCTATTTAGACCTTAAGACTTGCTTCACTTTCGAACTTTTACCAAATCTTTATTCATTTGCATGACAAAAATCAGTCCAACAAATCGCGCAAGATGATGACAACTTTAGATATAATTATCTCCCCTGATTCAGGGGCATGATTAGGGGTCAATATTCTAGTGAAACTAAAGTTAGCTAGGTAATGGTCACGGAGCCTATTGCTGCTAACAAAAATCATTCCAAAGATTAGATTTGTGCTGTAATATTCCCAAGCAATATGGGATTTCTTCTTTGCTACACTCCTGCATGGACGTAGGCGACTTGGAATTGAGGGCAAAGGAGTCCGTGAATGTAATGATGTTTTCTTTTCCACATTTTTATTAGGTTATAATGGCTAGTTATGCCTAGACCTGACAATTCGGGTTGGTTCAGGTCGGGTCAATTATAGATATTTAATATTCGGTTTGGTTCGTATTGGGTCGGGTTCATCTGGTTTAAATCTGATTCGGGTGATTTCGGTTTGGTTGATTTTGGGTTTGGGTGACTTCGGTTTGGTTGATTTCGGGTTCGGGTGACTTCGGTTCGGGTTAGTCTTGGGGATATTCGATTTTTTCGGGTTATGGGTCAATTTGGGTGACTTATTCAAGTTAGGGTTGGTTAACAAAAAACTTAAAGTATGAATGTAAGTAACCATTGTAATTCGTGTTGATTTTCATATTCGGCTTCAAATTCTGTTAATATTGTTAGCCTTGATCAAATTCAAGAGTACTATTGTGTATTAGCTTGACATAATCTATTTTCATAACGAACAAACATTACATAGCTCAAAGATCAATAAGTGTCATGTATTTGATGGTAAAAAAATATTACTTACAAACCTTGACAGGTTCCACCAGTACCATTATGACACCACTTTAAAGTATCATTATTTATTTTTTGTTTCAAGATTATTGTTTATCATGGAATAAATATATCTAGGCTTAAACAAAGTATTCGGGTGAATTCGGTTCGACTGACTTCAGTTAGGGTTAATTCGGATCGGGTGAATTCGGTTCGAGTGAGTTTGGGTCGTACCAAACTACGGTTTGATTCGGTTTCAGTTCGGGTCGGTTCGGATTTTCGGGTCACATTTCGAGCCACGTTATTCGGTTAAAAATCAGGTTCGGATTGGGTTAGGCCGGGTCGGTTTTTCGGGTTCGAGTTACTTTTGCCAGGTCTGTTATGCCTATTTTCTTTGTAACTTCCAACTAGCTTTGATTTTAAACAAACTTCACAAGGATATCTTTGTTAATCTTTTTATATTTTATCCTCCGATTCAAAATACGAGTCGTTGAGAATTTTATTCAAAATATTTTGTTATGGTACTAAATAATTTTGAAAAAAAATCTAAGAAATATTTACGATTTTCAATGTTTTATGACATTTTCATATATCTTTATTTTATTTATAATTTTTAAGTATTTTATAGTTATCTATTTTTTGAAGTATTTAGAATTTTTTGTGAATTTTAGTGAATTTTTTAACACTTAGTGACATATTGTGAACTTTAAAAGTACTTTGTTAACTAATAGGGGTATTTTTGTCTTTTTTACTTCTGATCAATGACATAGTGGAATTTTATGGACTTTTGTAAAAATATAGTGGCATTTCTTGACTTTCTTTTTTTAGTGGCATTTCATGAATTAGCCAAAAATATAATGGCATTTCATGAAATTTCTCAAATATAAATTGTTTTGCACTTTTTGTATTCATCATTAGTTTTGACCTTTACTTTTTTAAAATTATCATATTAATTTCATCCTACTTTTTCTTTTCCAAAGTATACTTATTTTTTCTGGGTTGCTATTTGTAGTACAAAATTACTAATCACCGCAGTACATTTTTTTTAAATCATATTAACATTGTAAACATGATATAACATAGTGTTGTAAATTTTTTTTTCTCAAAAATATTGTTTCGTCATCATAAACCAACGAAATAGTGAAAATCGGTAATTAAAGATAAACCCCGTTATTAGTGGTTTTAAACGTAAAAATTTTAATTCCGTATTATTAAACGTTATGTTTAACGTTACATCTGATCAAACTATAAACATTTTTCTACATTCGGTAACAAAACTGTGGTACGAAGCAGGCAGCTGCTAAAAACATCAGTTTCCGGTATAAACGCTCGTACTATATATAGTCGAATCCCCCTAAAAAATTCATCTCTCTGTCTCACTCTCTCTCCTATATTCTCTCTCCCATCAACGCTCCCTTCTGGTTACCGGAGCCTCCACCAGAGCCGCCACTTGCAGCCGCTGACCACCGCCGGAGCCACGATCTGTTGTCGCTGACCACCGCCGGAAAAATTTTCCGGTGAGTTTTTCGAATTTTTTTTCCAACTTATAGAATTGGGTGTCCTAAGTATGAATCTGCTGTTAGTTTTTGAAATTAAACTTCAATTGAGCTAGATCTAGCATGTAAAATTCGGAACAAATTTGAAAATTTTGAAATATTTTTGTCTGAATTCGTGCCTATTTCTGGCTCGAGGTTGGCGTTGTAGAGCCTCCCAGCGACTCAACCTTGGCATTTACGAGCCCCTGCGCGGCTCACGTTCTTCAGGTTTGAGCCCGTGTGTGGCTCGAACCATTTTTTTTGTTGATGTTTCGAGCCACTGGGAGGCTCTACTATGCCAACCTCGAGCCCCTGTGCTACTCTTGTTGTTCAGGTTCGAGCCCGTGTGTGGCTCGAACTACTTTTTTGATGGCTGCTGGGTGGCTCGACCTTGCCATTTTCGAGCCCCTGTGATACTCAAGTTCTTCAGGTTCGAGCCCGTGTGTGGCTCGAACTTTTTTTTTTAATGTTTCGAGTCACTAGACGGCTCGACCCTGCCATTTACGAGCTCCTGTGCTACTCGAGTTCTTCAGGTTCGAGCCTGTGTGTGTGGCTCGAACTAATTTTTTTTATGTTGAATTTTAATTTCCTGAACTATAACTGTTTGATATTCGTATGCATCAATAGACTTAAAAAAACAGTGAAACATGTATACTCCAAGAAGAAGAAAGACCGGGTTATGGAGCAGCCTATGACGGCCTTGTATTGTCGTGCACTTGCTCCTGGTGAAGGGCTGAGTAATCCTACCCCCCTGCATGAAAGCAGCATGTCACTCATCATTCCATCCGCGTCAATCTTTCAACGACCCGACGTTTCAGATACCTGCACCATCAGGGTAAGCGGTGGATGACTCGGCGATGTACGGTCATATACCGTAGAGACACATGCTAGTGTTGTCATCATCTAGCAGTGGTTGGTCTACAGAACCGCTGAACAGCACTAGCTTCGCCATCTCGGGGGATGGAAGCCACCAAATTTCTCCTTTGCAAGCTCAGATGTCAGGCAGGGATAGTTTATTGTGTCCACCACGCCCATCACACGCACGTGCTGATGAGGACTTTGTAATGATCGAGTGTTCGCCATTTGTTGATGACGATGGTGGTGCTGCTACTGATGATGAATCACCCGACATAGTGGAGGAAGATGATGATGATGATGTCATTGACCAGGAGGAGGACACTGACGAGGAAGTAGCGCTAGGGATGGTTGTAGTGATTCCTACCACTTGGAAGTTGACAGAAGTGCCAGTTCCTGGCGGTCCACTACTTACTATTGTTATCACTAGCTTCGGGGGTCATGTAACGCTTGACTTATGGTGCTTGACTCAGGTATGTTATCTATCTTCTCCTGTATTTGATCACGTAAATAAACATTACGTTTTGTAAGTGTTAAATTGTTGATCATTATTTAGGATCGTGGGGTTTTGAGTTTCGAATCCCGGAAGGTGATATTACAATGCCACGAAACAATATGTCCCTGATCAGTGCTTTTGTGTTGAGGTAGCAGCCTGATACAAACTCATTCCATTAGTCATTTGGTGAGATGACGATTACCGTACATGATGTGTGGATGATACTGCAAATCCCCATCGTTGGTCATGTAGTGCAGGGAAAGTCGTCCACCCCTGAGCTGAAGGAAGTAATGGCTGAGTGTCTTGTATTTAGAGAAGATGTTCAAATTATGATAGAGACACTATGGAATATCAGTGCTGTATCCATTGGGAGCTTGGTGTAGCACTGTAGGTATGGACATGACGATCTAATGAAGCAGGCGTGTGGTGGCTGTATCATTTGATCGGTACCACCATATTAGCTGGAAAATCGCATGGACGTCTGAGTCCACAGTTGTTTTGGTAACTAACTCCCATGAGGCGTGCTACAAAGCTTAACAAATATGCATGGGGAGCTGGTACTCTTGCATGGTTATATTGTTAGCTCGGGATGGCCTCTCGTGCAGGCTCTAATAGGATAGGTGGTTGTATGACACTGCTTGAGGTATGTGTGCTAATGTGCATCTAGTACTTGACGACTCATTAATTATAATTTATGGAGATTCATGTTATTGTTTTTATCTGCGTAGTGTTGGATATATGCATACTTTCCCACTTTAAGGCCAGCGATTAGCCCAGACTGGCATGCTCAAGATGACAGACCTTGGGCTCTAAGATAGGTGAGGTCTAACTCTTAGATTCATGATCATCGGGCGCTGCAAAACTATCGTGAGCATTTAGATGCTTTGACAACTCTTAATGTAACACCCCTACCGGTAATCACACCATTATCTTCTAACCTGTCTCAATTACCAACAACAACGCAGCGGAATTCAAACTACAACCGGTGGGTGATACATGCCGTTAGTCACCCACGTGACTAACAAGGCCAAATCCAATCCAAACAAACAATACAAATACAATATTGGTCTGATGAGTCTTATACCGAGTACTCTATACAAACGATACATTCCATTTCCTTATCAATTCTCAAACCAAATACAACCTTCAATCCCATAATATACAAATACAATCTCCATACTGTTCTATACCGAGTATCTACAATTCCCAAGTCTATTGTTGACCTTTCGGTCTTACAATTCCATAATACAAACAAATACAATTATTAAACAACTACCCATTCTTAATCACAACCCCGTCCTACTCTCGAACGGTGATCAGCTTCAATGTTCCTGTAAAATAAAAACGATGCCCCTAGGGGCTCAGCAAAATTGCTGCATATGAAATTCGCATACCCCGCGTACTAGCGAGGGTACGCTGACTATTTGGTCGAGAGCATGCGGTTCATTTTAATCCAAACAGCATGCAAGGAAATAATACATTACATATGTATATTAACTCACTCAAGGTTCAATGAAGAACACAAATACTAACACACATATCAAGAGGTTAGTTTGATATACTCTTTTCTTAGGCTTGAGGGTTTCTACCTCACTATGCCTTACTCAATAGCTCATTGTCTTACCCACTCTCTTGGGCACTCTTACTCACAATCTCAACAAGTTCTACAATACTCAACTCAATTCTCCACTCAAACTCAAATTCTCAAGTCTCTCAAGTCACAACTCATTTCGCAATACTCACATACTCAAATCAATACTCAAATACTCAAGTTCTCAACTCAATACTCAAAGGCATCTTTTAAGTCTTAGCCACGACCTCTGGGCAGGGTCATACACAAGACCCACCACCGGGCTTACAAACACAAAAGGAGCTATGCATTTAGCTCCTCAAGTTCACAAATGTCCAGATCTCTACCGGACTACTCAAATTCCCAAAACTCCTCTCTCGGAGTCATTTCACAATCTCATGGATTAGCCTAGAGGTATCTCTCTCTATAACATATATTGGCTTAGGCAATTCTCAATGTCTAGTATTCTAAGACTTAGGGTCTTACCCAACTTATCGAATACTCTCATGTTCGGGACATTGTTTATGTTAGTCGGATCCTCTCATTGGGGTTCGACTATTACTCTAAGGGGTTTGGTGATCCCTTAACATGCTTTACTTTTCTCAAGGTTCATTGTTGAACATTTATCAAGTCCTCTAAGAAGAGGTTCCTTACATACTTCCACTAGTAATTGTTTTGTGGATTAAATCAATTCGGTTCTCTAACCGTTATTGGGAGTTTACTAATTCCCGTCCAATTCTCTCACGTTCTAGTGAGTTCATAGGTTTGCGTTATCGTATATTGGTTCAATAGTTTTGGTGTGTTTCCACATTTTTATTATTTCGCACTTGACGCTTTCTACGAGTCACTAATCAAACAAGACCCAACTATGAGTCGCACTACAATACACAATCACATGCAAGCAACTCATTCACAATTCACCCATTTCATGAATTATACAAACTTTAGTTTAAATACAATATAACAAACAACAATACAATACAAGCACTAACAAGTGCGAACAATCCGATTCGTGCATTTATTTTGTTAAGTGATCACACAATCAAACAAGCACACAAATCAGAGTAACCAAGTTAGGATACAGAGCATGAGAAAATCATACCTTTCACCGAGGTTAACTTTACCGGGTGTTCTCATGTTCCTCGGTTCACGCTTGTTCCTCGTGTCTTACCCTTGAACCACTGATTACATGTCAAATGGTTCTATTAATATTAAGGTGTTACGGTACGTACATAATTGCTACTCACGTACTTACCCCGTTATCCTGTCATCTCGGTTTAACTTAGTGTACTTAAACTCACAATTTTCTCACTCACTTCTCAAACTTGTTTACACTTCTTAGGACCTTTAAAGGTCACCAAACAACTCCTAAAACCAATACCAATCAATCCCCCAGCTTCTAGGCACTTTAAAACACATTCTGTGCATTTTTAGGGGTGGTCCGGGACTTGGTCCAGACCCAAAGTCCCGGACCAATACAGAAATCAACTCTCGGCTTATTTTTACTAGTGGCCCGGGACTTGGTCCTGGACCTAGGTCCCGGACCAATGCCTGTGCTCACTCTCGGCCATATTTTTGATGCGGTCCGGGACTTGGTTCCTATCCTAAGTCCCGGACCCAGCTAAAAACTGCTATTTAGTGGATTTTTCAACCCCAAATCAACCCTTAATCCACCCTACTCATTACATAAACTTTCCACAAGTTTCCTACATAATTAACCACCTCAAAACATGCTCTAAACACTTCAAATCCTTGGGTTAATCCACTACCCAATTCTTGCTCAAATTCAACAAATTAAATTTTCACATTCTTGCATTTTGCACCCTTGTGCATTTCTACTTCCTTTTGATGTTCTCTACGTCCTACCAACCTCACCAAATCACTTAATGACCATCCCAAATCATTCATAGACAAATTCACTTCTAAAACCCAAGTCCAACTCCCATTTTCCTAAGTCTTGCACACTAACTCATTTCTAGTTTTTCCAATGCATTTCAATACCCACTTGCTACAGATTTTACCTCTTCCTTTATCCATCATCCATTTACCATTCCAAGGTTACCAAACATCTCTACTCAACCCAACTAAACACTTAAGTTCCCCCACTTACCAAGTCACCTAAAGCACTCCTTTTCTACCAAAATTTTGCCATAGCCTCCCCCATACACCCAACATATCCCAATCCATTATTTCTCACTAATTTCATTCCTAATCTAGCCACACCCTTATAGGGTCCTACCCGCACACAATATCAATTCAAAATTCACCAATCAACAACATAAACACAATTCCCGAATCACTTGGCTCCAAGGCCCATAATTTAAACCAACATTTCACAAGTTCCCTCAACTTCAACCAACTACATTATTTCACACAATTTGGGTTCATTATTTAATTTAACCCATCCCAAATCCTAAAGCATTCAAAATAAACCTTAATGTGGATTTCTTACCTTAAGCTCATCAAATTTCCTTTTTAATTCTCCTTCTCTCCTCCTCTTCTCATGTAACATTCCTACCGCTAATCCTTTACTTACCGTCTAGTCATCCTCATTATGCTACTACTCGCAGCGGAATTACTACTACTACGGCGGGTGATACAACGCCGCTAACCGCCCATACGGCTAGCTAGGCTTACACTACTTACAGTTACGGTCTGATGTCTAAATATTACCGAGCTACTACATTACATACCACATAGAAAAGATCATATACTTACATTGCTGGATTACCGAGTATCAAAAGCATATTCAATTACATCCCTTTCAAGTCTACCAAAAATAATGAGTTCCTACATACTACTCATCTATACCAATTCACAAACCTTTCAATATCCAAAAGAGTGTACCCCATGGTACACCGGCTAACAAAAAGCCTATAGCCGTGTACAACTTAGTACACCATCCACGGTCTATTAATTACATCAAAAGAAGCCATCATAATCACAACCAAGTCTTCACCCTTCTCGAGCACCTGAAATATATTAAAAACAGTGCCCCATGGGGCTCAACAAAAGCTGCATATAAACTTCGCATATACCGCATGCTAACTAGGGTACACCGACTATTTAAGGTCGACTGTACATGCGGTTCATTATTATCATGCATACATGCTTTACATACATCACACAATCATACACAATATGATACACAAGCCAAAACAACAATACAATAGCATACACAATACTTACCTTCACAAGGGTTAGCCAAATTACACATCCGGGTTAATCGGATGCTAATTACTCTTTTACTCATTACACAATACTTACACAAACTTTCTCTTTCTTTACTTACTTACTTTTCCATACTCGTTTACTCATTCTTACTTACTTACTTTTACTCATGTTAAGTCGATATGACCTCCGGGCAGGGACTACACCGTCCCACCACCGGGTTTTACTTGACTCACTAATCCAGGATGCTACCCATTTAAGAGGTTTGGGCCGTGGAAAAGTTTAAGAGCCAGGAATTGGATCCAACCTCTTGTGTCTCCGCCTCCTCACGCATGGCCGAAACTATATCGGACTTCTACTCATTCCAATTTACCAATTTAATATGTTAGATTGGTTAGCTCATTAGGAATCAGTTAGAAGTCCATCTCAATAGCATTCGGTCACAAAACAATATAACAAGCATACACACATTCATATTCATCCATACATTTCATGAATTATACAAACTATGATTTAAGATAATATCCAAACAAGGAACAATATCCAATATTCGTAAGTAAGCATAATAGTTCCAATTCATGCGTTTATCTTGTTAGGTGATCAATTAGCACACAACCACAAATCAGAGTAGCCAAGGTAGCATACGGGGCATGAGAAGTTCATACCGTTCACCGTTGTACTTGTAACCGACTTTCCTTCGGTGTTCACAATCCAAGTCCTATGATATACACATGATCGAGTGATTAATTAACTATAATTAACTTAACTCGTTTATCTCTTACGTTGCCTAACTCATACTTACTAAGTCTTTACAATTCTTATACTTACACATGGTTTACTTACTCCTTTTTACTTTTAAAACTTGTTTATACTCTTAATGACCCTTAAACATCATTAATTAAGTACTAATTACCTTATACTATCATTACCATTCACTTCCTTACTTTAAAAGCCATTTTATAAACTCATTTTCAAAATTTTGGGTTGGTCCGGGACTTTGTCCGGATCCTAGGTCCCGGACCACCCTGTGGCATAAGTCTCGAACTGATTTCATTCGTGGTCCGGGTCCTTCTACTTATGTCAAGTCCCGGACCCAAAGCCTTGTAAACTCTCGAACGATTTTTAGTTATGGTCCGGGTCCTCTTACATGAGGAAAGTCCCGTACCTTGCATTTGAAAAACTCTCGGTATGTTTTACTAGGGTGGTCTGGGACATATACATGGGACTAAGTCCCGGACCCAAGTTGCAGTGGAGTTTCGAATGAAAATTCAGCATGGTCCGGGTCCTCCTACAGGGACTAAGTCCCGGACCTGCTGTAACCTGTTACAGAATTTGTAGTTTTCCTTATCTGTTACAATCCTAACTTTGCCTAGTTAATTCCCCATTGTTCCTACACTTAATCCCACATATTTAAGCACCTAATTAGTCACCTAAACACGTCTAAATCCATTACTAACTTATCATTCCTTTTCATACAAATTCTCACACTTATTTTCTAAGTTTGCATTTCAGCACTTACATTATTTTCCTAGTTCTGTTTTGCTACAGATTTTGGTTCTCACTTCCTCCATCTATAGCTCCCTCTTATGATGTCATTTCTAAATCTTATAATGCATTAACCATCTCTCCTAACCTACCTCTTCAAGCATATGTTTTCACCTAGTTTCTAGTTCTTAAGTGTTCTAGTCCTAGGTAAATTTTGACATGGTCTCCCCTATATTTTAACATTCTCACCACATGTTTTGTTCACACATTGTTACCCAATTAACCTGTTTATCAACAACATCAATATACAAAGCTCTCCCACACAAATACTAAACATTAAACACTCCTAAAATTCCTGCACTCAACACCTAATTCCCATCTAGGTTTATACAAGTTTTTAATCAACTTTTGAAGCTTTAAAACATTTAGGTTCTCTTACACATTACACTACTACTCAATACTATTTTCAACACACATTTAAAAGCTACTAAAATCTACTACATAAAACATTTACAAGACTACACAAGTGAGCATAATTTACCTTGTTCTTCTTCTAGTTTTTCTTCCCTTCTTCTTTCTTTCTTCCTTCTTCCTTTCCTTTCCTCTCTTCCCACCAGTTATGAAGATTCAAAGCTCTAACACTACAACCCATTACATACCACCATTTAATTCAACTAGCCCTTAAATTACTTTAAAGCTTTAAGGTAAATTTTAGGGTTTAAGAATTCATTACCTTGCAAAGGAGTAGGTGAAGCTTAGAACAGCACAAGAGCAATATTTCTACTCCACCAAAGAAGCCAAAATCGGCTGGGAACAAAAGGAATAGGAGCTCAAAGCTTAGAAATCTTTATTTGCAAATGAGAGCAAGAAAAGGTAGTATTTTTGGATTTCTTTTTACCTTAAACCAATGAGGTGAAGAAGGGGCTTCTAATGGTGGTCTTTGTGCTCCAAATCAAGAACACCCATGGAGATGAAGTTGCTTGTTTTCGAATTTAGAAAAGAGGGTAGTGTTCCCCTTGATGAGAGGAAGACCATGGTGCTGTTTTTGTAATTTTTGGAGGAGGTTTGGACACTTAACAAGAGGAGAGAAGGAGGGTTTGTGTTGGTTTCTTCACTTCTCCATTGCTGTCGCCCAAGGAAGAAGAAGAGAAATAGAGAGGAAGAAGAGAGGTGCAGTACGTGAGTGTGAGGGAAATGAGGGAGTAAGAGAGAGAGTAATAAAGTAAGTAAGTTACTTTTTGGTTTTTATTTGTTTTGTCCTTTGCAAATAAGAAGAGAATTAAGAGAATGTGAGAGAGGGCAGTAAATCGGCCACCCCACTGCACACACACACACTTTGAGTTTTTATTTTTAAAAGTGGACACACAAGTTTGATTTATTTGCACTTTCACCCCACAACTTCCCGTTTTTGACAGTTTTTACTATTTTCTCGTTTTATTGATTTTATTGGTTCTGGACCCTCATTAATGTTTATTAATGACTATTTGGTTGACCAAAATTGTTACGAGTCTATTTGACCCGCTTAAAGTCGCGTTTTACTGGTTTCCTCGAAAAACGCGCTTTAAGGTTCATTTGTGTTTTTAATCCGTTTTAAGGATCCGTTTTCTTCGGGATTTGTTCCCTCATGATTATTTAGACATAATTAAGCTTCTAAATTACTTATTAGCCTAAATAATCATTATTTTTAATTACGGCGTATTTCAATCTACCCCCTTTAAGGAACTTTGCCCTCAAAGTTGCTCAAGGTTAATGGTTTAATAATGTGTCTTACTACCACCTATGAGGTGTTTACTTCTTCTACATTACAAACATACAAAGATCAAGCATCATACGAAATTCACATACACAATACACCATTTCCATACACATCGTTCATAATACACCTTACACCAATACATTACACATCGTACATACACATCAATACATTACACCTTACACACACATACCAAATACACTCCGTACTACATGTGCCATCAAAACATACTACAGTACATACACACTATGCAATGGTAACCCGAAGCAATGCAAAAGCAAAAAGGTTCTACCCCCTTAAAAAGGGTACACCCTGTACCCGTACTCGCTAAGTGCTAGACTATCTAGTCTATGAATAACTGTGGGTACTTCGCCTTCATGGCATCTTCTGACTCCCATGTCGCTTCTTAGACATCATGGTTTGACCATAGGACCTTCACCATTCGTATGGACTTATGGCGAGTGTCTCTGGTCTTCCTATCAAGGATTCTCACAGGGGTTTCGACATATCTCATGGTCGGCTCAATGGATAGTCTCTCGGGCTCTAAGACATGAGAAGGATCAGCAATGTACTTCTTGAGTTGTGACACATGAAATACATCATGGACACACCCCAAGTCCTCAGGTAATGCTAACCTATTGGCTACAGATCTAACTCTCTCGGTGATAGTGTACGGCCCTACAAACTTTGGGCTCAGCTTGCCCTTCTGGCTAAATCGGAATACGCCCTTCATAGGTGAAACGTGCAAGAACACTTGATCGCCCACGGCGAACTCAAGGTCGCGTCATCGCACATCCACATAGGATTTCTGTCTATCTTGGGCTGCTTTCATATTGGCTCGGATTTGTTGCACTTCCGCTTGGACTTGTTCTAAATACTCCGGTCCTATGATGACCGCTTCACTTGACTCATCCCAACACAAGGGTGTGCGGCAAGGTCTACCGTATAGGGCTTGGAAAGGCGACATCTTAATCGAAGCATGATAGCTATTATTGTATGAAAATTCGATAAGATGAAGCTTATCTAACCAACTCCCCTGAAAATCTAAGGCACATGCCCTAAGCATGTCCTCCAGTGTCTGGATGGTCCTCTCCATCTGACCGTCGGTCTGATGATGGAAGGCGGTACTCAGCTTCAATTCTGTACCCAGCGCTTCCCGTGTAGCTCTCCAGTATCTTGAAAGAAATCTGGTATCGCGGTCAGATACTATAGTCTTCGGGACTCCGTGGTGTATGATGATCTCCCTGTCGAACAACTCTGTGAGCTTCACTACCTTCCAGGTGTCCTTCATCGGTATGAATCTGACAACCTTGGTGAGGCGCGATCGACTACAACCCAGATCATGTTGAGTCCTCCCCTGGCAGGTGGGAGTCCTACAACAAAATCCATGGAGATATCGTGAAATTTCCACTCCGGAATTGGCATTGATTGTACCATTCCATCTGGTCTACGATGTTCAAATTTTACTTTCTGGCATGTTAAGCATCTCAATACATACTCTGTCACATCTGATTTCATTCTTGACCACCAGAAGTACCTCTTCATGTCTTTGTACATCTTGGAGGCTCCTGGATGGACTAACAATGTAGAACTGTGTGACTCTCGCAGGATGCGATCCCTTAGCTCAGCATTGCTTCGAGGGATGCATATCCTGCCATTCAGCCGAATCTGACCATCTTCATGCAACTTAAAATCATATTTCTTCTTCTCAAATGTACCATCAGTGATCTTCTGTCTGATTTCGGTCAGGTAAGGGTCACTCAACTGAGCGTCTCGCACCTCGTCAACCAAGCTAGAAGAAGCGAGTAGCGAATGGAGCGAGTGTGCTCAACGACTCAGGGCGTCGGCTACAACGTTTGCCTTCCCTTCCTTATACTGCAGGTCGATGTCGTAGTCTCAGAGAAACTCCATCCACCTTCTCTGTCTCAAATTCATTTCTTTCTGCGTGAATACATACTGTAAGCTCTTGTGGTCGGAGTAGATGGTGATGCTTACCCCATAGAGATAGTGTCGCCATATCTTCAAAGCGAAGACAATGGCTCCTAACTCTAAGTCGTGAGTCAGGTAATTCTCCTCATGCTTTTTCAGCTGGCGGGAGGCGTAAGCTACAACTTTGCCATGCTGCATGAGTACGCATCCCATTCCCTCTGTGCCCTCTGGAAGTGTGAGAATCGGCGCTGAGGTCAATGAGTCCTTTAGGCTCTGAAATGATACTTCGCACTCGTCTGTCCATACAAACGGTGCATCTTTCTTCATCAGTGTAGTCATGGGCTTAGCGACTTTCGAGAAGTCCTTTACAAATCTCCGGTAGTAACCGGCTAGACCAAGAAAGCTCCTAATGTCGGTAACAGTCTTGGGTCTAGGCCATGATCGTACAACTTCAATCTTAGAAGGGTCAACTGAAATACCTGCGCTCGAGATGACATGACCGAGGAATGATACCTGATCTAGCCAAAACTCGCATTTGGAGAACTTCGCATACAGCTGGTTCTCACGCAGTGTCTCAAGTACTTTCCTCAAATGAATTTCATGTTCTTCTACTGATTTGGAGTACACAAGGATGTCATCGATAAATACAACAACTGAAGTGTCTAACTGCTCACTGAATAGTCGATTCATTAAGTCCATGAATTTTGCTGGTGTGTTTGACAAACCAAATGGCATGACGGTAAACTCGTAGTGGCTATATCTGGTGCGGAATGCCGTCTTCTCAATGTCTTGCTCTCTGATAGCAATCTGATGATACCCAGAACGGAGGTCGATCTTGGAGAAGACTGAGGCTCCTTTCAGCTGGTCGAATAGGTCGTCGATGCGTGGCAATGAGTATTTATTTTTGACTGTGACCGCATTCAACTCGCGGTAGTCAATACAAAGTCGGAGGCTACCGTCCTTCTTCTTCACGAAGAGGACCGGTGCTCCCCAGGGTGATACGCTCGGGCGTATAAACCCTTTGTCGAGAAAATCGCGTAACTGTTCTTTCAGCTCTATCATTTCTGCAGGTGCCATACGGTACGGTGCCCTAGCAATGGGACCAGTACCTAGCAAGAGGTCAATCTCAAACTCTACTGCTCTTCAAGGTGGCATACCAGGCAGCTCCTTAGGGAATACGTCCGGGAATTCAGATACAATTGGTACTTCAAGATTGAACTTTAGATCTCTCTTCAGGTCTTGTACATAACACAAATACACTTCATGGCCCTTTCTGAGCTCCCGGTACATAGCCATAGCGGAGATGACGGTGGTTGAAGGCTCTCTCGGTCTCTAGCGGTAAGATACAGTAACCCCAGAAGGACTCTTGAGCAGCAATCGATGCTTGGCGCAGAGGATTCGCCCCTTGTGCCGCTCCAACCAGTTCATTCCGACTATTACGTCGAATCCCAACCCATTAAACTCGATGAAGGAGATGGGAAACGCTTCGCCTTTGATTTGGATCGTGGCTGATTTATAATACTTGGTACACCGTATTCGCTCCTTCGACGGGAGAGTAACCAAGAAATTCGGTAGCTCATCCGCATCTAGCCCCAACCTTTTCACAAAAGATGGTGATACGAAGGTGTGAGAGGCGCCGGAGTCAAATAACACTAAGGCTTCAATGCCGTTCACTGGGAAGGTTCCCGTTAAGATGGTGCCGCTTTTACCGGCTTGTGCTTCGGTGAGGACTCAGGTTACCTTCGGTACCGAGTCCACAACCTATTGGAGTCACAAGTTCATAAGAATGATGGTGGACACAAACGGAATTTAAATCAACACTGCTCTTTATTGATAAACCAACCATCATACATACCGTGTCTCTAATACATGTTACTAATACATTTCACGATACTACAAATTTAATGCTTTCTAAAGGTAAGGTTCAGGTGTCCTGGTTTCATGTGTGTGGCATTGATTATTGCCGGCAGTGCCGTATTCAACTTGATCTTGTTGATCCCGTAATACAACATCCTAGATTTTCCACCCATGATTAGGACATCTCCTGATCTCAATACCAATTTCTCTGCGCGGTCCACACGCTTCTGCTCGCTATACAAAAATACGGCGTCATCACCAAGGGACCAAGACACTACGGGCACTCCCTGCTCAAGAGATTCCGCTGTCTCGTCCTTATCTTGGTGTAACCCAAGTCGTACTTCTTTCTCATAGAAGTTGACGATACAAAGGTCCGCTTCAATTGTGGGGATCGGATCATTTTCACATTGTTGTGCAAGTTCTACTGCTTGTGTAACAAGCATCTGAAATTCTGGGGGTATTGTCGGTGGCGTCGCTCTGTCTTGCATCCGTGTCGCTTGGTATGTGAAATACCCCAAACCTTGGTATGTTGTTTAAACATTAAAATATGGTATATTAAGACTAAAAAGAGTCTAAGAAACATTAGTAAACAATTTAAACTATAGAAAACATAATAAATTACCTTAAAGTCAATATGGGCAAAAATGTGCTCTAAGCTTGGGATAAGTTTGGTTAAGACCTAATAAGCTTATCAAGACTTTATTTAGGTGTTAATGAATATAATAAACCAATTACCAAAGAAAACCAAGCTTGAAACCAAGTTAAACACAAAATGTGCTTTAAGAGTCTTAAAGCACATTTTTGAAAAATTGTCTTGTACATGGTTTTTGAATGGCTAATGGTCCATCATACTCTTTAATTAACATGTGTACTACTTAGTATCACATTAGGAAGTCTAAATCAATGGGAAATCAAAAATTTGACAACTATGTGCCTTGTTTTTGTGAATAGTAACTAAAATAAGCTAGTTTATACATGTCATTATAGTGAGACAATTGGTCAACAAAGACTAAAATACCCCTTGTTATAATATGGGGGCCGGTTTTCTTGATGACTCACCATACTTAGACAAAAAAATAAGCTAAGTAAAGTAGTAAAGTAGAAAGTACTATTTGCTTTACTACTTAAATATCCAAAACTTGCAAACTTATCTTCATTCTCTCATTTCCCTTGCTTTCCCATGTCTTCTACCTTCCTTCATTCTCTCTTTCACGGTAATGCTACAGAACCACCACCATTCTTCATCTTCAACCTCTTATATCTCCTAGCTCACTTTGCCAAATCAAAAACCAAGACCACCATTCTCTTTGTCTTGCCAAGCTCTTCAATCCTATCTTCTCAAAATTCCAAGAGCTCCATTTCGGTGCCAAGAGGAATCTCCGTGGGAGGAGCTTGAGCTCATCTTTTCACATATTATTGTTCTCCTTTGCTTCTAGGTAAGGAAACTCAAAGAAAAACTCCATTTCCTTCATGTTTTTATGTTGTCCAAAAAACACCATTAATGGTGTCTTTACCTTGCTTTGTTTTAGCTTCATTTGAATCTTCCAAGGGCTTGGTGGAGTCCTCTCTTGTTACTTGTTCAAACTCTCTTCCATTCTCAAGGTAAAACAATCACCTTAATGTTTTAAGACAATATATGTAACTAGGGTTTACAATGAGATTAAGCATGAAGCTTTAATACTCATTATATTGCTTGTATATTATTTAGAAGTTGACAAGCCATCCCAAGTCCTTGCCGATTTAATCAACGAAACAAGAAAGAAGTTTGTGAGGAAAAGAGGTAAATGTGCTAACATAATGTAGTTTAAGTCCTAGGAGAAATGAGCTTATGTTGCTTATTAAAACTACCTAAGGAGCCAATGGTGAATGACTTAGTGAAATGCTCTCAAGGAGACTATTAAAGGGTATATGTTTTGTTGTATGTATTTGCAGGTCAAAGGCAATATATTGTGGGAAATTCAGTGTTTATGGTTTATGCACTTTAAGGGCCTAAGAGCCATGTTATTTAAGGGCCTAAGTGCCAAGCAATTTAAATAATGCACTATATTGTGATGTAGTGTAAGTTTGGTGAAGTTTTGTGTATAAGAATGCTCTTGATGGATTTAAGTGTTCTTGAATGTTTAATGGTGAAAACTTTGTGTTTTGGTGTAACAAGATGCTAGGAGAACCCATGTCAAAATTTAGATAATGTATAAGAAGTTTTAGGTGTTTAAAATGAGTTTGGTGAGTTAGGAAGTGTTTAGGGTGATTAAGTGTTCTACTAGTGAAAGAAATATGCACTAAGGTATTCTAAGATGTAAAAAGGACTTAGGCAATATTTTAGAGGATTTAGAATGCAAATGAGTGTCTTGGGATACTTCAAGATCATGGTGAGATTGTGTTTAGGACTTGTGCAATGTTGGTGAATAAGGAAGAAGTGAGGTGTTGTATGAAGGAGCTATAAACTTGTAGAAATATTCAAGGAGTTTGGTTAGGAAGAAAAGATGCTTGGGAGGTGATATTGTAGTAGTGAGGGAACATTTGGGACTAGTGGTAGTTATAGGTATAAAACACCACATGAAAACTTAGTGAAAAATATTGCATGTGCCAACCTTTGTATAAGGATTTGTGTAATGTTGAGGAGGTCTTTGATGAATGATTTAAGGAGTTTAATGGGTGTCTTAAGGGGTGTTCGAAGTGCCAAATGTGGTTAGAATATACTAGGGCACTATGAGGTGAAGTTTGGAGTTAAATGAGCAATTAAAAACAAGGGTATGGAGCAGACCGACCTTGGGGACCGGACCTGCAAGGTCGGTCGAGTCCAGTTTACCCTGCGAGAAATGGTCTCTGGAATGGACCGACCTTGGGGACCGGACTTGCAAGGTCGGTCGGGCATGGATTTTTGGTACGAATTAAGTCTCTGGAATAGACCGACCTTGGGACCGAACTTACAAGGTCGGTCATGCCTAAATCTTTGTACCTAAGTTACTCTCGGGAATCGACCGATCTTGGGACCGAACTTGCCAAGATCGGTCGGGCCTGAATTTTCAAAGGGGAAGAACTCTCGGGAATAGACCGACCTTGTGGACCGAACTTGCAAGGTCGGTCGGGGTAGAATTTTCGGATGGTAATATGTTCTGGAATGGACCGACCTTGTGTAAGGTCGGTCAGTAAGGTCGGTCGGACCAAAACATGTAAAAAAACAGAAAGGAATGTGACTTATGTAATTAACCCTAGAGGTATAATGAAGGTAATCAAGGATAAGTTTGGGCATTAAAACATGTCATATAACCATGTAAAATGCTTAGTAAAGTTTAAAGTTAAGTAAGTAAATTAACCGACGTTATTAGTCATGTATAGGAGTGACCTACGGTGGAAACCAGTCGAAGCAAGGACCAAGGTATGGTTTTCTTGCAGTCTGTTGCCTACTGGCTTACACCGGCTTGTGTGCTGTTTATTTTTCTGTATGTCTATGACCTTGTAAGACTTAAGTCATGTAACGAGTTTACTGTTGTTTATATTATTGTGATGTTAAGGTGTGACTCATATCCCTTGTGTGTGTCTAACAAGACTTAACCACTTGTTGAGATTTGTTATTAAGTTCCAACAGTGAACTTCTAACGAGTGCTAACTGGGGAGTGAGGAATCCGGTTGTCCGGTTACACGTGTAAGTATAAGAGTAGATATCTATATCATATTCGACTCTTATAATGTTAAGATTGTTCTCCTTTATTTGGCGTACGATCTCCCGTTAGCTTCCTCCAAAGCTTACCTATTCTGACTTATGATCGGTCTAGTGGGAACATGAGTTTGTGTGGTGTGTTCGGGTCACAATATCCTATCCATCTGTGAGTTAAGTTACTCGTTCGACTAACAGAACGGTAATGAGTTTGTGTAACAAGCTTAACATGAGGGTGAACCATTCTCTAGGCTTATGATGTTGACTAACCTTCTCGGTTGTTGTTAAGTGATATGTCCTCACTAAGTGTGTGTTGTTGTGCTATGCAATGTTTTGCTATGCCATATGTATATGTTGTACGTTAAAATGAATGCCATGTTATCATGACAAGTAGTTGCGCGTATCCTGGTAGCCGATGGGCTGCACGTTAACCATACCAGCCAAGGGTTGCTGACCCCCTCGGGGGCTCCATATTTTTATTGCAGGATGAGGATCGAAGAAGCGGAGTGGCTTTAGATCCTAGGTTGTGGGAATACTTTTGGTATATTTTGGATGTTAAGCCCGGGGTGCGCCTGTGCTCCCGTGGCGTTATATTTTGGTGGTTATCAGTTTGCAGTGACAGTTTGTGGTGTACAGTTTACAGTTATGGATGTAGTTAAATACTCGGTATTATGTTTATGTATTAAAGGTTATTAGTTCTATGCTCGGGAGTCTGATCATCAGACCGGTACATTTGTATTTATTCTGCCTTGTTAACCACGTGGGTGGTTAACGGCGTTGTAACACCGAATCGTTTAGTTATTGTTAGTTGTTTATTTCCGCTGCGATTTCCATTATAGTTAAGTGCGTAGTAGGGGTGTTACAGTATGTCTTGGTATCAGGATTCCAGTCCTTTCCCAAGCACATCATCTTCAGCTTCATCTTCACTCCACCGGGGAATTCGGGTGTCTAAAATCCTCCTGGACCCGTTCATAGTTCGTTGCATCGTTGGATGATTGAAATTTGGGCTTCGGGTGTCAGGTATCCCTTTAATAAAATCATACCTGGTCGGATGACCTGACACTGCTCGCTGGAGTAGTGGTATGTGGTGATGTCGGTCTCTTCATGATTTGGATTTGAAGGTATCGGGTAGCAGATACTAAAGCTACCTATGGTTGTAAATTTCATCTACGGTGAGTACTAGTCTCAACTACTTCAGGGCATCAAGTTCTAGTCTTTTCCTTGTTTTGACCACGTTCAGGGTGGTATTTGGATCGGAGGAGGGCTGTGAAGGACTCCTAGTCGAAGGTGGGGTCATCGGCATGCTCGTTCTTGATTAATTTCCACCAATCCATGGCTGCATCCTTAAAGTAGTAAGCCGCTACTCTAACTCGAACTCCAGCAGGAGCTTCAAGGGTTTCAAATGCTGTCTCCATCTCGGAGATGTAGGCCACCAACTTAGCCGGATCACTCTCGCCTCGGAAACATGGAGGTCGGAGTTCCGCTACTGCTTTTACCCAGTTCGCTTCTCTGGGTGGAGGGGGAGGGATTGGTCCCGTTTGAGTTTGTTGGTTTTGTTAGTTTTGTTGCATTGCTATGATTACTTGAGGTAGCATTTGTGCTACCATGGCGGCGACGATCTCCGCTATCGTCTGCGCTCCTAGTCCATCAGAAGTCTCCCCTCTAGTTCGGCCACGGCCTTGTCCTGACATCTGAACATTTAACATTTACATTAGGCTTTGTAGCATGTGACATGAGACCATGACCAATGGTCCTGAATTTAAGCAAAGGTATCTTCCATGAGGACGTCAAGGGTATCCGTTGTTAACAACGGTAATTCCTAGTTAGGTTTCTAAGTATCCGTTTTAAAACGGTTGAGATTCTAACTCGGTAATCCCTATGCTCGGTAATTCTAGGACATCAGAGCGTAACTACGCTCTGATACCACTTTTTGTAACACCCCTACCGCTAATCCTTTACTTACCGTCTAGTCATCCTCATTATGCTACTACTTGCAGCGGAATTACTACTACTACGGCGGGTGATACAATGCCGCTAACCGCCCATACGGCTAGCTAAGCTTACACTACTTACAGTCATGGTCTGATGTCTAAATATTACCGAGCTACTACATTACATACCACATAGAAAAGATCATATACTTACATTGCTGGATTACCGAGTATCAAAAGCATATTCAATTACATCCCTTTCAAGTCTACCAAAAATAATGAGTTCCCACATACTACTCATCTATACCAATTCACAAACCTTTCCATATCCAAAAGGGTGTACCCCATGGTACACCGGCTAACAAAAAGCCTATAGCCGTGTACAACTTAGTACACCATCCACGGTCTATTAATTACATCAAAAGAAGTCATCATACTCACAACCAAGTCTTCACCCTTCTCGAGCACCTGAAATATATTAAAAATAGTGCCCCAAGGGGCTCAGCAAAAGCTGCATATAAACTTCACACATACCGCGTGCTAACTAGGGTACACCGACTATTTAAGGTCGACTGTACATGCGGTTCATTATTATCATGCATACATGCTTTACATACATCACACAATCATAAACAATACGATACACAAGCCAAAACAACAATACAATAGCATACACAATACTTACCTTCACAAGGGTTAGCCAAATTACACATCCGGGTTAATCGAATGCTTATTACGCTTTTACTCATTACACAATACTTACACAAACTTTCTCTTACTTTACTTACTTACTTTTCCATACTCGTTTACTCATTCTTACTTACTTACTTTTACTCATGTTAAGTCGGTATGACCACCGGGCAGGGACTACACCGTCCCACCACCGGGTATTACTTGACTTACTAATCCAGAATGCTACCCATTTAAGGGGTTTGGGCCGTGGAAAAGTTTAAGGGCCAGGAATTGGATCCAACCTCTTGTGTCTCCGCCTCCTCACGCGTGGCCGAAACTATATCGGACTTCTACTCATTCCAATTTACCAATTTATTATGTTAGATTGGTTAGCTCGTTAGGAATCAGTTAGAAGTCCTTCTCATTAACATTCGGTCACAACACAATATAACAAGCATACACACATTCATATTCATCCATACATTTCATGAATTATACAAACTATGATTTAAGATAATATCCAAACAAGGAACAATATCCAATATTCACAAGTAAGCAAAATAGTTCCGATTCTTGCGTTTATCTTGTTAGGTGATCAATTAGCACACAAGCACACAAATCAGAGTAGCCAAGGTAGCATACGGGGCATGAGAAGTTCATACCGTTCACCGTTGTACTTGTAACCGACTTTCCTTCGGTGTTCACAATCCAAGTCCTATGATATACACATGATCGAGTGATTAATTAACTATAATTAACTTAACTCGTTTATCTCTTACGTTTCCTAACTCATACTTACTAAGTCTTTACAATTCTTATACTTACACATGGTTTACTTACTCCTTATTACTTTTAAAACTTGTTTATACTCTTAATGACCCTTAAACATCATTAATTAAGTACTAATTACCTTATACTATCATTACCATTCACTTCCTTACTTTAAAAGCCATTTTATAAACTCATTTTCAAAATTTTAGGTTAGTCCGGGACTTTGTCCGGATCCTAGGTCCCGGACCACCCTGTGGCATAAGTCTCGAACTGATTTCATTCGTGGTCCGGGTCCTTCTACTTATGTCAAGTCCCGGACCCAAAGCCTTGTAAACTCTCGAACGATTTTTAGTTATGGTCCGGGTCCTCTTACATGAGGAAAGTCCGGTACCTTGCATTTGAAAAACTCTCGGTATGTTTTACTAGGGTGGTCCGGGACATATACATGGGACTAAGTCCCGGACCCAAGTTGCAGTGGAGTTTCGAATGAAAATTCAGCATGGTCCGGGTCCTCCTACAGGGACTAAGTCCCGGACCTGCTGTAACCTGTTACAGAATTTGCAGTTTTCCTTATCTGTTACAATCCTAACTTTGCCTAGTTAATTCCCCATTGTTCCTACACTTAATCCCACATATTTAAGCACCTAATTAGTCACCTAAACACGTCTAAATCCATTACTAACTTATCATTCCTTTTCATACAAATTCTCACACTTATTTTCTAAGTTTGCATTTCAGCACTTACATTATTTTCCTAGTTCGGTTTTGCTACAGATTTTGATTCTCACTTCCTCCATCTATAGCTCCCTCTTATAATGTCATTTCTAAATCTTATAATGCATTAACCATCTCTCCTAACCTACCCACTACTAAGTCCCATTAAAAATCTGTTTCAAGCATATGTTTTCACCTAGTTTCTAGTTCTTAAGTGTTCTAGTCCTAGGTAAATTTTGACATGGTCTCCCCTATATTTTAACATTCTCACCACATGTTTTGTTCACACATTGTTACCCAGTTCACCTGTTTATCAACAACATCAATATACAAAGCTCTCCCACACAAATACTAAACATTAAACACTCCTAAAATTCCTGCACTCAACACCTAATTCCCATCTAGGTTTATACAAGTTTTTAATCAACTTTTGAAGCTTTAAAACATTTAGGTTCTCTTACACATTACACTACTACTCAATACTATTTTCAACACACATATTAAAGCTACTAAAATCTGCTACATAAAACATTTACAAGACTACACAAGTGAGCATAATTTACCTTGTTCTTCTTCTAGTTTTTCTTCCCTTCTTCTTTCTTTCTTCCTTCTTCCTTTCCTTTCCTCTCTTCCCACCAGTTATGAAGATTCAAAGCTCTAACACTACAACCCATTACATACCACCATTTAATTCAACTAGCCCTTAAATTACATTAAAGCTTTAAGGTAAATTTTAGGGTTTAAGAATTCATTACCTTGCAAAGGAGTAGGTGAAGCTTAGAACAGCACAAGAGCAATATTTCTACTCCACCAAAGATGCCAAAATCGGCTGGGAACAAAAGGAATAGGAGCTCAAAGCTTAGAAATCTTTATTTGCAAATGAGAGCAAGAAAAGGTAGTTTTTTTGGATTTCTTTTTACCTTAAACCAATGAGGTGAAGAAGGGGCTTCTAATGGTGGTCTTTGTGCTCCAAATCAAGAACACCCATGGAGATGAAGTTGCTTGTTTTCGAATTTAGAAAAGAGGGTAGTGTTCCCCTTGATGAGAGGAAGACCATGGTGCAGTTTTTGTAATTTTTGGAGGAGGTTTGGACACTTAACAAGAGGAGAGAAGGAGGGTTTGTGTTGGTTTCTTCACTTCTCCATTGCTGTCGCCCAAGGAAGAAGAAGAGAAATAGAGAGGAAGAAGAGAGGTGCAGTACGTGAGTGTGAGGGAAATGAGGGAGTAGGAGAGAGAGTAATAAAGTAAGTAAGTTACTTTTTGGTTTTTATTTGTTTTGTCCTTTGCAAATAAGAAGAGAATTAAGAGAATGTGAGAGAGGGCAGTAAATCGGCCACCCCACTGCACACACACACACTTTGAGTTTTTATTTTTAAAAGTGGACACACAAGTTTGATTTATTTGCACTTTCACCCCACAACTTCTAGTTTTTGACAGTGTTTACTATTTTCTCGTTTTATTGATTTTATTGGTTTTGGACCCTCATTAATGTTTATTAATGACTATTTGGTTGACCAAAATTGTTACGAGTCTATTTGACCCGCTTAAAGTCGCGTTTTCCCGGTTTCCTCGAAAAACACGCTTTTTAAGGTTCGTTTGTGTTTTTAATCCGGTTTAAGGATCCGTTTTCTTCGGGATTTGTTCCCTCATGATTATTTAGACATAATTAAGCTTCTAAATTACTTATTAGCCTAATTAATCATTATTTTTAATTCTGGGGTATTTCATCTCATCTCGGTCAAATGAGCAATGTAATTGCAAAGCTCCAACCCAATCATCAAGCAAAAGGGGAATGAGTTTAATTAAAAACACTAAACTCATTAATTAAGAGGCTTAAGGCACTAAGATTGGTCATTTACCTTGAAACCCTAGAAATGGGTTTTTGATCAACAATGAAGAAACGGGCTTCCAACCACCATTGGATGTTTAATGAATGCTCGAATCACGAAGGAAACAAGGTATTAGGAGAAGCCAAAATCAGCCAAGGCATGAAAATGGGGCAAATGAGTTTTTCTCTTGAAATTTTTACCTTGTTTGAAAGAGGAGACTCCAGACTACAAGGTGGTGCCATTTTCTCTTCAAATGGGCAAAACCCATAGAGATGAACTTCACTATTTTCAGATTTTGAAAAGAGAGGAAGATAGAGAATGATGAGGAGAAGAAGAATATGTAATTTATTTTGCATTTGGAGCCTTGGTGTGGCTTGGGCAAGCTTGGAAAGAGGGGCTGCCATGGAGGAAGCTTCAAAAACGTTCAAACCAGAGAGGGGAGGAAGAAATCGGCAGGAAATAGAGAAAGAGAGGAAAGAGAAGAAGAGAAAGAGAAATGGGAGGAGAGAGAAGGGGGGAGGGGGCTTTTACCTTTTTACTTTTCTTTCCTTTTCTTTTCTTTCTAGCTAGTAATAGAGGGGGGCTGCTCTCCTTATTAAAACCAGCCCATATATATTTACAAGCTGGAGTGTTTTTCGTCTTCTATAGAAAGCGCTCGTTAATTTTCCCGGTTTTAGCACTATTCACTAACCGGGCCCGTTTTCCGGAATTTCCTCGTTTCTTGAATTTTAATGGCTCTTAAGCTTCCATTAATGTATATTTATAGTTATTTGATGAACTATAGTTTTTACGGGTTCGTTTGACCACTTAAAGTCACGTTTTCGGGTTTTCTCGAAAAACATGCGCTAAAGCTTTATTAGTATTTTAGTACATTATTTGGATCCGTTTTCTTCGGGAATTGTTCCCATATATTATTTAGGCATTATTAAGCCTTTTAAATTCTTCTAAGACCCTTTTCGAGGTCGTATTCCTCCTATGGTCTCATAACGCTCAATTTAGCATTTTTCGCTTTTAAGGCGTTTTCTCACTTCTTTTGGATTTATTTTCTTTACCAAAGTTCATTTGGCACTAATAGGCCCTCAATTATCATATTAGAGTAATTTAATCACCCTAATTAAGTTCGGGGTATTTCAACCTACCACCCTTAAAGAACTTTGCCCTCAAAGTTGGTGAAACTAATATTGTTAGTCACCCAAGTACTCAATGCTAAGGTTATAATCTCTCTATAACCTGTCAGACTCCAAAAGCCTAACTCAATGCATACCACACATCCAAACAACATGTCAAGCATGCATATCAACCACAAATATCATTGTACAAAACTCTTCATGGGGTCCATCCGTAGATAAAGAAGGCACAACAGTCCTCTCCCATATCGAGTGATCCCTCAGGTACCAGTCACGTTTGAACACTTACGCTCTCTGGTTCATGGCCGTCATGACATTGAGCACTTACGCTTTCTGGCTCTATGGTCCTTTGGTTCTGATCAAGTTCATTTGCACCTCTAGAGAATCCTTAGGCTCCAAAGTGGGTACTCTTCCCTGACCGGACTACACATATCCGGCGGCCCTTGGACAAATACAAAACACACACTACAAACATCCTACCGGCCACTTAGTACCGTTTCTCGTCTGTTGTAATGGTTTCAAAACTAATCATCACTCCACCGGCTCACAACTAGCCTTACTCCCCAGGTTCGACCCGATACCGGTGCCTAGACTTGAGAAGGTCCAACTAGCGCCCGTGGGAGCGGTTTCAAAACCGATCCTCATTCTCAAGTTTGAAGAAAAATCATTGTACCAAAATCATTTTGGAAATTCATTTTGAAAACTCAATACATCTCCAAGTTCCAATTTATGTTAGTTTCACCTATTACTAGTGTGATTACTTGTGGCCACTTATAAGGAGCTTCTAGAGTCATTCAACCCCAATGTGATCAGCATTGGTGTTGAACTATCCATCCACCCCACTTTGGTGTTCGGTTTCCCTTGATCGCTAGCAAACCAAGTTCCACCTCCCACCCCAATTCACCCAATCAAATAGTCAATCATTAACTTCATTTTCTATCTTCTTAATCTTTCTAGTCATACTCACCCTTCAATACATTTACAAATTTATGAAATTCTTTACTCATTTACTAATCATCTTATCAATTACTACTCAATTTATCTCAAAATACTTACCTAAGAAATCCAAAGTTAGTTCTGTAATTAGTTTTCTATCCTCTAATAGGTCACTAGTAAAATCAAAATCTATCCTCAAATTATTCACAAATATCAAATCAACTCAAGTCAGCTAGGAGCTCAATTCCCACTAGGCTCAACATCGGTTTCATACCGATTTATACTCATTAAATCTCCCAACATACTCATTAATTTCCTCAAACATACTCATTTCTCCAAACTATTACCAATCGGGGTTCTCATTCCCCTGGAGTTTCTCTACTCCTTTCCACTTCCAATCTCATAATCCACCATAATTACACTATGAATGGATACTGACATTTATGTAACATAAGTACCAATCATCAAAACAAATTCTTTTGCGCTATGCGCATTGTAGTTTACGCACTATCACGTAAAACATACATTTCACGGTTTTAGCCCTACCCCCCTTAAAAAGGGATTACGCCCATGTAATCTACCATGTGTCAACATTGGACATAGGCCTAAGGCATTTAGCCATCACGGAGTGGTTCAATTTCCATGCGGTCTATTACACAATGTATTCTGGTCAAAGGGTCTTAACCATACTGTTGGTTAGTCCCTGCACCAAGAATTCTCATCGGAGTTTGTTTAACTCTTAACCGGGTTCGGTTCTAGCCTTAGAGGCTTCAAGGCGTTGATAATTAGCCATTAATTCACTAGGTATATTAGACCTTAGAATTCTGGGCCCACTAGCTTCTGCTGCGTGACCCTGATAACTTGGGTTTATTCGCCCTTCTCGTTGTCCTTAATATGTTATTCATTACCCTTTTTATCCCTTTTTATTTTGGGAATAGGGTTTATCCATCAAGCATGGTAATTCTTACCATACGCGAATTCGATGAGCTTCGGATTTTGTATCCAGCTCTTTGGAAATCTATGCACTTACTGTTTGTAGTCCCATGATTATTCACTGGGTTCCTCCGACTTATTGTCGGTTGAGGTTGAGCCACTACTTAGTTGTAGTGCTCCTTCTGTTGTCAGTGGCTACTGAATTATGCCCCTTTATTTGATTCTGTACAAGTGTTCTTTACTTGTATGACCTTGCATTTTCTATGCATCGGTCCTTGTGACTTCCATAAGTCCTTCTACTTTTACCACTACTTTCTCCAAATTCTTAGCTATCCCACTAGATCATTACTGCACAAGCGCAATACCAAAACACTCAGTCCTACAGAGTGCAGAGGCATAAACTCTTGGCGGTAAATTCTTATGCGATTGCAATAGGAATGCACATTGTTTCCTTGTTACCCGGTCTGTCTACCATCTTTATTCGTCAACTCCATATCATTGTGTGATTTGTTCACGTCTATTGGTCGCTTGCTGCGCACCATGCTTGTATTTATTTACGACATTGATTTCCATGGCATCCACTATTACCTTAGCTTCTACTCATGTATCTCTACCATTTGTACAATGGTTCACCATTTACTTGGCTGACTATAGGATATGATATTCTTTTATATCTTTGAGCTCCTCGAGTGTCATTAAGTTTATAACCGGTTATTCTTTCGGTTTTTAACAATCGCTATGAAGCTTCCCTTGGTATCAATTTATTCCAGTTAATGCTTGGCGATAATTATCTACTCAAGCTTCACTACCCTGGGTAGTTCTGGAAGAGGTGTATTTTCAGACATTTACTGATGACATCCTCTTCTTTGGGGTATGTATACCGCTCTTGCGATCTCACAGTAACGAGTAGTATTCCCACGTGTCAGTTATTACCCATTTCTTTATGGTTCTCATAAGGTTGTGCAACCGTTGTATCTACATATTGTAGCGGTTCATGGCTTACTTGCCACGTTGCCTAGAGCTCTGATCATCTCAGGCTGTTCACAAGCATAGCTTCTCCGTATTCCATAAAATGGCTTGGAGGTATTATTGGGCTCCTTGATAGGATCAGTGCATCACGCTTCCGTCCGTTGGATGCCCTTCAAGTGTCTTGGTATTGATTGGTACCTTTCAATAATTCAGGGTATCCTCTGGGTAAGTGGGATCCCTTCAGTGTTCTAACCAAGTGTTCGTTATAGCTCTGGTGCTCTTATTACGACACTTTGTTCAACTATGTTGACTTTGATACCCTTTATGGATTGCTCCTGGGTGTTGTTGATTATGCCGTTACATCCGGCTAGCATTTGAGTGTGTTCAGTTTACTCCGCATTGCGGTTCAGATTTCAGATTATCCCAATTGGGGTTATACGTCTCCCGTTCTCAGGGTAGACTATGGGTACTTCTCTTATGGTTTTAACCAGCTTGGTACTTCCTGCGGTGGTGAACGGTATCCTCCGGTACCTTAGATGATCACTCTGGGTATTTCACTTTGTTCTTTGAACATTTGTGCGTTCATGATAAGCCTTGCCTTATTGTGTTTAGGCTGGGTTTCCATTCCAGCTAATATGCTTTTGCTTCTATATCCTTGAGACATTTCCAATGTCTTTGATCAATTACTAGTGCTTCTCGCACTTTTTAACTCTTAATCATCCTCCTGGAGTAAGTTCTTGACTCCTTTAGCTTGTAAGCTTATCTGAGTTCCTTCGATTGTTCGAGGTGTCCAACTGTTTCGGTATGAATTTACCTTATGGTCCGTAGAACGGAGCTGAATACTTCCCGTGTTTTGTACACTACATGTATACATACGTGGGGTACCTTATTGGTACATTTCCACTTACCTGACCAACTCACAAAAGGGTCTATCAGGCCCGCACGCTCCTTCGGAGTGCGGTCATCCCACATCCCGTATTTGGGTACACTCTTAGTGCTCGTCACATGCCAGGTGAAGTATTCTATTGTCAACTCCTCTTGTATCATTCTATGATACTCACCGTGATTTTTCTGGTTTGGTTTTAAAAATCTGACGTTTAAAAAGAAAAGTTTGTGGTTTTGAAAGAAAAGGGTTGTGACTGAAAGAAAAATCCTGGGTTTGAAAGAAAAATTTTCTCGTGTTGTCATGTCTGAAGTATTGACCAAGTCTAGCTTCTCGCTGACCGGTATGTTTGTTAATATGATGGTTAGGCCGTTAGGCCTTCCAAGGTTTCGTTCTGTAAGTTCTTAGGATTGTGGTCCAATGTCTGCTCCATTGATATGATGGTACTTTACTATGTACTTGTTGGTTGTCAAAAGTCTCCCAATTTGCCTTGTTGTTGCTGCACTTGCCTTGGCAAGTGCGCGGGTAGGTCGGTTTTTAAATTACCATATACCGGTTGCGGTACTGTTTTCATCCGTATTTGGTGGTTTTATTAGCTCTTTCATCGATGTTTTGATCTTAGCGATCAATCTCCTGAGTAGCTTCTCAGTGTCCTTGACAAGGTTGTTGTTAATTCGGGTGTTTTCCCGATCCTTGTGGTACTCCATGTACCTTGCTTCGTTGCTCGTTCCCACACCTTTATGGTGGTTACCGAGGGTTGACTAATCTTTAGGTACTACGTTGTAGTCCTATTGGTGTATGTCTTAAGAAAGCCCCCATAGTTGTTTGGACTATGCTATTCAGGTATTACTGCCTCTTAGTGTTGTAGGTTTGGAGTTATCCATCCTTGACTAAGTCCTTAGTCGGTTTGTATACCGTTAGTGGTATTATCATGCGTTTGCAATCCGTAGACTCTCTTGTCTCGGGTTTTGTTACTCCACTTTTCGCTTCATTGCGTAGTTATGCTTCCCTTCTTGTCAGGTATGCATGGTTCTCGTGACTGCGAAGCATGTCGCCCCATGGTGCCGCAAATTTCGTTATCCTTTAGTTAGGATCTCTCAATCTTCTGCTAATAAATGCGGTTGTTGACGTTCAAACGGGGACCGTCTTCGGGATTCCTGTTCTCGGAATCTACCGTATGACTGGTTCCTTCTCTTTACAAAGTTTATTTACAACTGCTAGATCGGGTTAACCCGAGTATGAGGGGTCTTTCCATCTCTTTGGCGTTCCTTCCCCAACTTTACAACGGGGGTTGCGGAGGGCGGGATTGGTTATGTAGGTATCCAGATCACACTGGAAGTTCCTATCTAGCGTACCTCACACGCTAACACTCAACCCTTAGCCCTAAGTCTCTAATTCCAAACTCGGTATTTTCCTAAACTCGGTATTCAGACCATCAGAGCGAAGTATCTAATACCACTTTTTGTAACACCCCTACCGGTAATCACACCATTATCTTCTAACCCGTCTCAATTACCAACAACAACGCAGCAGAATTCAAACTACAACCGGTGGGTGATACATGCCGTTAGTCACCCACGCGACTAACAAGGCCAAATCCAATCCAAACAAACAATACAAATACAATATCGGCCTGATAGGTCTTATACCGAGTACTCTATACAAACGACACATTCCATTTCCTTATCAATTCTCAAACCAAATACAACCTTCAATCCCATAATATACAAATACAATCTCCATACTGTTCTATACCGAGTATCTACAATTCCCAAGTCTATTGTTGACCTTTCGGTCTTACAATTCCATAATACAAACAAATACAATTATTAAACAACTACCCATGCTTAATCACAACCCCGTCCTACTCTCGAACGGTGATCAGCTTCAATGTTCCAGAAAAATAAAAACGATGCCCCTAGGGGCTCAGCAAAATTGCTGCATATGAAATTCGCATACCTCGCATACTAGCGAGGGTACGCCGACTATTTGGTCGAGAGCATGCGGTTCATTTTAATCCAAACAACATGCAATGCAATAATACATTACATATGTATATTAACAACAATCAAGGTTCAATGAAGAACACAAATACTAACACACATATCAAGAGGTTAGTTTAATATACTCTTTTCTTAGGCTTGAGGGTTTCTACCTCACTATGCCTTACTCAATAGCTCATTGTCTTACCCACTCTCTTGGGTACTTTTACTCACAATCTCAACAAGTTCTACAATACTCAACTCAATTCTCCACTCAAACTCAAATTCTCAAGTCTCTCAAGTCATAACTCATTTCTCAATACTCTCATACTCAAATCAATACTCAAATACTCAAGTTCTCAACTCAATACTCAATACTCAAAGGCATCTTTTAAGTCTTAGCCACAACCTCCGGGCAGGGTCATACACAAGACCCACCACCGGGGTTGCAAACACAAAAGGAGCTATGCATTTAGCTCCCCAAGTTCATAAATGTCCAATTCTCTATCGGACTACTCAAATTCCCAAAACTCCTCTCTCGGAGTCATTTCACAATCTCATGGATTAGCCTAGAGGTATCTCTCTCGATAACATCTATTGGCTTAGGGAATTCTCAATGTCTAGTATTATAAGACTTAGGGTCTTATCCAACTTATCGAATACTCTCATGTTCGGGACATTGCTTATGTTAGTCGGATCCTCTCATTGGGGTTCGACTATTACTCTAAGGGGTTTGGTGATCCCTTCACATGCTTTACTTTTCTCAAGGTTCATTGTTGAACATTTATCAAGTCCTCTAAGAAGAGGTTCCTTACATACTTCCACTAGTAATTGTTTTGTGGATTAAATCAATTCGATTCTCTAACCGTTATTGGGAGTTTACTATTCCCTTCTCTCACGTTCTAGTGAGTTCATAGGTTTGCGTTATCGTATATTGGTTTGATAGTTTTGATGTGTTTCCACATTTTTATTATTTCGCACTTGACTCTTTCTACGAGTCACTAATCAAACAAGACCCAACTATGAGTCGCACAACAATACACAATCACATGCAAGCAACTCATTCACAATTCACCCATTTCATGAATTATACAAACTTTATTTTAAATACAATCCAACAAACAACAGTACAATACAAGCACTAACAAGTGCGAACAATCCGATTCGGGCATTTATCTTGTTAAGTGATCACACAATCAAACAAGCACACAAATCAGAATAACCAAGTTAGGATACAGAGCATGAGAAAATCATACCTTTCACCGGGGTTAACTTTACCTGGTGTTCTCATGTTCCTCGGTTCACGCTTGTTCCGCGTGTCTTACTCTTGAACCACTGATTACATGTCAAATGGTTCTATTAATATTAAGGTGTTACGTTACGTACATAATTGCTACTCCCGTACTTACCCCGTTATCCCGTCATCTCGGTTTAACTTAGTGTACTTAAAGTCACAACTTTCTCACTCACTTCTCAAACTTGTTTACACTTCTTAGGACCTTTAAAGGTCACCAAACAACTCCTAAACAACTCCTAATACCAATACCAATCAATCCCCCAGCTTCGAGGCACTTTAAAACACATTTTGTGCATTTTTGGGGGTGGTCCGGGACTTGGTCCGGACCCAAAGTCCCGGACCAATACAGAAATCAACTCTCGGCTTATTTTTACTAGTGGTCCGGGACTTGGTCCTGGACCTAGGTCCCGGACCAATGCCTGTGCTCACTCCCGGCCTTATGTTTGATGCGGTCCGGGACTTGGTTCCTATCCTAAGTCCCAGACCCTACTAAAAACTACTATTTAGTGGATTTTTCAACCCCAAATCAACCCTTAATCCACCCCTAATCATTCTATAAACTTTCTACAAGTTTCCTACATAATTAAACACCTCAAAACATGCTCTAGACCACTTCAATTCCTTGGGTTAATCCACTACCCAATTCTTGCTCAAATTCAACAAATTAAATTTTCACATTCTTGCATTATGCACCCTTGTGCATTTCTACTTCCTTTTGATGTTCTCTACCTCCTACCAACCTCACCAAATCACTTAATGACTATCCCAAATCATTCCTAGACAAATTCACTTCTAAAACCCAAGTCCAACACTATTTTCCTATGTCTTGCACACTAACTCATTTCAAGTTTTTCCAATGCATTTCAATACCCACTTGCTACAGATTTTACCTCTTCCTTTATCCATCCTCCATTTACCATTCCAAGGTTACCAAACATCTCTACTCAACCCAACTAAACACTTAAGTTCCCCCACTTACCAAGTCACCTAAAAGCACTCCTTTTCTACCAAAATTTTGCCATAGCCTCCCCCATAAACCCAACATATCCCAATCAATTATTTCTCACCAGTTTCATTCCAAATCTAGCCACACCCTTATAGGGTCCTACCAGCACACAATATCAATTCAAAATTCACCAATCAACAACATAAACACAATTCCTGAATCACTTGGCTCCAAGGCCCTTAATTCAAACCAACATTTCACAAGTTCCCTCAACTTCAACCAACTACATTATTTCACATAATTTCGGTTCATTATTTAATTTAACCCATCCCAAATCCTAAAGCATTCAAAATAAACCTTAAGGTGGATTTCTTACCTTAAGCTTATCAAATTTCCTTTTTAATTCTCCTTCTCTCCTCCTATTCTCATCTCGGTCAAATGAGCAATGTAATTGCAAAGCTCCAACCCAATCATCAAGCAAAAGGGGAATGAGTTTAATTAAAAACACTAAACTCTTTAATTAAGAGGCTTAAGACACTAAGATTGGTCATTTACCTTGAAACCCTAGAAATGGGTTTTTGATCAAAAACAAAGAAAAGGGCTTCCAACCACCATTGGAGGTTTAATGAATGCTTAAATCAAGAAGGAAACAAGGTATTAGAAGAAGCCATAATCGGCCAAGGCATGAAAATGGGGAAATGAGTCTTTCTCTTGAAACTTTTTACCTTGTTTGAAAGAGGAGACTCCAAGCTACAAGGTGGTGCCATTTTCTCTTCAAATGGGAAAAACCCATGGAGATAAACTTCACTATTTTCAGATTTTGAAAAGAGAGGAATATAGAGAATGATGAGGAGAAGAAGAATATGTAATTTATTTTGCATATGGAGCATTGGTGTGGCTTGGGCAAGCTTGGAAAAAGGGGCTGCCATGGAGGAAGCTTCAAAAACGTTCAAACCAGAGAGGGGAGGAAGAAATCGGCAGGAAAGAGAGAAAGAGAGGAAAGAGAAGAAGAGAAAGAGAAGTGAGAGAAGAGAGAAGGGGGGGGGGCTTTTACCTTTTTACTTTCCTTTCTTTTTCTTTTCTTTCTTTTCTTTCTAGCTAGTAATAGAGGGGGGCTGCTCTCCTTATTAAAACCGGCCCATATATATTTACAAGCAGGAGCATTTTTTGTCTTCTACAGAAAACACTCGTTAATTTTCCCGGTTTTAGCACTATTCACTAACCGGGCCCATTTTCTGGAATTTTCTCGTTTCTTGAATTTTAATGGCTCTTAAGCTTCCATTAATGTTTTTTTGTAGTTATTTGATGAACTATAATTTTTACGGGTTCATTTGACCACTTAAAGTCACGTTTTTGGGTTTTCTCAAAAAAGGTGCGCTAAAGCTTTATTAGCGTTTTAGTACATTATTTGGATCCGTTTTCTTCGGGAATTGTTCCCATATATTATTTAGGCATTATTAAGCCTTTTAAAATCATCTAAGATCCTTGTCGAGGTCGTATTCCTCCTATGGTCTCATAACACTCAATTTAGCGTTTTTCACTTTTAAGGCGTTTTCTCACTTCTTTTGGATTTATTTTCTTTACCAAAGTTCATTAGGCACTAATAGGCCCTAAATTATCATATTAGAGTAATTTAATCACCCTAATTAAGTTCGGGGTATTTCACTTAATGTAAGTGTTTGTAGTTATAAAGACATTGAACCATTATTATTACCCTATTTTGTCTTTTGTTGTTGCTTACATTGTACTATTAAACATTGTAGATTGATTGGTTGTCATACGGTCGAGACAATGTTAATGTTCATGGAGGACGTACATGGTATAGGGGTACCCTACATGGTATAGGGGTAGATGAGTCATACATGCTAGAGCGTTGTCTACGCCCGTTTGGGTACGTTCAGTGTATCCCATTACATCCTATTAGACCCAACTCAAGGTCTGAAAAAAGAGGGGAAAAACAACCATGCACCTGCGTAGACCCCCCCCCCCATGTATAGTGCGTGGGATAGCACACCTAAATTGGTGGTGCCAAGTCTAGGGTACATCCGTACAAGGGCTTGGTTACGTGCTTGTGTCCCAGAGTACCTGGATTGGTACGCCAAACACACTCATCCAAAGATTATAAACCTAGAGAGTTTCGACAACACGTTGGTTCATCGTCCGGATCCCGCCCTAGTGAGCCATCTGTTATATGTTTAGTGATTATTGTCATTTTTGTTTTTTATGTGCACTTACCTGACCAAGTTTGTTGCAGCTACTGTCTAAGGCATGTGAGCTTGCACATCCTTACTATTTAGAGAACCGTACCTGGGACTAGTCATACTATCATTAGGGAATGCCAGAGGATGAACAAAGGGCTACAACTCATGGGATTGAGGATGTGTTCAGCTCTTTATCCATATAGGATGATTACCAGCGCCAGCATGGTGCACCTTAGTCGTTCTCAGCTAGGATCTAGATGTCATAGACTTTAGTACCATCTTGCAACTATTTGTTCATCTTTGATTTTTCCTTGATGTAATAGAATTTCGTACAATTTGTGTGGATTTTTTTATTTCTACTTATCAAGCAGCTTTTGAAAGATATGTTCGAGGGTGTAACTTATTAGTTGTTTGAGAATTTCAATTGTGTTTTTTCTCTAAAGAAGATATCTCCATATCTCATTCCAAAGTGTGTCTTCCTTCGCTGTAAGAGTTGAAAAAAAAACGGGTTAAAAAACCGATACTAATGTCAGTAAAAGTAATTGGGTAAAAAAAGGTAAATTTCTTTAAATTATTGTTTCTAACAACATCAATTACGTAATAATCATTAACCTAATTGTTTCCTGATCTTTGTCTCTCTATTCGCTGTCCTATTATATTACGCCGCATCTCGTAAGTTGGTTCTTGCTGTTGGAAATCATCATTACCGGGCTCAATAGGATCATAAATAACAAGTAATGGAATATGTTCCATGAAATCATTATATTCCATATAATTTTCCATCATTCGGCGAACTGACACATCAGTTCGTTCTTGCACAAAAGTTCACTCGTAGTCGCCCTCTAGCCCCAAATACACCATTGTTGCTATGTTTATTCTATTGAGGAAGGACCGTAGAGCACGAACTACTCGTCGCTGTAAATCATGGAGATTACTAGGATATGGCACACTGATAAGTGGGAAATACATCTATTTTTAGGGCTGTAATTCTTCCTTTTTTTGATAACAATTCATGCCATATTTCTCACTTATCATATGATTTTCCTTAGATTTATGTTTTTGATGTGAATTGATACATTTTATATGTCAAATGCAGGTAAAAATCATGGAATTTCATTCTTCACTTCACTAGCTTCGCAACGCAACAAGCAGGGAGCAAAAAGGAATCCAAACGAAGAATCTAGAGTTTGTTTATGATGAATTGCTGAACTGTCTCTTGTCAGGGTGAGCTGTCTGGGTCGATGACCCGGACACGCCATTCCTGTCTGGATTTCCCACCCGAAAATAGGTCAGGACAACTCAAAAATGCTCTATTTTGAATGTTTCAAGTGTCCGGGTCAGCCGTCCGGACTTCCCACCCGAACAAGTCACAAGGACAAAAATATTTACGACCACAATTACAAATTTTACGGAGATTGACTTATATATTCTTGTCCGTCAGCTTTCCGGACTTTATGGTGGGACACAAGTCTGGACACCTCAGAATATTTCTAGAATTATCGCGTCCGGACTTCCATTCGGACGAGTTGGTTTGGACGCAACCAATTGAGCAACCGATGGAATTTTTCTAGAGACGTCCTGACTTGCTCATCCTGACGCCAGCCTGGACGCGCCATTTCAGCAATTCCAAGCGTGACATTTTGGCAAATCTAAAGATAATATCTATCTAAATTGATCGCTCACTACTTTATATACAAAAACTTAGGGTTGCTAGAATATGTTCACACAGGGGGCTCTGTGCCTCCATATTCATCACCACTATCAACCATCATCATCATTCAACACCACCACCACCGTAACCATCACTTACACAGAGCACCACCACCATTAACATCAGACTACCATCGTAACCATCACTTCCACAGCACGTCATCTGTCTACACACCCATATTCCACCATTGTTACACCGACGTGAAGACGGAGTCGGAGCAGGGAACCAAAGTCAAACTTGCTAACCAGAGTTTTCTCTACCCTTCTTCTTATTTCGTTTAATGTCGTTCTTTGTTACTTTTGTTATTTTTATATTTATGTTTGAGTAGTTAGTTTAGCTCCTCAGATTGGGGTAGCAAACTGGATCTTTATATTTTACTTTGTAACCTTTGTACTAATTCAATAATTGTAGTAGTTTAATTCATGTTCTTCATGCGCTTTAGTTCTCTGATCAATTATTAAAGCAATGGTCACTTACATGTCCAACGTACACTATGACCGTGTCCGGTACAAAAGTTACCCCTTTTAACATAACACAATTACTTTTACTCACATCAGTAGGACATACACTATGACTGTACCCAATACAAAAGTTTCCATTGAACTAGGCATTGGGCATGTTAGTGACTGTTACCCTGATTGTATAAAAGGGAGTATGGGTGTCCCAACCAATTCGTCCATCACTTCTTGCTCTTAAAATCTGTCTACTTACCGACTGAGTGAAATCTGCATACCTTACGCCACAACTTGATTTCAGTCATAAACTATTGTCGAATCATCACTAAGAATGGCACCCAAGAAGGAACTCTCACTGAAAGCACAAATATCCATCAAAAGAAATCCAGTCCGGATGACACCAACATCTTTCATATCTAAAGGTTCATCCTCCAAAAGTAAAGTCTCAACGAAGAAGAAGATGATAAAGATTAAAATGTTAGGCAGTGATTCATCATCTTCTGATACAGAGTCCATAGCAAAGAAGAAGATCCCGGAGATTATAATTATAAGCAGTGATTCCTCATCTTGTATCCGGCCGGGAGGCACAAATGTGCTCACCGACTTTGATGTAGACTCTGATTTCTTCAAAGAAAAAGGGTCCAACAATTTCACATACAATGATGAAGCCCTATTCAATAGTTACTCAATGCCAACTCCTAGAAAATATCCCAACACCATTCAAAACCAGGTGGATGCGTTAACTTCTGATACAGAATCCACAACAAGGTAGAAGATCCCAGAGATTATCATTCTAAGTAGTTGTTAAAAGTTGCCTTGAATTCTTTATTAATTATGGTGGAGAGTTCAAGGGATGGAGTCTTGCTTCAACATATGGGAGTTAAGTTGTTCCATTTACTAGCACTAAGCATCACACTTTAAGTGCGTATTTAATGGGAAGTTTTATGCGGTTTATAATTGTAACTCATGACCGTTTGAAGACTCCAGAGATTAGTGATCAGTCACAACCAGACCTATATATAAGGGTCTTTGTGTTAGCATTTTCATTCATCACAACATCAAGCAATATTCTCCATTTCATAGAGTCAGCGAGTTTCCTTTTGAGAGAAAAATATAGAGAATTTGTATATCACTTTTCTAAGTGATTTGTGAGGTTTAAGAGAGCTATCTCACTTGTGAGATTTCGAGTGCCTCATTCTCTCTTTTGTAATTTGTACTCTCTACATATATAGTGAATATTCTCCTCACCGCCCGTGGAGTAGGCATAGCCGAACCACATAAAAATTTCGTGTCCCGCTTCTCGCTTTAATTTTATTTCATTATCAACGCTAATATCTACCAACTTGTTTCCGTGCTATATCCTAACAAGTGGTATTAGAGCTTTTATCCGTTGGTAGTTGTGTCAAGATGGTCACAAAATTCAATATTGAGAAGTTTGACAGGAATATGAATTTTGGTCTATGGAAGATCAAGATGCAAGCCATCCTCCACCAGCATGATTGGCATCAAGAAGCTTTGGGCCAAAGGCCAGCAGGCATGACGGATGAGGATTGGGAGACAATCGACCAGAAGGCGTTGACTGCTATACAACTTTGCCTTTCAAATGAAGTTCTAAGAGAGGTTGTTTAGGACAGAACTACTGCATCTTTGTGGTTAAAATTAGAGTCACTTTATATGACGAAGTGCGTTACAAATCATCTCTACCTAAAGAGGAGACTTCAAGACCTCCGTCTTGCAGAAGGTAAATCCATTAAATCTCATCTTGATGAATTGTTCTCTATCGTTATGGATCTTGAAAATATCGATGTGAAGATTAATGATGAAGATTTAGCCATTACCTTAATTTGTTCTTTGCCAAATCTTACAAAAGTTTTACTCAAACTTTGTTGTATAGGCGTGATGATATAACGGCGGATGAGGTTAAACAAGCTCTTCTTCAACGAGAGCTCATTGATAACCAACTAACCAAGACTGAAGAATCTCCTGGTGAAGGCTTGGTTGCTCGAGGAAGGGCCTATGAGAAAGGCTTCAAAGGAAATCGAGACAAGTCCCGATCAAAGTCTAGACCCCACAAAAATATGGCGTGCAATTATTGTAAACATAAGGGTCACATCAAAGCGGATTGCTGGAAATTACAAACAAGATGAAAAAGCAAGAGCCAAGCAATAATGCTAGCACCTCCGATCAAACTAGTAATCAAGCTAGTGTTGCCAACGATGGAGGAGATGTGCTCACCGTGAGTCATGATGGTGATAGAGATTCGTCACGCTGGATCATGGACTCTACTTGTTCTTACCATATGACGCCTCACAAAGATTTCTTTTATACCTTGAATGCTTTTGAAGGTGGAGTTGTGCTGATGGGAAACAATGCTCCATACAAAGTTCAAGGTATTGGTAGTGTGAGGATTAAGATGTTTGACGGTATGGTAAGAACTCTATCCAATGTCCGTTATGTTCCAGAATTAAAAAAGAATCTTATTTCGTTGAGTGCCTTTGATAAAATTGGGTGCAAGTACACAGGTGAAGGTGGAGTGCTTAAGGTTTCTCGTGGTGGTCTTGTAATGATGAAAGCAGAGTTAAATAATACTTTATATCTCTTGCATGGTTGTACTATTCTTGGATCAGTTTCTATTTCTTCCAACTTGTTAGATCCTGATTCTACCAAGTTATGGCATATGAGGTTGGGCCATATGAGTGAGAACGGCATGATAGAGTTGAGTAAAAGAAGTCTTCTTGGAACTCGGAAGATGGTTGACCTGGAGTTTTGCGAGCATTGTGTCTATGGAAAACACAAATGTGTTAGCTTTGGCTCGGAGACCCATTCTATAAAAGGTATCCTTGATTACATTCACTCTGACTTATGGGGTCCTTCGCAGGTTCCATCCCTCAGTGGTGCTCGGTACATGTTAACTATCACTGATGATTATTCGAGGAAGAATTGGGTCTTCTTCCTAAAGACCAAAGATCAAGTTTTTGAGACTTTCAAAGATTGAAAGACCATGATCGAGAAGCAGACAGGAAAGCACATAAAGTATTTAAGGACCGACAATGGTCTTGAATTTGTGGGAAGTGAGTTCAACAACTTTTGTAAGAAAGAAGGAATTATACGACATCGTACTTGTGTTGGTCATCCTCAACAAAATGGTGTTGCTGAACGCCTAAATAGGACTTTGCTTGAGAGAGCTCGTTGCATGCTCTCAAATGCTAGTTTGGGAAAGGAGTTTTGGGCAGAAGCTACTTCCACTACCAGCTGTTTGGTAAACCGTTCGCCTCATTCATCTTTGAAGTTGAAGACACGAGAAGAGATGTGGTCTGGTAACTCTTCTGATTATTCTTCTGTAAGAGTTTTTGGTTGCCTATGTTACGCTTATGTAAATGATGGAAAATTAGAACCTAGAGCCGTGAAATGTTTGTTTATTGGATATGGCTCTAGAGTTAAGGGTTACAAGGTGTGGAATCCTGCTACTAAGAAATCTTTTCTAAGTCGTGTTGTTACTTTTGACGAATCTTTCATGCTTAATCCGGGAAAGAAGGATTCTTGTAATGATACATGTACTCAAGATAAATCACCTGATAAGGTGGAGGTGGAGGTTGAGATTCCAAAGTCATCTTCCCCAAGTTCTTCCTTGCCACCTGTTGAAAGACTCAACCCAAACAAGAGTAGACACCTCCTATTGCAATTCAAAGAGGAAGGAGGCAGTCTAGACCACCCGCAAGATATGCAGACTCAGTGTCTTATGCATTATCTATTGCTAGCGAGGTGGATTCATCAGATAAACCAAGCTCCTTCTACGAAGCAGTTAGTCTGAATGTGCTGCGAAATGGATGGCGGCTATGCAAGAGGAGTTAGAGTCCTTGCATCGAAATCAAACCTGGAGCCTTGTAAAGCCACCCAAAAATAAGAAGATCATTGGTTGCAAGTGGGTGTTCAAGAGGAAAGAAGGCATTCCAAGTGTTGAGGATGCTCACTATAAGGCGAGATTGGTTGCTCAGGGATTCAAACAGGTTGCTGGTATTGATTACCAAGATGTCTTTTCTCCTGTCGTGAAGCACTCCACTATCCACATTCTACTAGCTCTAGTTGCTCAAGAAGATATGGAGCTAGACCAACTCGATGTGAAGACTGCATTTTTGTATGGTGAGTTGGAAGAAGAGATATATATTCGACAACCACCCGGATTTGAAGTTGAAGGTAAGAAGGACCATGTTTGCCTACTAAAGAAGTCTTTGTATGGCCTAAAGCAGTCTCCAAGGCGTTGGTATAAGAGGTTTGACTCTTTCATGACTTCTTATGGTTTTTCTCGAAGTAAATATGATAGTTGTGTCTATCTTCGTGAGGTTGACAGTGGCAGCTTCATTTATCTCCTTCTATATGTTGATGATATGCTAATCGCCTGCAAAGATAGATCTGAAGTTGACAGGCTCAAGAATTTATTGCATAGTGAAGTTGAGATGTAGGACCTGGGTGCAGCAAAGAAGATCCTAGGTATGGAGATATCTCGTGAATGAGTTGCTGGAAAGCTTTATCTCAGCCAAAGCAACTATATTGAAAAAGTTCTAAGTCGTTTTGGCATGAAGAATGCCAAACCTATTTCTACGCCAATTGCAGCCCATTTCAGGCTTTCAACTGCTTTGTCACCGCAGTCGGACGAGGAGGAACACTATATGTCTTAAGTTCCTTACTCTATCGCAGTTGGAAGCCTTATGTATGCTATGGTATGTTCCCATCCTGATATTGCTCATGCTGTGAGTGTTGTAAGCCGTTATATGTCGTGTCCAGGAAAGGGACACTGGGAAGCTGTTAAGTAGATTCTTCGGTATCTCAGAGGGACTTCTACTATGAATCTCGTATTTGGGAGATCATCCGATAGCCTTGCAGGTTTTTGTGATTCAGATTTTGCTGGTGACCTTGACCGTAGAAGATCTCTTACAGGGTATGTCTTTACTCTGGGTGGAACAACTATTTTTTGGAAGGCTTCATTACAGCCCACTGTTGCTCTTTCTACTACAGAAGCACAATATATGGTCTTGTGTAAAGCTGTCAAAGAGGCAATTTGGGCTAGAAATTTGATTGATGAACTCACATCGATTAATGGTGTAACTTATGTTCATTGTGATAATCAGAGTGCTATTTTCTTAACTAAGGATCAGATGTTTCATGACAGGACAAAGCACATCGATGTTCGATATTATTTTGTTCGTGACATTGTGGATGAAGGTGATATCTTGGTTCAGAAGATTCACACTTCAGAAAATCCTGCAGATATGTTTACTAAGTCCCTTCCAACTCCAAAGTTCACCTTGTGTGTGAACTTAGTGGGACTTTGATCTTCTTGTTGATTAGCCCAAGGAGCTTTATGGCGGTGAGGAACAAGCTTGAATTATTCACTTTGGAGAAGGAATTCAAGTCAAGGTGGAGATTTGTTAAAAGTTGCCTTGAATTCTTTATTAATTATGGTGGAGAGTTCAAGGGATGGAGTTTTGCTTCAACATATGGGAGTTAAGTTATTCCATTTACTAGCACTAAGCATGACACTTTAAGTGCGTATTTAATGGGAAGTTTTATGCGGTTTATTATTGTAACTCATGATCGTTTGAAGATTCCAGAGATTAGTGATCAGTCACGACCAGACGTATATATAGGGGTCTTTGTGTTGGCATTTTCATTCATCACAACATCAAGCAATATTCTCCCTTTCGAAGAGTCAGCGAGTTTCCTTTTGAGAGACAAATCTAGAGAGTTTGCATATCACTTTTCTAAGTGAGTTGTGAGGTTTAAGAGAGCTATCTCACTTGTGAGATTTTGAGTGCCTCATTCTCTCTTTTGTAATTTGTACTCTCTACACATATAGTGAATATTCTCCTCACAGCCCGTGGAGTAGGCATAGCCGAACCACATAAAAATTTTGTGTCCTGTTCTCGCTTTACTTTTATTTCATTATCAACGCTTATATCTACCAACTTGTTTCCGCGCGATATCCTAACAGTAGTGACTCTTCTTCTTCTGACCGGTTGGAGGGCACAAATGATAGTGGAGACACCACAACGCTGATAAAGCACACAGTCATAATGGCTTCAACACGCAACAAACTATTACTAGAAGTACTTTGATTAATTAAGGCTGAGTGTTCTGTGCCTCTTTTTACTATATCTTTACATTTGAACGTCACTGTATTATGTATCTCCTGCATTGTCAGGTCGTGCCTTAAGCAAGCACCCAAAAAAATTATAATTAGTATCTATGTTTTGACACCACATTGTAGATTAAGCTAAATTTGACATCTAAAAGACATAATTGAACTAGAGATAACTTTATAGAGAACTTAAACACTGAACACCCCTCTATTATTGTCCTTGATAAAGACAAGACTAATAAATCAGTTGAATTGACACCACATTGCAGTAAAAGTAAATTTGACCACTAAAAGACACAACTGAACTGTAGATAACTCTGTAGAGAACTTAAACACTGAACACCCCTCTATTATTGTCCTTGATAAAGACAAGACTGATAAATCTGTTGAATTGACACCACATTGCAGTAAAAGTAAATTTGACAACTAAAAGACACAATTGAACTAGATACCTCTATAGAGAACTCAAACACTGAACACCCCTCTATTATTGTCCTTGATAGAGACAAGACTGATAAATAGTTGAATTGACACCACATTGCAGTAAAAGTAAATTTGACCACTAAAAGACACAATTGAACTGTAGATAACTTTTTAGAGAACTTAAACACTAAACACCCCTCTATTATTGTCCTTGATAAAGATAAGACTGATAAATCTGTTGAATTGACTCCACATTACAGTAAAAGTAAATTTGACCACTAAAAGACACAATTGAACTATAGGTAACTCTGTAGAGAACTTAAAAACTGAACACTCCTCTATTATTGTCCTTGATAAAGACAAGACCGATAAATTAGTTGAATTGACACCACATTGCAGTAAAAGTAAATTTGACTTCTAAACGACACAATTGAACTGTAGATAACTCTGTAGAGAACTGAAACACTGAACACCCCTTTATTATTGTCCTTGATAAATACAAGGCTGATAAATCCATTGAGTTGACACCACATTGCAGTAAAAGTAAATTTGAGCACTAAAAGACACAATTGAACTATAGAGAACTTAAACATTAAACACCCCTCTATTATTGTCCTAGATAAAGACAAGACTGATAAATCCGTACAATAGGACTACATCCGGTACAAAGTGAATTAAAAGTTACCTTGGTAATTACTTTTATCAGCTTGAGGGACACGTACCAGGTCACTGTTCCCATACAATAGGACTTAATCTGGTACAAAGTGAATTAAAAGTTATCGTTGGTAATTACTTTTACCAGCTTGAGGTACACGTACCAGGTCTTTGTTCCCGTACAATAGAATTGAATCCGGTACAAAGTGAATTAAAAGTTACCGTTGGTAATTACTTTTACCAGCATGAGGTACACGTACCAGGTCACTGTTCCCATACAATAGGACTGCATCCAGTACATGAGGTACATGTACCAGGTTACCATCTTTTGAACTTGTAACCTTGTGAGTAGCTCATGACCGGCATCTATATAAGGGATGCCTTCACCATTTCTTCTTTACACACTCACTCTCCATATGATCCAATCTCTATTTCCAGACTCTCTCCCAAAAAACATTTCATTGACAACACCAAGTAAGCTAGACATGAGTCATTCTTGAGATTCAGATCATGACTATGTTCCAGTATCAAGCGGAGTAAGTATTTTATATTTTCTGTTTTTGTAAATCATTGTCACACTAATATTGTATATTTTAACATTCGTCTAACATTCTCTCAACCCTTATTAAAGGAAAGTGACTCAACTACTGACTCGGGCTGGGATAATTTTGAAGAAGGAGTTCAAGATCAACATGTAGAGATGGATAACTATCCACAAATTATGTAAATCACCTTTGTGGTGGTACCGACAGCCCAAAAAACGGTGGAGATAAACTGGACCAGGTTACTTATTTGAAACAGATCAGACTTTTAGGGGTAAAAAGAGCGAAGCTTGGGTAGACAGTGTTGCCCATCCCAAACATGTATACACCATAATTCAAAGTTCTCGGGCGGACCAATATTTCTATATAACATGCGAGAGGTATGGGAAACCAAGAAGGCAAGAACAACCTGGTGCCATCATCCGACGCAGATCATCCGAATAAAAGAAATGTGGCTATCCTTTTAGAATGAGAGGGTATTTCATAAGCTACGGGTGTGTGTATTAATGGATGGCATAATCATGACCTTGCTGAGTGGATAGAGGGTCATTTTGTGAGTATGCACCTAATTAAGGAGGAGATGATAATCATTGATTAGAGGAACCGAGTCAGTGTGCCACCTTCTGTAATTTATTCAGAGCTCACATGATTAACCCCGGCACGTCGGCAACCCGGAAAGATATATACAACCGGATTCAAAAGACCAAACTCGAAAAGAGAAATGGTCATTATGGTGCAAACTTTGTTGCATGATCTAGTCGAAAATAACTACTACTACGATTACACGACATAACCAAGTAAGTTAACTTATGTTGTTTCAAATGCATATAATCCTTTATGTGTAATATTAACTTGATATATAACATGATTTTGGATACTTTCACAATTTAGGGGATCAAACATGGCTTGGGTTCATCTTCTTCGCACACCCTACCTCAAGAGAACTACTGCACGCATTTCCATACGTTATAGGTTTCGATGCGACCTACAAAACAAACATCGTGAAAATGCCTTTGGTTCAGTTAATCGGAGTGACTAGTATAGGCAAGAACTTAAACATTGCCTTTGCCTTTCTTGTAGTAGAATAGACTAACATATACGTGTGGGCACTTTAACAATTAAAGGAGCTCTTTGGTCACACTACAACCTCAACATTTATCACTGATAGATGTATGGCACTGATGAATGCCTTACAAGAGGTATTTCCTGAATCTCATCATCTTCTATGTCGATGGCACATAAGTAGGAACATCCAGGGGAAGGCTGAGAAGTATATGGGTAATAGAGGAAGGCCAGTAGCTGCGGTCCGAGTATAAAATGCGGTTGTGTACTCAAGCATAGAGCAGGAGTATAACGACACCCTCCAAGTATTCAATAATACATACAGAAGCTATCTACGCATCATTACATATGTGGCAGGAGTTTGGGAGAAGCACAAGGAAAGGTTTGTGGAGGCTTGGGTGAAGAATGAGTTGCACTTCGGCAACACAACGACAATCAGGTACGATTGATAGTCTTGTAACTTGTAAGATAATACAACCATTTTTATAGATCTAAAATGTTTACTTAAACATTTGACAGGGTCGAGAATGCACATTCTACTCTTAAGGAGAGACTAAGGAGTGACAAGCACACTTTGGATGTAATCTTTCTGAAAATCAACGACCACGTGAACACTAGCATCAGGGAGCTGAAAAAAGACTTTGAGTCTGCAAGGATGAAATGCAGAAAAGAGCACATGAGGGTTCTGATTGCTGACCTGATCAGGAAAGTTAGTATCCTATGCTTGGATGAGTTAGTAAATGAGCTTGGTAGGAGGGACTACATTCAAATGGATAGCTCAATTTGTGGGTGTGACAAGGTAACCTCTTATGGATTACCATGTACATATAGACTAGACTACATGTTGGATAGTGGTATCCTGTGTTCAAAGAGGGATGTACATTGTTTTTGGTACACCCTGAGCTGGAAGAATCACAAAGCAACAGTTGATTTACTAGACTACAAGGAAGCAGAGCAAAACAGATGGCGTGCTATTGCTGTTGAGGTAGCACAATCAGATGATCCGACCCTGATAGCCAGATGTTACAGTCACATCCAGAACTTCCTTTATCTAGATCTAGCATGCCTATTAGGAGAACCTTTATAGCAGCTTGGGAGTGGCAGACCTACCGGGACCTCCATACCAAACCGACTGGAACCTTCATCTTGGGAGCGTCACTGACCACAGGCGAGCTAGTCCTAAGGAGCACCATCATCTTGAAGATCACTGAACAGAGGATCATCAGATCCGACTCGATTCCTATCTATAAACAACTTCCCATACTACCAGAATTTTCAACCCAACCTATATGAATATATCACTAATATATTGATGTTCGTGGAGATGGTAATTGTGGATTCAGGGTGCTAGCTAATTACCTGTATTCAGACCAGGATAGGTGGAAACAAGTCCGTAAAGGATTGTACCAAGAAATGAAGAATAACGAGTCGGTGAACCATGCATACAGGGACATGTTCAACAAAACAATGTACAACCAAATGTTAAGAGAGCTTCAATGAACTGGAGATGGGCCAGCACCTCCTGAGAAATGGATGAGCACTGAAATGGGGACTGTGATCGCGACACAGTACACTTCGATAGTAGTGTTCTACTCTACTGTATATGTAGGTATGGCAAGTACCACATACCTTCCAATCGAAAATCATACCAATCGTGATAGACCAAGAGGAGAGATCCACATCAGAGTTTACCCCCAGGGTCATTTCGTAAGGTTTCGTAAGGTTGATGACTCTTTACTCCCCCCTGTCTATCCGTAGTGGTTTTAATATAGAAATCCAAACACTGTCGGAACTTGGAATCATCATTTACAATTTAGGTTAGATAGATGGTCTGTAATGTAACTTAGTTGTTGTAACCATTTTAACTCAAATTTGGTCATTCAATATGTTATGTAACTTAGTTATTGTAACTTAGTAGTTATAATCGTTTCAGATGTTAATTCTCATTTGTTTCAGAAAAAAGGGTCTCCCCACAAAATTCCAACTTATTCAACTAAGTTTGGTGAAGAACAAAATTGTACTGCAGATAGTAAAGTTGATTTCACTGCAGTACAAATTAATTTTAAATCATACTACCTCCGTCCTGTCATAAGTGTCCTGTTTGCTTTTTGGCACTTTTTTCCACTTCAATATTAAACGTATAGATAAAATAATTTTTAAAAATTAAGTTGTATAATATATAGTTTTTCAGATAAGGAATCTATTGAAAAACATATATTTATAAAAATATATTGTCTTATAGATTAAATATTGAAGTCAAACGACACATCCAAATAGTAAACTAGACAGTCAAACTGGGACGGAGGGAGTATTAACAGTGTAAACACATAATAATGTGTCCCCATACATTTTTTAATGAAAAATGATTTCCAGTATTGATTATAACAAAGAAGTAATTAGCGAAATTCACTACTAAGCAACTACAAACTTCTGTGGTTAAATTACTTTCAGATATCATTTTCTCAAAAAAATAAAGGGATACATCATTACATGCTTACGACGTTAATATGATTTAAAAAAATGTTATACTGCGGTGATTAGTAATTTTGTACTGCGAATAGCAACCCCCCAATCTCTCTCGTTCTCATTTTCTCTAAACTCACTCTCTTGTTATCTTCAAAGATAACACCAACTGGTGCGGCATGGATAATGATTCCGAGTCTAATTATGAGTATAGTTTAGCATCTAGCGGGGTATGTTTTTCTACGGTAAAACACTATCGTCCTATTGTTGTTACTGTGTTTCTTGACATTCTCTTAATGTTTCTTGTAGGAAAGTGATGAAACTATAGATGAAAGTTGGGACGATTTTGACGTTGGAGTTCAAGGTGGACATGCAAAGATGGATGAGTTCATCCAACAGATGTTGAAATACCCCAAACCTTGATATGTTGTTAAACATTTAAACTATGGTATATAAAGGCTAAAAAGTGCCTTAGAAACGTCAGTGTACAACTTAAACCATAGTAAAACACAATAAAGCACTAAGACATAGCTTGAGCAAAAACATGCTCTAAGCTTGGAGTGAACTTGGTTGGGACCCAAAGAGCCTACCAAGACTTAATAATATTCAATTATGATTTAATAAGGCTAATTAAGTCCTTAGGAAATTTTGGTAGCCAGTTAAACCAAATAAAACACAAGAATATACCTTAAAGTCGATATGAGCAAAAATGTGCTCTAAGCTTAGGATAAATTTGTATAAGACCTAAAGGTCATATTTATACCTTATAAATATGTTAATGAACATATTAAATCAATTACTAAAGAAAACCAAGCTTGAAAACATGTTAAAACACAAAATGTGCTTTAAGGAGTCTTAAAGCACATTTTTGGAAAATTGTCTTGTAAATGAGTTTTGAGTGGCTAAATGTCCATCATTACTCTTTAATTAACATGTGTACTATATAGTATCACATTTGGAAGTCTATATCAATGGGAAATCAAAAATTTCACATCTATGTGCCTTGTTTTAGTGAATAGTAACTTTAATAAGCTAGTTTGTAACATATGTTGTTATAAGTAATTAAATTGGTCAACAAAGACTATTATACCCTTCTTATTAAATGGGGGCCGGTTTTATCAAGGCGAGTCACCACCTTGTTAGTTGATAAGTAAATAAGTAATGAAAAAGCAAGTAAAGTACTATTTGCTTTATATGTAAAATATCTTAACAAAGTGAACTCTCTCACCTCATTCTATTCTTTCCTTTCATTTCCCACGGTTCCCATCTTCTTCCTCCTCTCTCCATCGGTTTCCAACAGCACCATCTCATTCTTCATCTTCCTTCACTTGTAACTTATGATTCCATGCTCCAATTCAATTTCAAGACCACCATTCTTCTAGTTGGAGCAAGCTCTACACTTCTACCTTTTCAAATCTTCAAGAGCTCAATTTTGGTGCCATGGAGATTCACCATTGAAGTAGCTTGAGATAATATTTTCACACCTTGTTGTTCTCCCTTGCTTCTAGGTAAGGAATCTCAAAGAAAAATGTTTCCTCCATGTTTGTATGATGTCCGAAAATTCACCTCACCATGGTGTCTTTACCTTGCTTGTTTTAGCTTCATTTGAATCTTCCAAGGCTAGGAGGAGTCCTCTCTTGATACTCATTCAAGCTCTCTTTCCATTCAAAGGTAAAACAATTACCTTAATGTGTTAAGATAATATGTAACTAGGGTTTACAATGAGATGAAGCTTAAAGGTTGTATACTCATTTCATCATTTGTATAATGTTTAGAAGTTGACAAGAAACCAAAAGCCTTGCCAATTTAGTCAAGGAAACAAGAAAGAAGTTGTGAGGGAAAGAGGTAAATATGCTATCTCAATGTAGTTTAAATGCCTTAGGAAAATGAGCTTGATATGCTTAATAAAATACCTAAGGAGCCAATGGCAAATGAGCTAGTAAAATGCTCTCAAGGAGTTTATTAAGGGCATATGTATTGTTGGGTGTATTTGCAGGTCAAAGGCATTATTTATGTGGGAAATTCAGTGTTTAAGGTTTATGTTATTTAAGGGCCTAAGAGCCATGTTATTTAAGGGCCTAAGTGCCAAGCAATTAAGTTTATGCACTATATTGTGATGTAGTGTAAATTTGGTGAAGTTATGTGTGTGAGGAAGTCCTTAATGGATTTTAGGTGTTCTTGAATGAAATAAGGTAAAAAAAACCTAAGTGTTTGGATGTGAGTATATACAAGAGAAGCTATGGCAAAATTTGGAAAATGTGTAAGAAGTTCTAAGTGTTTTAAATAAGTTTTGGTGAACTAGGAAATGTTAAAGGTGAACAAATGCTTTACTAGGGAAGAAAGCATGTATTAAGGTGATTTAGAGTGATACAAGGATTTAGGTATTATCTTGGAAGTTCTAGGAATTCAATGAGTGTTTTGAGGAATGTATTAAAGTCTTGGAGAAGTTTGTTTAAGGTTTAGGTAAGATAGTAGTGAGAAAAGATGTTGAGAGATGATGCTAAGGTGTAGAGGAAACATCTTGGTGTAGTGGTCATTATAGGTGAAATACCACTTAGAAAACCAAATGAAAAATGTACAAGTATTAAGAGATTTTGTAAGGAGCTTGTGGAATGATAAAGATAGTTTTGGTGGGTGATTTAAGGAATTTAGTACATGGTTAAAGATGTGTTTGAAGTGCCCAAATGAGGTTAGGACATATTAGGATATATGAGGTGAAGTTTGAGTTAAATGGGCAATGGAAAATAAGGGTCTGGAGCAGACCGACCTTGTGACCGAACTTGCCAAGGTCGGTCGAGCCCAGTTTACCCTGCGAGAATTGGTTTCTGGAATGGACCGACCTTGGGGACCGGACTTGCAAGGTCGGTCGGGCTTGTATTTTGTGTACGAATTAAGTTTCTGGAACCGACCGAACATGGGACCGAACATGCGACCGAACTTACAAGGTCGGTCGGAGTAGAAAATTTTAACGGTAATGTGTTCTGGAATGGACCAACCTTGTGTAGGGTCGGTCGGTAAGGTCGGTCGGACCAAAAACATTGTTTAAGGTTATAAAATGATATGTAATGATGGGGATTGATTAGTAATGATGTTATAAGGTTGTTTAAGACATGTTAGGTGAGTTATAATGACGATTTAGTGGGGGAAAAGTGTATTAAAATGTAAAAGTAAAACAAGTTAAAAAGTGAAGTTATGTAACTAAGTTAACGGGGAAAAGTTATAAGCATTAGACTTTAAACAATCATGATACCCCGATGTTAATAAAAATACATGTAATGTTATCAGTTGTTCGAGGATTGCTCGAGGAACATAAGTGGACATGATAAAGTGGACTCCGGTGACAGGTATGGTTTTCTTGCAACCTGTGTCCTACCGGATTACACCGGCTTGTATGCCAATGTGTTTTTCTGTATGTTTGCCACGTTGTAAGATAAAACATGTAATGAGTTTACAGTAATTCATTTATGTGGCGTGTTCAACTCCGATACCATTTAACCTCGAAAGTGTTAACCTTAGTTAACTGAGTCTAGGATCACATGAGAGTTCGGTATTCGGATTAAACGACCCGAACCATGGGACGTTCTGACCACGGCTATGCGTGTGTTAGTTGTGTAATATGTGTATGTGAATGTAGGGATCTCCCTTGTGTGTTTAACCCAGTTGTACTACTGTATGGTGTGTAGATGTGATAGACTCCATAGTGGGTTTCTAATTAATATCTAAAAGTAAGTATGTACTAACAGTGGTGAGAATCCGGTTTGGCCGGTCGCGCGTTGTTTGGGAGTGGGTATCCTTCTTAGCCTTACCCTTCTCTCTGTTATGGTTGTTTCCCTCACGGGTTATGATCTCCCACTAGCTTATTCCAAAGCTTAGCTATTCTGACTTATGATCGGTTTTGGGGGAACATGTGTTTGTGTGGTGTGTTCGGGCCACAAAACCCGAACCATCTTAACTTAAGTTACTCGTCCGACTATTAGGACGGTAATGAGTGTTGTTGTTGTTGTATAACAAGCTTATCATGAGGGTGACATCATTCTCTAGGCTCACCAGTAAATTAACAATGTTTGGCTCGGTTCCTAAGAGGACCGTTCCCGTTATGTTATGTGATGTTGTTGTAATGCAATTTCTATTGCGATGTTATTATGTGCACGTTGAAACGCGAAAGTGATGTTAAGTGTTGTTATGTGATGCATGTTATATGTTTTAAAGTGTGGAGTATGTGGATCATGGATATGAATCCCAGTTTGTGATAAGAGACGTTTAGGGATAACCCGAATAACGGGTAAGTGTCGTCTATTAAGGAAGTAGCTCCATTAGAGGAGAAACACTCTAGGGATAATGAATACCATGAGTGACTTATCAAATAAGGATGTATTATCCGTTTGTTGAGCCCATTGAGGCGAAATGTTATATGTTGTGTGTTTACAGTTACATGCATGATTTAAATATAATCAACCGCATGCTAAGACGACAGTTAGTTGTGCGTGGCCCGGTAGCATGTGGGCTGCAGGATTACCATACCAGCAAAGGTGATGAGCCCCTTGGGGGCCACCCTTTCTCTTCTTTTCCTATTTCAGGTACAGAGAGCTGGAAGCCGTTCGAGAGTAGGACGGGGTAGTCGTTGTACATGGGTAGTCATTTAAATTGTATATGTACTGTAGGAGTAGTAAGTCCGAAATTGTTATCGGCATTAGTTTGTGAATACTCGGTACAGTTGGAAGGTGTATGTATTTTCTATTGTTAATGGAAGGGTTAGTGATGTACAATTGCTCGGGAATCTAGTCCATCAGACCGGTACAATGTGGATGTAATAGCCTTGTTAGCCACGTGGGTGGTTAACGGCGTGTAACACCAACGAGTTAAGTTATTTGATGAAGTATATTTTCCGCTGCAGATTGTTGTTATCTGTTGTTGTTGGATGGGGTGTTACAGATGTATAACCGACCACTTGTGGTCGATACAAGACATTTATTCTACACAGAGAAAACTTTTGCTGATAAAAAAGCTACTAAAGCTTGGGTAGACAGTTGGCCATCCCAACCATGTCTACACCATAATTCAAAGTCCCTGAACAAGTGTAGATTTCTATTTCACGTGCAGAGGTATGGGAAACCACGTAGGCAAGAATAACCAGGTAACATCATTCGACAATAGGCATCCAAATCAAAGAGATGTGATTGCCCTTTTATAATCAAGGGATATGACACACACTATAGGTGTATGATAGTTGTGGACAATGGGTGGCATAATCACAACCTTGTAGAGTGGACAGGGGACATTTTGTAGGTATGCGTCTGACAAAAAAGGTGATGATGATCATTGATAAGAGAAACTGAGTTGGTGTGCAACCTTCTGTTATTTATTCAAAGTTTACCACAATTAACCTTGGCACATCCGCAACCAGAAAAGATATCTACAATTGGATACAAAAAAGCCCGACAAGAGAAATGATCGTTCTATAGTGCAAACTCTGTTGGCTAATCTAGTCGGAAACAAGTACTACTCGATTACATGACCGAGCCAAGTAAGATAACTCATGTTATATGCCATACATTTAATAGATTTATTTTTTGGTGTAATGTTAACTTGATATAACATGATTATCTTCCACGAGCTAGATGATACTACAAGGATTGGTTCTATCTTCTTTGCACACCCTAACTCATGAGAACTACTACATGCATTTCCGTATGACATAGCGATAGACACGACTTACAAAAAAAAATATCACCAAGATGAATCTGGTTCAATTTATTGGCATAACAAGTTATGGGAAGAATTTAGCATCGCCTTCGCCTTTCTTGTTACTGAATCGACTAACACGTACGTGCTGGCTCTTCAAAACTTAAGGATGCTTCTTGGTCCTAGTAATACCTCAACATTCATTACCGATAGATGCTTGGCGCTGATGAATGCCTTACAAGAGGTATTTTAAGATTCACAACATCTTCTATGTCGGTGGTACGTTAGCAAAAACATCTTGGATAAGGCGAAGAAGTACATGACGCATAGAGGTAGGGCGGCAGCTGCGGTCAGAATGTGGAATTCAGCGTGTACTCAAACACAAAAGATGAGTACAACGACCAACTACAAGTATTCAAAAATACATAACAAAAACTATCCACGCCTTATCACGTACGTTGCAGTAGTTTGGGAAAGGCATAATAAAAGGTTTGTAGAGGCATGGGTCAAGAATGTGTTGCACTTCGAGAACACAATGATAAACAGGTACGATTAATGATTTGCTAAATATTAACTTATATATTCCCTGCTTTAGAAATAACATTTTTACTTAACCATGGACAGGGTTGAGAGCGCTCACTCTGCTCTAAAGGTTAGACTGAAGAGCGCTAGACACAGTTTGGATGTCATCTTCCCAAAAATTAACAATCATGCCAACACTGAAGTGAGGGAGTTGAAGAATTACTTCGAGTGTGCATGGACGAAAAGAAGAAAGGAGCATAGAAGGGTTTCTATTGCTGATCTAATCGGGAAGGTTGTGTCATATTCTTGATGAAATAGTCAAGGAGATTGGTAGGGGGGATTACATTGGAATAAATAGCTCATTCTATGGGTGTGATAAGGTGACCTCCCATGGAATACCATGTACATGTAGGCTAAACCACATGTTGGATGATGGTATCGTATGTTCCATGAGAGATGTACACTGTTTCTGGTACACTCTAAGCTACAAGGATAATGAATTAGCAACACAAATGCTAGACTACAAAGAAACAGAGCAAATGAGGTGGCAAGCTATTGTTGCTGAGGTGGCACAATCATACAATCCAACACTGATGGCAAGATGTTATGGTCACATCCACACTTTCATTCATCCGGATCAGTCATACGACTTAGAAGAACCACTAGAGCAGCAAGGGATTGGCATACCTCCAGCGACCTCCAGACTAAACCGACGGGAATCGTAGGCTTGGGAGCTTAACCGACCATGGGTGAGCCAATCCCAAGAAGCACCATCTACTGGAAGATCCTTTAACACAGGATCATCAGCTCCTGGATGCTTCATGTCTATGGATACATTTCCGTACGTGGGGGATTTCCAGACCAACCTATATTAGTATATCACTGGATATATTGATGTTCTACCAGATGAAAATTGTGGCTTTAGGGTAGTAGCTGATTACCTATATATGAATCAGGATCGGAGGAAACAAGTCTGTAAGGTGATGTTCACTAAAATGAAGCATACAAAGTCTTTAAATATTTATATCAAAACATGTTCAACCAAACACGATACAACGAGATGCTAAGGGAGATACGTTTCGTTGGAGATCGCTCAACAGCTTCGGATAAATGAATGAGCACTAAAATGGAGACCATGATCGCGACACGATACACTTCTATAGTGGTGTTCTACTCTGCTATATATGGGAATGCCAGAAGTAGTATGGACCTCCGTATCAAAGAACATAATAACCATGGTTGTCCAAGAGGAGAGATCCTTATTGGAGTGTGCAGAAATGAACATTTTGTTAGGTTTTGTATGGTTCAAAATTCTCCACCACCCCCTGTCTAACCACAATGGTTTTATGACAAAAATTCAAACACGGTTGGTATTTGGATTTACCCATTACAATCTAGGTTAGAAAGATGGGCAGAACTAATGTAATAATTTTCACTAAAATGTCATCTTGTAATATGTTATGTAACTTAGTCGTGAGCCAAGATGTTCAACAAAAATGACTGTTAAAGCTGTTTGAGATGTCGATTTTCATTTTTTCAAGAGAAAAAGGTCACCCTAACACATACCAACATATTCTAGATAGTTTGGTGAAAAACAATTATACTGAAATTAGTAAAAATGGGTTGCTATTTGCACTAAAAATTACTAATCTTGAATAAATGACTGCTAAAGCTATTTGAGATGTCAATTTTTATTTTTTTAAGAAAAAAGGTCACCCTAACACATTCCAACGTATTCTAGATAGTTTGAAGGTTAGTAAAAATGGGTTGCTATTTGTAGTACAAAATTACTAATCTTTAATAAATGACTGTTAAAGTTGTTTGAGATGTTGATTATCTTTTTTTCAAGAGAAAAGGTCACCCCAACATATTCCAGTGTATTCCGGATAGATTGGTGAAAAAAATTGTACTATAGTTAGTAAAAAACTATTCATCAACTATACACTTTTTTTAAATCACTATAGGATATAAATTAATGAAAAAAAAGTTACACCAACACTTCATTACATGTTTACTACTAATGTAATTTAAAATAATTTTGTACTGTAGTGATTAGTACTTTTTGTACTGCAAATAGCAACCCCAACCCATTTTTACTAACACTTACCCTACTGACTACGCACAAGATGAAAAAAAATAAACAACACATCATATAATATGAATGACATTAGAGTTTGATGCTATTATTGATTACAGTTTGATGCTATTTCATTGAACAACGGAGATTAATTAACGTTTAAATTGGTATGTTCGTGCTTCTTAATAAGGTAAGATCACAATGATAGAAATCCATCACCAAGATGATGACATCATGAACCACAATACAAAGCTACTTAATTCCCAAATAGGAACAATCTCGCACACATCAATCTAACCATCTAGCATTCAGCTGGTTTATGTATTATTAGCTGGATTGATCAGTTCAGCTCATTCTTTTAAAATCAGCTATCAGTCAATATCAACTATCAGCTAGTAGCTACTTAAACTCAAGTTATCTATAATGTTCAGCTAGTTTAACATATTTGACTGGGTTGACCAACTTAACTCATTCTTCTAAAATCAGCTATCAATCAATATCAGCTAGTATCAGCTGTTTAACAGCTCAAAATAGGCAAAAAAATAGGATGTCCAGAAAAGTGCAATCATACTTATTATCCTCCGACTACTTCCGTCATAGAGATGTCAGAGCAACCTTCTAGAAGAAAGAAGGTGGGAAAATACTATTTGTTCAACAAAAGTGAAAGAAGAAAAGAAAGAAAAAAAACCATGACAAATTGGCTAAAACCCTAAAATGAATTTCCTAGAATTTCACTACACACAAATTCGCTTGTCCAGTTTTTCAAACTCAATTAGGTTGAAAAAAACCTAATCATTCTGCTCCCCTCCATCGAGCAAGACCATACGTACATACATACACCCATCAATGAATTTCTCTACTAGAACTTCATCGGCATATCCATATTGAAATTTCTTAACGATAATCTTCCTCCATTCAACGTGCACTCGATTCGGAGGCCGGAGCACTAGTGAGCAAATTAACGTTGGTCTTACAAGAAATGTATAGATCGATGAATGTGATGTGTTTGTATTGATGTGAATCGTGTGTAATTACAAACTGTATAGAGATATTTATACTAGGGTACAATAAGGGCCTAGTTACAAGCTATTGGCCTGGATTAAGTAACTGGGCCTATAATATGCCTTGTATTCCCCCGTAAGTCCAAGCTCTTACACGTGAGGGGGAGGTTGGACTTGAAGTCCGAGAATTTTTATCGATCCAAGGGTTTTGTAAAGAGATCAGTAGTCTGAGACGTCGACGGGAAAATCAACCACCAAAGATCCATTCTATACCCTTTCTCTAACAAAGAAGAAGTCAATGTCAACATGCTTCGCGCGGCTGTGCAGCACAGGATTGGAAGCAAGATAAAGAGCACCAACGTTGTCGCAGTGAAGAACTAGTGGCAAGGAGAGGTATATCCTAACTCAAAGAGAAGTTTTTGCAACCAGAGTGCTTCGGAGGTGGCGACGGCGAGAGACTTAAATTCAGCCTCAGTGGAGCTCTTAGCGACAGTCCTTTGCTTCCAGGATTGCCAGGACAACATATGAGATCCAAGGAGGATGCAAAAGCCCGAAGTCGACCAGCGGTCAGAGATGGAGCCAGCCTAGTCGACGTCGGAAAAGATGTGGAGGTTGCCCAAAGGTGCTGCGGCGAAGAAGAGACCATGATCCATTGTGTATTTGAGGTAACGAAGCACCCGTTTTACCCATTTCCAGTGAATTTCTTTTGGGTTTTGCATGCATGAACTTAATTTGTTTACTACATAGTGTATATCTGGGTGTGTGAACCCGAGATAATGTAAACCCCCAATTAAGCTACGATATTTGTATGGATCTGAAAAGTCGGGCGAATCTGTAGTATCAAAATTGATAGTACAAGTCATAGGGGTGTTTAGAGGTTTATACTCTATGAGATGAGCACGAGATAGTAGGTCCTGGATATAGTGCGACTAACTGAGAGTTAAACTAGAGGGGGAACGGTGAACTTGAATCCCTAGGAAGTGAGAGAGATTACCCAGATCCTTGATAGGGAATTCCTGAGAGATGCAGGTTACCAGTTGGGTTAAAAGTGTAGGAGTGGAACCTGTAATCACTATGTCATCCACATACACCAGAATAAACACCTTCTGTCCCCCTTGATTATAGATAAATAGAGAGGCATCTGAAGTTGAGGGTGTGTGTAACACCCCGTCCTAAGCCAATCGTGGTTATCGCAACTTAACAAATAATACCTAAACGTCGGAGCGGAAATAAACTATCACCAGGACCTTGCCACGGTCTAATCAACAAGAAATACCGTTACTTAAATATTTACAACCGCATATCCATAATACATACACCAACCGAGTTTAAAGTATCTCCAAAACCATACAATATTTCACAAGTTCAACTATCAACAGACGGGTGCACACGCGCTACCCGTACTCAAAATAAAGTCCAACCTAGGGCTACCCGCTCCTACTCTCGTGGTGTGACTTCATGGGCCGCTTACCTGCAAGTGTAAAAACAGCCCCCAAAGGGGGTCAGCACGAATGCTGGTACGACCCTCTCGTGGCCCCCAAGCTAACGGGGCTACGACGACTAATTGTCGATAGTATGGAAGTTGATTAGCATCACAATCATAATATGAAATGCAATAAAACAACAAACCACAATGAACATAAATAGCTCAAATGCAAATGAACGACTCAGGCGTTCCCTTAATAAGTGAGTTAGATCTTAACTCCTTAAATCCACAATCTCCTTAACCTTATAATTGCCAACCGTTCCTCTCTTAGATTGGTTAGCCCTTAATTGTTGCTTATTTTTGTAGGGCTTGGTTAACCCTAGCCGGTAGCAGTGCACTATCCGGCAATAAGCTACCTTTCTGAATTTGTTGGGGATGTAGGCTTGATCCCCCCACGCCATCCTTAATGTGCCTCCCACCTCAAACAGTAGCCCGGGTGGTCGGGTCGATTTGTTGACCCTAGGCGACGAGTCCGAGGACAAGTCTTATTCGGAAGTCGGATCTGATTCAGATACCGACCTCCCCCAATACACATGTGCCGGTACCAATCCGGATTCCTCACTCCCACCCCAAGTTACGGTTAGTGAAAGTCTTAAATACCATGTATTAGTTAAACCTTGACGGGTATTAACCAACAATCACCAATGTACAAATCCTCTCCTTAACTCAATAAGTATCAAGCTTAGTTAGTAGCTGTCCTTAAGCCTCGTGGGTTAGTGTAAAGAAAACACATACACAACGAGAACATTAATATCCGGTTGCATGCTTTATCTTGTCTTAGTCATAGCAAATAAACAGATAGCACACAAGCCGAGGGACACCTCGTTAGCAAGCAGGTCACAAGAAAGACTGTACAGTTCACCGTCGACTATCGTTTGTTTAACCTTCTCCGGGATCCAAATTCACAAACCTAAAACATTCATTCATTTTTAGGCCATCAGTTATTTGCATCTCACTTAACTCATTTAGTCCCTAAAAATTCCCATCCAATACTCTCTTAAGTCCTTACCACCTAACCTTACAAACTTAACTTTAAACATTAAGGTTTATACTTAACTTAACTTAATTCCTTAGGTTCTTAGGTTCCTAATTATTAATACCCTACCAATGGCATACCTTATTACCAATTAACATCTTTAGAATTTAAAATTTCTTTTTTTTTGTTTTTGGCTCGACCGATCTTACCGACCGACCTTACCCAAGGTCGGTCCATTCCAGGACATATTACCGTTTGAAAATTTTACCCCGACCGACCTTGCAAGTCCGGTCCCCAAGGTCGGTCCTTTCCCGAGAGTTTTCCCCGTGGGAAATTTAAGCCCGACCGAACTTGTAGTCCGGTCCCAAGTTCGGTCGATTCCAGAGACTTAATTCCCGTACAAAATTCTAGGCATGATCGACCTTGTAAGTCCGGTCCCATGGTCGGTCCATTCCAGAGACTTAATTCGTACACAAAATACAAGCCCGACCGAACTTGTAAGTCCGGTCCCCAAGTTCGGTCGATTCCAGAAACTCTTTCCGGTAGTGTAAACTGAGCTCGACTAACCTTGCAGGTCCGGTCCCTAAGGTCGGTCGGCTCCAGAACTTTGTTTCTAAATTCCCATTTAACTCCAAACTTCACCTCTTACATCCTAGTATGTTCTAACCTCATTTGGGCACCTCAATTACACCTTAAGCCCTCCACGAAACTCATTAAATCACTCACTAATATCCACCTTAGTCATTATGCATTCTCCTTATAATAATGTCAACACTTGTAATGTTTTTCACTAGGTTTCTAAGTGGTGGTTCATACCTAATACAACCACTATGCCAAGTGCTTCCTCACCACTATAACATCATCTCCCAAGCATCTTTCACCATCTAAAACTCCTTTATGCAACTTCTTAAAGTTCCTACACAAGTTTATGCCACCTTCATCCAACACATTATTTCTTTTCTACTAGTTTACCAATGTTTGCCTAAGTCCTAAATACACTAGCACATTCATTTGATTCCTAAATCCTCCATGATCATGTCTAGGTCATTCTAACTCATTATACACCTTAAACTCACCCTTTTTCATCAAGACAACCTCTAAAACTTCCTAGTACTACCTAGGTCATGAAATTTCCTTAGAACATCTTAAACACCAAGTTTCTTCATCAAATTTTGACATGGGTTCACTAGGATATTATTACACCAAAACATTTAGTTTCTCACCATTAATTAGCTATCAACGTTCAAATTCTCACCAAACCTCTTTAGCACACATAAAACATCAAAACTACACTACATCACAATATAGTGCATAAACTTAAAATTGCTTGGCACTTAGGCCCTTAAATGACTTGGCTCTTAGGCCCTTAAATGCATAAATCTTAAACACTGAATTTCCTCAATATACATAGCCTTTGACGTGCAAATACACACAACAAGGCTCCCATTGCAATTTAAATGTTCTTATAACTCACCTTGACATCCTTAAACTATCTCCTTTTCTCATTTGCTCCTTAGTCACAAGTTTACAAGTATAGTCATTGTTCCTCCTAGGTCTTTATAGTTATTTCCCAATGTAAACTCTACACTAAACTCATCACCTATCTAAATCCCATCCCCTTAAACAATAAAACACCTTAAGGTAAGTAATTTACCTTGTTCTTTTACAAGCTCACAAACTTTCCTCCTTAGCCTTTTTCCTTGGACAATCTCGGTCACCACTTAAACTCTCCTTGCCAATGTTATAACCAATATCCAATGACTCCAATGAGTGATAGATAATACATTAACCCTAAGGAACAAACCCTAGGTTAAAAATGTGCTTTAAGGTATTAAATTGATTGTTTTACCTTGGAGTCTTAGAATAAGCTTGGATATGAAGCAAGAAGGACCTCCTCTATCCCTTAGAGAGTAGAAAATAAGCTAGAACAAGGCATAAACATGAAGCCCCATGAGTGGTAATTTCCGGACAAGGGAAGAAATGGTGGGAACTTCATTTTTCTTACATATTCTTTACCTTAAGAGAATGGAGAAGCTAATGGAGTCTCCAAGCTTGAGTTTCCTCCTCTAATGGAGGTTTGCCTTGGCTCAAAAATGAGGCTCTTGAAGTTTTGAAAATATAGAAAGGAAGAGCTTGAGCTAACTAAGAAGAATATGTAATTTGTTTAGGTTTTGGAGCTAAAATGAGTAAGTAGCAATCAAGGAAGATGGAACTTACATGGGGGCTTTTCTTCACGTCAGTGGAGAAGAGAGAAAGCAAGGGAAATCGGTGGTGAGAGAGGAGAATGAAGAAGTGAGGAGAGAGGACTACTAAAGGTAAGATATTATGTTAAAAGGTGAATAGTGAACTTACTTACTTTTGCTTTCTCTTTACTTAGCTAGATAAGTGTGGTGAGTCACACTTAAAAACCGGCCCCCTTGGTCAAATAAGGTAGATTGTGGTCTTTTTTGACAATTTAATTGACTTACTTTGACTAATGTCTTAATCTAGCACTATTTGGTTACTATTCACTAAACAAGGCACATAATTGTGAAATTTTTGATGTCCCATTGATTTAGACTTCCTAATATGATACTAATTAGTACACATGTTAATTAAGGAGTAATCATGGGCATTTAGCCACTTAAAACCCCTTTCTAAGACAATTTTTCAAAAATGTGCTTTAAGAGTCCTTAAAGCACAATTTGTGTTTTAACTTGTTTTTGAGCTTGGTTTTCTTTGGTAATTGACTTAAAATGACCATTAGGATATTACTAAGGTCTTAGCATAGTTTTTGGGTGCTCACCCAAGTCTCTCCAAGCTTAGAGCACGTTTTTGCTCAAACTGCTCTTTTGGTGTTTCCTTATGTTTTCTTTGATTAAAAATGTTTCTTAATGTTTCTAAGGCATTATTTAGCCTCCTTATATCTTAGTTTATCACTTAAACACCATGTCTAAGTTTGGGGTATTTCAATCTACCCCCCTTAAAAGAACTTTGTCCCCAAAGTTCACATATATGCTTAACCATTCACGGTACTCAATTCTCTTAATCTTAACACCACATCTTATATTCACATTCACACATCTCAAGACTCAAAGGTCAATCACAAATACATAATAAGTATTATACATATCTCAAACTTATCACCAAAGTGTAGCAACTTACACAAAATCACATCTTACACAACCAAACAAACGACAAACATGTTCGTTTCCCAACTCAAAAGCGAGGAAGCTCTACCCCCCTTAAAAAGGGGTACGCCCCGTACCCTATACAGACGATCTAGTCAGTAAACAAAGAAGGGTACTTCGCCCTCATCTTATCCTCTAATTCCCACGTGGCCTCTTCGACATCCTGGTTAGACCAGAGAACCTTCACCAGTCGCACTGACTTATGGCGAGTGTCCCTAGTCTTACTATCCAAGATTCTCTGAGGAACCTCCACTGATCTCATATTCGGTTCTAATGTCAACCTCTCAGGTTCTAACACATGGGAGGGGTGGTGCATGTATTTCTTTAGCTGTGAAACATGAAAAACATCATGCACTTTACCTAGTTCAGCAGGAAAGTTCAACCTGTAAGCAACCGGGCCCACCCGCTCTGTAATCTCATAAGGACCAACAAATTTGGGGCTCAACTTGCCCTTCTGCCCAAATCTAAACACTCCCTTTGTAACACCCCCAAACACTGGCCTAGGAGCTAGGGGTATTACACGCCGCGTATTATTACTTAATAACGTAAGGCTCTAATAAATGAACTTAAACATATTATCAAATAAGGCCCAAAACGAATACTTGAATAAAGTATAATCAAAATGATGTCGCAACATCCCAAAAGTTATTACAGAACCCACCAAAACGAATATCGAAAGTGGAAGCTAACTGAAGATGCCCAAGGGCTCAAAGTCAAATACAGATGTCTCAAAAGAATTCAAATAACGAAACAACTAAACTCCAGAGCTGAGCAAAGTGACCTTCGCTGATCAATCTGCAATGTTAGATAGAGTAGGGGAATGAGCAAACAACTATGCCCAGTAGATGACCAACTTCATCAACCAGCATGCTCAAAACATTTTAAGAACAATAACAAAACGGAAGGAGTCGCAAGGAGTCCATAAACATGTCAGAAAGCAGAAGCAGAAGTCCATACCATAAAGGACTAAACAGAATCAGAAACAGACAGAATCAGAAAACAGAGCGGGACACTAGTTGATCACGGCATACAGACAGAACGAGCAACCAGCTCGTGAACAGAACGAGGAAACCTCACTCGTAAACAGAACAGATGAAACACCTGTGAACAGAATGGGGAACATCACTCGTGAACAGAAGGATCCTACATAGCGCGCTACGAGACAGCGAGACCAGCCATCCAAAGGTTCAGACACAGAGATAACTAGGTCCCAAAACAGAAGCTTAAAAACAATTAAGCATATGTGCACCAAAGGCACCAGAAAGCGCATAAGTAGCTCGGAAGTCAAAACGGAGCTCAAACGAGCAAGTTATGGTCAAAACAGAAGCTCGTCCGAACTTGTGTCCGGACGTCAATGTTCGGACACAAGTCGAACCTTAAAACAGAGGCAGAGACAGAGGTGTCCGAACATCAAAGCTCGGACTGATGTTCGGACGCTTTTCGGAAAACAAATACGTGTAGAGTCCGAGCTTGTGTCCGGACATCAATGTTCTGACACAAGTCGAAGCAAAATCAGAAGAATGAGAACAGTGTGTCCGAACTTCTGTCCGGACTTACAAGTTCGGACACCATTCGAGACTTGTAAGTCGGACTCGTCCTCGCACCCCGTCCGAACATCGAAGCTCGGACGGAAGTTCGGACACGTCAAAAAGTTCAGAAATTCAAAGCGCAGAAGGGCATGTCCGAACTTCCAAGGTCGGACGGAAGTTCGGACGCGCCGAAAAACTCAAAGAACAGAGGCGATTTTCTCACAAACAGAGGCACCAAAACAATGTCAAAACATTACAAGTTTGCAGAAAACAACCTTAGGGGTTTGTAGTTAACAAAACAACGCAAACGGACTGATTCGCAAACACAACGCAGAGACAATTCACACATTGAAACTAGAATTTGAAACGCCCCAAGGCTGAACACACTAATCGAATCCATCAGCCACCTACCTCAATAATCAGCAGACGAAAACCCACAGTCTGAAGTAGCAGAACCCAGCCAACGCAGACACCAAAATGCAGACCGAAACGTACTTCCAAATCACTGAACAAAACACAATTGCAGGAATAACCCCAACTCAGAAAAATAGAGAACTCATAACCCTGGAACTACCACTGACAAACGCAATTCAAATCCTTACCTGAATCTGCCAACGAAATCGCAAAGGGACCAACAGCAGAAGAAATTAACCGACACAGGAACCAACGCTGAATCCCAATCAGATTGCAGAGGCAAGAATTAGAAAGAGGGAGTTCACAAAACCTAAACCTCAAATCTAAATTGTATTATCCATATACAATTCACAAAAATGATCGCAGTGGAGAAGACGAAGCAGACGCAGAATCCCCCAACGGCACAGCACAACGAATGAATCAGTAACGCAACGCAGGAGAGGAGGGATGCTCTGATGAACAAGAGAGAGAAGGGAGAAGGGAGGCTCAACGTCTTGAGAACTGATCGGGATTAAGGGTTGAGAATTAGAACGTGGTGTGGAACGTGATTAGAGAGTTATTAAAATAACCCAAATAATCAAAGAGATAAACCCTTACCAAAATAGAAAGGCGGAAAGACCAACTCGTCCTCCTCTTCAAAGCAAAGGACATCCATGTCCTGAATTTAAAGTGAACCGACTTAAAATAATATTGTGACGTAATAAAGTTGTATTAAAACCTTGGGTTATAACACCCTTCATCGGAGATACCCGCAGAAATACCTAGTCACCCACTGCCAACTCCAAGTCTCGTCGAACATCAGCATACGACTTCTGCCTATCCTGAGCAGCATTCATATTCTCCCTGATTTGCTGAACTTCAGTCTTAACTTGCTCTAAGTACTCTGGTCCTATAATGACCGTCTCACTCGACTCATCCCAGCAGAGCGGTGTACGACATGGTCTACCGTACAACCCTTGAAAATGTGCCATCTTGATCGAAGTGTGATAGTTGTTGTATGAAAACTCGATCAGATGTAATCTGTCAATCCAACTGCCCTGGAAGTCTAAGGCACATGCCCTCAGCATGTCCTCGAGTGTCTGAATAGTACGCTCAGTCTGACCATCTGTCTGAGGATGGAACGCGGTACTCAGCTTGAGTTCCGTACCCAACGCTTCTCTGGTAGCTCTCCAGTACCTCGAAAGGAATCAGGTATCTCTATCTGACACTATGGTCCTTGGTATCCCGTGATGTCTCATAATTTCTTTCTAACAACTCAACTAATTTGGTCACTTCCAAGTATCCTTCATCGGTATGAATCGGGCTACTTTGGTAAGGCGATCCACCACCACCCATATCATGTTGAGACCTCCCTTAGCAGGTGGGAGCCCCACTACGAAGTCCATGGAGATATCATGGAACTTCCATTCCGGAATTGGCATCGACTGTACCATTCCGCCCGGTCGTCAGTGCTCGAATTTTACCTTCTGGCAAGTGAGACACCTCAAGATGAACTCGGTAACATCCGTCTTCATTCCCGACCACCAGAAGTATCTCTTCATGTCTTTATACATCTTAGAGGCTCCCGGATGGATGGAAACTGAAGAACAGTGTGATTCCCTAAGTATACGGTCTTTCAGATCCGTGTTGCCCCGTGGTATGCATAACCGGCCCTTAAGTCTGATCAGATCATCGTCGTGAAGTCTGAAGTCATATTTCTGACCCTCAAAAGTACCATCTGTCAGCTTATGTCTGACCTCCCTCATGTACTCATCTGTCCTCTGAGCCTCTCGCACCTCATCAACCAAGCTGGAGAAAGAAACTAGCGAATGGAGTGAGTGTGCTTGATGGCTCAGGGCGTCCGCTACAACATTGGCCTTTTCCTCTTTGTATTGGAGGTCAATGTCGTAGTCTTTCAAGAATTCTAACCATCTCCTCTGTTTGAGATTCAACTCCTTCTGAGTAAATATGTATCTTAAGCTCTTATAATCGGTGTAGATTGTCACACTAACCCCGTATAAGTAGTGGCACCATATCTTCAAAGCGAAGACTACAGCTCCCAGCTCTAAATCATGTGTGGGGTAGTTCTCCTCATGTTTCTTCAACTGGCGTGAGGCATATGCCACCACCTTGCCATGTTGCATGAGCACGCAACCCAGCCCTCTACCGGATGCATCACAGTAAACCTCAAAGCCCTCTGTACCGTGTGGAATGGTCAAAACCGGTGCAGTGGTCAGTGAGTCTTTCAAACTCTGAAACGATCTCTCACAGTCAGCCGTCCATAAGAACGGTGCATCTTTCTTCATCAGACTGGTCATCGGTTTCGTGACCTTGCTGAAATCCCTAACAAACCTCCGGTAATAACCCGCCAGACCGAGAAAGCTCCGGATGTCAGTAACAGTCTTCGGTCTTGGCCAAGTATGCACGGACATCAATCTTTGCTGGATCCACTGAGATCCCAGCATCTGAGATGACATGACCTAGGAAAGAGACCTGGTCAAGCCAAAACTCACACTTGGAGAACTTAGCATATAGCTGGTTCTCCCTCAATATCTCCAATACTCTCCTCAAGTGTTCCTCGTGCTCAATCTTCGATTTCGAGTATATCAAAATATCATCAATAAACACCACAACCGACTTGTCCAGCTGCTCCTGGAACAAGCGGTTCATCAGATCCATAAACTTCGCCGGTGCGTTCGACAAACCGAACGACATCACTGTAAACTCGTAGTGGCCGCATCGTGTCCGGAATGCCGTTTTCTCAATATCTCCCTCCTTAATGGCTATCTGATGATACCCCGATCTGAGATCAATCTTGGAAAACACAGATGCTCCCTTCAACTGATCGAACAGATCGTCAATGCGGGGTAGCGGGTACTTATTCTTCACTGTCACTGCGTTCAACTCTCTGTAGTCGATGCAGAGGCAGAGACTACCATCCTTCTTCTTCACGAAGAGAACTGGCGCTCTCCATGGTGATACACTGGGTCTTATGAACCCTTTGTCTAACAAGTCCTTCAGTTGTTCCTTTAACTCATTCATCTCTGCCGGAGCCATGTGGTATGGTGCCTTGGCTATAGGTCCGGTACCAGGAAGCAGCTCGATGGTGAACTCTACCTCCGAGTGGGTGGCATGCTGGGCAGTTCTCGTGGAAATAGGTCGGGGAACTCCGACACTACCGGTAAGTAGGGGTCGAACTCGGGGTCTCTCTCTATGTCTTGTACATAGCAGAGGTACACTTCTTCCTTTCTCCTCAACTCCTTATACATCGCCATGGCAGTGATGATCTTAGTCGAAGGCTCTCTGGGCCTCTGGCGGTACGATATGGTTACCCCATACGGGCTCCTGAGTAGCAATCTATGCTCGGCGTAGAGGATACGACCCTTGTGCCACTCCAACTAGTTCATCCCGAAGATAACATCAAATCCCAACTCCCTGAACTCAATAAAACTCACTGGAAAGTCTTCCCCCTTAATTCTGACGATGGCTCCTCGGTAGTAGCGAGTGCAACGAACCTTCTCCTTAGACGGGAGCGTAACTGTGAAGTCGGGTAGCTCATCAGCGTCTAGCCCCAACCTTCTTGCAAAAGATGCCGAGACAAAGGTATGCGAGGCCCCTGAGTCGAAGAGAACTGATGCCTCATTCCCATTAATCGGAAAGGTGCCGGTGAGGATAGTACCGCTGCCGTCGGCCTGTGCCTTTGTAAGTATGCTTAGCGCACCTTCCGTACCGAGTCCATGACCTAATCGTATTCACAAGCTTCATGAGTAATGATGGTATAACAAGAGTCGTAACAATTTATATGAACAACATTGTTATTTTATTCATAACCATCCTGCTTACAACATGCGCTTTGATCTTACATCTCATTCCTTATCTCACACTAAAACGTTACATAGCTAATATTGTCTAAAGGTTAGGTTTAACCACCCTGGTTTCATATGCGTCGCATTAATCACTGCTGACGGTGCTGTATTCAGCTTGATTCTCTAAATCCCATGGTATAACATCCTTGAATCCCCTCCCATAACTAATACATCCCCTGACTTAAGTATTAACTTATTAGCACGGTCCGCACGCTTCTGCTCGCCGTACAAAAATTCAGCGTCATCTCCTATGGACCAAGACACTACGGGTATCCCTTGTTCGAGAGACTCCGTTGTCTCGTCCTTGTCCTGATGTAGTCCAAGTCGCCCATCTTTCTCATAGAAGTTTACAATGCAAATGTCTGCTTGTATGTCTGGAACCAGTTCAGCTTCCAACTGCTGAGCGATCTCCATGACTTGTGTATTTATCGGATGGAATTCTTCGGGTATTTCCGGTGGTGAGATTCCATCCTGTGTCCTCATGGTTTGGTAGGTCTTGGCATACGGATTCCAATCCTTGCCTAAGCTCATCATCTTTAACTTCATTCTTGATCCCCCTGGGTACTCCGGTGTATAAAAACTTCCCAGTCGCATTCCTAGTTGATTGCATTTCCCGATGATGGCTATTTGCGCTTCGGGTGTCAGGTATCCCCTTAATAAAATCATACCTGGGCGGATAACCTAAAATTGTTCGGTTGGAATGTCTATGGTTTCGATGTCGGTGTACTCCAGGTTAGGTGTAGAAGGCATTGGATAGCAGATGTTGAAGCTTCCTAAGGTGGTACTAGGTTATATCTTATTTATATTCTAATCTTATCTCGTTCTCACTTATCTTATTTATTCACTAGGCTTCATGTATGCGGTAAGTAGGCATTTATTACTAAAGGGTTATAGCGGTACCTGGCCTCGATGAGGGTTCAGGCTCATCGTCCCGGTCCACCAAGTGTAATGTGGGTCCCGATTTCTGGGATACCTGTGGGTTCTTGCTCGCCGATTGCTACGCCCCCTTCTGACTGTCAGAACCAGCTCCCTGATCGGTCTTAGTCTTAATCTTAAAACTGGGTCTGTAATTCTTACTCTCCGGGTTCCCGTAGCACTCATATGCCCGGTGCCCGAGTACACCGCAAAAATTACACTCCACCTTATTCCCCCTACAGTCAACTCCGGGGTGGTCCCCCTTGCACCTCTGGCAATAGTAGTGTCGTTGGTAGCCACCTCCGGTTTCCTTTCCAGTCTCAGTACCTGATTACGCATCGCATCAGTGATTGTGTCTCGATGTTGTCAACCATTCTTATTTACTCAAGATGTATTTCCTTACCCTTTGGCGCCCTGGAGCGCAGGGGCTTAGCAGCATAAGCATAAGTCAGTTTCAGTGGCTCATCAGTAGCCTTCTCCTTTTCCTCCTTTCCTTTTTGGTTCTGGTTCTTTTGGGCTTCAGACTGGTACTTCTGTTTCTTGTACCCACCTTGCCCTTGGTGTTCTGTACTCTTCCCAGCATTCTTTCTCTTGGCATTGTCCTCGTCCCTCAGCTGGACGGTTATCTCAACCTTAGCAGCGACATGTTAGCACTCCTGCTTCCCAAGGTATTATTCCTCTTATTTCTCACAAACTAAATCTTATTCACTTAATTATATCTTACTCATTCTTATTACCTGCAAGGTAGTATAACTCGTCGGCCCCATGCCGTAGCAGAGTCGATGGCTAAGCCCGCTATAGAAGCGGTCCACCAGTATCTGGTTTGAATACCCAAGACCTGGCAGAAGACGGAGCAAGGCGGTGAACTCTGTGTAATACTCGTCCACCGTCATCTTGTCGGTCTGCTTGAGCGCATCCAACTGTACGCTTCTTCTCTGGACATGGGCGGGATAGTACTTTGCTCGTAGCAAGGCGGTGTACTGCTCCCAGCCGAACTCTGGATTGGCCACATGCTCGGCCCTCACCAGCTTCCACCAATCGCCTGCTGCCCCCTTCAGGTAGAACGCAGCTAGACGCACTTGATCCCAGCAGGGACGTCAAGGGTCTCAAAGGCGGTCTCCAGCTCGGAGATGTACACCTCGAGCTTGGCGGGATCGGTCTCCCCCTTAAAATGTGCGGGTCGAAGGTCTGCAAGGCTCTTCACCCAATTCGGTTCCCGGGTTGTGGCGGTGGAGGTGGTGCACCCACCACTTATAGCCCATGTGCCCTACGGCGGCAGCTACGATCTCTGTGATCGTCTGCCCTTCCGGTATCTTAGTCTCGTCGCCTCGACCACGGCCTCGGCCTCTCCTTCCTGACATCTGAACAATCACAACTCACATTAGATTCGTATCCACCACTGTTTCGGTTAACGAATTTATAACGTCCGTAGACGGTAAAGATGATCCACACTTATTAGTGGTCATCTGACTCTACTCACACTAACAGCTCACACCCTTAACCCGTCACTTATTTCTTAACTTATATCCTAACTCGGTGGTTTCTCATGTCCGGTATTTCTTGATCAGAGCGTAACTACGCTCTGATACCACTTTTTGTAACACCCCGTCCTAAGCCAATCGTGGTTATCGCAACTTAACAAATAATACCTAAATGTCGCAGCGGAAATAAACTATCACAGGACCTTGCCACGGTCTAATCAACAAGAAATACCGTTACTTAAATATTTACAACCGCATATCCATAATACATACACCAACCGAGTTTAAAGTATCTCCAAAACCGTACAATATTTCACAAGTTCAACTATCAACAGACGGGTGCACAGGCGCTACCCGTACTCAAAATAAAGTCCCACCTAGGGCTACCCGCTCCTACTCTCGTGGTGTGACTTCATGGGCCGCTTACCTGCAAGTGTAAAAGTAGCCCCCAAAGGGGGTCAGCACGAATGATGGTATGACCCTCTCGTGGCCCCCAAGCTAACGGGGCTACGACGACTAATTGTCGATAGTATGGAAGTTGATTAGCATCACAATCATAATATGAAATGCAATAAAACAACAAACCACAATGAACATAAATAGCTCAAATGCAAATGAACGACTCAGGCGTTCCCTTAATAAGTGAGTTAGATCTTAACTCCTTAAATCCACAATCTCCTTAACCTTATAATTGCCAACCGTTCCTCTCTTAGATTGGTTAGCCCTTAATTGGTTGCTTATTTTTGTAGGGCTTGGTTAACCCTAGCCGGTAGCAGTGCACTATCCGCAATAAGCTACCTTTCTTAATTTGTTGGGGATGTAGGCTTGATCCCCCCACGCCATCCTTAATGTGCCTCCCACCTCAAACAGTAGCCCGGGTGGTTGGGTCGATTTGTTACCCTAGGCGACGAGTCCGAGGACAAGTCTTATTCGGAAGTCGGATCTGATTCAGATACCGACCTCCCCCAATACACATGTGCCGGTACCATTCCGGATTCCTCACTCCCACCCCAAGTTACGGTTAGTGAAAGTCTTAAATACCATGTGTTAGTTAAACCTTGACGGGTATTAACCAACAATCACCAATGTACAAATCCTCTCCTTAACTCAATAAGTATCAAGCTTAGTTAGTAGATGTCCTTAAGCCTCGTGGGTTAGTGTAAAGAAAACACATACACAACGAGAACATTAATATCCGGTTGCATGCTTTATCTTGTCTTAGTCATAGCAAATAAACAGATAGCACACAAGCCGAGGGACACCTCGTTAGCAAGCAGGTCACAAGAAAGACTGTACCGTTCACCGTCGACTGTTGTTTGTTTAACCTTCTCCGGGATCCAAATTCACAAACCTAAAACATTCATTCATTTTTAGACCATCAGTTTTTTGCATCTCACTTAACTCATTTAGTCCCTAAAAATTCCCATCCAATACTCTCTTAAGTCCTTACCACCTAACCTTATAAACTTAACTTTAAACATTAAGGTTTATACTTAACTTAACTTAATTCCTTAGGTTCTTAGGTTCCTAATTATTATTACCCTACCAATGGCATACCTTATTACCAATTAACATCTTTAGAATTTAAAATTTCTTTTTTTTTGTTTTGGCTCGACCGATCTTACCGACCGACCTACCAAGGTCGGTCCCTTCCAGGACATTACCGTTTGAAATTTGCCCACCGACCTTGCAAGTCCGGTCCCCAAGGTCGGTCCATTCCCGAGAGTTTTCCCCGTGGGAAATTTAAGCCCGACCGAACTTGTAAGTCCGGTCCCAAGTTCGGTCGATTCCAGAGACTTAATTCCCGTACAAAATTCTAGGCATGACCGACCTTGTAAGTCCGGTCCCAAGGTCGGTCCATTCCAGAGGCTTAATTCGTACACAAAATACAAGCCCGACCGAACTTGTAAGTCCGGTCCCCAAGTTTGGTCGATTCCAGAAACTCTTTCCGGTAGTGTAAACTGAGCTCGACCGACCTTGCAGGCCCGGTCCCTAAGGTTTGTCGGCTCCAGAACTTTGTTTCTAAATTTCCATTTAACTCCAAACTTCACCTCTTACATCCTAGTATGTTCTAACCTCATTTGGGCACCTCAATTACACCTTAAGCCCTCCACGAAACTCATTAAATCACTCACTAATATCCACCTTTGTCATTATGCATTCTCCTTATAATAATGCCAACACTTGTAATGTTTTTCACTAGGTTTCTAAGTGGTGGTTCATACCTAATACAACCACTATGCCAAGTGCTTCCTCACCACTATAACATCATCTCCCAAGCATCTTTCACCATCTAAAACTCCTTTATGCAACTTCTTAAAGTTCCTACACAAGTTTATGCCACCTTCATCCAACACATTATTTCTTTTCTTCTAGTTTACCAATGTTTACCTAAGTCCTAAATACACTAGCACATTCATTTGATTCCTAAATCCTCCATGATCATGTCTAGGTCATTCTAACTCATTATACACCTTAAACGCACCCTTTTTCATCAAGACAACCTCTAAAACTTCCTAGTACTACCTTGGTCATGAAATTTCCTTAGAACATCTTAAACACCAAGTTTCTTCATCAAATTTTGACATGGGTTCACTAGGATATTATTACACCAAAAAATTTAGTTTCTCACCATTAATTAGCTATCAACGTTCAAATTCTCACCAAACCTCTTTAGCACACATAAAACATCAAAACTACACTACATCACAATATAGTGCATAAACTTAAAATTGCTTGGCACTTAGGCCCTTAAATGACTTGGCTCTTAGGCCCTTAAATGCATAAATCTTAAACACTGAATTTCCTCAATATACATAGCCTTTGACCTGCAAATACACACAACAAGGCTCCCATTGCAATTTAAATGTTCTTATAACTCACCTTAACATCCTTAAACTATCTCCTTTTCTCATTTGCTCCTTAGTCACAAGTTCACAAGTATAGTCATTGTTCCTCCTAGGTCTTTATAGTTCTTTCCCAATGTAAACTCTACACTAAACTCATCACCTATCTAAATCCCATCCCCTTAAACAATAAAACACCTTAAGGTAAGTAATTTACCTTGTTCTTTCACAAGCTCACAAACTTTCCTCCTTAGCCTTTTTCCTTGGACAATCTCGGTCACCACTTAAACTCTCCTTGCCAATGTTCTAACCAATATCCAATGACTCCAATGAGTGCTAGATAATACATTAACCCTAAGGAACAAACCCTAGGTTAAAAATGTGCTTTAAGGTATTAAATTGATTGTTTTACCTTGGAGTCTTAGAATAAGCTTGGATATGAAGCAAGAAGGACCTCCTCTATCCCTTGGAGAGTAGAAAATAAGCTAGAACAAGGCATAAATATGAAGCCCCATGAGTGGTAATTTTCGGACAAGGGAAGAAATGGTGGGAACTTCATTTTTCTTACATATTCTTTACCTTAAGAGAATGGAGAAGCTAATGGAGTCTCCAAGCTTGAGTTTCCTCCCCTAATGGCGGTTTGCCTTAGCTCCAAAATGAGGCTCTTGAAGTTTTGAAAAGATAGAAAGGAAGAGCTTGAGCTAACTAAGAAGAATATGTAATTTGTTTAGGTTTTGGAGCTAAAATGAGTAAGTAGCAATCAAAGGAAGATGGAACTTACATGGGGGCTGTTCTTCACATCAATGGAGAAGAGAGAAAGCAAGGGAAATCGGTGGTGAGAGAGGAGAATGAAGAAGTGAGGAGAGAGGACTACTAAAGGTAAGATATTATGTTAAAAGGTGAATAGTGAACTTACTTACTTTTGCTTTCTCTTTACTTAGCTAGATAAGTGTGGTGAGTCACACTTAAAAACCGGCCCCCTTGGTCAAATAAGGTAGATTGTGGTCTTTGTTGACCATTTAATTGACTTACTTTGACTAATGTCTTAAACTAGCACTATTTGGTTACTATTCACTAAACAAGGCACATAATTGTGAAATTTTTGATTTCCCATTGATTTAGACTTCCTAATGTGATACTAATTAGTACACATGTTAATTAAGGAGTAATCATGGGCATTTAGCCACTTAAAACCCCTTTCTAAGACAATTTTTCAAAAATGTGCTTTAAGAGTCCTTAAAGCACAATTTGTGTTTTAACTTGTTTTTGAGCTTGGTTTTCTTTGGTAATTGACTTAAAATGACCATTAGGATATTACTAAGGTCTTAGCATAGTTTTTGGGTGCTCACCCAAGTCTCTCCAAGCTTAGAGCACATTTTTGCTCAAACTGCTCTTTTGGTGTTTCCTTATGTTTTCTTTGATTAAAAATGTTTCTTAATGTTTCTAAGGCATTATTTAGCCTCCTTATATCTTAGTAGCAGCGAGGTTCATCTTAGCAAAGTCACTGCTAAAATGATTTGTTGCACCTGTATCCACAATCCTATCAGTGGAATTGGATTTTCCAGTTGCATTTGCAGACATAGTAGAAGGGGGGTAGTCTGATAGGAGTAATTGAAACGGTGGAAGCATTGCTTAGCCACATGTCCCCTTTTGTCACAGATTTGACATTGGGGGTGAGTATCAAGATTTACATTAAATAGGGTGTTGGAGGATGTGGAATATCCCCTAGATGACTGTTGGTGACCTCTTCCTCTGCCAGAGGAGTTTCATCGAGCACCTTGTGTGCTCTTAGAATAGGAAGAATTTTTTCCTTTGTTATAGGAAGTGGTGTTGTTATAACCCAGATTTTTTACAACATTATATTATTCTTGTTTATGTTATTTCCCTAAGGTGGATTACACTACCATATCAGTTAGAACGTCAGTGGCATTATTCTAATAGCCAAGGGCGAGGAAGTCATTGCCTCTATTTAAGAAGGTATTTAATTTTATTTAATTAATAAGGAAAGAATCCCTATTTAATTCTGATTAATTTTCCCAATCTCTTATTTCACGTCAGAACGTCAAGGGAGTGTTGCCAATTACTTCAAATCTGAATGAGCATTTTCCTTCTCTCTCTCCATTCTCTTCCTTGCTGAGAATTGTGATGGCTGTTGTTGCTTTTGAATTGGAGGTCGTCGCAGCAGTGCATTTCTTCTTCGCTATTCAGGTTTGGATTCTGTGATTGTGTAAGTCAGTGTTGCGTTCTTCCCTCTTTTTCTTTAGATTCCTAAAACTTCGAATTACTGAATTCAGAGACTGCGGGGTTACTATTGATCTGTGGTCTGCACGGGCTGTGGACTGATGCAAATTGTTGGTTTTCTGCACTCTCGGTTCAGGTTTGTGTTGCAGATTTTGAGTTTTCAAAGTTCTAGGTTCCTTCTTCTTGTTCCTGATTTTTGGATCGTCAATTATGGAATTCAGTGGTTACTGATTCGTGCCTGGGTGCTGGGTTGTTCGGACTGCGCTTGCTGCTTCAGATCGTTGATTACTTCTGCTAATCGAAGTAGGTGGTGGCTTGATTCAGTGTGGAAGTTCATCCATAGGGAGTTTCAAGGGTTTGCGTTCTGAATTATGTTGTGATTTCGGATTGTATTGGCGTTTCTAAATGGATAAACCCCTATGGTGTACTGTGTTTAAATCTGATTTGTGTGTATATTGCCGTGACAAATTGCGTGGTGTTTTTGTGCAAACTTTTATGTTCTGTTCGCCATTATGGATTGCATTTTTTGTGGTGTCTGAATGTCTGTCTGGACGTTGAAGTTCGGACAGCGTGTCGGGCGCTCTCTTGATTTCAAACTTCTGGGTGTGTCCGAACATCTGTCCGAACTTTGATGTTCGGACAGAGTGCGAGGATAGCTCTGGACTACAAGTCTCGGCATGTGTCCGAATTTGTATGTTCGGACACATGTTCGGACACCCCTGTTGCCCTTCTCTGATTTTATTTCAACTAGTGTCCGAACGTTAATGTCCGGACACAAGGTCGGACGCCACCACGTAACTTTTCTCGTAAACTATCTGAACATCCGTCCGAACTTTGATGTTCGGACATTCCTTAACTCTCCCTTCTGTTTTCAACTCGACTTGTGTCCGAACATTGACGTTCGGACACAAGTTCGGACATTTGACGATTCCTGGCTTTGGAGTCTCGACTTGTGTCCAAACATCGATGTCCAGACACAAGTTCGGACACCCTACTGTTTTCGGTGTAACCTCTCCGTCTGAACTCTGTTTTGAGTTCCGTTTGCGGTGTTGGACTCCTTAAAGTCTGTACTACTGATTTATGGATGTTTTGACATATGTAAATGCAAATTTGCTTCTATTTTTGCAAACCTTCTGTTTTGGGACATGATACTTTGTTTCTAAGCCGTGAATGGCTGGGTCGAGCTATTCCGTGGTATACCATGTAGACGTCATTCCGAGTGTAGGTCATTCCCTTTCTGTTCTATGGGGTTGACGAACCCTTTGACTCTTTCGGGTCATTTCTGCGTTGTCGACAGATCTGTTATGATCTATGGGTCTTCAACCCTTCTGAGTGTTATGCATTGTATTATGTCCCTTTCTGTTGTGAACTCTGAATGTATCTGAACTGGGAGCCTTGTGTCCCATTCTATATTTGATTATGTTAAACTTCAGTCTGTTTTGGGAAGCTATTGATATATTGTTATCTTCTGAATTTTCCTCTGATTTCAATCGTTTTGAGTGACCTCATTGATGACGGTCGGTGCTTACTGTGCATAGTTGTATGCTCACCCCCCTACTCTTACTGTTTTTGCAGATTGATCAGCGAGGATCATCCCTAGATTTCTGGAGCTTTACAGATTTAGTCATTCTGTTGTTAAGCTTTTGACTATGTGGATTGTAGCCTTCGGGCCTTACTTTGTTCTGACTAGGATTTGGTTTTGAGGTTATTGTTACCATTAGTGTATTTGACACGCTTATTTTATAACCATTAATGAAAGTGTTATTCCGGGCCTTAATTGTGAATGTTAGTCTTAGAGCCTTGCGTTATTAGGTAGTAACACGCGATGTGTAATGTCCCTAACTCTCAGGCCGGTCTTAGAGGCGTTACATTTAGTGGTATCAGAGCCAGGTTTGGCTTCCTTTAGGGTCTGTGGACATGTTTGCTTGTGTGAGGTTCAGTTTTGACAATAACTTGAAGTCTGAATCTGTTCTGATGAGTTTTGGATTTGTTGTCTCAGAATGCCACCTCGCAGAGCACCAGTGGCCCCCCAAGGAGACGCTACTGATGCGGTGCAGCAGTTTATAGCGCAGTTGATGCAGACAGTAGCTGCCGCTGCAGGGGGAGCTGAAGGGGCAGTAGGGGGTGCAGTTGGTGGTGGCGGAGCAGGCCCAGCTGGGGCAGATGCTGCAGAAGGCCGGGATAAGGCTCTCTAGGAGTTTATGAAGTTGAAGCCGCCATCCTTCTACGGTTGTGGTGACCCGCAGGAGGCGAGCCATTGGATTACTGAGGTGGAGGATCTGCTCAGGGTGATGGGTTTGGAGGACGACCAGAAGGTGGACTTCGTCACGTTCCTCTTTAAGGGGGAGGCGAAGGAGTGGTGGAGGATGGTGATGAGTAAGTACCCTCAGCCATGGACCTGGGAGTAGTTCTGCTTGGAGTTCAACAAGTAGTTCTACCCAGACGTGTATAAGGACCAGAAGATTAACGAGTACAATCGGCTGCGTCAGGGAAGAGATATGTTGGTCGAGGAGTACGTGAGGAGGTTCGTGACTCTATTGAAGTATGCACCTGAGCCGAACGAGTACAGGAAGGCCCGGAAGTTCGAAAGTGGGCTGAGAGCGGATATTAGGTCCGCTGTGACACCTCTTCGTCACCGGACCTTTAGAGATGTGGCGGATGTCGCCTTGCTGGTAGAGATCGACATCAAGGTTAGGCAGGCTGGCAAGGACCATAAGGGAAAAGACGTGCTGAGGAGTCTCAAAAGAAGGAGGCTACTCCTCCTTACAAGAAGCAGTCGTATGGAGATCGTCGGGGAGCTTCGTCATCTTCGTCAGCTGGGGTGAAGTGTGGGTCTTGTGGTTACTCATCCTGGTAGGGAGTGCTACAAGAAGACTGATGCTTGCTTTAAGTGCGGGTTGATGGAGCACAGGATTGCTCAGTGCCCTCAGGCGTCTGGTAGAGGCACCGGCTCAGATTCAGGGGCGAGGTCCGATCAGAAGAAGCCTCAGACTCAGGCCCGAGTTTATGCCATGGCAGGGGAGCGTGATCGTGCTGGTGATTGCGTCATCTCAGGTATCCTCAAGATCCACTCTCAGGATGTGTTTTGCTTGTTTGATTCTGGAGCTACGCATTCCCTTATCTACTCTGACTTGTTGGGTAGTCTTGGGCTGACTACTGTGTCTAGTGATGTAGATATGTGTGTGAGTATTCCTTTGGGTGGGATTTCCCTTTATGTTCTTGACTCTGTGTGTAAGGCTTGTCCCATAGTAGTTTGGGACAAGACTTTTTGTGCTGACCTCATCTCGATGTGGATGGCCTGCTTTGATGTTATTCTGGGCATGGATTGGCTAGCAGAGCACCATGCCCATATAGACTGTGCAGCTAGGAGAGTGTTGTTTGATATGTCAGGCAGGACTCACTTTGCTTTCTCTGGGAATGCAGTTCCATGTGCGCCTATGATAGTGTCGGCGATGCAGGCAGCTAGCTTCTTGAGGAAGGGATGCTAGGGATATTTGTGTTATCTGCCTGAGGTGCGTAAGGGGCCCATTTTTGAGAGTATCCCAATTGTTAGAGAGTTTCCGGAGGTCTTCCAGGATGACGTGCCCGGACTTTCACCAGAGAGGGAGGTGGAGTTCACCATTGAGTAGCGCCGGGGACTCAGCCCATCTCGAGGGCCCCTACCGCATGAATCCGGCGGAGCTGAAGGAGCTGAAGGTCCAGCTACAGGAGTTGCTGGATAAAGGCTTCATTCGCCCTAGCGTCTCGCCTTGGGGAGCGCCAGTGCTATTCATGAAGAAGAAGGATGGAACCTTCATGCTATGCATTGATTATAGAGAGCTGAATAAGGTGACCATCAAGAATCGTTATCCCTTACCTCGCATTGATGATATGTTTGACCAGTTGACGGGCGCCACAGTGTTCTCCAAGATAGATTTTTGTTCAGGCTACCATCAGTTGAGGATTAAGGCCTAGGACGTGCCTAAGTCCGCCTTTAGGACTCTTTATGGCCATTACGAGTTCCTAGTTATGCCGTTTAGGTTGACTAATGCTTCATCTGTTTTCATGGACATGATGAACCGGGTTTTCAAACCCTACTTGGATCAGTTTGTGGTTGTCTTCATAGACGACATCTTGGCGTACTCCAGAAGCGTAGAGGAGCATTTGAGGATTGTGCTACAGACGCTGAGGGAGCGTGAGCTTTATGCTAAGCTTAAGAAGTGTGATTTCTGGCTAGATCACGTAGTATTCTTGGGACATGTAGTCTCGAAGGACGGTATCTTAGTGGATCCTGAGAAGGTTAGAGCCGTGATGGAGTGGGCGAGGCCCACAAATGTTACTGAGATCCGTAGCTTCCTTGGGTTAGCTGGCTACTACCGGAAGTTCGTCGAGGGGTTCTCTAAGATTGTATCCCCGCTAACCCGTCTGCTCAGGAAGGAGATTAAGTTCGAGTGGAGCGAGGCTTGCGAGCAGAGCTTCCAGGAGATTAAGAAGAGGTTGACTACCGCACCGATTCTGACTTTGCCATCTGGGACCGAGGGCTTTGAGGTCTTCTGTGATGCGTCCCATAAGGGACTTGGGTGTGTCTTGATGCAGCAAGGTAAGGTAGTGGCTTATGGCTCTCGGTAGCTTAAGCCTTATGAGAAGAACTACCCTATCCACGATCTGGAGTTGGCAGCTGTGGTGTTTGCGCTGAAAATTTGAAGACACTACATATATGGAGCGTTATGTAAGGTTTACACGGACCACAAGAGTCTCAAGTACTTGTTCACTCAGAAGGAGTTGAACTTGAGACAAAGGAGGTGGTTGGAGCTACTTCACGACTACGACTTGGAGATCCTCTACCACCCCGGTAGAGCGAATGTAGTAGCAGACGCTTTGAGTAGGAGAGGTGCTCCGGGTGTACCTTGTGCCTTGACAGGAGTTCTCAGATCAGATGTAGAGCTACAACATATAGGCGTTTGGATTGTCAGATCAGATAGTGCCAGTGTGATAGCAGCGCTTCAGGTTCAGTCCTCGTTGGTTGACAGGATCAGGGTTGGTCAGGAGTCAGATTCAGCATTATGTCAGATCAGAGAGGGTTGTCTACAGAGCAGAGTTCAGACTTCAGTATCTTTAGTGATGGCTGTCTACGTTTTAGAGGTCGGGTGTGTGTGCTGGATGATGCGGTTCTACACAGAAAGATCCTTCAGGAGGCTCATGGAGCTCCCTACTTGGTACACCCATGAGGGGTGAAGATGTATCGGGATCTCAGGGAGTCATTCTGGTGGTCTGGGATGAAGCGTGACATCTCTGAGTTCATTTCGAAGTGCCAGACCTGTCAGCAGGTGAAGGCTGAGCACCAGAGGCCAGCGGGTTTGCTTCAGGCCCTTCCCATTCCTGAGTGGAAGTGGGATATGTTCGGGTAAAAACGTATTATCAGCAAGTGTACTGGTCTGTCGTAGCAAGTTTTTCTCTAGGTTATCGAACCAAAAGAGGATGTGTCTAGTTTGAGTCTTTAATCTACTAACTAATAAACTATAGAAGAATAACAATCAAAAAATTGGGGGATTAAATGTAGAAATTAAATAAACAAATAAATACAATAAAAAGATTATCTTCTAAACAATTCTAAAAGGGCAATCCTGGTTTACTACTTCTCCCGGGTTTATCAATTCTCTTCCTGAGTGTTTTCTAAATTCTAGATTGCAACCTCAGATCTAAATTAATCTAAAATTGGTCTACCACAAGATAGATTCTTACTAGCAATTCATAAATCCTAACTCTCGTTACGATTTTAAAAATTAACTAGTAGCATTAACAATTCATCTGGTTTCTAGTCGGCTAATCCCTAGGAATTGCCATCTCTAGTTTCACTGGCAATATTCCTATAGTCTAATGAACGCCGCAGTTCTCACTTATAAGCAATTCATACCAAATAAACTCAAGCAATAAATAATCACAAGAGAATTTAATAATAAACTAGGAACAAAATTACAATCTGTATAGAATTTATATTCAACAACTCAGGAAGCAAATTAATAAACTAGTTGAAATAGCAAACCAGAATTCTAACAACTACTCAGACATCTGGGGTAAAGAAATAATACCAATAATCAAGAGATTCAAAAACGTCATCTAATTGTGGGACGATGATGAATCCGGTCTGTGGCTTCTGCTCCGGTCTGTCAAAACTATCTAATGTCTCCCTCTGAATCTGTCTCGAACTCTCGGTTGCGTGCAGCTAGGGTTTTCGAATTCTGTCTATCGTGTTGTCCAGCTACCGTCTTGTTGTATCGTGCGTCTGTATATATATATACCACATGTGCTGCTGCTTCCCATGTCATGTGTTATACATGCTCAGCAACTATGAATCGACAAGAGAACAAACTCCCACGTCAATGATGGAGTCCAGCCCATGTTGAGTGCGAGCCCGGTCACCAATGTCTACGACTCTATTTTCGGATGGGCCAGAAGTCACGCCTCCGTCGATTGTCTGCGGCTCGCTGCAGCCTTTTAATCTTTAAGTTGCCACCTCCAATTAGTCACGTGCAGGTCATTCTTCAAGTCATGTGCATGAAATACAAAATTGATCCAGCCCCCTTCCTTGTGTGCAAACGCCTCTTCAAAAGCCCATGTGAAACCAAATCTAATCATGCATGAAAACGTGACTCAACAACTAATGATGGGCTGCGCTGTATTCTTTCTACAGGCATGCGGTTCATGCATATGCATGGCTTGTACCATGCGTTTCTAGCTCATTTTCGACTGCGCCTTTGTCTCTTAACAAACCAACAGGCCTAGTGTCTGCGCCTGTCTATTTGTCTTTGTCGGCCCAAGTAGCTGGGCCTCTGAATCAACGCGTCTTTTATTTTTTTATCTCAAAGTCATGGTCCCGGTTTGATCGTTAAGCTCTTAACATAAATTCCTATACCTTTTCTCCAGTGTTTTTCACCTGTTTAAGCATAAATACCACAAGTGAGGGGAGTTCTTCGTATATAACATAAATTAACATATGAGTAAGGAATTTATCACATAACCAATAAAATATTAATCAAATTAAGCATAGAAACATGGATAAATTTTGCACTTATCAACTACCTCCACACTTAGCTTTTGCTTGTCCTCTAGCAAATAAAGAACATATCTGCTCCAAACCGAAATATCAAACTCCAGAATCAAACATAAGTAGAAGGAAAGCAAACAAAATGACAATTAGAAAAATCAATCTGCTCTAAGCTATCAGTTTTCGCAAACAGTGAATAAGGAATAAGTTTAACAGAAGCATGAAATAAACTGAACGGCAGAAACTGAAACACATATTATCTTAGAATCTTCCACCAATTTCATTCCATTACCATTTGGATGACAAGGGGAGTGAAGTAATGCCTTATTCCGTAACACCTTTCAACACCATACACTCAAGATCAAAAAATAAAAAAACTGCAATTAAATATTTCACATGCAAAAACATTTCTTGGACAAGAAATAAAAACAAAGATTTATTTAATTAATTGCATAGTTGTTCCTTTACCCAGACTTTTTTTCTTTACCCATGTAACGGCTTTGGGCCAACTATCCCAGATCACAAGACCTTAGGTAGATAGGTGATAAAGCACCTCGAGGACTTAATAACCAGATAAAAGAGGCCTGATTCAGTTTAGGAAATTTTTGATCAAGGAGTACCTTGCCTTATCCTTTCATTCCAAACATTCATATCATTCCCAAGATCCAAAGTTAAACACATTTAGTCTCCACAATCAGCCAATCCATCAAATTTCAGTGAAAATAGAGTAAATTTATGAAAAACAGTTCCGGAAGGACAACTTTTAAGCAGAAAGATTTTTAAGGTTGTCATCAGGCTCCATTTCAAACTTCCACAGATATTTTTACCCAAAATTCAACATTTATTGGCATTAGAGAAGCATATTCTTTATCACCTGAAAACAATTAGAAACTAGTGGTCTAAAGTGATAACTGAAGGTCACTCCCTACCCCACACTTAAGGTTAAACAATGTCCTCATTGTGTGACAAGGCAGGAGTGAATAATTCTGAGCACACATAAAAACTTTATGTCCGAAGGAAACACAGCATAACAATCATTATCAAAAGCAAAAATTAAAACGAAAACTCCCCTGGATTTTGTTATTGTTGCATATGTAGAATGACCCCACCCCACACTTGACTTTTGCTCAAGTGTTGCAGCTTGGTTGCAGTATCCACATGAAGCATTCATCTGAAAGAAAGACACTAAAAGAAACCTGTTATACCCAAAATTTTAACCCCCCCTGGTTAAGGTCTGTAAGGCTTTGGTGTTGTGAGAGGGACTTCAATCAAGTCATGAGGGATTCTGGCTCGATCGGCGCATTCCGGGACATGGGGAACAGTTTTGTCATTGTCAGGGGCGTTTTCGTAATTTTTAAGACTCCCAAGACCTCCTATAGGCTTTCTCTCTCCTCCAAAAGATGCTCAAATCAGCTTGAAATGTTTTGAAATTTTAACCCAAGATAGAGGATGACATTTTAAGCATAATGGCGTTGGAATTTTGATTTTTCGAATTTCCAATAATTTTCTAGCAATTTTCGATTGAATCTGATGAGAAATTGAATTTAAAAATATTCCAACATTTAACAAATTCGATTCCACTTCAGCAAAATTATAATTGTCATCCTTGACACGTGGCTAAAATTTCACAGCAAAATTTTCTTGGGAAGTCACTTAATTAAAATGCCAAAAAATCTTACTTTTACTAGATTTTCTTTATCTTTAAGAAAGTCTATATAAAGGGATAAATCTTTTGATAAAATCAGAATCTCATAAGCTCAAGAACCCTAGGAAGTCAGAAAGCACAACCTCCCCTCTCTCTCTCACACGTTTTTCAACACCTGGCCACCCGAATCATACCGAAATCCACCCAAAATCACCATCCAAGTTCGTTTCCAATCCCCAAAGCATCAACAATCATCAAAACCCCACATAAACATTACCAAAACGTGAAGAACAGCGAGAACAACCAACAACCAGAAGCTTGGTTCGAAAACCTTTCGGGTCTGCCATCAACGGAGCACTCGACGAATCCCGGTGTGAAGACTCATTGTAAACCCGAAGGTAAAACAGGTAGAAATTCCACTTTCCTAACTCCCTACGACCTTATCAGTCTTGCTTCAGAATTTGGGTTCAAACCAACTCTTTTTGGCTTCTGTATCACTAATTGTTTTAGCTACTGCCTTGTTACTTGTTTGCTAAGTTTCGTATTAATTTTGAGTTCTTTCAATTACTAACGTGCTTATAATCTTTTAGGCTATGTACCCATAAAATTTGAGTCAAAAACACCATCGGGAACCATCAGAAAACCCCTGTCCGTGGGTGGTCCGTGCCTTCGGACCTATGGTCCGGGACCACGGACACCTACGGACTGCGGCGGGATTTTAAAATTTAAAATTTAGGTTTTTCTAAGTAATGTCCGGGCCCACGGATAGCTTGTCCGTGGCCCCGGACTTTTCAAAATTTCATTTTTTCTTAAATTCAACTTTTCTGTAAAATTAGGTTAACTGGGGTCCGTGATCTCGGACATGGGGTCCGTGGCTATAGACGTAAACAAAATTTGACCTAATTCTGCCTCCAATACCCTAGTTTAGGTACTTTCAGTTTCCACTTGAATTTTCTGTCAAAAAATGTTAAAAATACAAAAAAAATCAGAAGCGCGCACTTAGGTTAAAAACGACTCGTAATAAGCCGTAATTAAACTAAGTAGAGGAAAAATGACTTCTAGGGGTAATGAAAGTAATTGAACCCAAATTAAGTCGAATATCAAGCCCCCGAACCCGAACTCTCCTTTCCTAATTTGATCTAGGTAAAAATTAGGTGGCGACTCGTAATAGGTTCCAGTGAGCTAGCTTAGGTTTTAATAATTAATGTTATATGACATAGTTATTAATCTTAGGAATAAGCGGACCTAAAACCCGACTAGATCCTAATCAACTTAATCAACATAGGGTAGGGTTTAAAAATCGAGGCTCACAGACTGGCGATTTCACCTAGGGACCCGTTTGAGGGTCCCGTGTGAGGGAGTCACACCTTTTAGGTGATGTGAATAAGCGGGGGAAAAGAGGAGGATGTCGTCTAACCACATCCCATTAATACCTGGGCCTTAGCCCCAAGCGTTTTCCTAGCAGTGTCCTTACCTAGCCCATTGTTTGGTCAGTCAAAAACCCGACCGTAGACACACACCTTCAGGTGATGTGGAAAAAGTGGGAAACCCAAAGAGAATAGCGTGCAAGCCCTATTCCTTTGTCGTGACCTGGGCCCGCGCCCCAAGCACTTCTCCGGATCAATCCATACCCAAGTTGATTAGAACGTCAAGTGAGGACATGTTGAACTTGTATGATCCTTGTTTGCTCGTACGGGGGGCCATCGTTAAACCTAGAATTTTGATGGACGCTGACCCTTGAACCTTGCGCAAACCTTTGCTAACCATGGGAAAATCGAAACAGGTAATCAGGGGAAATCCCCGGGACCTTAGCATGTCTAATCTGGCTAATCTCAGTAGTGACCTCACGAAGCTTGAGGCGAAACATGGTTATGTGATAGAAGGTTTGGAAGCCAAGGTCAGTTCACTAGAAGCCCCTCCAGTGGTCAACCCTCTTGAAGAATTCAACCAAGCCAGCAGTGAATCTCCATAAACTCCCATAGAGCTTGATGATGAGGGAATCCTGAGTGAGCTGGAAACAAAGGTTCCCAAGGCACCGCCAATAGAAGACACCACCGAGGTTAACCTGGGAACATCCGATAGCCCCAGGATGGTTAAACTGGGGGTATCATTGAGCAAGGATGAAAAAGACGAGCTGATAGGTTTGCTTAGAGAATTTGAAGATGTCTTTGCTTGGAGTTACGCTGATATGCCAGGAATAGACTCAGAAATAGCAGAACATCACATCCCGACATATCCTGATGTAGCACCTAAAATTCAAAAGTTGGGACGTTTGAAGCCCGGACTGCAGGTTAAGGTGAAAGAGGAGATAGAGAAGCTGCTCCGGGTCGGCTTCATTAAAGTTGTCAAGTATCCTCTCTGGGTCGCCAATATTGTTGTGGTAATGAAGAAAAATGGGAAAATCAGGGTCTGCATTGATTATAGACCTCAATAGGGCCAGCCCAAAAGACAGTTTCCCATTACCACACATTGATGTCATGGTCGACGGAGCTTCGTGGCATGAGCTTTTCTCATTCATGGATGGATTCTCCGTGTACAATCAGGTAAAAATGGCGAAGGAAGATCAGGACAAAACATCTTTCACCACGTAGTGGGGAACTTATTGTTGGAATGTAATGCCTTTTGGTCTGAAGAAGGCGGGTGCCACTTATCAGAGAGCTGCAACCACAATCTTTCATGAAATGATGCATAAGGAAGTTGAGGTCTACGTGGACGATATGATTGTGAAAGCTAAACAGAGAACTGATCATTTAGTTAACCTCAGAAAGTTTTTTGAGCGAATCCGACAATACAAGATGCGCCTAAATCCAGAAAAGTGTAGTTTTGGGGTAACTGGTGGGAAGCTACTTGGTTTCATGATAACTGATAAGTGTCCAAATGAGCATGTTTTATGGGTGTATTTCATATATTATATTAGCACTTTTATTGCTCATTTCTCCATTTGGTTAGTTTTCCTCTAGTTTATGTTTTATTGGTAATCTTACAGATTTATTAATTAAACATGAGGAAAACCAAGCTAGGAGCGAAGTAGACGAAGAGACGAACGCATAGGCGCTAACGGATCTTAAATCGGAGCTGAAACGAATATTTTAGGAGCAAAACATTTTTGTACGAACCACTGTCCGAAACACTGACCTGTCCGAACCAGGCTGGTCCGGACAGTTCAAAATATGCAACCGTGTTATGTCCGGGTAAAAAAGGCAGGACGCAACAGAAGTTCGAACCGTCCGAACCAGTGCTGGTCCGGACACTGGTTCGGACGCACCTAAATGAAGAATCCACCCATGGAAATAAGGGCGGACACAAAAGAAGACTTTGTTTGTTCGTGAAAAAATGGTCGGACAGAAAACAGAGCATGCCCTGTCCGTGGATAAATGGCCGGACAAGAGATAAACATGTCCGATAAAAAATGACCGAACAACTAATAGAGGTGCAACCAGATCCAGAATAATTGACGCCCGCCGACTGTCTTCCCCATTTTTCTTGCGGCGCCTGCAAACATATCTACGGCGCCTGCAAACATATCTATCTACCCATCAGCAATATCAGGCGCCGCCCCACTCATTAAAATCTTCACGCGTGTTCCAGCCTGTCTTCTTCCTCCTCCTTTCTTCTATAAAACCCACGCTCCTTCTGCTCAAATGAATCATCCCTTCCTAAATCCAAAGTTCACCACCGTTTATCAAACCACGACCATCGACCACAACACAAACCACACCTAAGATCCATTCCATCCTCTTTTCCTCCACTTCTCCATTTTATTTTCATTCTTCATTCCACCACGAAGCAGAACCAGTATAAAAAGAAGAGAAGAAAAGGAGCTAGAGCAGAAGCGAGTCGTAGTCCCGTCTCCTCCGGTAGTCTCCAAAATAATGGCTATCTCTGCTTTCTTTTTATTTCTGTTAATGTCTGAGTAATTTTTATTCGTATCCTATGATGGGGTTTAACCCCAAATAATTGAGACTTATTTATAATACCGAGTTTGCTTATAAATATTGTTCTGTCTCTCTAAATTATTAAATGCTTAAGAACTGATCATTTTTATGCATTTACGGTTTCTCCTATTTCAATGATTTTGTAAATTTGAGAATAGACCACAAAGAGAAACAAACGTTAGATATTATCTCCTTGATTAGCAGATAAAATCCATCGCTGTTATTAAAAGAATTCTTGCTTAATGCTAATTAATGATTTTAGACTTTTTTTGATTGTAAAAAGTCTATTGAATTAATTAAGAGTTGTCGTTATCTATGATTTAGGAAGGCCACAAGATAAATTCTTAAACAGACAAATAGAGCAAATTAGGATTATAATTAATGTCTGTACTTAAATAAATATTTATTACCTGTCTCATTTATTAAACTTGTTTTTATTCCTTTCAATAAATATTGTTAAATGCTTTACGCGACAAACTACTGCATTTTTATGGTAACTATCAACATATGATTTTGAGATAGTCAAAGTACCACAAAGGAATGAACCTTGGTATTTACACTCCGGATTGAGCAGAAAAATACTGAGGCTATTATTAAGAGTTCGTAACTGACACTTATTAACTCTAATAGACAATAAATAATTGAGACATGGTTATAAATTTGTTTAAGTAATTTAGGCAATTCCCCCGCTATCCTAGGATACCTTTTTCCATCCACATCAATTAATTCACCTTATTTTACTGTGTTTACTATTTTTGCACTGATCCTAAAACAAATCCAGCATGCCTCTGGCTAAACCCCCAATTTTCATTAAATGCATTTTTATTTATCTTCTTGTACATTTACTAACTTGATAATTAATTAGATAGTTGCGAAGTCTCTGTAGATACGACCTTGTTGCTACAATGATTGGGTTCACTGCTCATAAGTAGCAAGATAGTTTAACTACTATTTTGCCCAACAAGTTTTTGGCGCCGTTGCCGGGGACTTCGATCCAACTATCTGGTTTATTATCTGTTTAGTTTTTTTATTTCCATTATTTGCCCCTTTTGTGTCTAAATTTTTATTTTGTTTTTAAGGTACTTAATTCTGATGGATGGTCACTACGATCAAGCAGGAGATTGGTATGGTTACCCCTATGGCGCAGAGAACTACAATCAATGGTGTGTCTGTCAAAGGTGCGGAGAGTACCATGAAAGCCCCCAATGTTCAGACCCAAATGCTGAATTGAGAGCTCTCTTGGAGAATTTCAAGTCATCTCTCAAGCTTATCCCCATCTTTGTGTGCCGAGAGTGTGGAGGAGACCATGAAAGTTCCCATTATCCTATGGTTGCAATAGAGAGAGACAACGCCATTTTAAGGGAAATGATGGCAAATTTTACCTCAAAGTTTGGAACCTCTGAAATGATCCAACAAAGAACGCTAGATCAGGTAGAACACATGGAACAACCGGTTCAACAACTGAATGAAGTGGTTCACGAGGAGGAACAACCTGCTGAGGACTTAAGCTACTCTCCACCTCCTCCCCTATTCAAATAAGAGAATCCATCACCAAAATCCATCAACTTGATTATGAAGACAACTCCTTAAAAGAGAGTTTTTCCTTGGACTTCATGGAGTTTCCTCCCTCTGAAATCAACTACTATTTCCCCTCCTTCTCCGTGCTCTACCCAGAAGATGAAGGTGGATACATCCTCAACCTTGAGAAGGAAGAGATGCCGCCTCCCTCAGAGCCATCAGAAGAGAGTGCTATAATCAATTTCAAGGAGCCACTTCCCTTTGAAGTTAATTTCCATCAAGGCTCATCCAATGAGCTTCACCATGATGATGAGGATATCTATATTCTCAAATTTAAGAAGGAGGAGCCATCCAACTTTGATCTTTGACTGAAGGATCAAGGTCTTCCCCACCTAAGCAACAATGATGTAAGGTGGAAGCATAAAGTTCACCCACTAAGTGTGGAGGCCACCTTCCCTTTTGATCCCGGACTAGAGATAGAAGACAAAGTCCGCCCCAGAGCTCTCCCTGCACCGCTCATTGAAGATAAGGATGTCTTCATCCTTAATTTCAGAGGAGGCTCCACCAAAATTCGATCCTCGCACCAAGGATCAACAATCTCAACACCTCCACCTGACTAAAGATCAGTGGAGCCTGCACTTCTTCATCCTAAGTGTTGGGATAGCTTTTCCTTTTGATCCGGGTTGTTTATCAATTATTCATGATGCCCGTCCCGCCCACCCGTTGCAGTCGACTTCAACGTTCTTATTCAATCCCGGCTGACTTCATGGTGGCAACGTCTAGCCAAAGACGTTAAAGAAGGGCAGCTTTCCGGGAGGCAACCCGGATGAACTTTTACTTTTATTTGCTTTTATGCTCTCTTAATTTTCAGGTTCTCCTTACATTTTGTTTTTGCTAACTTTTAGCCCCGTTTATAGTATGGCTGCTTCTAGTGTCTTATGCAGTTACAACTTCATGTCTACACCGCAACCAAGCTACGCTACTTGAGGCTGCAACTCAAGTGTGGGGGAACTCCTATAGACGTCAGCAAAAATAATCTCAGGGGAGTACCAGTTTCTTTAATTGTGCTTTTATTTTACTGAATTCTGTTGTGAAGAGCTCCTGTGCTAAAATGTCTATTTGTGACCTTTGTGTTTTCTCTATTTTATCTACTTACCGAAAAGGTCTTCTGAAACCTTCCCTTGTTTTCTGGTAAACAATGAGGACATTGTTCAATTTAAGTGTGGGGGCGTGCCCTTTTCGGTGACATTTTGTGATTAAAATGCTTAATCTCTCTGCTTATCTTGCGTTTGTCCAAATTCAATATCGTGGACCCTTTATATGTGGGTTGTTCTCTTTAAAAATAAATACTGTTATGAATTATGGGATAAATGGTACAAAATTTTTCATTTTGATTACTTTTGAGGAGCATTTTTATGCGGTGTGACCAAATGATCTGAAATGGTTGGATTTTTATTGCTCAGGGGTTCTTTCTGTCTTCTCTCTTAGGGATTGTTAAGGGGTGCTTCTCTGTCAAAAAATAAATAAATAAAAAAAACAAACAAGGGACTTGCGAGACGCCATTGGTAACCAACAAATGAGAGTTGAGTGTTCTTAAATACAAAGGCTTAATGCCTACATATTATCTTCTCATCTCTTATGCAAAAGTGAAGCAAATGTATAATCTATTTTTCCTTTTGTTTTCTCCTCAATGCCCATTCTTGAGAGAAGTTAGCCATGGTAAAAGTTCTCAAAGTCACCTTAACTGAGAAGCATTGAAGTACTCCGAATCATACCCCGAAACTCTAATTTTTATTTTTACCCTGAGCACACCTGTGCCACCAGTCGGTGATGATTCACACTCCTCTAAAAAGTTTAAGATCATGTACTGTTCACCTCCTTATCCTACCCTTCATAATAATATTTGTTAGTATTGAGCATTCCCTACTTGCTTGGGTACATGGTTTTGCTTGAGGACAAGCAAAAAGGTAAGTGTGGGGGTGTGATAAGTGTCCAAATGAGCATGTTTTATGGGTGTATTTCATATATTATATTAGCACTTTCCTTGCTCATTTCTCCATTTTGGTTAGTTTTCCTCTAGTTTATGTGTTATTGGTTATCTTACAGATTTATTGGTTAAACATGAGGAAAACCAAGCTAGGAGCGAAGTAGACAAAGAGACGAACACATAGGCGCAAACGGATCTTAAATCGGAGCTGAAACGAATATTTTAGAAGCAAAACATTTTTGTACGAACCACTGTCCGAAACACTGACCTGTCCGAACCAGGCTGGTCCGGACAGTGGTCCGGACAGTTCAAAATATGCAACCGTTTTATGTCCGGGAAAAAAAGGCAGGACACAACAGAAGTTCGAACCGTCCAAACCAGTGCTGGTCCGGCCACTGGTTCGGACGCACCTAAATGAAGAATCCGTCCGTGGAAATAAGGGCGGACATAAAAGAAGACTTTGTTTGTCTGTGGAAAAATGGCCGGACTGAAAACAGAGCATGCCCTGTCCGTGGATAAATGGACAACTAATAGAGGTGCAATCAAATCCAGAATAATTGACGCCCACCGATTGTCTTCCCCATTTTTCTTGCGGCGCCTGCAAACATATCTACGGCGCCTGCAAACATATCTATCTACCCATCAGCAATATCAGGCGCCGCCCCACTCATTAAAATCTTCACGTGTGTTCCAGCCTGTCTCCAGCCTGTCTTCTTCCTCCTCCTTTCTTCTATAAACCCACGCTCCTTCTACTCAAATGAATCATCCCTTCCTAAATCCAAAGTTCACCACCGTTTATCAAACCACGACCATCGACCACAACACAAACCACACCTACGATCCATTCCATCCTCTTATCCTCCACTTCTCCATTTTATTTCCATTCTTCATTCCACCACGAAGCAGAACCAGTATAAAAAGAAGAGAAGAAAAGGAGCTGGAGCAGAAGCGAGTCGCAGTCCCGTCTCCTCCGGCAGTCTCCAAAATAATGGCTATCTCTGCTTTCTTTTTTTTCTGTTAATGTCTGAGTAATTTTTATTCGTATCCAAGGATGGGGTTTAACCCCAAATAATCGAGACTTATTTATAATACCGAGTTTGCTTATAAATATTTGTTTTGTCTCTCTAAATTATTAAATGCTTAAGAACTGATCATTTTTATACATTTACGGTTTCTCCTATTTCAATGATTTTGTAAATTTGAGAATAGATCGACCACAAAGAGAAACAAACATTTGATATTATCTCCTTGATTAGCAGATAAAATCCATCGTTGTTATTAAAAGAATTCTTGCTTAATGCTAATTAATTATTTTAGACTTTATCTGATTGTAAAAAGTCTATTGAATTAATTAAGAGTTGTCCTTATCTATGATTTAGGAAGGCCATAAGATAAATTCTTAAACAGACAAATAGAGCAAATTAGGATTATAATTAATGTCTGTACTTAAATAAATATTTATTACCTGTCTCATTTATTAAACTTGTTTTTATTCCTTTCAATAAATATTGTTAAATGCTTTACGCGACAAACTACTGCATTTTTATGGTAACTATCAACATATGATTTTGAGATAGTCAAAGTACCACAAAGGAATGAACCTTGGTATTTACACTCCGGATTGAGCAGGAAAATACTGAGGCTATTATTAAGAGTTCGTAACTGACACTTATTAACTCTAATAGACAATAAATAATTGAGACATGGTTATAAATTTGTTTAAGTAATTTAGGCAATTCCCTCGCTATCCTAGGATACCTTTTTCCATCCACATCAATTAATTCACCTTATTTTACTGTGTTTACTATTTTTGCACTGATCCTAAAACAAATCAAGCTTGCCTCTGGCTAAACCCCCAATTTACATTAAATGCATTTTTATTTATCTTCTTGAACATTTACTAACTTGATAATTAATTAGATAGTTGCAAAGTCTCTGTGGATACGACCTTGTTGCACTACAATGATTGGGTTCACTGCTCATAAGTAGCAAGGTAGTTTAACTACTATTTTGCCTAACAAGTTTTTGGCGCCGTTGCCGGGGACTTCGGTCCAACTATCTGGTTTATTATCTATTTAGTTATTTTTATTTCCGTTATTTGCCCCTTTTGTGTCTAAATTTTTGTTTTTTTAAGGTACTTAATTATGATGGATGGTCACTACGATCAAGCAGGAGATTGGTATGGTTACCCCTATGGCGTAGAGAACTACAATCAATGGTGTGTCTGTCAAAGGTGCGGAGAGTTCCATGAAAGCCCCCAATGTTCAGACCCAAATGCTGAATTAAGTGCTCTCTTGGAGAATTTCAAGTCATCTCTCAAGCTTATCCCCATCTTTGTGTGCCGAGAGTGTGGAGGAGACCATGAAAGTTCCCATTGTCCTATGGTTGCAATAGAGAGAGAGACATTGCCATTTTAAGGGAAAAGATGGCAAATTTTACCTCGAAGTTTGGAACCTCTGAAATGATCTAGCAAAGAACGCTAGATCAGGTAGAACACATGGAACAACCGGTTCAACAACTGAATGAAGTGGTTCACGAGAAGGAACAACCTGCTGAGGACTTAAGCTACTATCCACCTCCTCCCCTATTCGAATCAGAGATTCCATCACCAAACAACCATCAGCTTGATTATGAAGACAACTCCTCAGAAGAGAGTTTTTCCTTGGACTTCATGGAGTTTCCTCCCTCTGAAATCAACTACTATTTCCCCTCCTTCTCCGTGCTCTACCCAGAAGATGAAGGTGGATACATCCTCAACCTTGAGAAGGAAGAGATGCCGCCTCACTCCGAGCCATCAGAAGAGAGTGCTATAATCAATTTCAAGGAGCCACTTCCCTCTGAAGTTAATTTCCATCAAGGCTCGTCCAATGAGCCTCACCATGATGATGAGGATATCTATATCCTCAAATTTGAGGAGGAGGAGCCATCCAACTTTGATCTTCGTCTGAAGGATCAAGGCCTTCCCCACCTAAGCAACAATGATGTAAGGTGGAAGCATAAAGTTCACCCACTAAGTGTGGAGGCCACCTTCCCTTTTGATCCCGGACTAGAGATAGAAGACAAAGTCCGCCCCAGAGCTCTCCCTGCACCGCTCATTGAAGATAAGGATGTCTTCATCCTTAATTTCAAAGAGGAGGCTCCACCAAAATTCGATCCTCGCACCAAGGATCAACAATCTCAACACCTCCACCTGACTAAAGATCAGTGGAGCCTGCACTTCTTCATCCTAAGTGTTGGGATAGCTTTTCCTTTTGATCCGGGTCGTTTATCAATTATTCATGATGCCTGTCCCGCCCACCCATTGCAGTCGACTTCAACGTTCTTATTCGATCCCGACTGACTTCATGGTGGTAGCGTCTAGCCAAAGACGTTAAAGAAGGGCAGCTTTCCGGGAGGCAACCCGGATGAACTTTTACTTTTATTTGCTTTTATGCTCTCTTAATTTTCAGGTTCTCTTTACATTTTGTTTTTGCTAACTTTTAGCCCCGTTTATAGTATGGCTGCTTCTAGTGTCTTATGCAGTTACAACTTCATGTCTACACCGCAACCAAGCTACGCTACTTGAGGCTGCAACTCAAGTGTGGGGGAACTCCTATAGACGTCAGCAAAAATAATCTCAGGGGAGTACCAGTTTCTTTAATTATGCTTTTATTTTGCTGAATTCTGCTGTGAAGAGCTCCTGTGCTAAAATGTCTATTTGTGACCTTTGTGTTTTCTCTATTTTATCTACTTACCGAAAAGGTCTTCTGAAACCTTCCCTTGTTTTTCTGGTAAACAATGAGGACATTGTTCAATTTAAGTGTGGGGGAGTGCCCTTTTCGGCGACATTTTGTGATTAAAATGCTTAATCTCTCTGCTTATCTTGCGTTTGTCCAAATTCAATATCGTGGACCCTTTATATGTGGGTTGTTCTCTTTAAAAATAAATACTGTTATGAATTGTGGGATAAATGGTACAAAATTTTTCATTTTGATTACTTTTGAGGAGCATTTTTATGCGGTGTGACCAAATGATCTGAAATGGTTGGATTTTTATTGCTCAGGGGTTTTTTCTGTCTTCTCTCTTAGGGATTGCTAAGGGGTGCTTCTCTGTCAAAGAATAAATAAAAAAAAAACAAACAAGGGACTTGCGAGACGCCATTGGTAACCAACAAATGAGAGTTGAGTGTTCTTAAATACAAAGGCTTGATGCCTACATATTATCTTCTCATCTCTTATGCAAAAGTGAAGCAAATGTATAATCTATTTTTCCTTTTGTTTTCTCCTCAATGCCCATTCTTGAGAGAAGTTGGCCATGGTAAAAGTTCTCAAAGTCACCTTAACTGAGAAGCATTGAAGTACTCCGGATCATACCCTGAAACTCTAATTTTTATTTTTACCCTGAGCACACCTGTGCCACCAGTAGGTGATGATTCACACTCCTCTAAAAAGTTTAAGATCATGTACTGTTCACCTCCTTATCCTACCCTTCATAATAATATTTGTTAGTATTGAGCATTCCCTACTTGCTTGGGTACATGGTTTTGCTTGAGGACAAGCAAAAAGGTAAGTGTGGGGGTGTGATAAGTGTCCAAATGAGCATGTTTTATGGGTGTATTTCATATACTCCCTCCTGTTCTAATTATAAGTCATTCTAGACTTTTTCACCATTTTTAAGAAAGAGTTTAAAAAGACTTGCATACCCTTGCTTTTTGTATTGGGAGAATAAAAAAGTAAGTATACTTTATTGGTAAGATAAAAAGTAGAGTGCAATGATAATAATAATTAAAAAAGTAGAAAGGGTAAAAGTAGAAAGATAGATACAAAAAGTCTAAAACGACTTATAATTTGAACATAATTCTAAAGCCTAAAACGACTTATATTTCGAATAGGAGGGAGTATTATATTAGCACTTTTCTTGCTCATTTCTCCACTTTGGTTAGTTTTCCTCTAGTTTATGTTTTATTGGTTATCTTACAGATTTATTGGTTAAACATGAGGAAAACCAAGCTAGGAACAAAGTAGACGAAGAGACGAACGCATAGGCGTAAAGGGATCTTAAATCGGAGCTGAAACGAATATTTTAGGAGCAAAACATTTTCGTACGAACCACTGTCCGAAACACTGACCTGTCCGAACCAGGCTGGTCCGGACAGTGGTCCAGACTGTTCAAAATATGCAACCGTGTTATGTCCGGGTGAAAATGGCAGGACGCAACAGAAGTTCGAACCGTCCGAACCAGTGCAGGTCCGGACACTGGTTCGGACGCACCTAAATGAAGAATCCGTCCGTGGAAATAAGGGCGGACACAAAAGAAGACTTTGTTTGTCCGTGGAAAAATGGCCGGACAGAAAACAGAGCATGCCCTGTCCGTGGATAAATGGCCGGACAAGAGATAAACATGTCCGATAAAAAATGACCGGACAACTAATAGAGGTGCAACCAGATCCAGAATAATTGACGCCCGCCGACCGTCTTCCCCATTTTTCTTGCGGCGCCTGCAAACATATCTATCTACCCATCAGCAATATCAGGCGCCGCCCCACTCATTAAAATCTTCACGCGTGTTCCAGCCTGTCTCCAGCCTGTCTTCTTCCTCCTCCTTTCTTCTATAAAACCCACGCTCCTTCTGCTCAAATGAATCATCCCTTCCTAAATCCAAAGTTCACCGCCGTTTATCAAACCACGACCATCGACCACAACACAAACACACCTACGATCAATTCCATCCTCTTATCCTCCACTTCTCCATTCTATTTTCATTCTTCATTCCACCACAAAGCAGAACCAGTATAAAAGAAGAGACGAAAAGGAGGTGGAGCAGAAGCGAGTCGCAGTCCCGTCTCCTCCGGCAGTCTCCAAAATAATGGCTATCCTGCTTTCTTTTATTTCTGTTAATGTCTAAGTAATTGTTTATTCGTATCCTAGATGGGGTTTAACCCCAAATAATCGAGACTTATTTATAATACCGAGTTTGCTTATAAATATTTGTTTTTCTCTCTAAATTATTAAATGCTTAAGAACTGATCATTTTTATGCATTACGTTTCTCCTATTTCAATGATTTTGTAAATTTGAGAATAGACCACAAAGAGAAACAAATGTTGATATTATCTCCTTGATTAGCAGATAATGCATCGCTGTTATTAAAAGAATTCTTGCTTAATGCTAATAATGATTTTAGACTTTTTCGATTGTAAAAAGTCTATTGAATTAATTAGAGTTCCTTATCTATTATGATTTAGGAAGGCCACAAGATAAATTCTTTAACAGACAAATAGAGCAAATTAGGATTATAATTAATGTCTGTACTTAAATAAATATTATTACCTGTCTCATTTATTAAACTTGTTTTTATTCCATTCAATAAATATTGTTAAATGCTTTACGCGACAAACTACTGCATTTTTATGGTAACTATCAACATATGATTTTGAGATAGTCAAAGTACCACAAAGGAATGAACCTTGGTATTTACACTCCGAATTGAGCAGGAAAATACTGAGGCTATTATTAAGAGTTCGTAACTGACACTTATTAACTCTAATAGACAATAAATAATTGAGACATGGTTATAAATTTGTTTAAGTAATTTAGGCAATTCCCCCGCTGTCCTAGGATACCTTTTTCCATCCACATCAATTAATTCACCTTATTTTACTGTGTTTACTATTTTTGCACTGATCCTAAAACAAATCAAGCTTGCCTCTAGCTAAACCCCCAATTTACATTAAATGCATTTTTATTTATCTTCTTGTACATTTACTAACTTGATAATTAATTAGATAGTTGCGAAGTCTCTGTGGATACGACCTTGTTGTACTACAATGATTGGGTTCACTGCTCATAAGTAGCAAAATAGTTTAACTACTATTTTTCCCAACAATAACGCCAAAGGGAATTGAGGTTGACCCAAACAAAGTTACAGCAATCAGGGACATGCAGCCACCGAAAACCGAAAAACAGGTTAGAAGTTTTCTGGGATGGGTGCAATACATCAGCCGCTTCATCCGAAATCTGACTGAAATCTATGAGCCTATCTTTAAACTCTTGAAGAAAGATGCTTTGAAAAATTGGAACGAACAAAGTCAACAGGCATTCGAAAGGGTTAAAGAATATTTGTAGGAGCCACCTGTTTTGGTGCCACCGATCGAAGGGAAGCCTCTGATCCTCTACTTGGCAGCCCTTGAATTCTCCATGAGGCTTATGTTGGCTCAGAACCAGGGTGACCCGCCTCGCGAATATGCCATCTAGTACCTTAGCAAGAAATGGGTGGATGCAGAAACTCGATACTCCTCCATCGACAAAACCTGTGCAGCACTCGTGTGGGCAATAAAGAAACTTCGACATTACTTGTTGGGGAGTGAAATTCATTTGATCTCTCGGATGGATCCAATCAAGTATATGATAGAAAAGCCAGTTCTAACCGGTCGGTTGTCACGGTGGTCCCTTCTGCTGTCAGAATTCGACATTAAATTTTGTGTGCAAAAAGATATTAAAGGGTCGGTAATAGCGGAGCACTTGGTTGATAATCCAATTGCTGAAGAGTCGTGTTGAAACGATGATTTTCCTGATGAACATGTGATGACCATAGAAAAAGAAGCATGGAAATTATATTTTGATGGGTCTTCCAATAAGAATGGTTATGGAGTGGTTATTCTGCTCATCTCGTCGGAGGGCTTGCAATTACCTACCTCTATCAAGTTAGGCTATAGTGTAACCAACAACATGGCTGAATACGAAGCCTCACTAGTAGAAAAAATATTTAATATGACGGACTTTAAACCACGGTTAAAAATGTACCCGTCGTTTAAAGTAAATAAACCACAATTGTTAACAGAACCGTCATATATGTTGCACGGCTCATTAGATAAATGACGGTTTCCGTCGGAACCGTCGTTTATAGTTCGACGCCTTTGAATATAAATGACAGTTCTAGTTTCAACCGTCGTATATAGTGACGATAAACCATGGTTCTAATAAAACCGTCATTTAAAGTTTCACGCCAAACATTTTAAACCACGGTTTCAATATAACCGTGGTTTTTTGTTTCGTCACATAGGTTTTAAAATGACGGTTTTTGTCCAAACCGTCGTTTTAAAGTGTTAATTAAACCCGCCTGAATTTCTTCTTCTTCTTCTCCTCTCTTCTTCTTCCGGTCTTTTTTCCTCTGGCGATTCCCCTGTACATCGAGCTTGCGCGCCCCTTCTTCCTCCGCCGTCGAGCCCAGTTGCTCCGCCGCCTTTGCGCGTCGCCACGCAGTGGGAAGCGCGCGCCTCCACTGCCCCAACCTCCTCTCGCCTCCTCCACCGTCACGCCTCCACCATGTCGGTCCACCACTGCGCGGGTCGCCCTGGTTGCCGTCGGTCCGTCGCTTCCCGTCGCCGGTCTTCCTCCTTCTACCCGGTTGCTGCTACTTCTCTGGCGAAAATCAAAACCCGTCGCGAGCAGCAGCTTCATCGTCGCGCCCCAGCTTCGTCGACCGCCGTGGTCCGCCGGCTGAAGTCCGCCGGCTGAAGTAATCCCTCCACCTGAATCTTTGTCTACGGTAATTACACAAAACCCTCAATAATTACATGTTTGCAGTATGTTTTTGCCTCTGATTATGACATATTTTGCCTCTGATTTATACTGAAACTATACTTCAACAGCCAAAGCACTTGAACAATGTTTCAATTTACTTCAATTTTCACCAATATACAATCTGATGCGAGCCTTATTAACAGTAATGGGTAGTTCAACAGCAGTATTGGACGCTTTATGTCTCAATTAAACTTCTTTAGTTAGGAATTAGTATGAGTGTGATCAAAGCTGATCTTTAATCTGTGAGTTAAGCTACTTATTCAGATGGGCAACAACTACGATAGTTAAATGACATGAAACTACAAGCCCGAGACCGTGATCATCTTTGAGCCGCACATTGACAAATAATATTCCCGCTAAAATCTGTTCACAATCTGTTACAATACTTTGAAATCCGTTTTACAATTACAATTCACTTTCCGTTTCACTTGCTCTATTATGTCGTTTTAATAATCTTTGATTGTTTATTCTGATTAAGCTTTAAAATAGATGAAAAGTTAGGCTTTTTATAGCAATATGCTAAAATCACTTATGTTTCACCGTATAAAAAAATACTAGTCACACTAGTAAAGTACCTGTGGAGGGTGATTTTTTGGTATGAGGGGGGGGGGGGGGTCTATCTAAATAGATTCTCGATGAAAAGCCTAGATCCTAAAATGCCATTCTGTGGAGGGTGAAAACCCGTTTCATGGAAGCCCTCAAATACCTACTTTATCGTCCGTCTTTCCCAGAAAGCATAAGGGAGAGTGCAAGGGCACTACACCGCTCTCAATGGGCTCCACGCGACTTATGCCCGAAGGGCGGAATTTACTAGAGTCGCCACCTAGTTTAACCTAAGAATACTAGGATGGAAGATCGGGTTCTAAGAACCGTTAATTGACTCTGTGATTTGTTGCCTAGGATAGGGCTTATCTGATCATACCAGAGATTCTGTGTGGGTTCGCACTGGGTTACACCCCTTAGAAGTGGCAATGACCACGACTTCGGATTGGTGCCTGAGGAAACCTCGGTCTCCAATTGTCAGGATTGTCTTCTTTCAAAACCATATTAAAGAGATTCATTTTAAGAGCCAAGGATAGGATTAGGATGAAAGAGAGGATGAGGCGAGCTGTTCTGCCAAGCTAGTGCCAAGAAGGGGCATTGATGAATTTGAATGAGTATGGAATGAAAGATTTGGAGTCTGATTTTGAGAGTTGAAGAAGTCGAGGGTTTATGGGAGTCAGAGGTGATTTGAATGTTTGACAGATGAAATGGAGAATTCCTAAATTCCCTAGCCTTCTACCCTAATCCCTAGTCAGATTCCAATTCTTCCTGTACCTCGTCGAATTACCTTGTTACTGTGTGACCGAGCCTAAGAGAGAGTGAGAGAGAGTCGTGAGGACAGGGACAATGCAACAGTATGTAGCCTTGAATGTTAATCGTCCTTTATTGTGGGATTAAACCCCTATTTATAGTGTTTTTGCTGCTAGATCGAGAGTTGCCAGCCTGTCTTTCTTTTAATTGCCAGGCTGGCATTTACATAAGCAAGATATTTGACTACCCATCCGGCCGGGTCACATTCTGATCCGGCGATACTCCTTATTCTAAGCTATTCCTTCCAGTCACATGAGACCGGATGTTTTATCTTTCCTTATCCTTGTACTTTTTCCCTCTTCATCAGTCCCACAAGTTCTACTTTTGGTCCTTTAAACGTAAAAAGTAGAACTTCTTAGCGTATCCCTTGTTTGTTTTTTGTCGCTACGGCCTCTTGCTCTTCCGGCCGTCACCTCTCTTTAGTCCCACAAGTTTTTTTCTTTTCCGAGTCACGCCCCGGCCCGTGCTTAGCTCGTTGCCCCTTTTTGATGTGGAATTTGCAGAGTCGTTTTGTGCCAGCGCCTCATTTCCAGGAAGGTGCAAGGTCTCCCTTTTATTTTTCATTAACTGGGCGGGAATCGCTTTCTTCAAAGCTCCAGTCTCGATCTCTTTCAGACATCTCTCTCCCTTGCTTGCCCAGACTTCGTCGCTTCTTCTCTTGCGTCTTGCTTTCGAATCCTTCCACTTCTTTGCTTCGTCTCTGTTCCCTGTTTTCTTACTCCGATGGCCTCGTCTAGCTCGAAGAAGAACAAGGCCGCAGCGAATTTTGTCCCTGCTAAAGAGGCGATTCAAGGCACTTTTTCGCCCCAAGGGTTTCGCCCCACCTATTTGAAGTCTACCGAGCCCTTTTCTGCTGATCGAGAACCTTCTTCATCCTCCCTGGATACTTCCTCCCTTCTCTCCTGTTTAAAGGATGTCGAAGTCCCACAGGGTACTTGTATCTATCTTCCCTCTCCCGATTCACATCCCCATGATAATTTTGGACTTGGGTACGCCGTTTATGCGGATTTCTTCTCCGCGGCCTGACTGTGCCCCCTCACCCATTTGTTCTGGGTTTTCTGATTCGCGCTGCTGTGTACTTGCTCACCTACACCCGAAGGCGATTTCTTACCTTCACGCTTATGTCCTCCTTTGTGAGGAGAACAGCATTCGGGCGGAAGCAACCGAGTTCGCCCAGTTCTACTGCACAAGGGACGATCCTGATAGCCTGACCATCAAGGCGAAGGCCGGCTTTTCCCTTTTTGACTACAAGAAGGCGTCTTCCGGGTGGAACTCCCGATGGTTTGTCATTGTCCACCTCCAGGCCGATTTTTGGGAGTTCCCTACTGTTCCTCGATTCCGAAAGGCCAATTTAGCTGCCCCGCCTCCCCGGCGCAAGAAATGCCTATCTCGAAAATCCTGAAGATGGTGAGCAGGAAGCAGCCTACGGTCTCCCAATTTTTCACTCCGGCGCGCCTGAACTCATTGAAGAAATATCACAGTAAGCTTTACTTAATCAATTTTTCTTAAGTTTTTACCTTTTTCCGTTTTCTTACTTTTTGCGTCGTTCTGGTAGATTTCTTTTCTAGAGGAGATAAGGTGGGGCCCTTCAACAGTTGGAATTTTGTTAACTTCAAAATGGGCGACGAGCAAGTCGATTACTACGCGTCTGTCGATGCGGCTGTTGATGCGGCCACAAGGCTCCTCGGGGATGCCTCCTCTTCCAAGAGGAAACAGAGAGGCGATAATGACAAGGGCCATTCCGGCCAGAAGAAAAAGAGGATTACTGAGTCTCCAGCCCGGTCGAGCGGTGATTTGCCAGGTACTTGGCACGTGAGTCCAGGGTCTGGGCGTCGCGTCTTCTCCCTCTTACTCCCGATTCAGGCCAGGGATCTGTCTTTCGTGCAGGGCAGGGGCTGGTCACCCAACCCCTATTTGTGAATTGTTTCCTGACTTGGCAGGATATTTTTCTTCCGATCCGGCCCACGGTGCTGTCTTGGAAGATACTAACCTACGTATTGCTCTTCCTTATTTGAGGGAAACTTTGGCCTCTCCTTTTTTGTACATTTTACGCTGACCTCTCCTTTTTTTAGGTTCTCAAGACGCTCCCATAACCGTTACTGACAACGAGGTTGCTTGTGGCCCAGTCCCCCCACTTCTGCTGTTCCGGCTTCCGGTACTCAAAGACTTCGGAAGAAGACAGCATCAAAGCCGAAAGCTGTTTTAACGGAGGTTTCTGAAACTGAAATGGACCGTGAACCTCCTGGGACCTCAACTCCACATGATGTTCCTGGAGTCGTGGAATCAGTACCCGAGGGAGTGAAAGAATACCGTCCTGTGCCCGAGAACCCAGAACTTCGAAGCAAGCAGAGGGAAGACAAGCAAAGGGGGGACATTACTGCCTCCTCCTCCTCTCCCCCTCCTGTTCAGGGGAGTTTCACCGGTTCTTCCCAGAAGGAGGGATGGCTGTACTATCTTGGGCAACCCCTGCGCAAGATCTCCTTTGACGCTGCTCGATACACCGACGCCTGGAAGGAAGCGATAAGGCTGTCCATCGGACGGGATCTTCGCCCCTCCGTCCATTGTTACTGCCACCAAGGAGAAACTGAGGGCCGGGAGCGGAGGAGCTGATGCTATTATGCGCCATTCCATTCCCATGGGAGAGGTCTTCAACCTGATGTGGCAAAGCATCTTTCGAGTAAGCGCCGTCTTCCTCCCACCTTCTCACATCCTCTTGACATTCCTTAAGCCTTTTATGTTTCGTTTCTTTAGGTTATGTCAATGGCCCAAAGCGCCGAAGTTCAGACTCGGGATCTTCAGTTTGACCTGCAACGTGAAAAAAGTCGAGCCAACAATATTGAAGCTGAGTTGAAGCAAACCCGTTCCAGTCATGATACCTACATGGATCACGTAAATTATGAGATTGACCGCAAGGTGAAAGAAAGGACAGACACTCTAAACAAGGAGCTGCGGTCATCTCGCCATGAGTGTGTTCGTCTTCGAGACGAATATGAATTGAAGTTAAAGAACTTGCGGGAAGAGATGTTCGCTCTGAGAAACCAGAACCTCCACACAGAGAGTATCCTGAAACAGGTATACTGCAAACCTTCCGGCGAAAAGGATGCTTTGATACCAAAGCATGCTTTGTCTGACTTGGAAGTTTTGTTGCGGCAGGTACAAGCTGCTCACAAGAGGGATGTGGAATCCCTTACTTCAGATAAGGTTTACTTTGCAGACCTGAATACCGCCCTTGAGAAAGAAGTCGAGTCCCTTGAGGCGGACAAAAAAGCTTTGGCCAGGCAGATCGAAGCTTTAGTGGAAGATAAAGCCAAACTTATTCAAGAGCTTACTGAACTGACCGAGGAAAAGAATGCCCTGGATGTGCAGGCTCGGACCGCCTTTGACCAAGAGAAGCAGTTCTTAATGGAAGAAAACACGGCTCTCTCTACCGGTAAAGCTGCTCTTGCAGCCGAGAAGGCTTCTCTGGAAGAAAAGGTGAAGGCTTTAGAGGAGGCCATGGCCCTCCCTCAACCCGAGAGTGCTAAGGTTCCGGCCAAAGGTGAGTCTTATCGGCCTCTTTCCTGCCGTTTCCATCCTCATGCCTTATTCTTACCGTTCTTGCTCTCTTCTCTTTTTTTGGAAAACAGATTCTGAAAATCCTTTAAGACATGTCGAGAAACTCAGCAATCGCATCGACAAGCTGAATGAGGAGCTTTCTGCTGCGGGTTCTGACCGCGATCTCTACCGAGCTCAGGTTTTACAGCTCGAGGAGGATGTTGCTAAGCATACAGCCTACGCCCGTCGGACCCAGAGGAGCTGAAGAAGCAAGGAACTATTATTGCCCATTTGAAAAAGGCTTTCGGCTCCCAAAGCCGGAAGATCACGAATGTCTGTCGCCAAACCATCTCTAAGTACTTTCTGAAGAGGGGGGAAGTGCTGGATGACGATTTGTATAGTGAGCTGGAGTTTGACAATGTTGCTCGGAAGAGCAATTTCTTTGAAGACTTTGAGAAGTTCGGTCGTCTCCCTGGTGAGACAGTCTTTGGACCTGGCCAAGCTTCCTTTCTTCCCCCCGATAGTGGAGTGCGTCAAGGGGTTGCTGGTTCCCACCAGGCCGCTGGGAGATCTAATTCTCAGGAGAGTGTGTCCAACCCGGTCGAAAGGTCTGCTGCAAAAAGCCTGCTCAGAAATAGATGTTTTATAGATAGAGTTTTAGTGTAGGAACCTTGTATAGTTGTACTCTGGATTACTGTTTTGGTAATGTCTTAGCGCTTTGCCTTTACCACTTCTTTTGTATCCCTTAACTGTTTTAAGTTACTTCCTATGAGTTGGCTTTATATATTTCTCATTTGGCTTTATCCGGAGCGACCGGATTTCCAAATGCTTTATAAGCCTCCCCTTTATTTATACGGAAGATTTTATACCTTCGTTCAAAGCTTTCAAGTAAATTCTAGACATTATAGGCACGCTGGCCGGATGATACTTTCAAGGCGTGATAGCCTGTAGGCACGCTGGCCGGATGGTACATTTCAAGGCGTGATAGCCTGTAGGCACGCTGGCCGGATGGTACATTTCAAGGCGTGATAGCCTGTAGGCACGCTGGCCGGATGGTACATTTCAAGGCGTGATAGCCTGTAGGCACGCTGGCCGGATGGTACATTTCAAGGCGTGATAGCCTGTAGGCACGCTGGCCGGATGGTACATTTCAAGGCGTGATAGCCTGTAGGCACGCTGGCCGGATGGTACATTTCAAGGCGTGATAGCCTGTAGGCACGCTGGCCGGATGGTACATTTCAAGGCGTGATAGCCTGTAGGCACGCTGGCCGGATGGTACATTTCAAGGCGTGATAGCCTGTAGGCACGCTGGCCGGATGGTACATTTCAAGGCGTGATAGCCTGTAGGCACGCTGGCCGGATGGTACATTTCAAAAAACTTTGCCTCAAAAGAATACCTCATTTTATTGCTCTTTGTAAAAAATGCTTTTATACATAAAACTTTTTAAGGCATTCAGCATGCCAAGAGTGAGGCAACTCGCATCCTTCGCTGTTTTTCAGGCGGTAGGAGGCTCGCCCTGTTCGCTGCTGTATTATAAACGGTCCCTCCCACTGAGGCTCTAATTTCTTTGGCTGTTTTACCTCTCGAAGAACCAGCTCTCCCGGAGCAAAACCCCTTTCCCTCGTTCTTTGGTTAAAATATCTTTCCACTTTCGCTTTATCCCTTTCCATCCTAACCTGGGCCATGGCCCTGGTCTCTTCAAGCAGGTCAAGGTTGTCTTTTACCCCTTCATTGTTGTTTTCCTCATCAAAGGATTCCCATCTAATTGATGGGACTATAATCTCAGCCGGAACAATCGCTTCCAGACCGTATGTTAATCTGTATGGAGTTTCTCCAGTTGGACCCTTTTCGGTTGTTCTGTAGGACCAGAGAACCTGAGGTAGCAATTCTGCCCAACCCCCTTTTTTGCTGTCCAACCTCCTTTTTATAGCTTTGACAATTTGTCCATTTGCATTTTCTACCTGGCCGTTCGCTTGTGGATGAGCGACCGATGCAAACCTCAGATCAATCTTCCACTCTTCACAGAACGCCCGGAAGCTATTACAGTTGAACTGAGCTCCATTGTCAGTTACTATTATCTTTGGGATTCCGAATCTGCAAACCACATATTTCCAGATAAAGTCCTGTGACTTTCTTGCGGTAATAGACACCGTTGGCATGGCTTCCACCCATTTGGTGAAGTAATCAATGGCCACATAAATGAATTTGTATCTCCCAGGGGATGCTTCCGGGAAAGGTCCAATGATATCCAAACCCCACATGGCAAATGGGATTGGGGATAGTATGCTTTTTAGTGTGGATGGAGGATTGTGTATTTTGTGCCCGTGCTCTTGACATTTAATGCACTTCCGTATGTATTCCTTCGAATGCTCCCTCATTCTTGGCCAATAGTATCCTAGCCTTAGGATTTTGTGAATTATCGCCCTCTCTCCTTGGTGGTTCCCGCAGGTTCCCTCATGTAGCTCTTCCATGAGCCTTGCTCCCTCCTCTATGGTAACACACTTAAGCGCTGGTCTCGCGAATGATCTTTTGTAGAGCTGCCCTTGCTCTAGAAAGAAAGACGCAGCCCTTCGCCTTGTTTTTGCCGCTTCCTTCTCATCTTGCGGCAAGTTTCCGTTTTGTACGTAATCAACAATAGGCGTCATCCAAGACTTGGCTATTGTGCCTGATTCAATGGTGCACACCCGGATTTCTTCCAGACTTGAGCTCGCCTTTATTTCCATCCAGACTTTACTAGGCATTCTCTCGGCCATACTGGCCAATTTAGCCAGCGTATCGGCCTCTATGTTTTCTGCTCGGGGAAGATGTCTTAATTCACATCTCTGAAAGTTCGCCTTTGTCTCTTGGACTTTGGCCAAGTATTTCCCAAGCTTCTCCTCCTTGACTTCGTAAATGTTATCGTTCTGTCGTGCCACTAGCATTGAATCTGAGTATATTTCCAATTCTGCATAACAACAAAGAGGTAAGCCCCATTTTCCCCTTTTGGAGGTATGTAAAAATTTCTAAGGACACAAACGAGAACTACTGTCTTATTATAAGAAAAAACCTGTTGCCCCTAAGGCAGTGGCGACCTCCAAACCCTGTATGAGAGCTTCATATTCTGCTTCATTATTTGTTACCTCAAAGTCTAGCCGGAACGCAAAGTTAAGAGTTCTTCCATCCGGCGTTTGGACCACTATTCCGGCTCCCGCTCCAGTCTTACATCGAGCTCCATCAACTAAGACAACGTATGGGTTGGTGAACTCTCTTTGTTTTTGGGCAAAGGTTGTTTCGGTTATAAAGTCCGCCAAAGCCTGCGCTTTTATGGCTGTTCGGGGAAGAAAGTGGATTTCGTACTGGGTGAGCTCGACAGTCCAACTGACCATTCGCCCGGATGCATTTGGGTTGTTTGCTATCTGTTTTAGTGGCCAATTCGTTCTAACGAATACCCGGTGTGACTGAAAATAAGGTCGAAGCTTACGAGATGCAACGACTAATGCGAACAATATTTTTTCGATGTTGGTGTACCGGCTTTCTGCTGGAGTTAGGATTTTTCCGGTGTAATATACTGGTATCTCTTTCTCTCCTCCTCCATTATTAGCACAGCCGCTACCGCCCAATCCGTAGCGGACAGATAGAGATACAAGTCTTGACCGGGCGCCGGAACACCCAGTTTTGGCAATTCTTTGAGCATCTCTTTGATCCTTTCAAAGGCGTCCACACACTCTTGACTCCACTGGAATTTCTTGTTTTTTCGTAAAATACTGAAGAATGGAATTGACTTTTCTTGGAGTTTTGAACAGAATCTTGCTAAAGCCGTGAGTCTTCCGTTCAATGCTTGCACATCTTTAATGTTCCTTGGTGGCGATAGATCGAGGATTGCTTGGGTTTTTTCGGGATCCACCTCAATTCCCCTTTGCCCAACGATAAAGCCCAAGAACTTTCCTTTTGTAACTCCAAATACACACTTTTCCGGATTCAGCTTGATTTGGAATCTGTCTAAGGTATCAAAGGTTTCTCTTAGATCTTCCATATGCTGTACCCAGGAATTACTCCTTACAACAATATCATCAACATATGCCTCTACATTCCGAGTCAACTGTTGTTTGAACACTTTGTCTATCATTCTTTGGAAGGTTGCACCTGCATTTTTTAATCCAAAAGGCATCACCTTGTAACAAAAGGTTCCGGCCGAGGTAATGAAAGATTTTTTCCGAATCATCTTCATTCATCCTTATTTGATTATATCCTGAGAACGCATCCAAGAAACTTAAGACAGAACTTTGAGCCGTTGAAGCAACCAACCTATCTATTGATGGTAATGGATAAAAGTCTTTAGGGCATGCTTTGTTTAGATCTGTGAAGTCCACACACATTCTCCATTTACCATTAGATTTTCTAACCATTACAACGTTGGCTAACCACTTGGGATAAGACACCTCTCTGATGAATCCGGCTTTAAGCAGTTTTTGCACCTCAGCGCGTGCCGCAAGGTCCCTTTCTTCTCCTATTATTCTTCTTCTTTGCCGGATGGCTGGGTGCTTCGGATCCACTCGTAGGTCATGCTGGATAACGCTTGGGTCTACTCCTGGCATTTCGTCCGTACTCCAGGCGAAAGTTGTCCTTCTTTTTTCCAGGAATCTCATCAGGTGAGTTTGTTCCCCACTGCCGAATGCATTTCCTATTTTAAAAAATTTAGAAGGGTCAGTTTTTAAGTATACCTCTCTTGGTGACTCTTTAGAGGTTCCACAGTCTCCTGTTCTTTGATCCGGCTCTGGCGGGAAAGGGAGCTTTCCTTTGAATTCCTTGTCCGACCCCACTGTTTTGACCATCCCTTCTTCCGGCATTCCCTCCATGATGCGGACTTCACATACTCGAGCCATCTTTTGACTCCCCTTTATGGTTACCACCTTTCCAGCCTTGGTTAGATACTTCATCTTTAGGTGGTGAGTGCTGCATATTGCTTTGAAAGCATTAATCCCTGGTCGACCGAGATACATATTGTATCCGGAAAGTCCTGGTACAATGAAGGCTGTGAGCTTTTCAGTTCTTCGTTCATCTCCCAACCCTAATGTCATGGTGAAGTCTATGCTCCCTGAAGACTTGGTAGAAACGCCCCCAACAAAGCCTCCGAGGACCGCCGAATATGGTTTAATCTTACTTTCTGGAATTTCCAATTTTTTAACTGCCTCGGCAGATATGACATTCGCTCCAGCCCCGCTATCTATCAAGATCCCTTCCATCATCCTGTCATTCACTTGAGCCCGAATGACCAGTGGATCATTGTGAGGATATAACACCCCTTCTTCGTCTTCATCTGTAAAGAAAATCTGGGGAAGATTCTCTCGTTTGGCGATTTTTCTTTCCGGTAGTTCCTGATGTACCGCATGAATATGTCTTTTCCTTTCGTTTGGGGTCAACGGTCCTACCTCCGAAAAGAGACCTGAGAATTTACTTAAGAGAAAAAGTTTATTAGATTTCTATTTTTTCCGAAAGGGAATCACCGGAAAATTTTTACAATATTTGCCTGTTCTGACAGGAAGAGAAAAAAGACCGATTACACAGACCGATTACACAGCTCTTGTCTTATTACCGACATGACTGGTCTTACCTAATACTAGGGAAACAAAAACTTCTCCATCTTCTTACAAACCTGAGATCATACCGACTGATTTGCCGTGGTTTAGCTCAGGGTGGATCTCTTCTTCCTGGTGATTTCGAGATTGATTTTGCCTGCCGTACTGCTTCTGCTGGCCTGCCGCCTGCTTTCCCTTGCTCTTCTTTCTTCCTCGATGACTCTTAACTCTTTGGCCAGAGTGGCACAATTTGCGGTTCTGTGACTTTTGCAGCCATGATATTCGCAGAAGGCTACCGGAATCTCCCCTGGATAAGGCTTCTTTGGTGGGGGTAGATATCCTTCTTTGACCGCCGCCGCATACCTGCCCGGATCAATCTGAACAGCGACCCTGGCGTTCTGAAACTGAGGTCCCTGGGATGGAGTCTTGTAGTAAGGCTTGTATCTTGAGCCTCCCCCGGATGAACTCCCTGATACGCTGCCAGATGAGCCATTCCCATTCTGCCCCCCTTTTTTATCGTTAACCGCCTTGAAGCTGTTTGCCAAATCTCTGGCCTTATTTTCCGCCACTTCTGACTTTAGAAACTCATGAATCATTTCAGCCAGCTCTCCATGGGTTTTTGGGGCTTTCGTTGCGATCTTCCCGGCAAGTCTTGGTTGTGCTAGCCCGTTCCCGAAAGCCTTGATTAGAATCTTCTCATCAATGTCGTCAATTTCGGCTACCTGCTTATGGAACCTTTCACTGAATTCCTTCACCGTCTCCCCCTTTCGCTGTTTGAGATCCATTAGTTCTATTGTTTCTTTCTTGATCTTTTGCTTGCAGCAAAATATTGCTGGAACTCCTCAGTCAATTGCTTAAAGCTTGAGATCGACTGCGGGGGTCTTGTTGAGATCCAGCCGAGTGCCCTCTTGGATAATGTTCCCGGAAACAGATTGCAAAGAGCGAGAGAACTTATCCCCTGCGTATTCATTGCGAACATAAATTTTTTAACGTGAAGAGCAGGGTCGCCCGTTCCATCGTACTTCTCCACCGTTGGCGCAACGAAGTGGGGAGGAAGTTTCGCCTTCCTGATTCTCTCGGAGAAGGGATAAAGTGTCATGTCAATCGAATCATCCTCCTCGATCTCTTCGCTGACGATCAGAGTTTTCTCTAGCTGCTCTTTTTTCCGGCTGTTGCTCGCTTCGGAGCCGCGGTTCTTGAGCGATTCAAGCGCCTCGGTCATGTCCTCCCATTTCTTCTGGTATTCCACATCTCGCTGCATCAGTTCCTGCTGCAAGACTTCATTCCCTTCCACTATCCTTTCATCAATGGTCCTGACTAAGCTCTTTAGCATTTCTTCCAACGCTTGCTTGGAGATCGTGTCTCCAGCCTCCGCTCTGTTATCTTCAGTCACTCTCACATTGTTGATCTCGCCATCAGGTCGGGGTGTCTTTCTTGTTCTTGGGGCCATTCTTCCACGCGCACGCTCCTCGCTTACACCTGCAAAAGGCACAACCTCAAAGTTTCAGGATTTCATTGTTTCGTTCATCATCAAACTACCTCCGGTGGACTCGTGGTTGCTAAGAAAGATCTTGAGCCATTCGTTTCCCACAGACGGCGCCAAAATGAAATGGAGAATTCCTAAATTCCCTAGCCTTCTACCCTAATCCCTAGTCAGATTCCAATTCTTCCTGTACCTCGTCGAATTACCTTGTTACTGTGTGACCGAGCCTAAGAGAGAGTGAGAGAGAGTCGTGAGGACAGGGACAATGCAACAGTATGTAGCCTCGAATGTTAATCGTCCTTTATTGTGGGATTAAACCCCTATTTATAGTGTTTTTGCTGCTAGATCGAGAGTTGCCAGCCTGTCTTTCTTTTTAATTGCCAGGCTGGCATTTACATAAGCAAGATATTTGACTACCCATCCGGCCGGGTCACATTCTGATCCGGCGATACTCCTTATTCTAAGCTATTCCTTCCAGTCACATGAGACCGGATGTTTTATCTTCCCTTATCCTTGTACTTTTTCCCTCTTCAACAGACATGAATACCGCCTTAGAGTTGGGAAAGGGGTTTTTTGGATTGAAATGGGGTTGCACCCTGTGTGGGATGCCTACGTACTCAACTCCCTGTCGAGATCAGACCTTACGTAGTTCAGGGACCTTTAGGATGGTTGGGCTTTTTGAGGTGATCGAGGGTTAGAAGTTGTTGTTTGGAGGGGAGATAGTCGAGTGCAAAAGGGTATTTTGATTGATGTGGGGTCGCACCCTGTGTGGGTTGCCTACGTACTCAACTCCCTGTTGAGATCAGACCTTACGTAGTTTAGTGCCTTTGGGGATTTGGGAGTTTTGGGGTTTTTGAAGGAATTAGGATTTTGACCTTTTGGGTCTTTGAGGGGTCAATGGGGTTTTGTGGCCATTTCGTGGGGCTTGATGGATTGTCGAGTTTGTTTTGGAGTTTGAGGTGCTCGACTCTGTGGGATATTCGAAATCCTAAAATGATGACGTCTGTGAGACGCTCGGGTCTGTGAGACATTTGGGGCTTGAAAGGATTACCAAATTTCAAGGGGTTCGGCTTTTTGAGGAGCTGAGGGTTTTCGAGGTGTTTGAATTTGATGAGTCTATTGAGATGTTCGAATCTGTTGAACTGCGAAGACATTCGAGTTTGTTGAGCTGTTAAGACGGTAGAGTCTATTGAGCTGCTGAGACGGTCGAGTCTGTTGAGCTGCTGAGACGGTCGAGTCTGTTGAGCTGCTGAGACGTTCGAGTCTGCTGAGCTATTGAGACGGTCGAGTCTGTTGAGCTGCTGAGACGGTCGAGTCTGTTGAGCTGTTGAGACGATTAGAGATTCGAGATGCTTGACTTCAAGGAGATTGAAGTTTTCCGGAATTTGAGATTTATGATTTTTAGAAATATTCGGGATTGAAATGAAGTTGAATTGAATTGGGAATGAAAAGAATTTGGAATTGAATTGGATTGAAATCGAATTGATTCTGGATCGGAGTTGGATTGAATTGGATTGAAATTGAATTTGAATTGGAATTGAAGTTGAATTGGATTTGAAACTAAACCGGGATCGAATGGAGATAATGAGCCGGATTTGGGCCTTGAAATGTGGGCCGGATTGGACCTTTGAAATTGGGCCGGGTTGGACCCTATGAAATTGGGATTGGAAGATGATTTGAATCTATGAGACAATTGGAGTTTTGAAGGAGTTTGAAGTTGATCTTAGAACTTTTGGAAGCATTTCAAATGCTTTGTGAGGTTGAAGTGTGTCTAATGAGTGTATGAAGAGTATTTAATGTTGAGTGCAAAGAGCTTTGATTTCGAAGAATTCATGAAGGATATCTGGTTTTGGAGTATGAGAGGATTGTTTTGGAGAGCGTATGATGAGTGAGTATGAAAGGGATTGATTTTGAAGTGTGTTTGATGAGTGAGTATGAGAGGGATTGATTTTAGAGTGTGTTTGGTGAGAGTGTGAGAGAGATTGATTTGAAGTGTGTTGGTGAGAGAGTGTGAGAGAGATTGATTTGAAGTGTGTTGGTGGAGAGTGTGAGAGAGATTGATTTGAAGTGTTTTGGTGAGAGAGTGTGAGAGAGATTGATTTTGGAGTGTGTGTTTGATGAGAGAGTGTGAAAGGAATGATTTTGGAGTGGTTTGATGAGAGAGTGTGAAAGAAATGATTTTGGAGTGTGTTGATGAGAGAGTGTGAGAGAGATGATTTGAGTGTGTTTGATGAGAGAGTGTGAAAGAAAAGTTTTGGAGTGGTTTGATGAGAGAGTGTGAGAGAGATTGATTTGAGTGTGTGTGTTTGATGAGAGGTGTGAAAGAAAATGATTTTGGAGTGTGTTTGATGAGAGAGTGTGAGAGAGATTGATTTGAAGTGTGTTTGGTGAGAGAGTGTGAGAGAGATTGATTTGAAGTGTGTTTGGTGAGAGAGTGTGAGAGAGATTGACTTTTTGGGCTGAATTTGGAATTGAGTTTTGGGTTTTGAATTGGATTTTTATTGGTTGAAACGAATAATTGATTGTGAGTTTTATTGTGACATTTAAGGATTGTTTGGAAAGTTTTTTTTTAGGAGAGATGTTTCCCACAAACAGGTACTACGACCCTCGGGTACTACGACCTTAATGTGGGCAACATCTATGAATGGTCCTAGGGCTTTTCTAAACCGGACTTGATTTGTCCAGTAATTAAGTGGGTAGACCTGAAGGCTATGCTATGGCTACATGCACTAAACCAATCTAGCAATTTATAAGATGAAACTAACAAATAAAACGCCGAATGTATAATAGAACCAAAAATGTATATACAAGCATTCAAAAATATGTACGGAAGATAGACAGAGTAAAAACGATCAAGCCGACAAATACAGAGAATTATGAAATCTAAGACTATGCTAGGCAACACAACCAATGGGCAAATTACAACTCATGATAACAAAATTAAAGTGTTGAATTGAAATGCTGAATTAAAAGAGCTGCTATGGGGGGTCGCATCGACGCCGCCTCACTCGAGCTGAAGGGGATCCGAAGAGATACACCAACCGTTTTTCGCATTTGAAGGGAGAACCCTGGTAGTCCTAGCCAAGGTCTGTCTCCTTAATCTCCGAGCAGTTCCTCATTTCTCAAGCAATACGTACATGCCAGGGAACACAAGCAAAGAGACACGAGATTAATTAGTAATGAAATGTAAGAGGGTTAGGGTGTGTGCAATGGGATCATACGGCCCCTCTCAATGGGAGGAAAGGGGGCAATCTAATCATCTCCCACACCCCAACCGAGAACATAGAAAAGAGTTTCAAGCTGCCAACAAATGCTAAAGATCGTAAGATAAATCAAGCATTGGGGTTGCTACTCAAATTAATTTGTCATCTTAGATTATGACTCAAACCAAAGTGTAGTATCAAAGGGGTGGGGTTGTGAGTCATGTGGGATCATACCTAGAAGGGATTATATCATTTCCCCCTAAGATGAACAATTAATAAGGACCATCCAGCCAATGAATGATTTATCTAACAATTATAACATAGGGCAACTATCACTCAAGTCATGTTCTAATCTAAGCGCAAGAGGACAAATGCTAGTCTCAAACAAATTTCCAAGCCAAATCGATGCGTAAGGGACAATTAAATATCGAAGACAATTAAATCATCGTGGAGGTCAAAAGATAGAATTTTCCAAACCCCATGAAGAAGCATCGAGCCCAAAGCCCAAGGTGCATGAGTACAGCCGATTAGTGTGATCCAAAAACAGGGTACCAATTCAGCAAGCGCGGCCCAAGTGAATGGAAGCCCATGTATGCCTCAGTCAAAATGGGAACACGATAATCACAATGAGCAAAACGAAATCATCAGACCAAGAAGTTGCATCGGCACATGGTGAGCAAAATGGTTCACAACCCGAATTCATACGTTAGTCAACAAGTTACTGGGGGCCCACAGCCCAAGGACCGGAACGCAAAGTAAACAATTGGCCTCAGATAGTAAAATAACGAAATCGACCCGAAACAAATGCAACTAAACAGTCGATCGACCATAAGTTAATTATAAGGCCTGAACAACAACCTGAAACTTTATACCAGTATTAATCTCAATATTCAACGAGGTTAGTCACATTGGCGTATGAACAGAAAAACCCGGAATAATCCCTGATGTTGGGATAAACCTCGAACAGAAACATAGTCCTCTCCAAATCCTGGGTAAACACAAGCAAATTTTAGAGTAAACTTGATCATAGATGGATTAATATTAATTCTCTTTTCCTTGGCAAACTCAGACGGATCAAACAACTCATGGGCTTCGATTAAACCCCAGCATAAACGAACAGAAAAAAAACAACAGAATCACGCAAATGATTCAGTTAAAATCGAAAACAAGGCACTGACTGTAATTGAGGATATAGCACTGACTTTTCCTCCACAGGTTCACAAGAACAAAGAAACCGAAACCTTAACATCAAAACCAGAGCGTGAAGGTAAGGGAAAAAAGTGATCACGAGAGGAAGTCAACTCAGCCACGGGGGGTTTTATCGGTTTAAGGTCAAAACGATCCGCGATTCAGATCAGGTAAGCAACAAGATGCACACATTAGTGATCTAATGAGTCGAGCATTAACAAGCACCGAAAGGATGAATAACACTTAGACAGAAACGAAACCAGAAACAGCAACAGAGAGGTACCACTTAATGTGATACACACGTAGAGCGTTTGAAGATCAAAATTGTTGGGAGCCACCGTGAGTACCACCAAGCAGGCGATGAGGCCGGGGATCGTCAGAAGGTGGTGGCATGTTCTGAAACTGACGACGAGCTCGAAAGGCCGGAAACGAGTGTCGCCGGTTCACACCGATGAACGCAGTGGGAAAACATTTCAGATTTGAACTATAATATCATTTCTCATGGCACTGAGGATTCGTGAGTCTATTGTGGGTTAGGCATCGTCCAAATCAGTGGTAAATAGCAAATAAACTGCCCTCTAAAGGGAACCGACGAATGCACGAGCAAAGTAACTGGGAGAAACAAAACAGGGAGAAAAGAAAATTGGAGTGATGAGGTAACATTGAGACTTGGACTCGTATAGCTGCCACGAACCCTTGGACCAATACTGGGTGCGGCACTCGTCGGACCTCGTTGAATGTTGAATGGGCAACAGGAGCAAACAAAGGAAAATCAGGTGAAATGAGAGGTTCGTGGTGGTTCAAGGTAATAATGGTGTCGAAGGAGAGTGCGATTGTGGAGGATGGTGGTCTGCAACGAAAACAAATTCTGGTGGAGGAGAGCTCAATAGCGAGAATGGAGAGGATGGAATCTGAAAACGGCGCCTCTTCCGACCACCGTCCCCCTGATTAGGGTTTTTTTTGTCTCATTTTCGATTGTGGTCTCGAAGAAGTTGGAGGAAGCTGAAGGGTGAGGTCGAAGGAGTCGACCACGGAAGAGGGTAATGAGGTCGGCTACATCGGAGAATCATGCGGGAATGTTTGATGGAATCCCCCTTTTCCACTGTAGGGTTTTCTTGTTGTCTTATCATGAGAAAGGGTGGGTTCGAGGGTTTATGAGTGGGCTTGAGTTTTTGTTTGGGTAGGTCCAATACTAGGGGCTGGAATGGGTTTAAGGGCCTGGGCTAGGCTGGAGTTCAACTAAGTGTGGATTGGGTTCGTAAGATGAAAATAAAAGTGTCTAAATAAAAGTGAAATGAAATGATAATAAAAATACCAATGTTAATGGTAGAATAAAATAAAATAAAAATAAGAAAAGGTGTATAGATGAATAAAAAAAATAAATAAATAGAATATAAACAAAGCAAAATAAGATAGTAAAATAAGTGAATAAACAAAAAAGGACGACCTTGAAACTGGACTGTCGATGGAAATTCATTTTCGAAGAATTGTGTTTTATTTTTTTGAAATGCTTTGAAAAAGATTATAAAATGATGGTTTCGTTTTAGCACGCACACTAATATGTTTTGAAAAAGAAAGGCGACGACCCCTCTTATTATTTCGGAATTTGCTTTAAGGGGTGAGAATTTTTGGTGTCTACAGATGGCTCCCCTTGATTCAATTCTACAAGCCCTTGCAGAATTGGATCAAGGTTGACGGGACGCCAAAAATTCTCACCACGGTTTATGATTTGTTCTTATGAATGCGGGTGAACGGGGACTTATGACGAGCCCCAAATTGCGGTGATTGATGGTATGAGGACTAATGACGGGCCTCAACTAGATCGGTGTCTAGCTCTAGGACTAATGACGGGCCTAGAATACGATCAAACAACCTATGCATGAGGACTAATGACGGGCCTCAACTAGAACTCGATGTCTAGCTCTAGGACTTATGACGGCCTAGAATGCATCTTCGAAATGTATGAGGACTAATGACGGGCCTCAACTAGATCTCGGTGTCTAGCTCTAGGACTAATGACGGGCCTAGAATACAATCGGAATAAGGGTTATGCATGAGGACTAATGACGGGCCTCAACTAGAACTCGGTGTCTAGCTCTAGGACTTATGACGGGCCTAGAATGCATCTTCGAAATGTATGAGGACTAATGACGGGCCTCAACTAGATCTCGGTGTCTAGCTCTAGGACTAATGACGGGCCTAGAATACAATCGGAATAAATAAGGGTTATGCATGAGGACTAGTGACGGGCCTCAACTAGAACTCGTGTCTAGCTCTAGGACTTATGACGGGCCTAGAATGCATCTTCGAAATGTATAAGGACTAATGACGGGCCTCAACTAGATCTCGGTGTCTAGCTCTAGGACTAATGACGGGCCTAGAATACAATCGGAATAAGGGTTATGCATGAGGACTAATGACGGGCCTCAACTAGAACTCGGTGTCTAGCTCTAGGACTTATGACGGGCCTAAATGCATCTTCGAAATGTATGAGGACTAATGACGGGCCTCAACTAGATCTTGGTGTCTAGCTCTAGGACTGATGACGGGCCTAGAATACAATCGGAATATGGGTTATGCATGAGGACTAATGACGGGCCTCAACTAGATCTCTTGATGTCTAGCTCTAGGACTTATGACGGGCCTAGAATGCAACTGAAAGTACGAGGACTTATGACGGGCCTCAACTAGACCTCTTGACATCTAGCTATAGGACTTGTGACCGGCCTATAATACCTTGATCGAGTTGTACGAAACTGTTGTTTTGAGTGGTTGATCGAAGGATGATTTTGTTTGTGGATAGATTCGGGATTGGATGTTTTTCAGTTGTTTTCATGAGGGATGTGATAGTCGAATGCTTTCTGTCGATGTCGCCTTTGACTTTGTCAGTGTGGGACTTTCGTTTTGGTTTTGGTTTTGGTGGTCTCGACCCGATGTGCTCTATGGTTTCGGGATTTGGTAAGACTCTATGTTCCAGAGTTCGAGATGGCTCCGGTATGGCTTCTGAGCTTTGGTTCTTGTGATTTTGTGATTGGTCTTTGAGTGGATGTTTTTTTTTTGTGAATGAGTGATTTTGAGAACTTGAAGGTTTTGATGTGATTGGACGGCTTCGATATGATCCGAGGGCTCCGGTATGATTGGATGGCTCCATTGCGGTCGGGTGGCTCTAGTGCGGTCAGATGGCTCCGGTTTGATATGTGACTCCCTTGTGAGCAACGACTCTGGGATGGTTGGTGGGTTTTGAATCGAATGAGGCTTTTCAGGATCGTTTGGTGGGTTTCGATTGGGTGAAGATTTTCGGGATGGTCGGTGGGTTTCGATTTGTTTTGAATTTTGAGTCGAACGGTGGGTTGATGTGATTGGTGGATTGTGTTGTGTTTGGCGTGTTTTGATGTGGTAGATATTTTTTGTTGTGATTGATAACTTCTTGGTCATGGATGGATGGCTTCGGTCTGGTTATGACTTTAGGGTTTTCTCATGATGGCTCCAGGATAGCTCGGGATGGCTCCGGGGAGGATACAGGATGGCTCCATTGGTGATGACGAGGAAGAAAGGGGAACTTTCGCCTGTGAGGTGGTCGCACCCTGAGCGGGCTGCCTACGTACTCAATTCCATATTGAGATCAGACCATACGTAGTTCGATACTGTGTAGGTAAGACCCTGGTGATGAAATGGCTCCTGTGTAGTCCTGAGCTCTCTAGGACGATCTCAACGTTTGAGGATGGCTCTCGCATGGCTCTAGTTTGTTTTGGATATGATGTTGATGAGGCCCGATGACGCTGGATGGCTCCGGGAAGATCGTCGTATGGCTCCGGATGGCCACGGTTTTGATTTCTTTTTATTTTGAGTTGAGCTTCGATAGCGGGAAACTGAAGTCGACCTTCCACGAGACTAGGCATGGTTCTTACCAGTCGGATGTTGAAAATGAAGTGGCTATGATGCATGCAAATGCTAACTGCTAGAAGAGATGCAAAATGCATATGCGTTTTTTGAAGAGAAGGTATGATTCTATCTCTATTACTATGAGGTTTACGAATATAAGACATCTTCGGTTCGGTCTTGAGTGATTGTTGAACTGAATGTGTGAATCACTTTCTTCTCACGGAGGGATGCGGGTTAGTCTCTCGTGAGTATGGCCGTGTGTGCTAATGTCGTGATGATACTCTCAATGCTTAGAGCAATATTTTCCTGAGAATTTCTTTTCGAGGTATTGAACTTTCCGACCCTTACAAATTTCTCACCTGCAATGGGGTAGGCTGATTATGATTTGGTAGTTTAATCGAAGAGTCACTCGCACTCGGATGACCTTGTAAAGTAAGGTCGCACTCATTCGCTCACAGTCCCTGTATTATGGGGTGGGACATGTTGATAGCAAGTACGAAGCTTATGATCCATGTTTCAGATCCGGTACTTTCAGTTAACGCTCATTAACTCATGAGTCAGAGGTCTTTATTGGGTTGTAACGGGGCTGAGGGGTATGATGTATGTCACATGGGACTGGAGGATTTGTTTAGGAATTGTGGAGCTTTTGTGCAGTAGAAGACATGCTTCGCCTTTGCCATGGGTGGAATGATTAGACGGGTTTTGATAATCTTTATTGATTTCTACGGGACATCATTGGTCCTTCGGATTTGGATTTCTCCTTCTTGCCTCTTCCGTGTACAGTTTGAACTTTCTTCTCATTTTCTTTTGTGAAATTGCATTTGGCTCGTCAATTTTCTCAAACGTTCTTTGCTTTGTATTTTGGCTTCTAGCTTTGGAGTTGCATTGACTCGCTGGTCTTCTTGAATATTTTCGGTGTTTTTTTTGGTGTTTGGCTTTGGAGTTGCCTTGACTCACTGATTTCTTCGAACATTTCATTGTTTTTGTGGAAGATAGTGGGGAGGTACCATGGCTCTGGCTCCTTTGAGATCCTCTATTACGAGGGCAAGTAAGTATATGTACGTGGGTTGGCATGTTGTGGAGTTTCTGAAGAAAGAGTTTTTCATGAAAGGCTCAGCGGGGCTCACTAAAGGGTTGTGTAAAGGGCAGTCCAAGCTTTTTGGTTTTGTGGGGATTTTTATTCCTAAGTGCCTCGTCATCCTCATTAGTCAATGATTGTTTTCTTACTATTCTCGGATCTTTGCATGAATCACAGTTCGTATCCTGTTTATCGACATTGATCTCGCTATGAATTGTGCCTCTCCATGTGCTGAAGGAATGCACAAGTCGCTCATGGTTTTACCTCTATGGACTCGCTCTATCTTCCCTCATCGCTCAGTAGATCGTCCAATAAGCTCAATTGAAATTCCGGGGAAAATACCGCTCTTCGCATGCTACACATTCGATTTGTGGTGCTGGTTTTGATTAGACTCTTGTGTTCATTGATGGGTCGAGAGTTAAGTGGTTCACGCACTATGTTCAATCAAACTCTCACGATTTTCCCAAAGATGTCATTTTGATATGGGAGTATGCAAATGCGATTATCTACCATGCGATGTATTGTGGCAATATGGAATTACTATATATAGGATCTGAAATGCTGAAAATGGTGAATGGAAATGGTTGATTGAATGCTTTTTTTTGTTTGTTTTTTTTTGGATGCAATGCATGAGTGGTGAGGTTATGACTAGTCTCGCTTGAGTCGAATTCAGCTCGCAGTTCATGAAGCTCATCCCATCATTGTCGGCCCTGGAGGTGGTATAGCTGTTGGGTGTGATGTGAGAGAAATTGTTTTGGAATGACATTATTGGCTCCGGAGTTTTGAACTTTTAGGGAGTGACAACTCCCGTATGGTGGCCCTACGATATGACACATTCTTTCCCTCTTGGTCACTGACGCGCATGGTGATTCTGATTGGGAGGGGCTTGAACTCTATTTTCTTTTCTATCCCTCTGAGATCGGGTTCTGGCGGTCGAGATATTGGGGTGAAAGCTGGGGTGTGTGTGTGGTGACAATGACACACATGATCTTGAAATTTTTCTGAGGTGGATAGGATTTGTGTATGTTTGACGAATTTGGACTGACCGAGAATGCATGGGACTTTTTGTAATGAATGCAATGCATGCGGTTTTGCCTCTTGCTTGGTTGTATTTATTGACGTGTTTGTTCAGGGGATGCCTTCTATAGATACCGTGAATTCTCGCCCCATAAAGCAAATTTGATGAATGATATATAACTGTGAGGAGTCGTTCCTTTTCATTCTTTTCATTATACGTGCATGCCAAAAGAAACCGAGTTTGGGAAAACAATTTTGAAAACACGTGTTTTCAAAGTGGTGGATTTTCTCAATATGAATTTTGACGCTCGATCATTCTCAAATAAAATAGGGAGTGGGGAACCCTATACATATTTGATCTAAATAAATTCAAAGGGAATGTACAACCTATACACAAAGTCTGTTCAGAAATTGACAAGAGAGAAAAGAATGCTAGGGAAAACCTATACATCAATTCTAAAAGTCATTAAATGGGGAGTTTGAGCTTAAAAACTTCTCCCGAATTCTCCTGCTTCGTCTTCGAGCTTCTGACTGATTGCTCATTCATCTTCGGGCTCCTGATTGGCCGTTCGCTCATCTTCGGGCGTTTGACTGGTTGCTCGCTCGAGTTCAGGTTGTTGCAGCGAAGCCGTACCGCGATTAAACAGATCGGGTTGGTGTTCTTCTGACTCCCAACAGTTTGGACTCGAACAGTTGTTGTTTGTCTCCATGTCGCTTGACTCGGGTTGGTACGGCTCTGATTTTGTATTTGAACGGTTGGTGACAGTCTTCATGTCACGCGGCAAGCTCCACGGGTGGGTGCGCTTCTAGCCTTCAGCTCGATCCGCGTAGTCGATCTTCATGCTGCTTCACTTGCTCCGACGAGAGGAATGGGGGGATATTTTGAGAAAGGCAAAGTGAATGATCGAGCACTAAATCTTATGTGAAAATCCACCACTTTTGTGAAAACACGAAATGACTAGTACGCTCCACGGTAATGACCGCTGCTCTTGAAGGTGGGTTGAACTTCAAAAATAACAGATCACAACATGGGGACTAAATCATTTATTTTGAAATACGTTTGTGAGAAATGCTATTTCGAAACAACATCTGTGAGAAATGCTATTTGAAACTCGTTTGCAAAAAACGGGTTTTGAAATCTGTTTTAGAAACTAGTTTTGAAAAGAAAAAAAAAACATTTATGGGAAACATTGTTTGAAAATCATTTGTAAACAGTAGATTTTTGAAATCTGTTCTTTGCAAGCTGCTTGATAAAGTTTGTTTTCTGGAAGACTTTGATTGAAACCGATTTTGAAAACTGTTTCGGAAATAACAATTTTGAAAATCATTTTTTTATATCATTCGAGATGGACGACTTTGAAGATATTTCATTGGAGTGTTTGAGCTGGTTTTTTTTATTTCTGCCAATTTTTGAAACGTGATCACACATAGATGTAAGTGCAAAATAAAAATCGTGGCTGATTTTATGTGGAGCTGAGTGTGAATGATTGGGATAATCACCTTCCAGGTCAATCAATGCTTCCATACCACCGGGGGAACCGTCGTCCCTTCACTGTTCATCTCTCGGGATTTATCTCTGTTATGCCTTGTGGGGCACGTCATCAAGAAAGTCCGGAGTGCTTAAGTTCGAAAGGTCAGGATACCCGAAGTGATACAGTCACACGAGCCACGGCCGGGGATTATCACAACATACTCACTTTTCTGGAAACTTGGGGAAGTACTGCATGGGGTCCGGTCTCCCCTCGTCTGCACGATAAGGTGTGTCTAAAGTCCAAATTATTCGCTGACTACGCTATGTCATGTATGGGTATCCGTAAATACGGGATCCTCTATGAATTTGTAGCGCGACATTGGGCTTTAAAGACACCCGTGGTGCAGAGGAATCATGGAGAACTGAGCCCATGCAATCTTCAGGGTAAGGCAAAAGGGTGGTCAGACAGACGTCAAACAAGGGGGTGACTACCCATAAAACCCGTCCTAGACACTGGATCAGGCAGCTGGACACTGAAGGCTCATAGCTTACTATATGCTGGCTTTGACTCGAAAAGGTAAGTGTTGAAGGATCATGAGTTTTCAAGGCGTAGATACTACGATCATACCGCCTCGTGTGCATAGTCCTTACTACGAAGGGCATCTGCTCATGGGGAATCAATTGTGGACCAATATTTATCCCGACCGCAAATATCAAGGGTGACACAGAGGAATGCATGTCCTAAGCTACCATATGCACCCACCTCAGGACTATTCCTAACAGTTCAATATCACAACCAAAAAGCGGTAAATAAATGCGCAGGCAAAGAGAGGGAAGAAGTTAGACCCCTAATGGGCCCACCTACCTGAAGTTCCTGCAAGTTAGTCTAGCATAATCACACAATTATGTAGCAAGCAAAGCGCACATGGCAAGCAAAGTCGAATATAAGCTACACACTCTCATCCTAGCTATCCTCACCAATCACACTCTAAGTGTGGAGTAGAGTAATCCTAATGGCTTTCGAAATGAATCTCTTGAAGGTTTTGAAAGAAGTGGGGAAGTCCCGACAATTTTAAATGGAGTTCAGTCTTCCTTGAGTTTGAGAAAAACTTACTCAAGTTTTCCCCAGCAGAGTCGCCATTCTGTGGAGGGTGATTTTTCGGTATGAGGGGGGGTCTATCTAAATATGATTCTCGACTGAAAAGCCTAGATCCTAAAATGCCATTCTGTGGAGGGTGAAAACCCGTTATTCATGGCAGCCCTCAAATACCTACTATCGTCCGTCTTTCCCAGAAAGCATAAGGGAGAGTGCAAGTGTGCACTACACCCGCTCTCAATGGGCTCCACGCGGACTTATGCCCGAAGGCGAATTTACTAGAGTCGCCACCTAGTTTAACCTAAGAATACTAGAAGGAAGATCGGGTTCTAAGACCGTTAATTGACTCTGTGATTTGTTGCCTATGGATAGGGCTTATCTGATCATACCAGAGATTCTATGTGGCCGTTCGAACTGGGTTACACCCCTTAGAAGTGGCAATGACCCGACTTCGGATTGGTGCCCGAGGAAACCTCGGTCTCCAATTGTCGGGATTGTCTTCTTTCAAAACCCTATTAAAGAGATTCATTTTAAGAGCCAAGGATAGGATTAGGATGAAAGAGAGGATGAGGCGAGCTTTTCTACCAAGCTAGTGCAAGAAGGGGCATTGATGAATTTGAATGAGTATGGAATGAAAGATTTGCAGTCTGATTTTGAGAGTTGAAGAAGTCGAGGGTTTGTGGGAGTCAGAGGTGATTTGAATGTTGACGGACATGAATACCGCCTAGAGTTGGGAAAGGGGGTTTTTTGGACTTGAAATGGGGTCACACCCTGTGTGGGATGACCTACGTACTCACAACTCCCTGTCGAGATCAGACCTTACGTAGTTCAGGGACCTTTAGGTATGGCTGGGCTTTTTTAGGTGATCGAGGGTTAGAAGTTGTTGTTTGGAGGGGAGAGAGTCGAGTGCAAAAGGGTATTTTGATTGTGTGGGGTCTCGCAGCACCCTGTGTGGGTTGCCTACGTACTGCAACTCATCCCTGTGAGATCAGACTTACGTAGTTCAGCGCTTTGGGGATTTGGGAGTTTTGAGTTTGAGGTTTTTGAAGGAATTAGGATTTTGACCTTTTGGGTCTTTGGGGGGTCAATGGGGTTTTGTGGCCATTTCGTGGGGCTTGATGGATTGTCGAGTTTGTTTTGGAGTTTGAGGTGCTCGACTCTGTGGGATATTCGAAATCCTAAAATGATGACGTTGTGTGAGACGCTCGGGTCTGTGAGACATTTGGGGCTTGAAAGGATTACCAAATTTCAAGGGGTTCGGCTTTTTGAGGAGCTGACGGTTTCGAGGTGTTTGAATTTGATGAGTCTATTGAGATGTTCGAATCTGTTGAACTGCGAAGACATTCGAGTCTGTTAAGCTGTTAAGACGGTTAGAGTCTGTCTTGAGCTGCTGAGACGGTTGAGTCTGTTGAGCTGCTGAGACGCCGTCGAGTCTGTTGAGCTACTGAGACGTTCGAGTCTTGGCTGAGCTATTGAGATGGTCGAGTCTGTTGAGATGCTGAGACGGTCGAGTCTGTTGAGCTGTTGAGACGATAGAGATTCGAGAATGCTTGACTTCAAGGAGATTGAAGTTTTCCGGAATTTGAGATTTATGATGTTTAGAAAATTCGGGATTGAAATGAAGTTGAATTGAATTGGGAAATGAAAATAATTTTGAATTGATTGGATGAAATCAAATTGATTCTGGATCGGAGTGGATTGATTGGATTGAAATTGAATTGAATTGGAATTGAAGTTGAATTGGATTTGAAACTAAACCGGGATCGATGGAGATAATGAGCCGGATTGGGCCTTGAAAGGTGGGCCGGATTGGACCTTTGAAATTGGGCCGGGTGGACCTATGAAATGGGATTGGAAGATGATTTGAATCTATGAGACCAATTGGAGTTTGTAAGGAGTTGAAGTTTGATCTTAGAACTTTTGGAAGCATTTCAAATGCTTTGTGGGTTGAAGTGTGTCTAATGAGTGTAGAAGAGTATTAATGTTGAGTGCAAAGAGCTTTGATTTCGAAGAATTCATGAAGGATATCTGGTTTTGGAGTATGAGAGGATGATTTTGGAGAGCGTATGATGAGTGAGTATGAAAGGGATTGATTTTGAAGTGTGTGATGAGTGAGTATGAGAGGGATTGATTTTAGAGTGTGTTGTGAGAGTGTGAGAGAGATTGATTTGAAGTGTGTTGGTGAGAGAGTGTGAGAGAGATTGATTTGAAGTGTGTTTGGTGAGAGAGTGTGAGAGAGATTGATTTGAAGTGTGTTGGTGAGAGAGTGTGAGAGAGATTGATTTTGGAGGTGTTTGATGAGAGAGTGTGAAAGAAAATGATTTTGGAGTGTGTTGATGAGAGAGTGTGAAAGAAAATGATTTTGGAGTGTGTTTGATGAGAGAGTGTGAGAGAGATTGATTTGAAGTGTGTTTGATGAGAGAGTGTGAAAGAAAATGATTTTGGAGTGTGTTTGATGAGAGAGTGTGAGAGAGATTGATTTGAAGTGTGTTTGGTGAGAGAGTGTGAGAGAGATTGATTTGAAGTGTGTTTGGTGAGAGAGATTGACTTTTTGGGCTGAATTTGGAATTGAGTTTTGGGTTTTGAATTGGACTTTTATTGGTTGAAACGAATAATTGATTGTGAGTTTTATTGTGACATTTAAGGATTGTTTGGAAAGTTTTTTTTAGGAGAGATGTTTCCCACAAACAGGTACTACGACCCTCTGGTACTACGACCTTAATGTGGGCAACATCTATGAATGGTCCTAGGGCTTTTCTAAACCGGACTTGATTTGTCCAGTAATTAAGTGGGTAGACCTGAAGGCTATGCTATGGCTACATGCACTAAACCAATCTAGCAATTTATAAGATGAAACTAACAAATAAAACGCATAATGTATAATAGAACCAAAAATGTATAAACAAGCATTCAAAAATATGTACGAAAGATAGACAGAGTAAAAACGATCAAGCCGACAAATACAGAGAATTATGAAATCCAAGACTATGCTAGGCAACACAACCAATTGGCAAATTACAACTCATGATAACAAAATTAAAGTGTTGAATTGAACTGCTGAATTAAAAGAGCTGCTATGGGGGGTCGCATCGACGCCGCCTCACTCGAGCTGAAGGGGATCCGAAGAGATACACCAACCGTTTTTCGCATTTGAAGGGAGAACCCCGGTAGTCCTAGCCAAGGTCTGTCTCCTTAATCTCCGAGCAGTTCCTCATTTCTCAAGCAATACGTACATGCCAGGGAACACAAGCAAAGAGACACGAGATTAATTAGTAATGAAATGTAAGAGGGTTAGGGTGTGTGCAATGGGATCATACGGCCCCTCTCAATGGGAGGAAAGGGGGCAATCTAATCATCTCCCACACCCCAACCGAGAACATAGAAAAGAGTTTCAAGCTGCCAACAAATGCTAAAGATCGTAAGATAAATCAAGCATTGGGGTTGCTACTCAAATTAATTCGTCATCTTAGATTATGACTCAAGCCAAAGTGTAGTATCAAAGGGGTGGGGTTGTGAGTCATGTGGGATCATACCTAGAAGGGATTATATCATTTCCCCCTAAGATGAACAATTAATAAGGACCATCCAGCCAATGAATGATTTATCTAACAATTATAACATAGGGCAACTATCACTCAAGTCATGTTCTAATCTAAGCGCAAGAGGACAAATGCTAGTCTCAAACAAATTTCCAAGCCAAATCGATGCGTAAGGGACAATTAAATATCGAAGACAATTAAATCATCGTGGAGGTCAATAGATAGAATTTTCCAAACCCCATGAAGAAGCATCGAGCCCAAAGCCCAAGGTGCATGAGTACAGCCGATTAGTGTGATCCAAAAACAGGGTACCAATTCAGCAAGCGCGGCCCAAGTGAAGGAAGCCCATGTATACCTCAGTCAAAATGGGAACACGATAATCACAATGAGCAAAACGAAATCATCAGACCAAGAAGTTGCATCGGCACATGGTGAGCAAAATGGTTCACAGCCCGAATTCATACGTTAGTCAACAAGTTACTGGGGGCCCACAGCCCAAGGACCGGAACGCAAAGTAAACAATTGGCCTCAGATAGTAAAATAACGAAATCGACCCGAAACAAATGCAACTAAACAGTCGATCGGCCATAAGTTAATTATAAGGCCTGAACAACCACCTGAAACTTTATACCAGTATTAATCTCAATATTCAACGAGGTTAGTCACATTGGCGTATGAACAGAAAAACCCGGAATAATCCCTGATGTCGGGATAAACCTCGAACAGAAACATAGTCCTCTCCAAATCCAGGGTAAACACAAGCAAATTTTAGAGGAAACTTGATCATAGATGGATTAATATTAATTCTCTTTTCCTTGGCAAACTCAGACGGATCAAACAACTCATGGGCTTCGATTAAACCCCAGCATAAACGAACAGAAAAAAAACAACAGAATCACGCAAATGATTCAGTTAAAATCGAAAACAAGGCACTGACTGTAATTGAGGATATAGACTGACTTTTCCTCCACAGGGTTCACAAGAACAAAGAAACCGAAACCTTAACAATCCAACAGAGCGTGAGGTAAGGGAAAAAAGCGATCACGAGAGGAAGTCAACTCAGCCACGGGGGGTTTTATCGGTTTAAGCTCAAAACAATCCGCGATTCAAATCAGGTAAGCAACAAGATGCACAAAATTAGTGATCTAATGAGTCGAGCATTAACAAGCACCGAAGGATGAATAACACTTAGACAGAAACGAAACCAGAAACAGCAACAGAGAGGTACTGTAAACACCCTCTCAATAATCACGATATAATCTCTCACGTAGCAATAAATAAAACGTCTCGCAGCGGAAAAACAAATAACCATTACAAAACTCACTCGGGTGTCACCGGCCGTTACTCGCCCATGCGAGCAACGCAGCCAAACTACCAACTTCCAATACAAATAAACTGCTAACCGCAGTGATAACGAGAAACTCCTATACATCACACTAAGTCCATAAACCATAACATCGACAAGTGAGCGTCTACCCAATCCTGAAAAATACATACCTTACCATAAGACCATACACCATCTTCATTACTATACAACATCTCCAATTACCCTGTTCCTGTTCTTCAGATCCGACAATGATCAACAACCTGAAATGGTGTAGTATCAGCGATAGACGCTGAGTATGCCGGGCCTGGACCCTAATGGTCACTTGTCATTTTAACCATCTTATTATTAGATTGGTTTCATGCTTTTCCTTCTTACAGTCATAATCAAAACTGAAGCATAAATGTATAATATACATAATCAACCATCCAAATATCCATAAACATTAGTCATCCATCCAAACCAAACATTCATAGAATATTTCAAATAACATTTGTATATCGAACGTATCGAGCAATAACAATTTAATGTACCATGTACATTCGCCGTAGCGTACAGTTTTCATATTTAATTTACCTTAGCCTTGTAGGCTCCATCCAACCATCAACACACAATAAAATAACCACAAGTATAACCAATGAACAACAAAGCGAAACAACGAGAATAATAAACAAGTATTAAGTCTCGTCATAGTATTGTTCGCCACTGTATAAGTCTCAATTGTTTTAGTTGTTCAGTTATACCTAGTGACAATGTCTCGTTAAAACGACATGTCTCTAGTTACCCATATATTATGGCGGGTCACCCACGGCAGTAGCCACTCCAACGGTAGAGTCTCGACCAACGAGCCATTCTAGCTCACGGGAAATTTTCTTGATACTTACGGACCCGTACGCGGACATCTGGTATCGTTTTTGTGATCACAGCGCGCACCAAGAGCCACATCCTCTTGGCTTACTTCCATTCCATTAATTAATTAATTATACCATCGCATCGCATTACCAAATTTTCTAACACACAGACTAAGGTCATTAGTCCAATCCGGAGTCTGTAAACTCGGGATCCAGTGTTAGATACGAGAGCGGCGTATAGAAAGGCCAATGCTCCGTATAAAAGTCTCAGATATGTATATGTTATTATCATAGTGCTACAACGTTTTACTTACGTTCCTTATATTTCATATAAGATAGCACCATAGCCGCTAGTTCGTTTTATATATAGGTTCATATATACGAACCAATACTGTTAACTCAACAACAGTAAATAATAAGCAGCTATAAATATACAATTCATGCATATTAATATCACATTCAGACAAACAATCTTATCACAGATCACACAGAAGTCTGAACTGAGGAAGCCCTCAGAGACAATCCGAGACACATAACAACATACAAGTTATATCAACCAAATCCGAGCCCAAGGAGCAACCTTAGGATAACTCGGATCAAACCCCTTACATACCGTTCACCCTGACTGTATTACGGTGGAGTATGAATCAGCAAGATCCTACGCTCCGTGTAGTCCGTTAGCTCGTCAAGCGTCCTTGTCAGAAGTATACTCTAAACGGTAATAAAAATATAAGTGTCTCCATGACTAACTACATCCGGTATTTCCGAATTATAAGTAACCCCGACAGTTCACCCTGTTTTGTACAGTTGTTTGTTACAGGTTTTTCTAAAACAGTCGGCTTTGTTACTTAAAACGCGGTACGTCAAAACTATTTCAACTGTTAAGTCTAATTCCTTATATTTCCTTTAATCTTATCCACATCTAGTTTAGGTGTGTAACCTATAGTTGCATGTATGCATGCATTCCTATATTATATATTTTTTCCATCATCCATTATAATTCTTTGTATTTCATTACCCATTATCTTAGCAAAATTCATAGCTTATAGTTTGTAACTATATTTTTTTTCCAAATAACCACCACCATTAAATCATAAGGTTTTCAACCAAAAATATTTATTATCCACCTTATATACATTATTCTTGTGTATGTATATATTTTTACCACGTAGGTAATTCTCATGAGTTTCATAAACTCTTGTATTTTATGTTACATTTTATCATCTTTATTGGATGATTATTCCCATTAGTTGTATTATATTATACAACTTATATTAAGATTATTATCCTAATATCACGTAACATCTTATGTTGATAATTACAACTCCTAAGGTTATTCCATAAACACCTCAGTTTATAATCTCATTTATTTATAGTTTGTCACATTATTTTATGTGAGTGCCCTTCCTTATATTAATTCCATCTAAACCATATCATTGTCATAACATTTATAACATCATAGACCTTAGTCTAAAATTCATCTTTCAACTCTTATTAACTCAGTATAGCCCTTAACTTAATTTAAATTCCGTTTTGACCACATAACATTATGTAACGTTATACCATATACTAATATCATACTATGTGATATTTTTATTCCCTTTAACTTATAACCTATAGTTTTTATACAAAACTATTTATTATTGCCTCTTAGGCACCATAAGAAAATCTTATTCTTTTCCATAAACCATAGTTTCCTTTATTTACAAAATCACCCCTTTCTTTTACCATGTTATATATACATTTAATATAACATTTCTAACTTATAAAAGAGTATAACCTATGGTTATTTTTTGTAAATTCCGAACAGCCCTTGTGCTATTCTATAATTGCCATTTGGCCCTATTTATAACATATAGCTCTTCCATATCATTAAAACCATATTTTATACACATATCTTAATAAATTCTCTTAATAATTCTAAAAATCACCAAATTCCACCAGAGGGTTATAAATATCCTTATTAACCCATATACTTTTGATATTTACCATTCCACCATCTATTTTTCTCCAAAGTGTCATAATGACATAATAACTATATATTATACATATATAGTTCATTTTAATTCCAAAATCCACCAAATAAATTCCTAAAAATTCCTAATAGCCCATGGGTGTTTAAAATACCATTTTACACCCTTAATTTTCGGTAATAACATATTCACCACATATGTTATAAAATATTACCATTAAACATAACCTTTATAAAACCTTAATAAGTTATCTAACTTATTTATTTTGGTCAAAACCTAGCATATGGTCAATGTGACCACCTTAATATTTCCTTGACCACCAATTCCTTATATTACGGTTTAGTACCTAAACTTCTAAAATTCACATTTAACCTCAAAACTTTATAAATCTTATAAACTTTATTTTAACTCCTTTTAAACTCTAATTTTCGGCTTATTTTTTCTAAGTCCCTAAATTTAATTTAATTACACTATAACCCCTTATTCATTCGGTATAATTATTACCACCTAAACTTAAATAAAAGCTTGTAAATGCATAAATAAAATGGCCTAAAATACATGGCCTTATTACAAACATTGTCTTGCCAAAAATAATTACACATAAATGTCCCAAAAATACATAGAAATTTCGGCCTCACCATATAATTTTCATTTATTTACCAAACTTCCACACATGTCTTAAATTTGACATTTATGCTTGTTTAATTAGTTGTAAAATTTATTAAAACCATTCCTTAAACATTTTAAGGTCAAACAAGACCTTTATTTACCTCTTCACTCACGGCATTAATATACACACACTTAAATTGTGTTAATGTATCAAGTTATGGTTTTAAGTGATTATACCTTGATTTAGCTTAGGTAAAGCCTTGTTGGGTTCGCCACCTAAGGAGAAATTCTCCACAGCTTGTTTCTGTTTTTAACAGAAACCAAGGCCTAGTTAGTCTCCAAGAAGATCTAACCATAAGAAGTAATTTAATGTAAGATTTAAGGCAAAAATCACCTTAAGAATGCAAGGAGAGTTCAAGATGGTTTGACCTGAATAAAACACACCACAAGTGTTTAGATCTACTATATTGAACATAGGAAATAGCTAGATCTCAACAAGCTGCCTTGTTATTAGGTTTTACCTTGGAAAAAATGCCTTAAAAGAGGGTATTTTCCTTTGGATCTCGGCCACCTTTGCTCCAAATGGCTAACCAACATATTCCACATGAAAAGGAGAAGACGATGAGGCTATGACCAAAGTTCACAGCCGAACTTGAAGGGAATCAAAAGATATGAGCTTAAAGCACATTTTTACCTTAAAATGAGATTTGAGCAACCTTGGTCTCTAAACTTGTCCATTCGAATTTGATTGATGTTATAACTTAGAACACTGAGAATAAGCCATAGGAACTGATAGTCACGGATCGAAGCATAGGTGGTGAGAGATGAAGAAAAAGAGCCAAAACAAGCCTTAAACCATTAATTCGAAGCTTAGAAGTTAGGTTACCTTCCCAACTGAGAAGTTCGGTTGATAGAGTTGGGAGAGCTTGGAGGAGCTGCTTCATCGAATTTTAATGCAGCTAGGAGAGAGAGAGTGACTAGATTGGTATTATTAGGTTGAAAATGTGCTTTAGATTAGTTTATTGCCTAATAATTGAAGGTGACTCATCAAGGGGATAGGAGGGACAAGGAGGCCGGCTGATGAAGAAAGGAGAGGCTCCTCACACGTTTTTCCAGTGGAGAATCAAATAATGGAGTGAAAGTGTGTATAAACTAATAAAAAAGGCAAAAGTAGCCCTAAATGGAGATATGTTGGTGTGCTGTCTTTTGGATGTGAAAGTGGCTAAATGGAGCCTATCTTGCTGTAAATGTCGAACTTACATGGTCTAAGGGTCAACTTGACCTCTTGACCAATCTTAGTCAAATTGACTCCTGCGGGCCCCTTTTAGGGTTTTATTAATATTTTAATATTAAATTTGTAAAAATTCGTAATTCTTGGAATTAAATTCCTAATATCATATAATGATATTTATCATATTAAAGGTATTTATAACCTTTTAGCCCATTTAAAACCAATTTAGAAGACAATTACACAAAATGTGCTTTAAGGAGTTTTAGTGCACATTTTGTGTCTCAAGGTGTTTCTGAGCTCGGTTTTCTTTGAAACGGGTTTTTTTGTGTTCCTTACATATTTGATCATGGTATCCAATTTTATATCATTTATAGGTCATTAGACCTTTAAGGTTTCTTAGAGCACATTTTAGCCCTTCTTGCCCTTGAAGCATGTAAATGCTTTTATTTGTGTTGGAGTGTTGTCCAACAATTGTAATATGTTTATTAATGTGTTAATCTGCTTAGGACAATTTTTAGATCCTAAGAAATTCATTGGGTATTTATTTACCCTTAACAGTCAAAGGGTGCAACATCTTGTTTTGTGTTGACCACTGTTGTTCTCAGTTGACTTTTAAGGCGTGTTTAGGCCTTAATTAATGTGATTAGATATTTAATCCATTTCAATAAGTTTGGGGTATTTCAGTCTACCCCCTTAAAAGACTTGTCCCGAATCTCTTAATCAAATAGGTAAGTATATAAAAAATGTTAACTACCCATTGTTCCATAATGTATATCTATGTGATATATCATTTACACACATCGTATTGCCTATACAGCACATAGCCATCACGTTGTGGCGTTAGTTCAATCATATATGGATATAGGTGATCCATCAGCATCATCATTTCCTATCAGTTCTACAAGTCCATGACAACCTTCCTGAGGGTCCATAACATTCCATTGTTCCACATTCCATTCTAATAATAGATTACCATATGTAATCATTCTAAAGCAATATGAATACATATCACAAATAGCATAAGAAAGTGTTACACACATGGTGTAAATACAACATTCAAACAAGTATCTTGTGAGATACATACATACCAGTGCACATTACACACAAACATACCAAACAACGCGTACCAACCATAACCAAAAAACCAATTCACTGTATGCTAGCATACTAAATAATTCACATACTAACCAAACAACCTCGTATGCCCCGCACACCACCAATTCTCTTTTTTTGTATGCAATGCATATCAAACAGCCAAAACTAGTGCACACATGTGCACAGCCAAGAGGCTTACCCCCTTAAAAAGGGTTACGCCCCCGTACCCACAAGTATACAACAGCCGCCAACAAGGAGCGCTGGATACTTGGCTCTCAAGAGTTCTCCAACTCGTGGATTATCTCATATCAGAGAGACGGGTATGACTCTAGCCCTTCAGGGTTCCACAATATATAAAAGGTGAGGCACTGATCTTTTTGTGCTCTCTCCCAAGTTCATTCTTATGGGCCCACTCGCTCCGTATGAGGTTGTAGACCCATGAACAAAGGCTCATTTGCCTCTTTTTTTTTGCTGTGAATCCACTGGTTGGATCACTAGCATATATGGTGTGTCTTCTCTCATTGACATTCAGTTGAGATGTAATATGACATTGGCTATGTTAGTACTTAGTGTTCTTTGCACTTGTCTTTGTAATACTAAGACGTACAGCCTATATGTCCACAAAGATGAGGTTTGTCATCCATGTCTCCTGGTGATTTTGTTCCAGAGTAATACTCTGTTGTAGTTATCTTTTTCCCCCTTTTTTTTACACACTCTTGTTGATATCCACTTTATCTTTCTGCATTCCCATTAGATTAATAACTGCGCGAGTGCAATACAGTCATACAGAGTGCAGAGGCGTAAACGCTCAAAGCTAATATCCAATGAGGCAAATAGAAAAGATGTGCGAATTATCTGTGAGTGGTACATTCTGAATCCACTGTTCCATGAGCAAGGTTTCTACTATCATATAGAGCTTTATCTTTTCTCCTTGCGTAGTCACTTGTTTATATCTATATCTCTGGTAGATTTTGCTCTGGATTGCAAGCATTTGCTTGTTCCTTATGAGGATTCTACATATTTTCGTCTATAATGGGTTCCCTGTTTCTTTTTTTTTCTTTGAGTTCCTGTCCTTAAACTGTTTCCCTGTCTTCACTGTATAACTGTTACTGTTCCTGTTGAAGGTTCTTGATTTCTTAGCTTGTGGTTTAACTGCGGCTCTTCTCGTCCATCTTCGAGGTAATCTATCTACTGTCCGTAGAATGGAGTTGACTACTTCCCGTGTTCCTAACACTACTTGTCTACTTGCATGGGGTACTGTGAGCCTCGATTTTAAACCCTATCCTATGTTGATTAAAGCTGATTAGGATCTAAACGGGTTTTAGGTCCACTTATAGCCTAAGATTAATAACTATGTCAATAACAATAATTATTAAAACCTAAGCTAGCTCACTGGAAACCTATTATGAGCCGCCACCTAATTTTAACCTAGATCAAATTAGGAAAGGAGAGTTCGGGTTCGGGGGCTTGATATTCGACTTAATCAGGGTTCAATTACTTTCATTACCCTTCCTAGGTCGTTTTTCCTCTACTCAGTTTATTCACGGCTTATTACGAGTCGTTTTAACCTAAGTGCGCGAGCTTCTGTTTTTTTGTGTTTTTGCATTTTTTTGACAGAAAATTAAAGTGAAATTAAAAGCTACCTAAACTAGGGTTTCGGAGGCAGAATTAGGTCAAATTTTGACTACGTCCGTAGCCACGGACCAAACGTCCGAGACCACGGACCCCAGTTAACCTAAATATACAGAAAAGTCGAAATTAAAGGAAAACAAAAAAATTTCAAAGTCCGGGGCCACGGACAGTCTGTCCGTGGGCCCGGACATTATTAGAAAAACCTAAGTTTTTAAAATTTAAAATCCGCCGCCGTCCGTGGGTGTCCGTGGTCTCGGAAAGCGTCGAGGTCCCGGACCATGGGTCCGAGGTCACGGACCACCACGGACAGGGGTTTTCAGAAGGTTCCGAGGGTGTTTTGAGCTCAAATTTTATGGGTGTGAAGCCTGAAGATTTACAAGACGTTAGTGATTGAAAGTTTTCAATTTGAATTCGAATTAACGAAACTTAGCAAACAAGTTATCTGACAGAGACTCAAATAAACAGCAATACAGAAGCCTACGAAGGTTAGTTTGAGTTCAAATTTCGAGGCAAGACAGATAATACCGTGGAGAATTAGGGAAACTGAGTTCCTACCGTTTTACCTTCGGATTCACAACGTTTCTTCACACCGGGATTCGTTTGAGAGCTCCGTTGATGGCAAACCGAAAGGACTTCGAACCAAGCTTCTGGTTTTGGTTGTTCTTGCTGTTCTTCACGTTTTAGAGGTGTTTTTGTGAGGTTTTGATGATTATTGGTGCTTTGGGGATTGGAAAACGTGTTTAGATGGTGATTTCGGGGGGTTTTCAGTATGATTTGGGTGGCCGGGTGTTGGAAAACGTGAGAGAGAGAGAGGAGGCCGTGTTTTCTGACTCTCTAGGGTTCTTGAGTGTGTGAGGTTCTCCTTTTATCCAAAAACCTATCCCCTTATAGACTTTCTTAAAGATAAAGAGAATCTAGTAAAAGTAAGATTTTTCGATATTTAACTAAGTAACTTCCCAAAGGAATTTTGCTATGAAATTTTAACCACATGTCAAGAATGGATATTATGAATTTTCTGAGGTGGAAACGAATTTTTTAAATGCTGGAGCATTTTTAAATTGAATTTCTCGTCAGATTCAGTCAGAAATTGCTAGAAAATTATTGGAAATTCGAAAAAATCAAAATTCCAACGCCATTATGCTTAAAATGTCATCCTCTATCATGGGTTTAAAATATCAAAGCATTTCAAGCTGATTTGGGCACCCTTTGGAGGAGAGAGAAAGCCTATAGGAGAATCAGAAGCCTTAAAAATACGAAAACGCCCTGACAATGACGAAACTGCTCCTCAGGCCTGGAACACGCCGATCGGGCCGGAGTCTCTTACTGTTTGATGGAGATGGCTCCACAACCTCGTAGACCTCAGCCAGGGGGTCAAAATTTTGGGTAACAGATTGCCCCCCGTCAACTGGACTTGTAACGAACGTGAAAAGTCTGGTTGATGCTTGAGTGGTGCCCCAAAATTTTGGACCCCACAGAATCCTCACGTTGTATGAAACCGGGTTAACGATGCCCAGCTATTCGGAGGCGCTGACTACCTAAGCTACAAAACATTGTCGAGCTATTCTAAGGCGCTGACTGCCTAAACTAAAAAGCGTTGTCGAGCTATTCTAAGGCGCTGACTACCTGAAATGATGATATGCTGTCGAGCTATTCTAAGGCGCTGACCACCTAAGTGATGAAATGATGTCGAGCTACTAAGGCGCTGACTACCTGAAATGATGATATGCTGTCGAGCTATTCTAAGGCGCTGACCACCTAAAGTGATGAAAATGATGTCAAGCTATTCTAAGGCGTGACTGCCTGAAATGATGATATGTTGTCGAGCTATTCTAAGGCGCTGACCACCTAAAGTGATGAAAATGATGTCAAGCTATCCTAAGGCGTTGACTGCCTAGGGTGTGAAAACTGGATGCAAATGCAAGATGCTGAAATGCTAATGATGCAAATGATGCTGATGCTGATGATAATGCCGATGATGTTGATGATGCCGATGATGCTGATGATGCTCGGATGCTTCAGGGGGACCGAAAACCATGTCGATGCTCCTGGCTGGACCCAATGTGGACTTATTGCCATCGCCCCCAAGCCGGTGCAGGGATAACTCCTGGTAAAAACCCTGGGGATTTTGCCTTTGCCACCATTCGTTGATCCAAAAAATAAGTTGACATCGCAAAGGAGGATTTATTGCCATCACCTCGCCAACTTTCTGTCGCCAGGTCTTGTGACGCCTGGATAATGCAACTAGGTCTTATGACGAGCCTATATGAATGAGATGAATGCAATGTGTTTGATGAGAGGTGGGTAAGCTAAAAGGTAATGCTAGGTCTTACTACGAGCCTAAGGGAATGCACTAGGTCTTATGACGAGCCTAATGGAAAGCAACTAGGTCTTACGACGAGCCTAAAGATGGATCTAGGTCTTATGACGAGCCTAAGGGATGCAACTAGGTCTTATGACGAGCCTAAAGGGAGGTTCTAGGTCTTATGACGAGCCTAAGGGAATGCAACTAGGTCTTATGACGAGCCTAAAGGATGGTTCTAGGTCTTATGAGCCTAAGGGGAGGTTCTAGGTCTTATGACAGCCTAAAGGATGGTTCTAGGTCTTATGACGAGCCTAAGGGTTGGATCTAAGTGAAAGTGAGTAAAATGTATAATGGGTCTAAACGGATGTAGAAGGATTAGGGTTTGTGTCAAATCTGGAGATGGTGGGGCTCATGACGAGCCTATGAGTGTTTGAGTGTGAAGGTAGGGCTTAGGACGGGCCTGTGGAACTTTTGATGAGGAGGTAGGGCTTAGGACGGGCCTGTGTGTGTGAGTGAGGAGGGTTTGATCCTTTGGATTTGGATTTTTGGGACTCAATCGGTGTCATTGTTGCAATGTTGGGACCAACAATTGCCCCCAGTATTTTCTTAAGCAATCTGAGTTTTCAGGATTTTATGGCAATCGATCGGAACGATCGATTGCCCCCAGTATTTTCTTGATTAATCACACAAAACAAGTCTCACTCTCACAAGGTCAGGGTTTATCTGAGTGGTGCTTTCTATCTACACTCAAAGTGTTTGATGCTTGCGCTCGTACTCTCCTTTTGGGTCAAGACATCTCAACCATTGTATTTGACATTTGTTCGATTTACGCGTTCAACCTGTTACTTTCACGTGATTGGATACACAACTACTAAGTCGGAAGTCTTTTGAGCTTATAACACGGCTATAGGGTGTAATGAAAGACAATGGGACGATGGAGGAATGTTCAGGATATGTGGAGCTATAAGGGTGACCAAAGCTGCAACTTGCGCCGTCTCTCGGACTTGCCTTCTTTGTCCTGAAGTCGTTTGGCTACTTCGTGATGACTTCGCTTACGAGCTTGGAACTCTGGATTTTTGAATTGTTCCTTGCATCCTTTCTCCTTCTTCCAATTTTTGATTTCTTCAAGGCTTTTCAGGTTTGCCTTTCTTTGATTTTCTTTCCTTTCGGGGTTCTTGTGTTTCCCGGCTTTGAACTTTGAGAGCTGTTTTGATGCTAGCTCATTTGGATCCTGTGTCACTTTGGGACCATTTGCGGATCGCTTTGTCATGCTGGTAGCGGTTTTGCTTCTTTGGACTTGTGAAGTTGTTGTTCAAAAGTCGGGCTCCTTGCTTCCTTTGGTCACCGGGTCGGTTATTCATCATTGGCGGGCTTGTTTGTGGAGCCTATAGTGTTGTAAAAGAGGTCATATATGAAAAGCTCAGCGGGGGTGCCTAGGGTTTAATGTCGGGTTCACAGGCTTTTGGCTGTGTGGTGCTGTACCTAGGTGCTTCGTCATCCCTAATAGTTGTGTATCCGTCTTGTTCTTTACTTTTCACAGGTTTAAGCGTAAATTTACAAATTATCTCCTTCGGTCGGAGTCATGCCGTTTGCCTCACCTTTGAATGTGACCTCTCTGGAGCCGTGTAAAATGACACGCTCTTTCGCTCTTGGTTTTACCGCTCAAGGCACTCTCGCGAAACGTTCACTCAGAGACTTGTTTGCGCATTTAAACAAAGAAATAAATTATCGCTCCTTACTCAGATTGCCCCCAGTATTGCTGTGGGGTTCTTTTTGACAACCTTAGAATGCCCAAGTTTTTGTGGAGGGTGACATGTGTGGTGAACAATGGTGGTGAGTGGTGATGGGGTGATTGCTGAGTGATTCTTTTTTTTGGCGGCAGCAGCTCTTTTTTTTTTAAGATGAAATGGTAGAAATGACAGGACGCTGCGACATGTGGGATGACTGTGGGGGAGGTAGCAAATGTGTGGATGGGTAGGCGGTTTTGTACAGGGGGGTTTCGTGAAAGATGAAGGTTCTTACTCTTATATGCTTGTAGACATGCCTTAAAAGAGAGAGTTTTTCTTTCCTTTTTTTTCCAGCACATGAATGGAAATATACTCATTAGAACACGAATCAAAAAGAAATTTTATTGATAACCGAAAGAAGTAACAACGACATTGAGTACCAACTAGATAGGAGCGACAACTAAACTAACTACAAAAGAAAGAGGCTATGTAAAACAGCCAAAGGAAAATAACAATGACTCCTAATGACCCCAAAGCGGAAGTAAATGACTAACTACCCCTAAACTATAATCTACTCTTCGAGGAACATCCAATCAGGTATCGCTTCCTCCTTTGCTGCTCTTACCGTACCCTGTAAACATGAGGAACACGAGCACATGAGTAAAGATGATAGTTCAATTGCCGAAATAAAAGTTGGGTCTGTTAACGCACCAAGTCCTTGACGACCAGGATTCGCTGCCGGAGATAGAACGTCTGGGATTCCCTGGAGATCCTTGCCGAGGCCCTTACCCTCTTGATAACCGTACTTCTCCATGATAACCTTCCCCGGTCCAACCTTAAGTTTCTGAAGAGAAGTTGGGTCGGACTGCTCTGGTATAACACTGAACCTGCTCAGATGGGACGAACCCTCCTCTTCAACCATACAAACAGGCAACTCCTTCTGATGCGGTTCACCTCTAACGATATGAACCTTCCCATCCCTTTTGAACTTCAAACATTGATGCACCGTAGAGGGAACGGCCTTCAAATCTTGAAGGAAATCCCGTCCCAGAATAGATTGAAAGAATGGGGAATTTGCAGAACCAAAAACTTCACTGGATGAACCACCGTCCCGAATTTAAGTGGAAGATCCATAGGCCGAAGACATGTCTTGGGTTATCGTCATACCCTCGTAATAATTTGGCACGACTCAAATTTGTCGTAGCCCATACTTTCTGCCACTTTCAGAGGACAGATGCTAACGTCTGCTCCCGTGTCAATGAGGACCTTTGGCACCTTGAAGGCCCCACACCAAACAGTAACATACAACGCTTTTCCCGAGTGCTCGGAGATCTCACTATCGTGAAAACTGATCTCCTCCTCCTGCTTTTGCCAAAGAGCCGCGACCATCCTCTCCGGGGCTAAACTTTCCTCTGGCCCGCCCAAATGTTTGGCAATGGCCCGTCGGTGCTCTGGCGAGATCGTAAGCAAAGACCAGATGGCCATGGGGATGGTTGTTGCCTTCAGCTTCTGAAGCAGTTCCCGCTCACCTGGAATCTCTTCAGCCACTGGGGGAGACGACATTCGCTCTTCCCCTTGCGATGGTCTTTCAGGCGATCGTAATGCTTGCCTGACCGAGTAACGTGAGCATTTGCTGGGACAAAGCTGACCGCGGACGTGGGCTTCCGTCCTGCCCCTCGTGTTGGCTTTTTGTCATCCCAGAAAACAGTAAAGGCAGCACACTGAAACCAGATTCTGATGTCTCGAGGTCATCCAAACGCTGATATCCCTGATCGATGAGGTCCTGGATCCGATGTCTCAGCACTTTGCAATCATTGGTATCATGTCCTGCTAGCTGATGGTACATGCAAAATTGACTGAGTCTACTCCCCTTTCGCGTCTCTCCATGGCGAGGGATGAGCGGCTGCATTAGCCCCTCGTCCTGCAGCTCCTCGAAGGCCTGGCTTAAAGGACAACCAATGGGTGTGAATTCCCTTTCGGCTTGCGGGGAACTCCGGTACCGGGGCTACGATCTGGATTTTTCCTTCTTGGGCCAATAACAGAATTTTAGACCTTAAATTACGACAATTATCCGTGGAGTGGCCCGGGAGTAGATGGAAACGACAGAACTGCTCGGGATGCGCCCCCAGACGCCGCCCGCGAAACCGCGGGGCTTTAAGTCGGACTAACCCCTGCCCTAGAAGTATTCTCAGAATCTGACTCTGCGGCTGCTGCAGATCTACGACAGGCACCTGTGCGGCCTGCTCCTGTTGCGGTCCCTGGTTCTCCGGTGACTCGATCCCGTCCTCATCGGGGGCCAGATCTAAAGGGATGATTTCCCCGAGGGCATGAATGAGAGCTCTCGCTTCCCTTGCAGCCGACGCAAATCCTGAGCTCAGCTCTTCCAAAGCACTCCTGTGAGCAAATTCTAATTCAGCTAGTTTCCCTATCAAATCCGCGAGCGAAAGCACTTCGATCGTTAGCTCCAGACGACATCCTAGCTGTAAGAGGTGCTGCCTGTTTAAGCAAAAAGATAAGTCAGCATTGCGAGAGTGAGACTGGGGCTAAACTTTGGAACTCAGGCCGAAGACTAGTGTGCCGTAATGAATGCCGGACTCCAAAATTTTGGGAGGGTCCGCTCTGGACCATACTTTTGGGTTACAAGATTCGTTGGTCTTACGAGTGGGTTTGCAAGAACCAGGCATGTAGCAGGAATCAGCTTAGAGGATTTTTGTGTTTTGGGGTGATGAAGTATTTGGATTATGAAAACCCCTTAAATGTTTCATTTGGGCTGGAAGAGATCGATGGATCAGATATTGGGCCTGAGGCCCTGGAGAAAAGGAGTACATACACAGAAGTCCTACACAAGGAGGTGATGCAAATGTCCTCACAAAATGACTCAGTCCAACGGGTAGGGGTCAATCCGGAGAGGTGCTTGGGGCGCAGGCCCAGGTTACCACAAAGGAATAGGGCTTGCACGCTATTCTCTTTGGGCTTCCCCACTTTTTTCACATCACCTAAAAGGTGTGCGTCTACGGTCGGGTCTTTGACTGACCAAACAATGGGCTTGGTAAGGGTACTGCCAGGAAAATGCTTGGGGCTAAAGCCCAGGTATTAAGGGGGTGTGGTTAGACGACACCCTCCTCTTTTCCCCCATTTATTCACATCACCTAAAAGGTGTGAGTCCCAGACAGGGGACCCTCAAACGGGTCCCAGAGTGGAATTGGTTTGCGTGGACCCTCGCTCTCATATGATGCAAGGGTGCAAAAATTAAAGTGCGCACAGAAGTAAACAAACAGAGTAATAAAGCCATAAATAAACATCTTCGAGTTAAGCCCTCTTTCTTAAAATCAAACAAGTTTAAAATTAAGAAGTTAGTCCCCAGCAGAGTCGCCAGTCTGTGAGCCTCGATTTTAAACCCTATCCTATGTTGATTAAAGCTGATTAGGATCTAAACGGGTTTTAGGTCCACTTATAGCCTAAGATTAATAACTATGTCATATAACAATAATTATTAAAACCTAAGCTAGCTCACTGGAACCTATTATGAGTCGCCACCTAATTTTAACCTAGATCAAATTAGGAAAGGAGAGTTCGGGTTCGGGGGCTTGATATTCGACTTAATTAGGGTTCAATTACTTTCATTACCCTTCCTAGGTCGTTTTTCCTCTACTCAGTTTATTTACGGCTTATTACGAGTCGTTTTAACCTAAGTGCGCGAGCTTCTGTTTTTTTTGTTTTTTAGCATTTTTTGACAGAAAATAAAGTGAAATTAAAAGCTACCTAAACTAGGGTTTCGGAGGCAGAATTAGGTCAAATTTTGATTACGTCCGTAGCCACGGACCAAACGTCCGAGACCACGGACCCCAGTTAACCTAAATATACAGAAAAGTCGAAATTAAAGGAAAACAAAAATTTGCAAGTCCGGGGCCACGGACAGGCTGTCCGTGGGCCCGGACATTATTAGAAAAACCTAAATTTTAAATTTTTAAAATCCCGCCGCCGTCCGTGGGTGTCCGTGGTCTCGGACAACGCGTCCGAGGTCCCGGACCATAGGTCCGAGGTCACGGACCACCCACGGACAGGGGTTTTCAGAAGGTTCCCGAGGGTGTTTTGAGCTCAAATTTTATGGGTGTGTAGCCTGAAAGATGTACAAGACGTTAGTGATTGAAAGTTTTCAATTTGAATTCGAATTAAGCACGAAACTTAGCAAACAAGTTATCTGACAGAGGCTTAAATAAACAGCAATACAGAAGCCTACGAAGGTTAGTTTGAGCCCAAATTTGAGGCAAGACAGATAATACCGTGGAATAGGGAAGTGGAGTTTCTACCTGTTTTACCTTCGGATTCACAACGTTTCTTCACACCGGGACTCGTCGAGTGCTCCGTTGATGGCAACCCGAAGGATTTCGACCAAGCTTCTGGTTTGGTTGTTCTTGCTGTTCTTCACGTTTTAGAGGTGTTTTGTGAGGTTTTGATGATTATTGGTGCTTTGGGGATTGGAAAACGTGTTTAGATGGTGATCGGGGGTTTTCAGTATGATTTGGGTGGCCGGGTGTTGGAAAACGTGAGAGAGAGAGAGGAGGCCGTGTTTTCTGACTCTCTAGGGTTCGGTGTGAGGTTCTTTATCCAAAAACCTATCCCCTATAGACCTTCTTAAAGATAAAGAGAATCTAGTAAAAGTAAGATTTTTCGATATTTTAACTAAGTAACTTCCCAAAGGAATTTTGCTATGAAATTTTAACCACATGTCAAGAATGGATATTATGAATTTTCTGAGGTGGAAACGAATTTTTTAAATGCTGGAGCATTTTTAAATTGAATTTCTCGTCAGATTCAGTCAGAAATTGCTAGAAAATTATTGGAAATTCGAAAAATCAAAATTCCAACGCCATTATGCTTAAAATGTCATCCTCTATCATGGGTTAAAATATCAAAGCATTTCAGCTGATTTGGGCACCCTTTGGAGGAGAGAGAAAGCCTATAGGAGAACTCAGAAGCCTTAAAAATTACGAAAACGCCCCTGACAATGACGAAACTGCTCCTCAGGCCCTGGAACACGCCGATCGGGCCGGAGTCTCTTACTGTTTGATGGAGATGGCTCTCACAACCTCGTAGACCTCAGCCAGGGGGTCAAAATTTTGGGTATAACAGTACCGTACTGATACATTACTACTTACCCGATAACTTAAAATAAGTCTGTCAGGCCCACATGCTCCTAACGGAGTGCGGTCGTCCCATGTCTCGTTTAGTAAACTGGTAATGTCCGTCACACGGTTGTTGTGAAGTATTCTTTTGTCAATCTCCCTTTGATGGATATCCCCTTTTTTTCTTTCTTCTTCTTTCCTTCTTCTTTTTTTTTTGTCTTCTTTTTTTTTGCTTGCCTTTTTTTTTTGTGTAATAGTTCATGTTATCAGTTATCCTGTAATAAGTGCTATTGCCTTTGTGGCATCCGTGGTAATTTGTATCATAGACTGGTATTATTCAACTCGGTGTAAGTAAAATCCGTGCTATATTAGCAAAACTTGTTTCTCCTTTTTTTTTGATCTCATTGAGTACAACACATTTTCCTTTTTCTCCCTGTTTTTTTTTATCATATCTCATCCATAATTCATATTCGTCCCCTCATCCATGTAATTGGATGTATTGCAGATTGCATAATAGCTTGAGCAACTTGGCTCTTCACTTCCCAACCATCCTCACTGACGGTGGTGCATCTACAAAGGGTATGCTTGTCCATGAGGACTAAACATTTATCACTGGTAGTGATTAGCATTAAATGCCGGTATACACTGTTGGTATTTGGCTATAAGCCCTGTCTGAAAATTCCCAACAATTTAAACTGGTGGGTTTCACCGTCACAGTTCCTGTACAATTTGTCCCGTTGCAGTGGTTGGACTAACGGTCCTTCCAAGGTTGCATAGGTTTCGAATCTCAGGGTTTGTATAAAAACATTTGAAAAACATTTTTTTTGGTATATATATAATAAAAGACTAAAAAGTAGTAGTTGTTGCAGTTGCATTTGCAGTTGCTGTTACTGTCGCTGTTGCTGTTGCTGCACTTGCTGTAGCAAGTGCGCAAGGCAGATGGAAATTTTAGTGGTTTTCTTGTCATAGCGCTTGCAGTAGCAAGTGCGCCATGCAGGTGGTAATTCTGGTTCAACCGTTACCGGTCTCATTGACTCTGTGTCGTCGAGTATGGCTACATGTTAATGTAAGGTTAAACATCCTGTTCTCATATATATATAATTCGTCCAGGTTTCAAAGTTACTCACATCAAGTTCCCAAATCTGGTCTCTAAAGTCATACACAGAAAGGCGAGTGGTCAATGACTCACTCCCACATACTTATAACATAGTTCCTTCTAACATCCAAAGCAAGTATACAACATAGTAAGTAAACAAAGTCTTCCACCAGCGTCTCATGGAGTTAGGGTACTCATGCCCTATCTACTCCCTTGCCCTACAGGGCTCCAGCATCAGTAGATGTCTGACCATCCTGACCGCCTTGTGGTACCCCAGATCCTCCAGTTGAGGTCTTCTGAGTATTCTTTTTTTTTGGTGGCCTGTAGTTACGGCTCTCTGGGTTCATCCAGCATTCGAATTCCCTATGGCCCTCTTTGTGGCAGCACCGACACTCGACTTTGCGGCCTTCGCAGTCGACCCATGATGGTCCTTCCCACAACGCTTACAGTAAAATGGCGTTGGGGCTGTCCGGTGCCTGATGATGGTATTTAGTTTAAGTTAATATTGTTGATATAAATGTTAAGGTCACAATTTAATTTAGGAGGTAGGTGTTCTCACCCTTAGGAGGTGCAATCTCAAAGGCTTAGCGTCTATAGTTGGGCCGGTCAACCGAGGACGGGCTCTTTCCCTTTGCTCCCTGGTGACCCTGCTGCCCTTTCTTTGGAAAGAATTTCCTATTTAAGGTTTCGGGTCAGCATTCCTAAGGTATTTAATATGATAATTAATCTGAAATGAAATAAGTCCTTACTTTCCCTTCTTTTGGCTTTCGCCTGGAGATGCTCCTCCACCCTACTCTCCTTCGGGGTTCTTTCTCTTCTTTGCCCCCAGAGTCTCTTCCCGAGTCTGGAGCATTAGCTCAGTCCTCGAGGCAGCGTCATAACACTCCTGGAATCTCCTTGGTAAGTTCTCACAAAGTTAATTGGTAATGTAGTAAGTAAAGAATTTTATGGCTTTCATGTTAGCACCCTGATGGTAATGTAGGGGGTAGCACCCATCGCCATCTGGATGCGAAATTATAGTCCTCCCCGAAACTTCTCGACCTTAACGGTCTCTGAGTAATCCACACCGGGGATGAAGTCCAGTAGACCAATGAATCGAGTGTAATACTCATCCACGGTCAGACCTCCTTGGGTCAATGTTTCGAACTCATGGCGCTTCTTCTGTTTAAGATGAGCTGGGTAGTACTTCCCTCTCAGTAACTCGACAAAGGCAGCCCACGAAAAGTCGGGCGTAGCCAGGTGCTGGTCCTTGACCAACCTCCACCAGGTGCTGGCTGCGTCCTTCAGATGGAAAGCAGCAATGGCGACCTTCTTGTCGTCAGGTACTTGTAAGGCTTCAAATGCTTCTCGTGTTCAACAATGTAACGCTCCAAAGCTACGGGGTCTGGTTCCCCTGAATACGTAGGTGGTCGGGTCTCGCTAACTGACTTCAGTCAGTTCGTTTCCTTGGGCTATGGCGGGGGGCTGGTGCTCCTCCAATCTGAGTACCCAACTGTGCAAGAACGGCTGCAACCGTCTCAGCAACTCCTGGAATGCCGGGGACACCGCCTCCACCTCTACCAGTACCACGCCCTCTAGCTCCACCAGACATCTGTAGTACAGTATGTCACATAAATACTCGGTAAATTACCGTACACAACCAATAGATATTAAGTTGCCTTAAGGCTAACCTGTCACGCAATTGCGTTACTAGACACAATATCTTTCTAAGACGAATCGTCTCGTACTTCCCAAATGTTTCTCGTAATTTCCCAAGTCCTAAGCTCACTGTCTTAACCTATTATCTCGTCATCAGAGCGGTACTCCGCTCTGATACCACTTTTGTAACACCCCTCTCAATAATCACGATATAATCTCTCACGTAGCAATAAATAAAACGTCTCGCAGCGGAAAAACAAATAACCATTACAAAACTCACTCGGGTGTCACCGGCCGTTACTCGCCCATGCGAGCAACGCAGCCAAACTACATCCAACTTCCAATACAAATAAACTGCTAACCGCAGTGATAACGAGAAACTCCTATACATCACACTAAGTCCATAAACCATAACATCGACAAGTGAGCGTCTACCCAATCCTGAAAAATACATAACCTTACCATAAGACCATACACCATCTTCATTACTATACAACATCTCCAATTACCCTGTTCCTGTTCTTCAGCTCCGACAATGATCAACAACCTGAAATGGTGTAGTATCAGCGATAGACGCTGAGTATGCCGGGCCTGGACCCTAATGGTCACTTGTCATTTTAACCATCTTATTATTAGATTGGTTTCATGCTTTTCCTTCTTACAGTCATAATCAAAACTGAAGCATAAATGTATAATATACATAATCAACCATCCAAATATCCATAAACATTAGTCATCCATCCAAACCAAACATTCATAGAATATTTCAAATAACATTTGTATATCGAACGTATCGAGCAATAACAATTTAATGTACCATGTACATTCGCCGTAGCGTACAGTTTTCATATTTAATTTACCTTAGCCTTGTAGGCTCCATCCAACCATCAACACACAATAAAATAACCACAAGTATAACCAATGAACAACAAAGCGAAACAACGAGAATAATAAACAAGTATTAAGTCTCGTCCATAGTATTGTTCGCCACTGTATAAGTCTCAATTGTTTTAGTTGTTCAGTTATACCTAGTGACAATGTCTCGTTAAAACGACATGTCTCTAGTTACCCATATATTATGGCGGGTCACCCACGGCAGTAGCCACTCCAACGGTAGAGTCTCCGACCAACGAGCCATTCTAGCTCACGGGAAATTTTCTTGATACTTACGGACCCGTACGCGGACATCCTGGTATCGTTTTTGTGACACAGCGCGCACCAAGAGCCACATCCTCTTGGCTTTACTTCCATTCCATTAATTAATTAATTATACCATCGCATCATTACCAAATTTTCTAACACAACAGACTAAGGTCATTAGTCCAATCCGGAGTCTGTAAACTCGGGATCCAGTGTTAGATACGAGAGCGGCGTATAGAAAGGCCAATGCTCCGTATAAAGTCTCAGATAATATGTATATGTTATTATCATAGTGCTACAACGTTTTACTTACGTTCCTTATATTTCATATAAGATAGCACCATAGCCGCTAGTTCGTTTTATATATAGGTTCATATATACGAACCAATACTGTTAACTCAACAACAGTAAATAACTAAATCAACAACAGTAAATAATAAAGCAGCTATAAATATACAATTCATGCATATTAATTATCACATTCAGACAAACAATCTTATCACAGATCACACAGAAGTCTGAACTGAGGAAGCCCTCAGAGACAATCCGAGACACATAACAACATACAAGTTATATCAACCAAATCCGAGCCCAAGGAGCAACCTTAGGACAACTCGGATCAAACCCCTTTACATACCGTTCACCCTGACTGTATTACGGTGGAGTATGAATCAGCAAGATCCTACGCTCCGTGTAGTCCGTTAGCTCGTCAAGCGTCCTTGTCAGAAGATATACTAAACGGTAATAAAACTATAAGTCAGTCTCCATGACTAACTACATCCGGTATTTCCGAATTATAAGTAACCCCGACAGTTCACCCCTGTTTCTACAGTTGTTTGTTACAGGTTTTTCTAAAACAGTCGGCTTTGTTACTTAAAACGCGTACGTCAAAACTATTTCAACTGTTAAGTCTAATTCCTTATATTTCCTTTAATCTTATCCACATCTAGTTTAGGTGCGTAACCTATAGTTGCATGTATGCATGCATTCCTATATTATATATTTTTTTCCATCATCCATTATAATTCTTTGTATTTCATTACCCATTATCTTAGCAAAATTCATAGCTTATAGTTTGTAACTATTTTTTTTTCCAATAACCACCACCATTAAATCATAAGGTTTTCAACCAAAATAATTTATCCACCTTATATACATTATTCTTGTGTATGTATATATTTTTACCACGTAGGTAATTCTCATGAGTTTCATAAACTCTTGATTTTATGTTACATTTTATCATCTTTTATTGGATGATTATTCCCATTAGTTGTATTATATTATACAACTTATATTAAGATTATTATCCTAATATCACGTAACATCTTATGTTGTATAATTACAACTCCTAAGGTTTATTCCATAAACACCTCAGTTTATAAATCTCATTTTTATAGTTTGTCACATTATTTTATGTGAGTGCCCTTCCTTATATTAATTCCATCTAAACCATATCATTGTCATAACATTTATAACATCATAGACCTTAGTCTAAAATTCATCTTTCAACTCTTATTAACTCAGTATAGCCCTTAACTTAATTTAAATTCCGTTTTGACCACATAACATTATGTAACGTTATACCATATACTAATATCATACTATGTGATATTTTTATTCCCTTTAACTTATAACCTATAGTTTTTATACAAAACTATTTATTATTGCCTCTTAGGCACCATAAGAAAATCTTATTCTTTTCCATAAACCATAGTTTCCTTTATTTACAAAATCACCCCTTTCTTTTACCATGTTAATATCCATTTAATATAACATTTCTAACTTATAAAAGAGTATAACCTATGGTTATTTTTTGTAAATTCCGAACAGCCCTTGTGCTATTCTATAATTGCCATTGGCCCTATTTATAACATATAGCTCTTCCATATCATTAAAACCATATTTTATACACATATCTTAATAAATTCTCTTAATAATTCTAAAAATCACCAAATTCCACCAAAGGTTATAAATATCCTTATTAACCCATATACTTTTGATATTTACCATTCCACCATCTATTTTTCTCCAAAGTGTCATAATGACATAATAACTATATATTATACATATAGTTCATTTTAATTCCAAAATCCACCAAATAAATTCCTAAAAATTCCTAATAGCCCATGGGTGTTTAAAATACCATTTTACACCCTTAATTTTCGGTAATAACATATTCACCACATATGTTATAAAAATATTACCATTAAATACATAACCTATTATAAAACCTTAAATAAGTTATCTAACTTATTTATTTTGGTCAAAACCTAGCATATGGTCAATGTTGACCACCTTAATATTTCCTTGACCACCAATTCCTTATAATTACGGTTTAGTACCTAAACTTTCTAAAATTCACCATTTAACCCCAAAACTTATAAAATCTTATAAACTTTATTTTAACTCCTTTTAACTCTAATTTTCGGCTTTATTTTTCTAAAGTCCCTAAATTTAATTTAATTACACTATAACCCCTTATTCATTTCGGTAATAATATATACCACCTAAACTTAAATAAAAGCTTGTAAATGCATAAATAAAATGGCCTAAAATACATGGCCTTATTACAAACATTGTCTTGCAAAATAAATTACACATAAATGTCCCAAAAATACATATAAATTTCGGCCTCACCATATAATTTTCATTTATTTACCAAACTTCCACACAATGTCTTAAATTTGACATTTATGCTTGTTTAATTAGTTGTAAAATTTATTAAACCATTCCTTAAACATTTTAAGGTCAAACAAGACCTTATTTTACCTCTTCACTCACGGCAATTAATATACACACACTTAAACTTGTGTTAATGTATCAAGTTATGGTTTTAAGTGATTTATACCTTGATTTAGCTTAGGTAAAGCCTTGTTTGGGTTCGCCACCTTAAGGAGAAATTCTCCACAGCTTGTTTTACATGTTTTCAACAGAAACCAAGGCCTAGTTAGTCTCCAAGAAAGATCTAACCATAAGAAGTAATTTAATGTAAGATTTAAGGCAAAAATCACCTTAAGAATGCAAGGAGAGTTCAAGATGGTTTTGACCTGAATAAAACACACCACAAGGTGTTAGATCTACTATATTGACATATGAAATAGCTAGATCTCAACAAGCTGCCTTGTTATTAGGTTTTACCTTGGAAAAATGCCTTAAAAGAGGGTATTTCCTTTGGATCTCGGCCACCTTTGCTCCAAATGGCTAACCAACAGATTCCACATGAAAAGGAGAAGAAGATGAGGCTATGACCAAAGTTTCACAGCCGAACTTGAAGGGAATCAAAAGATATGAGCTTAAAGCACATTTTTACCTTAAAATGAGATTTTGAGAAACCTTGGTCTCTAAACTTGTTCCATTCGAATTTGATTGATGTTATAACCTTAGAACACTGAGAATAAGCCATAGGAACTGATTAGTCACGAGATCTAAGCATAGGTGGTGAAGAGATGAAGAAAAAGAGCCAAAAACAAGCCTTAAACCATTAATTCGAAGCTTAGAAGTTAGGTTTACCTTCCCAACTGAAGAAGTTCGGTTGAGAGAGCTTGGGAGAGCTTGGAGGAGCTGCTTCATCGAATTTAATGCAGCTAGGAGAGAGAGAGTGACTAGAATTGGTATTATTAGGTTGAAAATGTGCTTTAGATTAGTTTATTGCCTAATAATTGAAGGTGACTCATCAAGGGGATAAGGAGGGAGCAAGGAGCCGGCTGATTGAAGAAAGGAGAGGCTCCTCACACGTTTTTCCAGCTGGAGAATTCAAATAATGGAGTGAAAGTGTGTATAAACTAATAAAAAGGCAAAAGTAGCCCTTAAATCATGGAGATATGTTGGTGTGCTGTCTTTTGGGTGTGAAAGTGGCTAAATGGAGCCTATCTTGCTGTAAATGTCGAACTTACATGGTCTAAGGGGTCAACTTTGACCTCTTGACCAATCTTAGTCAATATTGACTCCTGCGGGCCCCCTTTTAGGGTTTTATTAATATTTTAATATTAAATTTGTAAAAATTCGTAAATTCTTGGAATTAAATTCCTAATATCATATAATATGATATTTTATCATATTTAAAGGTATTTATAACCTTTTAGCCCATTTAAAACCAATTTAGAAGACAATTACACAAAAATGTGCTTTAAGGAGTTTTAGTGCACATTTTGTGTCTCAAGGTGTTTCTGAGCTCGGTTTTCTTTGAAAACGGTTTTTTTGTGTTCCTTACATTATATTTGATCATGGTATCCAATTTTATATCATTTATAGGTCATTAGACCTTTAAGGTTTCTTAGAGCACATTTTAGCCCTTCTTGCCCTTGAAGCATGTAAATGCTTTTTATTTGTGTTGGAGTGTTGTCCAACAATTGTAATATGTTTATTAATGTGTTAATCTGCTTAGGACAAATTTTTAGATCCTAAGAAATTCATTTGGGTATTTATTTACCCTTAACAGTCAAAGGGTGCAACATCTTGTTTTGTGTTGACCACTGTTGTTCTCAGTTGACTTTTAAGGCGTGTTTAGGCCTTAATTAATGTGATTAGATATTTAATCCATGTTCAATAAGTTTGGGGTATTTCAGGTACCGCCTTAATGTGATACACACGTAGAGCGTTTGAAGATCAAAATTGTTGGGAGCCACCGTGAGTACCACCAAGCAGGCGATGAGGCCGGGGATCGTCAGAAGGTGGTGGCATGTTCTGAAACCGACGACGAGCTCGAAAGGCCGGAAACGAGTGTCGCCGGTTCACACCGATGAACGCAGTGGGAAAACATTTCAGATTTGAACTATAATATCATTTCTCATGGCACTGAGGATTCGTGAGTCTATTGTGGGTTAGGCATCGTCCAAATCAGTGGTAAATAGCAAATAAACTGCCCTCTGAAGGGAACCGACGAATGCACGAGCAAAGTAACTGGGAGAAGCAAAACAGGGAGAAAAGAAAATTGGAGTGATGAGGTAACATTGAGACTTGGACTCGTATAGCTGCCACGAACCCTTGGACCAATACTGGGTGCGGCACTCGTCAGACCTCGTTGAATGTTGAATGGGCAACAGGAGCAAACAAAAGGAAAATCAGGTGAAATGAGAGGTTCGTGGTGGTTCAAGGTAATAATGGTGTCGAAGGAGGGTGCGATTGTGGAGGATGGTGGTCTGCAACGAAAACAAATTCTGGTGGAGGAGAGCTCAATAGCGAGAATGGAGAGGATGGAATCTGAAAACGGCGCCTCTTCCGACCACCGTCCCCCTGATTAGGGTTTTTTTGTCTCATTTTCGATTGTGGTCTCGAAGAAGTTGGAGGAAGCTGAAGGGTGAGGTCAAAGGAGTCGACCACGGAAGAGGGTAATGAGGTCGGCTACATCGGAGAATCATGCGGGAATGTTTGATGGAATCCCCCCTTTTCCACTGTAGGGTTTTCTTGTTGTCTTATAATGAGAAAAGGGTGGGTTCTAGGGTTTTTGAATGGGCTTGAGTTTTTGTTTGGGCTGTAGGTCCAATACTAGGGGCTGGAATGGGTTTAAGGGCCTGGGCTAGGCTGGAGTTCAACTAAGTGTGGATTGGGTTCGTAAGATGAAAATAAAAGTGTCTAAATAAAAGTGAAATGAAATGATAATAAAAATACCAATGTTAATGGTAGAATAAAATAAAATAAAAATAAGAAAAGGTGTATAGATGAATAAAAATAAAATAAATAAATAGAATATAAACAAAGCAAAATAAGATAGTAAAATAAGTGAATAAACAAAAAAGGACGACCTTGAAACTGGACTGTCGATGGAAATTCATTTTCGAAGAATTGTGTTTTATTTTTTTGAAATGCTTTGAAAAAGATTATAAAATGATGGTTTCGTTTTAGCACGCACGCTAATATGTTTTGAAAAAGAAAGGCGACGACCCCTCTTATTATTTCGGAATTTGCTTTAAGGGGTGAGAATTTTTGGTGTCTACAGTACCATATGAGTAATTTTACATGTAATAAGCTATAACAGATTTGATAACTTTCAAAATTCAGATTTGATGAAAAATACTAGTCAAAAGCAAGTTTTGACCTGAAGGAAGTTTGAATTGATAAGACCAAAAATCATCATCCGTTTTCCTTCTTTCTCTATAGACTAAAGGGAACCTTACTAACCTTACTCTTACTAAAATTTTAGTAGCAGCAAGGGCGAGCTAGTAAAAAACAACAAGTTGAATCACTGAATTGATATCTTCCTGTTTAAAATCTATCAGTTTCTCATATTGATAATCCCATACATACATTATTGAATTTATCCAATCATTAGTACGGTAGTGATTAAAGAATCTGATCAACATAGGAGATAGAAGTTGATATTTCTTGTTCAGATAAAGACTGAAATTGTACTTTTGCTATTTTACGTTTCTTCTAAATATTCGATTGAATGCTAGAGATCATTTGTAACTATTTTTAAGGCCTTGCTAAAGACCATCTCAAAAAAAAAGCACATACCCCCTGCTATTACTAACTTTAAAGCAGTTCAAAGGGAAGTCTATTTTGCTCCTAATTTTCTCTGCCTATGTACTTCATTTAATGTGGTATCTGTTCATACAGTCCCATGGACACTTTCACTGCTAAAAGTATTTATGACTTGAATGAAGTCACGGTTTATGATTTATGCTAAATTGCTGAAATATAATGTTTGGTTGGTCAGTAAACCAAGCAGTTTAATGAGAGAACCACATCCGTTTTGGAAAACTTCCATTCAGGAAAATATTTTTGTGCTAAATTTTAAAAGTTATTCCACTCCTTTGTGTTTTGCTTAATTTCTTGTAGATCGATTGGCTTGGCCTAATATCATATACTAATTTGTAAAGCAATTAAGCAGACCATCGCTCAATATTCAAGAATTAACCATATTCTAATTTCATTGGATAGGTGTGATTACACTTGGAACTCATTCAGCTGTCTCCCTCCCATCCTATGTCGTGAGTTGACCATCACTGCTCATCAGGTTAGTATTTAAAAATGTTTCAACACGATGCTTTTTTTGACATATTTTTGTTTGCTTATCTGTTTAGTCATGTTTTTTATTTGAAATATTAAAAAAATCAAACAGTTCCCTGTCTGATGATGCTTAAAATGTTAGTGCGTTTTGTTGAGAATCACTTGAACCTTGATCTGATGCTGCTATTGTGTTTGCTTTTGCCTGAAAAAAGTGTGGAGTATCTAAAAAAACGTAAAGGTCATGCCAAATTTTTTCCAGAATTTAACCTGATTCTAATTTTATTGAATTTAACCTTCTTCATAATTACTCACAGTTTCAATTTTTTTCATCTTTTGCACAATATCAATGTTGATTGTTTTAATAACTTATAAGATTAACTTATCTTTTCTTGATTGATGTCGCCGTCTTGAATATTTCTGACGACCCCGGTTGCTGCCTTAACTATTACCCCGTCAACCTCTGTCACCGGCTTGCCTGATCAGAACCCACGGTAGTAACCTAGCTAGTTGCTAAAATTTTCTTTTTTTGTTTGCCAACTAACTAACATCTTGAAAGTTGATTTGTATGCCAAAAATAATTTTTCCAAAATTTAACTTTATTCTAATTTCATCGGCTAGGTGTTACTACGTACGGTTGAACTATCTCCCTTCCATCCTTTTTGAGAGTAGATAATCACTACTCATCAGGTTAGTAGACCATGGTTTGTTCCAGCTATATTCTTTTGTTTAAATATGTTCAATTATTCAAGTTTTTATAAAATTAAAACCTTATTCTAATTTCATTGAATAGGTGTTATATATACTACGCGCAAGAGCATTTGCCTACATCTCCTTCTGTGTTGTCTGCGCTAGCTGATCATCCAGTACTCATCAGGTTGGTATTTTTAAAACGTTTCAATTTATTTTTGTTTTTCTATTAAACAATGGAAACTCAATTAATTCAAACATAGAATTACCTGTCTGAGATTTACCTGATAGTGGTATGTCTTAGATAGTCCCTGTTGGGACTGTCCAATGACCTTTGATCTCACCATCTAGCTTGTGAATAAGTTAATAATATACAGTAGTTCCGTGATAAATTCGGCAGTGGCCGACGATCCTACACCGGTACCTACTGCTACACCGACGTCTGCTCCTACCACGACGGCGGACACTCCGATGGTCGATGCTCCTACCACGACGGCGGACACTCCAATGGTCGATGCTCCTACCACGACGGCGGACACTCCGATGGTCGATGCTCCTACCACGACGGCGGATACTCCGATGGTCGATCATCCTGCACCTTCTTCTTCTATCAGAGACACATTTCCTTATCAAAACCTTTCAGTTTGTTCTTTTTTCCTCCTTAGTTATTTTAACATTACTTTTAAAACAATATAATTTTATTAGCTTGCTTACTGTTGTGAGTTGATGTAGGTGGCTAAATCATGCCATCTGTTTCAAGTGTTGGATGGTGGGACTGTGCATGTTGCATTTGGTCGGGTTTTACAGACCGGACTGAACACTGTAGTACATTTCAAGCCCATCCCACCTCTCCACGCTCGTGTGTTGGTAGACAACGTTGTGCGAGGCCATGAGGACTCTCCGCTTCGGTTGGAGTGGAATCAGTGGAGTAAATTAGGTCAAGCAGAATCTTCAGTTGTTCCATGCTCATATTCTCTCATTGATGTCAGTGACAAGGTAAACTATTTACATGCTTACTGTTTATTTTTTAACTTGATTGTTGACTGATATGTTTATTATTTAAATTTTGTATATTATTAGATTGATAAGGAATTAAGACCGGTTAAAAAGAGGAAAGTGGATAAGGGGAAGGGAGTGGTGAAATCAAATGAGGAGAGTCAAAGTGTGAGAAAAGAAGTGGTGAAACCTTTCGATATGACTCCTAGGAGATCCCCAATTCTGACTTGACAGACAGACAGAGAATGTTGTACGATTTTTTCATGACGAGGGAGCAGTCTATCACCAACTTCAACATGAAAGTGTCTCAGCATATTTTCCACTCCCCCGAGCCCTTAGATCTAATGATTACCGTGAGCGATCTAAGAGAATTTTTGATGGGAGACTTGCTTAATATCTTTGTGATTCAGGCCTATTGTGTGTAAGTATCTTTAAAATTATTAAATTATCTTTCATTTTTTTAAGCTATTTAACATATCGTTTGAAAAAATGTTGTTTAGGTGTTTGACTGCTAGACTGATATCGAACAAGAGATTATCTGCCATCACTTTCTTGTGTTCGCAATTGATGTCAGCAAGTCAGGCCGCATTGGATGATCAAGGATGTGCACAGCACGTGAGGCGGGGATTTTGTGTTGCGGTGCGAAGAGGAAGTAAATATTTGCTGATCCCATATCATCAGATGTAAGTACACAATAACTTGAATTTTTTGCTTCCCAATTACATATGTGATAATTAAAATATTGTTCTACAACACATTCTTTGTTTTACATGTGGTAGCAATCATTGGATGTTGATGGTGTTGTGTATCGACACCTCATGCTTGTTGATACTAGACCCATTGGGCGCTGAAGACCTTCGAGAGATCGCTATAGAGAAATATTTGAAGGAGTGAGTATTTAAAATTTTAATGCATTTTGTATTTATTTTAAGCTTGTCCTGGATTATTGGCAATAAATGGCTTCATTTTAAAATGCTATATTTATGCAGGGGCCATAAGCTTGGTTTAAGTGATGAGGAGAAACCATTCTCCATCTTGAACTTCCAATACATACGTGTAAGTAATCATTTAGTTTATGCATTTTTGTATTAAAGTTAAACATTTAATTTCTTGACCTGTCTAAAGTTGGTAATCCATGGATGGTGTGATGACAGTGTCCTAAACAACCTGATGCACGGAGTTGTGGCTATTATGTGATGCGGTACATGTACGAGATTGTTCAAAATATTGACACGCTTGATGATGATGAAAAGGTGACCCATATATACCAATCAAAGTTGTAGTTAAAGTTATTGCATTTTAAATAAAATTGTGTGTACTAATGATGATTAGTTTCTTTTTGTGGACAGATCATTTCTTTTTTCACAAAAGCACGGGGCGCGTATTCCAAAGGGGATCCGGACTTTGTAAGAGATCATTTATCGCAGTTTTGGTGTAAAAATTACTTGAGCGTTTATTAGATCTTATCCTAGTGTAGTTAGACTTACACTTTTGTTTGTGCTGAAGCAACGTAGACTCTCAAAGTTTGTAAAGTTCAACTCTCTCTTATTTTTGAAAGTTTGAATGGGTTTGTTTGCAATTCGTTTTCGATGTTGCAATTCAAATTGGCAACTTGGTTTATGGTCATATATAGTGTGGTTGGTTACTAAAGGGTAATACCAGTTGGATGCCCTGTACAGGTTGTATATGTGATTGTAAATTGGGTTGTGTTGGAAAACACATGGTAGAGGCTAAAAAACAAGAAAAGCTAAAAAAAGAAAAAAAAAACCACGGTTATGTAAAAACCGTGGTTTAAATTCAATGGAACGACGTTTTAAACCATGGTTGATTAGAAAACCGTCGAATAAAAGTGTTATATACCACGGTTATATTTCTAAACCATCGTATAAAAGCCTTATATACCACGGTTATAAAGCCAAACCGTGGTATAAAATCGGTCTGATCCCGCGACAGAAACGGCTTTAAACGACGGTCGTAGAACAACCGTGGTTTATAGTCTGGCTTTTAAATGACAGTTTTAAACCGTGGTTTATAGTCATTTTCGAATATACGACGCGCGTATTAACCACGGTTTCAAACCGTGGTATATAGGCAAAATAACCATGGTAAAAAACATTTTCTTCACTAGTGCCTGCATTCTGGGCCTCGAGACGGCGCTGGGCTTGGGTGTAGTGGATATTGAAGTCTTTGGAGATTCTTTCCTGGTTGTATGTCACATCAACAACGAGTGGGAAGTTAGAGATGAGAAGCTTGTACCGTATCACCGCCATCTAGTGCAACTCGAAAAGGCCTTCAGAAACATCAGCTTCACCCATGTTCCCAGATCACATAATACCTTTGCAGACTCCCTGGCATCCCTCGCCTCTTCTCTTGAGATGCCAGAAGACGCGCAGCATATCCTTTTCCAAGTGACCCTTTGGCACGAACCCTCTTTTCGGATAAATGCGATACTAGTGGACAAAGAACCATGGTTTCAGGACATCAAGAAATTCGTGGAAAAGGGAATATACCCAGAGGGCGCCAGCAAGCAAGATCGTTTGGCAATTCGAAAACTGGCTCTCGGTTACACGGTAGTGGCAGGGCGGCTGTTCAAAAGGATGCCATCCGGGGCCCTTCACAGATGCCTTTCGCAAATCAAGGCAAAATTGGCAATGGATGAAGTCCATGCTAGAGTATGCGGGACTCATGTGAGTGGGCACACCTTGGCACGCAAGATTTTGAGACATGGATATTATTGGACAACCATGGAAAATGACTGCCAATAGTGAGACAAAAGATGCTAGAAATGTCAAATCCATGCAGATCTGAAACACCTCCCAGATCTACCCTTACACCATATGGCATCACCTTGGCCCTTCGCTTCATGGGGAATTGATATCATCGGAGAAATACATCCCAAGGCATCAAATGGCCATTGTTACATCCTAGTGGCGATCGAATACTTCATTAAGTGGGTGGAGGCTAAATCATTTGCCCACTTGGGGGCCAAGCAGACAGCACGGTTTATTGAAAGTGAGATTATCTTTAGAAGGTGTGCCTTTTGAAATTGTTACAGACAATGGTGTTCAGTTCAAGGCCGAAACTGAGCAACTCATGAAGAAATATGTAATCCGACATCATCATTCCTCGCCCTATCGCCCACAGGCAAACGGGGCCTTTGAGGCGACAAATAAAACCATCAAGAGGATTCTTGCAAAAATGGTCGATACCTACCGGGATTGGTCGTTCAAGCTACCGATGGCTCTTTGGGGTTACAGGACGTCAGTAAAGACAACCACTGGGGTTACTCCCTACTCACTGGTTTACGGGACTGAGGCAGTGCTGCCAATTGAAATGAAGATAAAGGCCCTACGAGTCATGAACGAGCTGCAAATACCCGAGTCTGAGTGGGAGGAGAAGAGGCTAGACAGTTTGGCTTTCTTGGATGAGAAAAGGTTTAAAGCTCTTGAATGTGTCCAAGTCTACCAGAAGCAAATGGCCCGAGTTTTCAATAAACTAGTCAAACAACGGGGAATTCAAGAAGGTGACCTTGTGCTAAAGCAGCTCAGGGGCGATCTACCAGATCCAAGAGGGAAATTCAGACCCAAGTGGCCGGGGCCATACTTGGTGAAACAACTGTTCTCATATGGTGCTGCAAGTTTAGTTCTAACTAGCACCGGAGAAGAGCTCCCGGGATTAGTCAATTTGGATAAGCTCAAGAAGTTCTTTGCATAAGCATATTTTCATTGCTAGGTTTGTCCTCATGTCAATCTTCATTTCATCTTGTAACACTCTAGGAAGCATTAATAAAAAAGAGATTCTCGTTCCTTGCAGTTGTGCGTTCTTCTTTAGGTTGAGTGAATTAAACCGTCATCCGGACGCCTAGCGCGAAATTCCTTCGTAGGGTGTACCTTAAGCATTGTAAACAGAGCTCTTGCTCTCATGTGCCTTGTATAAAACCACCTTCCCATCCATACAGCCACCACACATATCACATCATTTCATCATTTTTGTCATCTCACCAGACACATAAAAAACGAAATTGCTGCCACCAAGCAAAAAAAATGAGTCACTCCACAGGGTCACCTCATCATCACTCACCATTACACACACAGCCATCCACCACAAATAACCTGGGTATTCAAAAGGCTTGTCAAAAAAACCCACAACAATACTGGGGGCAGTCTGAGTTAAGGAACGATAATGTTTATTTCTTTGTTTAAACATGCAAACAAGTCTCTGAGTGTACACTTCGCGAGAGTGCCTTGAGTGGTAAAACCAAGAGCGAAAGAGCGTGTCATTCTTACACGACTCCACAGAGATCACATTCAAAGGTAAGGTAAATGGCATAACTCCGACCGAAGGAGATAATTTGTAAATTTACGCTTAAACCTATGAAAAATAACAAAGAACGGATACACAACTATTAGGGATGATGAAGCACCTAGGTACAGCACCACACAGCCAAAAGCTTGTGAACCCTGACATTACACTTTAGGCACCCCCGCTGAGCTTTTTGTATACGTTCCTTTTTACAACAACTAGCTCCACAAACAAGCCAGCCAATGATGAATAACCGACCGGTGACCAAAGGGAGCAAGGAGCCCGACTTCCGAACAGCAACTTCACAAGTCCAAAGAAGCGAAACTGCTACCAGCATGACGAAACGATCCGTAAATGGTCCCAAAGTGACACAGGATCCAAATGAGCTAACATCAAAAATAGCTCTCAAAGTTCAAAACCGGGAAACACAAGAACCCGAAATAAAAGAGATTCAAAGAAAGGCAAACCTGAAAAGCCTCGAAGAAATCCAAAATTGGGAGGAAGAGAGAAGGTGCAAGGAACAACCTAAAAGTCCCAAGTGAAATCATCATGAAGTAGCCAAACAACTCCAAAACAAAGAAGGAAAGTCCGAAAGAAGGTGCAAGTTGCAGCTTTGGTCACCCTTATAGCTCCACATATCCTAAACATTCCTCCATCGTCCCATTGTCTTTCATCACACCCCATAGCCACGTTATAAGCTTAAAAGACTTCCGACTTAGTAGTTGTGTATCCAGTCACGTGAAAGTAACAGTTGAACGTGTAAATCTAACAAATGTCAAATTCAATGGTTGAGATGTTTTGACCAAAAGGAGAGCACGAGTGCAAGCATTAAACACTTTGAGTGTAGGATAGAAAGCACCACATCAAGATAAGCCTTGACCTTGTGAGAGTGAGACTTGTCTTTGCGCAATTAATCAAAGAAAATACTAGGGGCAATCGATCATTCCGATCGATTGCCATAAAATCCTAAAAAACCCAGATTGCCTTAAGGAAAAATACTGGGGGCAATTTTTCATCCCAACAATTGCAACAATGATACCGATGGAGGCCCAAAAACCCGAAACCCAAAGGTTTAAAACCCTCTCATATCACTCAGGCCCGTCCTAAGCCCTACCTCCACATTCAAACATCCACAGGCCCGTCTTGAGCCCTAATCCATCTACATTCATTAGACCCATCATTCACTTAACTCACTTTCATTTAGTTCCAACCTTTTGGCTCGTCATAAGACCTAGATCCAACCTTTAGGCTCATCATAAGACCAAGTTCCAACCTTTAGGCTCGTCATAAGACCTAGTACTTGTGGAGGGTGATTTTTCAGTATGAGGGGGGTCTATGCAAATATGGTCTGACTAAAAAGCCAAGATCCTAGAAATTATTATTTTGTAGAGGGTGAAAACCCATTAATTTGGCATCCCTCAAATACCTACTAAATCGTCCGTCTTTCCTAGAAAGCATAAAGGGGAGTGTAAGTGTGCACTACACCCGCTCTCAATGGGCTCCACGCGGACTTATGCCTCTATAAGGAGAAATTGACTATTTTCACCACCTAGTTTGACCTAAGGAACTAGGAAGGGAGGAGAATGAGGGTTCTAAGAACCATTGGTTGACTCTGAATTTGTTGCCTATGGATAGGACTTATCTAGACAAATCAGAGATTCTGTGTGGGTTCGCACTGGGTTACACCCCTTAGAAGTGGCAATGACCACGACTTTGGATTGGTGCCCGAGGAAACCTCGGTCTCCAATTGTCGGGATTGCCTTCTTTCAAAAAAAATTTAGGGAGATTCATTTCAAAGCCAAGGATAGTTAGGACAGGAGAAGAGAAAATAGGTGGATGAGGCGAGCTTTTGCCAAGCTAGCGCCAAGAAGAAAAACTGATGAATTCGAATGAGTATAGAATGAAAGTTTAGGAAAACCGGGGGTTGAGTGAATAAACAAGACATAAAGTCTGATGGTTTGAAGTTCATGGGGCCGAAGGAGGTTTGAGAGTTTTGAGAGGTATGAAGAACACCTTAGAGGGGGAAGGGGTTTTTTTTGTTTGGAATGGGGTCGCACCCTGTGTGGGCTGCCTACGTACTCAACTCCCTATTGAGATCAGACCTTACGTAGTCCCGAACCATTAGGATGGTTGAGTTTTTTGAGGTAATCAAGGGTTGGAAGTGCATGGGGTTGTTGAGAGGTGAGATGGCTGGGTGCAAAAGGGTATTTTGATTTATGTGGAGTCGCACCCTGTATGGGTTGCCTACGTACTCAACTCCATGTTGAGATCAGACCTTACGTAGTTCACAATTTTAGGTTTTGGAAGTTTCGGGAGGATTTGGACAATTTGGGTCTTTGAAGGGTCGAAGAGGTGTTGTGGTTATTTTGGGGGTTTGATGGATTGTCAGGTTTGTTTTGGAGTTTGAGGTGCGAGAGTCTGTGAGATGCTCAATTCTATGAGACATTTGAATTCTTGAAATGACGAAATCTGTGAGACGCTCAGGTCTGTGAGACGTTGAGGCTTGAAAAGGTTATCAAATTTCAAGAGGTTCAGGTTTTTGAGGAGTTGAGGTTTTTCGAGGTGTTTGAATTTGATGAGTATATTGATATGTTCAGATCTGTTGAACTGCCGAAACGTTTGAATCTGTTGAGCTGGCGAGACATTCTAATCTGTTGAGCTATTGAGACATTCGAGTTTGTTGAGCTGTTGAGACGGTCGAGTTGCTGAGCTGCTGAGACGGTTGAGTCTATTGAGTTGCTGAGACGGTCGAGTCTGTTAAGCTGCTGAGACGTTCGAGTCTGCTGAGCTGTTGAGACGGTCGAGTCTGTTGAGCTGCTGAGACACTTAGAGATTCAAGATGCTTGACTTCAAGGAGTTTGGAGTTTCAAGGAGTTTGAGATTTATGATGTTTGGAATTATTTGAGATTGAAATGAAGTTGAATTGAATTGGGAATGAAAAGAATTTTGAATCGAATTGGATTGAAATTGAGATTGAATCTAAATTGGAATTGGATTGACTTGGATTGAAATTGAATTTGAATTTGATTCAGAATTGAAAATGAATTGGAATTGAAGTTGAATTGGATTTGAAACTAAATCGAGATCGAATTGAGGTAATGGGCCGGATTTGGGCACTGAAACTGGGCCGGGTTTGGCCACTGAAAATGGGTCGAGTTTTGGCCTTGAAATTGGGCCAAGTTTGGGCCTTAAAATTGGGCCAAGTTTGGGCCTTAACATTGAGCCGAGTTTGGGCCTTGAAATATGGGCCGAATTTTGGTCTTGAAATATGGGCCAGATTTGGGCCTTAGAAATTGAAGTTGGAAGATGATTTGAAACTATGAGACAATTGGAGTTTGGAATGAGTTTGAAGTTTGATCTTGGAACTTTTGGAAGCATTTCAAATGTTTTGCGAGGTTGAAGTGTGTCTAATGAGTGTATGAAGAGTATTTAATGTCCGCGTGCGATAAGCTTTGATTTTGAAGAATTCATGAAGGATATCTGGTTTTGGAGTATGAGAGGATTGATTTTGAAGAGTGTATGATGAGGACGTATGAGAGGGATTGATTTTGTAGTGTGTTTGATGAGAGAGTGAGAAAGAGATTGATTTTACAGTGTGTTTGATGAGAGAGTATGAGAGAGATTGATTTTGCAGTGTGTTTGATGAGAGAGCATGAGAGAGATTGATTTTGAGGTGTGTTTGGTGAGAGAGTGTGAAAGAGATCGATTTTGAAGAGTGTTCGATGAGAGATTGACTTGAAATTGACTTTTTGGGCTGAATTTGGAATCATATTTTGGGTTTTGAATTGGATTTTTATTGGTTGAAACGAATCATTGATTGTGAGTTTTATTCTAACAGTTATGGATTGTTTGGAAAATTTTATAAAGGAAGGGCATTCCCCACCGACCAAACTCTACGGCCCATTTAGGTGAGGAACATTCCCAAACCTAGATGCTTTTCTAAACTGGACTTAATATGTCCAGAAATAAGTGGGTAAGTCTAAAGGCTATTCTATGACCACCTGTCCTAAGCCAATCTATCAATTTATAAGACAAAACTGAAAATAAAACATCCAACGTATAATAGAACCAGATATGTATAAACAAGCATTCAAATAATATGTACGAAAGATAGACAGAATAAAAATAATCAAGCCGACAAATACACAAAATTATGAAATCCAAGACTATAATAGATAGCACAACTAATAGACAAATTACAACTCATGATAAGAATTAAAGTGCTGAAATAAAGTGCTGAATAAAAGTGAGCTGCTATGAGGGGTCACATTGACGCCGCCTCACTTGAGCTGAAGGGGATTCGAAGAGATACACCAACCATTTTTGCGTTTGAAGGGAAAGCCCCGGTAGTCCTAACCAAGGTCCGGCTCCTTAATCTCCCGAACAGTTTTCCATTCACCAATTCATCATGTACATGTCATAGAACAAAGACAGGAACCACAAGTTCAGTTATTAATGAAATGTAAAAGGGTTGGGGTGTGTGCAATGGGATCATACGACCCCTCTCAATGGGAGGAAAGGGGGCAATCTAATCATCTCCCACACCCCAACCGAGAACATAGGAAAGAGTTTCAAGCTGTCAACAAAATGCTAAAATTGTAGGATAAATCAGGCATTGGGGCTCCTACTCGGATTAATTCAACATCTTAGATTATGACTCAAACCAAAGTGTAGTATCAAAAAATGGGTTGTGAGTCATGTGGGATCATACCTAGGAGGGTTTATATCATTACCCTCTAAGATGAAGAGTTAATAAAGACCATCCAGCCAATGAATGATTTATCTACACAATTATAGCATGGGGCAACTATCACTCAATTCGTGTTCTTATCTAAGCGCGGTGGGACAAGAAACATGCTAGTATCAAATCAATTTCCAAACCAAATCAATGCGCAAGAGGCAATTAAGTATCGAAGGCAAGTAAATTATAGTAAAGGGGTGAAAGATTGAATTTCCAAACCCATAGAACGTAAGCCCAAAGTGCAATTTCTATGATCCCAAGTCAAGCCGCAAGTCCAACAAGCGCAGCCCATATCCAATAGTGTTGTATCAGCATTCTTTCCAAGTTGAGGTCAATACGCAAAAGGGTAGTCCGCAACGTGAATCGCAAACATATGATATATCCAAGTCAGAAGTTCAGCCATCAATAATTTCAAACCGAGAGAACAGATAGCAAGCAGATGCCCACAAACACCATCAATCCACCAGATGTAAGGTCGTATTTGAGTCGCACATGTCGAGCTCGACCGAGAGCCCCTAAGTAAAAAACATAGCTCTATTGCAACTCAGAACATGATTTCGAAATCGGCCGAAGCCATGCTAAATTTAGCTCAGATAACAGATTGAATGAAAGAAACGGTTCAAGCCACAAATGAAGTCAAACTACAAATAGTCAGTGCACAACCTAACTGAAATGTGGTTTGGTCATCCATTTTTTTACCCTAAAGATATCAACCGCAACATCACGGTTCAACCAGGCTCACAAATAGAAATCAAATGAGTCTTCCATCGAGCTAAACCCAAATCAGACATAGAAGGCGCTAGCGAGATTAATAGATCAACCTCAGGAGGTATTTGACAACAAAAACCTCTAATACATACAAGACTAATCTGCACTGAAATAATCCAACCGAACTAGTCTGACAGAGATTAAGCCGCAGAGCAAATGCCAAGGCTGGCCGTAGGGATGAGATTTTCAGCAAATAGCAACAACAAACCCTAGGAAGTTAAATGAGACCAAACGCTCCCTGGCTCAAACCCAACATAGCGTAATCAAGACGACCCAACAAATTATCGCAAGGTCTAGCACAGGTTCGAAAATGCTCAGAAGAAACTCCAAAAAGAAAAAGCTTAGAGCATATAATGACACATCATACCAGCGAATCAGCTCATACCCAGTCTCAACAACGACAAATCCAGACAATTAAATCCAGGAAAAGTGAATAGCTATTTGATAGTCCAAACACACAAAACTAGAGAAATATTTCCATATCGACGCACTCAGCGCTGAAGGAGAACAACATCGAAAGCCACCACGAATAAAACGATAAGCCTGGGAATCGCCAGATTGACGACAAACTTGAAAGGCCGGGGACAAGTGTCGTCAATTCATCCGGGTGGGGGGCATCGCTTTAGGGATAGATTATTTGTTGAGCTGCGACAAGAAGAAGACGAGGTGGGTTTCGTTCCTGCCTTCAATCTGGCGTGTGAGATGCATTTGAGCACCGACACAAGGAAAATGCAGAGAATGAAGAGATTGTGAACACCCTACGCTTGCCAGTAAACACAAGAGGAGAATGAAGAAGGCACGGACGCGAGAAAATATCGAGGAGATGCACAGAACGTGTATGTTCCTTGGTCGCTAGTTCCTGGTTCCAAAGGGGAAGAACAAAGAGAGGATGAAGATAGTTCTCTCAAATTGGAGTAGCACATGCTTAGGTGGTGTCGGATCAAACTCCAGATAACGAATAGAAGTCGATCGATGTGAATGACCTCTCGAAATCGATGGATAATGAGGAGAAGTTTGTGTCCTTCTACGGTGGGATGATTTTTTTTCGATTTCAAAGAATGAGTGAAAGGGGATGAGAATTGACGGTGATTCCACCATAACCATCGAGAGGGAATCGACCGGGGAAGAGGGTAAGGCTGTCGGCCATGGAGAATGGAAGGAGTCTTTTGTTATTTTTCTTGCCCGAGAGAAATCGAGAGGATGGGTTGCTGCCGATCGAGTAACTTGAGGGCCCTAGGGTTTAGAAAATTGGTAGGGTTTTAAATGTGGGTTGGTTTTGGGCTGTAAGTTTGGATAGGATGGGTCAGGGTTTTGGGCTATTGGGTTTGATTGAAGACTGGGTTAAGACCAAGCTTGGTCCACTGAAAAAAATGAGCAAGAAAAACGATAATTACAATAGAACTTCATACAAAAACTGAGAGAAATAAAACAAAAGCTATTACTTGACATGAGTAAAATCAACAAAAAACGCTAATGTTTAATGAGTAAGACTAAAAAGTTTAGTTAACACAAATAAAAATGAAATATTTTCTTTACAAAATAACAACATGAAAAATGATGAAATAATATAAGTGAAATAAAGTAAAGTAAACTTGCCCACAACTAAGGAAATTAAATTGAAACTAACTAAATAGATAAATAAATAAAAGGGTGAGTCTAAAACATATTTTGTTTTTGAAATTCATTTTCTGAAAATTGGTTTTTTTTCTACAATGCTGGAAAATTGGTTTAAAATTTTTGTCGTAAACGATGGGTTCATTTTGGCACGCACGTCAATATGTTTTGAAAAAGAAAGGCGACGACCCCTCTTATTGTATTTCTTATTCTGGAATTTGCTTTATGGGGTGAGAATTTTTGGTGTCTACAGATGGCTCCCCTTGATTCAATTTTGCAAGCCCTTGCAGAATTGGATCAAGGTTGACAGCGCCAAAAATTCTCACTATGGCTTAGTGGTGCATAGGGATGCGACCGTAAGTGTATGAATACGATTGAAAGTACGAGGACTTATGACGAGCCTCAGTTAGACCTCTTGACATCTAATCCTAGCACTTATGATGAGCCTAGGATACTAACAATAAGGTTGGTTTTTGGTGCACGAGGACTTATGGCGAGCCTCAACTAGGCCTCTTGACATCTAGCTATAGGACTTATGACGTGCCTATAATGCTAATAATATATTGGTTTGGGCACACGAGGACTTAGGAGAGCCTCAACTAGACCTCTTGATCTAGCTATAGGACTTATGACGAGCCTATAATGTAATTGAAAGTACGAGGACTTGACGAGCCTCAACTAGACCTCTTGACATCTAGCTATAGGACTTATGATGAGCCTATAATACTTTTCATTGTGTACCGTACTAGTAGCGTAATAGCTGCCTAGCAGGTGGGCGTGAAACGATCTTGCACTAGTAGCGTAATAGCTGCCTAGTGAAGGAAAAACTGACGGGACCGCACTAGTAGCGTAATAGCTGCCTAGTGGGTATGAAATGAACGATCTCGCACTAGTAGCGTAATAGCTGCCTAGTGGAGGAAAAACGGCAGGACCACACTAGTAGCGTAATAGCTGCCTAGCGGGTGTAAAATGAAAGGTGACCGTACTAGTAGCGCAATAGCTGTCTAGCAGGTGTAAAGCGAAAGACGACCGTACTTGTAGCGCAATAGCTGTCTAGCAGGTGTAAAATGAAAAAATTGACCGCACTAGTAGCGCAATAGCTGTCTAGCGGGTGTAAAATGAAATGCGACTGCACTAGTAGCGCAATAGCTGCCTAGCGGGTGTAAAACGAAAGGCGACCGTACTAGTAGCGCAATAGCTGTCTAGTAAGTGTAAAACGAAAGGCGACCGTACTAGTAGCGCAATAGCTGTCTAGCAGGTGTAAAACGAAAAATTCGACCGCACTAGTAGCGAAATAGCTGTCTAGCGGGTGTAAAATGAAATGCAACCTCACTAGTAGCGCAATAGCTGCCTAGCGGGTGTAAAACGAAAGGCGACCGTACTAGTAGCGCAATAGCTATCTCGTAAGTGTAAAACGAAAATTTCGACTGCACTAGCAGTGCAATAGCGGTCTAGCGGGTGTAAAATGAAATGCGACCGCACTAGTAGTGCAATAGCTACCTAGCGGGTGTGAAGATGCGTCAGATAGTGAGCAAATTTTGTGGGTATATGCAGATGATATGTGATGTGAGGTGATTAACCAATGTATTAATTGAATTAAACTCTCTATTTGTGGATGTAGGTTTTGATGGCTCTATAGTAACATCAAAACCTCGGGATGGCTCCGGTATGGCTCCGGCATGGCTTCAAGGATCTGAGATGGCTCCAGCATGCGTTGATGGCTCCAGTATGCACTGATGGCTCTGGTAGGCACTGATGGTTCCGGTGTGACCAATGGTCTCGGGGTGGTTGGTGGGTTTGACCTGGTTGGTGATTTTGTGGCACTTTGTGGGCTTTGATTTGCCTTGAGATTTTTTTTTTCAGGGTGGCTTGATGGCTCCGATGATGGATTTATTGTTGTTTGACGCGATTTGTTGTGGACTTTGTAGTGAGTGAATGGTTTTTCACAAGTGAATGATGAAACACAGTTGCATGACTTTGTTGGGAGTTCCCATCATGGTTCTAGGATTTCCGTGGATGGCTCCGAGATGACCTTGTGCCGATTGAGCATGACAACGCTTTGGTTGGTTCACTTCGATGCCACTGAGGGGAAAAGGGAAGTTTTCACCTTTGATGTGGTCGCACCCTGGACGGGCTGCCTACGTACTCAATTCCATATTGAGATCAGACTATACGTAGTTTGATATTCTATAGGCAAGACCTTGGTTATGATATAGCTCTGACGTGGATTTGAGGTGGCTCCCGTATTGCTCTCGGACTGTTAGGATGCCCCCCATGTAGCTCTAGGGATGGTTTCAATGTTTGAGGATGGCTCCCGCATGGCTCCAGCTTGGTTCGAGATGGCCGCGATGCTGCTCCGGGGCTGGTCTTAGTGTGACTCGTGAATGACACTGGGCGGCTCCGGGATGATCTTCGAATGGCTTCGGGTGGCTCCTGTTTGGTTCGATGTAGCTCGTGGATAGCCTAGAATGGCTCCAAGATGGTTCAATATAGCTTGATGATGGCCAAGGATGGCTCTAGTTGACATCTCTTGATCAAAAGTTACGCTTCACAACTAAAACTGAAGTCGACTTTCAGTGAGACTAGGTAGAGTTCTTACCAGTCGGATGTTGAAGATGAAATGATTATGGTGCATGCAAATATTAAATGCTAGATACGAAGCAAAATGCATATGCAGTTTTTGGAAAGAAGGTACGGTCCTATCTCTATTAATATGAGGTTTACGAATATAAGACATCTTCGGTTCGATCTTGAGTGATTGTTGAATTAGAAGGCGTGAATCACTTTCCTCCCATGGAGCGATGTGGGTCAATCTCTCGTGAGTATGGTTGTGTGTGCTAATGTCGTGATGATACTTTTGATGCTCAGAGCAGTATTTTCCTGAGAATTTCCTTTTGAGGTTATGAACTTTCCGTTCCTCACCTGCAATGGGGTTAGCTGTTTATGTTTTGGTGCTTAGATCAAAGAGTCACTCACACTCAAAGGACCTTGTGAAGTAAGGTCGCACTCATTCGCTCATAGTCCCTGTATTGTGAGGTGGGACATGTTGAAATAAGCACGAAGCTTATGATTCATGTTTCAGATCCGATACTTTCGGTTAATGCTCACCCACTAACGAGTCAGAGGTCTTTTATTGGGTTATAACGGGGTTTAGGGGTATGATGTATGTCACATAGGACTAAAGGATTTGTTTAGGAATTGTGGAGCTTTTGTGCAATAGAGGACGTTGTTTCGCCTTTGCCATGGGTGGAATGATTAGACAGGTTTTGATAACCCCTTATCGGTTTCTTCGGGACATCATTGGTCCCTTTGATTTGGATTTCTCCTTCTTGCATCTTCTGGCATACGATTTGAACTTTCTTCTCATTTTTGTGTTTTTGAAATTGCATTTGGCTCATCAACTTTCTCAAGCATTTTTGCTTTGCATTTTGGATTTCAGCTTCAAAGTTGCATTGACTTATCGATCTTCTTGAACATTTTCGGCTTTCCTTTTGGTGTTTGGCCTTGGAGTTGCATTGACTCACTGATTTCTTCGAACATTTCATTGTTTTTGTGGAAGATGGTGGGGAGGGACCATGGCTCCGGCTCCTTTGAGATCCTCTATTGCAAGGGCAAGTAAGTGTATGTACGTGGGTTCGCATGTTGTGGAGTTTCTGAAGAAAGAGTTTTTCATGAAAGGCTCAGCGGGGCTCACTAAGGGGATATGTAAAGGGCATTCAAAGCTTTTTGGTTTTGTGGGGATTTTTATTCCTAAGTGCCTCGTCATCCTCATTAGTCAATGATTGTTTTCTTACTATTCTCGGATCTTTGCATGAATCACAGTTTGTATCCTGTTTATCGACATTAATCTCGCTATGAATTGTGCCTCTCCATGTGCTGAAGGAAAGCACAAGTCGCTCGTGGTTTTACCTCTGTGGACTCGCTCTATCTTAACTCATCACTCATTGGATTGTCCAAAACATTCATTTGAAATTCAAAGGAAAATACCGCTCTTCGCACACTACTCACTTGGTTTGTGGTGCTGATTTTGATTGGACCCTTGTACTCATTGACGGGTCGAGAGTTAAGTGGTTCATGCACTCTATTCAATCAATCTCTCATGATTTTCCCGAAGATGTCGTTTCGATATGGGAGTATGCAAATGCAATTATCTACCATGTGACGTATTGTGGTAATATGGAATTACCATGTATAGGATGCATGAAATGCTGAAAATGATGAATTGAGATGGTTGACTAAATGTTTTTTTTGTGTTTGTTTTGTTTTTGGATGCAATGCATGAGTGGTAAGGTTATGACTGGTCTCGCTTGAGCCGAATTCAGCTTGCGGTTCATGAAGCTCTGAAGGTGGTCAAGTTGTGGTGATTGTTGTCGAAAAAGTAATTCTCGAGTGAGGTCAGGTTGGTGATTGGCTCCTGAATCTTGGGACTTTTAGGGAGTGACAACTCCCGCATGGTGACCCACTGATATGACATGGGCTGCATTTTCTGGGATTTTTGAAGGTATGATTTTTTTGGATTTTTGGATGTATGATTTTTTGGATTTTGGATGTATGATTTTTTTTTTGGATTTTTGGATGTACAATTTTTTTTTGGGATTTTTTTTGTGTATGCTTTTTTGTGGTTGTTGGTCTCTATGTACATGGTATGCTGAATGGGAAAAAAGCTTGAATGCCCGATATTTCTTGCTATCACTTCAAAGATCATGTCGCCACTCATAGGCAAAGACAGTTATTCATCTACAAACACGACCATCACTGTAGAAAGAATAATCTGACAAATGTTAGCATGCTTGAAAAATGGGATGAATGCTCGTGTGAGGTGTGTTGGAAATGTAACATGTGATTATGCATTTTCCTGAGATGAGCGTGATTCATGCATGATTAATGAATTTGAACTGAATGAGAATGCATGCAACTCTTTTCCTTTCTGCCATGAATGTGTTGCATGCTTTTGTTTGTTGGTTGTTTTATTAGCTCGTTTCCAAAAGAAGCTACATTTTAGAAAAACGGTTTTGAAAAAACGTGTTTCCGAAGAGGTGGATTTTCGCAGTAGGAATTTTGATGCTTGATCATTCACAAATAAAATAGGGAGTGGGGAAACCCTATACATAATGATCGACATGAATTCAAAGGAAATGTATAACCTATACACAAAGTCTATTCAGAAATTGACAAGAGAGAAAAGAATGATAGGGGAAAACCTATACATCAATTCTAAAAGTCATTAAATGGGGGAGTTTGATCTTAAAAACTTCTCTCGAATTCTTCTGCTTCGTCTTCAAGCTTCTGATTGACTGCTTACGCTCGGGCTCCTGGTTGGCTCTTGACCGGCTGCTCATTCGTTTTCAGGCTCCACAACGGGGCAGTATTATGATCAAACAGAACGGGTTGGTGTTCTTCCGATTTTCAACAGTTTGAACTCGAACAGGTGTTCCTAATCTTCATGTCGCTTGACCCGGGTTGGTACACCTCTGATTTTGTATTTAAACGGTTGGTGACAGTCTTCATGTCACGCGGCTAGCTCCACGGGTTGGTGCGCTTCTAGCCTTCAGCTCGATCCGCGTAGTCAATCTTCATGCTGCTTCACTTGCTCTGATGAGAGGAATGGGGGATATTTTGAGAAAGGAAAAGTGAATGATTGAGCACTAAATCTTATGTGAAAATCCACCGCTTTTGTGAAAACACAAAATGACTAGTACACTCCACGGTAATGACCGCTGCTCTTGAAGGTGGGTTGAACTTCAAAAATAACGGATCACAACATGGGGACTAAATCATTTATTTTGAAATACATTTGTGAGAAATGCTATTTCGAAACAACATCTGTGAGAAATGCTATTTGAAACTCGTTTGCAAAAAATGGGTTTTGAAATCTGTTTTAGAAACTAGTTTTGAAAAAAAAATTTGTGGGAAACATTGTTTGAAAATCATTTGTAAATAGTAGATTTTTGAAATCTGTTCTTTGCAAACTGCTTGATAAAGTTTGTTTTCTGGAAGACTTGATTGAAACCGATTTTGAAAACTGTTTTGGAAATAACAATTTTGAAAATCATTATTTTTAAATCATTCGAGATGGACGACTTTGAAGATATTTCATTGAAGTGTTTGACATGATTCATTTTCTGATTTTTGTTAATTTTTGAAACATGATCACACATAGATGTAAGTGCAAAATAAAAATTGTGGCTGATTTTTTGCGGAGCTGAGTGTGAATGATTGGGATAATCACCTTCCAGGTCAATCAATGCTTCCATACCACCGGGGGAACCGTCGTCCCTTCACTGTTCATCTCTCGGGATTTATCTCTGTTATGCCTTGTGGGGCACGTCATCAAGAAAGTCTGAAGTGCTTAAGTTCGAAAGGTCAGGATACCCGAAGTGATACAGTCACACGAGCCACGGCCGGGGATTATCACAACATACTCACTTTTCGGAAAACTTGGGGAAGTACTGCATAGGAACGGGTCTCCCGTCGTCTGCACGATAAGGTGTGTCTAAAGTCCAAATTATTCACTGACTACGCTATGTAATGTATGGGTATCCGTAAATACGGGATCCTCTATGAATTTGTAGCGCGACATTGGGCTTTAAAGACACCCGTGGTGCAGAGGACACCTGGAGAACTAAGCCCATGCAATCTTTAGGGTAAGGCAAAGGGTGGTCAGACAGACGGCATACAAGGGGGCAACTACCCATAAAACCCATCCTAGACACTGGATAAGGCAGCTGGACACTGAAGGCTCATGGCTTACTACATGCTGGCTTTGACTCGAAAAGGTGTTTGAAAGGATCCTGAGTTGTTTCAAGGTGTAGACAACTACGGCCATACCACCTCGTGGGCTTATTCCTTAGCTACGAAGGACCCGTACTCAGAGGGAATCAATTGTGGACCAATTGTTAATCCCGACCACAGATAGTGAGGGTGACACAGAGGAATGCATGCCCTAAACTACCCGATGAACAATGGGTTGGCTCCTTTCTACGAAGGCCCCATTTACAAAAAACCATAAATAAGCTATATATTATATCGAGTATGAAGAGTAGTAAACATTTAGACAATAAACATACAATAGTAAACAGAAGTGAAGCATGCAAAGGTCAAAGCACACATGTGGTACTTAAGGTCAATCTCGAACTCTAAACACTTGTCCTAACTAACCTCTCAAAGCACACTCTAAGTGTGGAGTAGAGTAATCCTAATGGCTTTTGAATGAATCTCTTGAAGGTTTTGAAAGAAGTTGGGGAATCCCGACAATTTTGAATGGAGTTCAGTCTTCCTTGACCAAGTTTATGAGAAAAGCTTACTCAAGTTTTCCCCAGCAGAGTCGCCATTCTGTCGAGGGTGATTTTTCGGTATGAGGGGGGTCTATGCAAATATGGTCTGACTGAAAATCCAAGATCCTAGAAATTGCCATTCTGTAGAGGGTGAAAACCCGATAATTTGGCATCCCTCAAATACCTACTAAATCGTCCATCTTTCCCAGAAAGCATAAAGGGGAGTGCAAGTGTGCACTACACCCGCTCTCAATGGGCTCCACGCGGACTTATGCCTCTATAAGGCGGAATTGACTAGAGTCGCCACCAAGTTTGACCTAAGGAAGGGAAGAGAATGAGGGTTCTAAGAACCATTGGTTGACTCTGAATTTGTTGCCTATGGATAGGACTTATCTAGTCAGATCAGAGATTCTTGTGGGTTCACACTGGGTTATACCCCTTACAAATGGCAACAACCACGACTTTGGATTGGTGCCCGAGGAAACCTCGGTCTCCAATTGTCGGGATTGCCTTCTTTCAAAATATTTTTAGAGAGATTCATTTCAAAGCCAAGGATAGAATTAGGACAGGAGAAGAGAAAATAGGTGGATGAGGCGAGCTCTTGCCAAGCTAGCGCCAACAAGAAAACTGATGAATTCGAATGAGTATAGAATGAAAGTTTGGGAAAACTGGCGGTTGAGTGAATAAACAAGACATAGAGTCTGATGGTTTGAAGTTCGTGGGGCCGAAGAAGGTTTGAGAGTTTCGAGAGGTATGAAGAACACCTTAGAGGGGAAGGGGTTTTTTTTTTGTTTGGAATGGGGTCGCACCATGTGTGGGCTGCCTACGTACTCAACTCCCTATTGAGATCAGACCTTACGTAGTCCCGAACCTTTAGGATGGTTAAGTTTTTTGAGGTAATCGAGGGTGGGAAGTGCATGGGGTTGTTGGAAGTTGAGATGGCTGAATGCAAAAGTGTATTTTGATTGATGTGGGGTCGCACCCTGTATGGGTTGCCTACGTACTCAACTCCGTGTTAAGATCAGAACTTACGTAGTTCAAAATTTTGGATTTTGGAAGTTTCGGGAGGATTTGGACAATTTGGGTCTTTGAAGGGTCGAAGAGGTGTTGTGGTTATTTTGTGAGGGTTTGATGGATTGTCGGGTTTGTTTTGGAGTTTGAGGTGCGAGAGTCTGTGAGATGCTCAATTCTGTGAGACATTTGAATTCTTGAAATGACGAAATCTGTGAGACGCTCAGGTCTGTGAGACGTTTGAGGCTTGAAAAGGTTATCAAATTTCGAGAGGTTCAGGTTTTTGAGGAGTTGAGTTTTTTCAAGGTGTTTGAATTTGATGAGTATATTGAGATGTTCGGATCTATTGAACTACGGAGATGTTTGAATCTGTTGAGCTGGCGAGACGTTCTAATCTGTTGAGCTGTTGAGACATTTGAGTCTGTTGAGCTGTTGAGACGGTCGAGTCTGCTGAGCTGCTGAGACGATCGAGTCTATTGAGCTGCTGAGACGGTCGAGTCTGTTAAGCTGCTGAGACGTTCGAGTCTGCTGAGCTGTTGAGACGGTCGAGTCTGTTGAGCTGCTGAGACTCTTAGAGATTCGAGATGCTTGACTTCAAGGAGTTTGGAGTTTCAAGGAGTTTGAGATTTATGATGTTTGGAATTATTTGGGATTGAAATGAAGTTGAATTGAATTGGGAATGAAAAGAATTTTGAATCGAATTGGATTGAAATTGAGATTGAATCTAAATTGGAATTGGATTGACTTGGATTGAAATTGAATTTGAATTTGATTCAAAATTGAAAATAAATTGGAATTGAAGTTGAATTGGATTTGAAACTAAATCGGATCAAATTGAGGTAATGGGCCGGATTTGGGCACTGAAACTGGGCCGGGTTTGGCCACTGAAAATGGGCCGAGTTTGGGCCGAGTTTGGGCTGAGTTTGGGCTTTAAAATTGGTCCGAGTTTGGGCCTTGAAATATGGGCCGAATTTTGGCCTTGAAATATGGGCCAGATTTGGGCCTTAGAAATTGAAGTTGGAAGATGATTTAAAACTATGAGACAATTGGAGTTTGGAATGAGTTTGAAGTTTGATCTTGGAACTTTTGGAAGCATTTCAAATGTTTTGTGAGGTTGAAGTGTGTCTAATGAGTGTATGAAAAGTATTTAATGTTGGCGTGCGAACAACTTTGATTTTGAAGAATTCATGAAGGATATCTGGTTTTGGAGTATGAGAGGATTGATTTTGAAGAGTGTATGATGAGGGCGTATGAGAGGGATTGATTTTGCAGTGTTTTTGATGAGAGAGTGTGAAAGAGATTGATTTTACAGTGTGTTTGATGAGAGAGTATGAGAGAGATTGATTTTGCAGTGTGTTTGATGAGAGAGATTGATTTTGGAGTGTGTTTGATGAGAGAGTGTGAAAGAGATTGATTTTGAAGAGTGTTCGATGAGAGATTGACTTGAAATTGACTTTTTGGGCTAAATTTGGAATCAAATTTTGGGTTATGAATGGATTTTTTATTGGTAGAAACGATCATTGATTGTGAGTTTTATTCTGACAGTTATGGATTGTTCGAAAATTTTATAAAGGAAGGGCATTCCCCACCGACCAGACTCTACGGCCCGTTTGGGTGAGGAACATTCCTAAACCTAGAAGCTTTTCTAAACTGGACTTAATATGTCTAGAAATAAGTGGGTAAGTCTAAAGACTATTCTATGGCCACCAGTGCTAAGTCAATCTATCAATTATAAGACAAAACTGACAAATAAACGTCCAATGTATAATTGAACCGGATATGTATAAACAAGCATTCAAATAATATGTACGAAAGATGGACAGAATAAAAATAATCAAGCGACAAATACACAAAATTATGAAATCCAAGACTATAATAGATAGCACAACTAATAGACAAATTACAACTCATGATAAGAATTAAAGTGCTGAAATAAGTGCTGAATAAAAGTGAGCTGCTATGGGGGTCACATTTGACGCCAACTTGAGCTGAAGAGGATCCGAAGAAATACCCAACCGTTTTTCGCATTTGAAGGGAAATCCCCGGTAGTCCTAACCAAGGTCCAACTCCTTAATCTCCCGAACAGTTTTCCATTCACCAATCCATCATGTACATGTCATGGAACAAACACAAGGAAACACAAGTTCAGTTAGTAATGAAATGTAGGAGGGTTGGGGTGTGTGCAATGGGATCATACGGCCCCTCTCAATGGGAGGAAAGGGGCAATCTAATCATCTCCCACACACCAACCGAGAACATAGGAAAGAGTTTCAAGACTAAAAAATGCAAAATTATAGGATAAATCAGGCATTGGGCTGCTACTCGGATTAATTCAACATCTTAGATTATGACTCAAACACCAAGTGTAGTATCAAAAGATGGGTTGTGAGTCATGTGGGATCATACCTAGATGGGTTTATATCATTTCCATCTAAGATGAAGAGTTAATAAAGCCATCCAGCCAATGAATGATTTATCTACACAATTATAGCATGGGGCAACTATCACTCAATTCGTGTTCTTATCAAAGCGCGGTGGGACAAGAAACATGCTAGATCAAATCAGTTTCCAAACCAAATCAATGCGCAAGAGGCAATTAGTATCGAGGCAAGTAAATTATAGTAAAGGGGTGAAAGATTGAATTTCAAACCCACAGAAGGTAAGCCCAAAGCGCAATTTCTATGATCCCAAGTCAAGCCGCAAGTCCAAAAGCGCAGCCCATATCCAATAGTGTTGTATCAGCATTCTTTCCAAGTTGAGGTCAATACAAAAAGGGTAGTCCGCAACGTGAATCGTAACCATATATCCAAGTCAAAAGTTCAGCCATCAATAATTTCAAACGAGAGAACAGATAGCAAGTAGATGCCCACAAACATCATCAATCCACAGATGTAAGGTCGTATTTGAGTCGCACATGTCGAGCTCGACCGAGAGCCCCGAAGTAAAAAACATTGCTTTGTTTCAACTCAGAACATGATTTCGAAATCGGCCGAAGCCATCCTAAATTTAGCTCAGATAACAGCTAGAATGAAAGAAACGGTTCAAGCCACAAACGAGTCAAACTACAAATAGTCAGTGCACAACATAACTGAAATGTGGTTGGTCATCCATTTTTTTTTACCCCAAAGATATCAGCCGCAACATCACGGTTCAACCAGGCTCACAAATAGAAATCAAATGAGTCTTCCATTGAGCTAAACCCAAATCAGACATAGAAGGCGCTAGCGAGATTAATAATCAACCCTCAGGAGGTATTTGAACAAAAAACCTCTAATACATATAAGACTAATCTGCAATGGAATAATCCACCGAACTAGTCTTACAGGATTAAGCCGAAGAGCAAATGCCAAGGCTGGCCGTAGGGATGATATTTTCAGCAAATAGCACCAACAACCCTAGGAAGTTAAATGAGACGAAACGCTCCCTGGCTCAACCCCAACATAGTAATCAAGATGACCCAACAAATTATCGCAAGGTCTAGCACAGGTTCGAAAATGCTCAGGAGAAACTCCAAAAGAAAAAGCTTAGAGCATATAATGACACATCACACCAGCGAATCAGCTCATACCCAGTCTCAACAACGACAAATCCAGACAATTAAATCCAGGAAAACTGAATAGCTATTCGATAGTCCAAACACACAAAATAGGAGAAATATTACCATATCGACGCACTCAGAGCTGAAGGAGAACAACATCGAAAGCCACCACGAATAACACGAATAAACGATAAGGCTGGGAATCGCCAGATTGACGATAAACTTGAAAGGCCGGGGACAAGTGTCGTCAATTCATCAGGGTGGGGGGCATCAATTTCTTAGGAACAGAAAATGCAGAGAATAAAGAGATTGTGAACACCCTACGCTTGCCGGCAAACACAAGAGGAGAATGAAGAAGGCACGGACGCGAGAAAATATCGAGGAGATGCACAGAACGTGTATGTTCCTTGGTCGCTAGTTCCCGGTTCCAAAGAGGAAGAACAAAGAGAGGATGGAGATAGTTCTCTCGAATTGGAGTAGCACATGCTTAGGTGGTGTCGGATCAAACTCCAGATAACGAATAGAAGTCGATCGATGTGAATGACCTCTCAAAATTGATGGATAATGAGGAGAAGTTTATGTCCTTCTACGGTGGGATGATTTTTTTTTCGATTTCAAAGAATGAGTGAAAGGGGATGAGAATTGACAGTGATTCCACCATAACCATCGAGAGGGAATCGACCGGGGAAGATGGTAAGGCTGTCGGCCATGGAGAATGGAAGGAGTCTTCTGTTTTTTTTTCTTGCTCGAGAGAAATCGAGAGGATAGGTTGCTGCCGATCGAGTAACTTGAGGGCCCTAGGGTTTAGAAAATGGGTAGGGTTTTTAATATGGGTTTGGTTTTGGGCTATAAGTTTGGATAGGATTGGCCTGGGTTTTGGGTTGTTGGGTTTGATTGAAGACTGGGTTAAGACCAAGCTTGGTTCACGAAACAAATGAGCAAGAAAAACAATCATTACAATAGAACTTCATACAAAAACTCAGAGAAATAAAACAAAAGCTATTACTCGACATGAGTAAAATCAACAGAAACGCTAATGTTTATTGAGTAAGACTAAAAGGTTTAGTCAACACAAATAAAAATGAAATATTTTCTTTACAAAATAACAACATGTAAAATGATGAAATAATATAAGTGAAATAAAGTAACTAAACTGCCCACGACTAAGGAAATTAAATTGAAACTAACTAAACAGATAAATAAATAAAAGGGTGAGTCTAAAACATATTATTGTTTTTGCAAATTCATTTTCTTAAAATTGGTTTTTTTTTCTACAACGCTTGAAAATTGGTTTAAAATTTTTGTCGTAAACGATGGTTTCATTTTGGCACACACGTCAATATGTTTTGAAAAAGAAAGGAACGACCCATCTTATTGTATTTCTTATTCTGGAATTTGCTTTATGGGGTGAGAATTTTTGGTGTCTACAGTACCATCCCTTAGGCTCGTCATAAGACCTAGAACCATCCTTTAGGCTCGTCATAAGACCTAGAACCATCCCTTAGGCTCGTTATAAGACCTTGAACCATCCTTTAGGCTCGTCATAAGACCTAGAACCATCCTTTAGGCTCGTCATAAGACCTAGTTGCATTCCTTTAGGCGTGTAATAAGACTCTTTAGCTTACCCACTCTCATCAAACACATTGCATTCATCTCATTCATATAGGCTCATCATAAGACCTAGTTGCATTATCCATGTGCGTCACAAGACCTGGCGACATAAAAGTTGGCGAGGTGATGGCAATAAATCCTCCTGTGTTATGTCAGCTTACTTTGGGATTAACGAATGGTGGACGAAGGCAATAAGTCCCCAGGGTTTTTACCAGGAGTTATCCCTGCACACCGGCTTGGGGGCGATGGCAATAAGTCCACATTGGGTCCAGCCAAGACCATTGGCACGGGTTTTCGGTCCCCAGAAGCATCCGAGCATCATCAACATCTTCTCCATCATTAGCATTTCAACATCCTTGCATTTGCATACCACCCAGTCTTCACATTTTAGGTTGTCAGTGCCTTAGAATCGCTTGACATTATCTCATCTTCACATTTTAGGTTGTCAGCACCGTAGAGCCGCTTGACATTATCTCAATTTCACATTTTAGGTTGTCAATGCTTAGAATCGCTTAACATTACTCCATTTCACCTTACTTATAGGTAGTCAGCACCTTAGAATAGCTCGACGCGGCTTGTTAGTCTCCAACGGCACACAGGGTCTGTTCATGATCTCATATTTTGGGCATCACAAGCATCAACCAGACTTTTCATATTCATTACAAAGTCTAGTTGACGGGGGGCAATCAGTTATACCCAAAATTTTGACCCCCCCTGGTTAGGGTCTGTAAGGCTTTGTTGTTGTGAGAGACACTTCAATCAAGTCATGAGGGATTCTGGCTCGATCGGCGCATTCTGGGACATGGGGAGCAGTTTTGTCATTGTCAGGGGCGTTTTCATAATTTTTAAGACTCCCAAGACCTCCTATAGGCTTTCTCTCTCATCCAAAAGATGCTCAAATCAGCTTGAATTGTTTTGAAATTTTAATTCAAGATAGAGGATGACATTTTAAGCATAATGGTGTTGGAATTTTGATTTTTCGAATTTCCAATAATTTTCTAGCAATTTTCGATTGAATCTGACGAGAAATTGAATTTGAAAATATTCCAACATTTAAAAATTTTGATTACTTCAGAAAAATCATAATTGACATCCTTGACACGTGGCTAAAATTTCACAGCAAAATTCCTTTGGGAAGTCACTTAATTAAAATGCCAAAAAATCTTACTTTTACTAGATTTTCTTTATCTTTAAGAAAGTCTATATAAAGGGATAAATCTTTTGATAAAATCAGAATCTCATAAGCTCAAGAACTCTAGGAAGTCAGAAAGCACAACCTCCCCTCTCTCTCTCTCTCACGTTTTTTAACACCCGGCCACCCGAATCATACCGAAATCCACCCGAAATCACCATCTAAGTTCATTTTCCAATCCCCAAAGCATCAACAATCATCAAAACCCCACATAAACATCACCAAAACATGAAGAACAGCAAGACCAACCAACAACCAGAAGCTTGGTTCGAAAACCTTTCGGGTCTTCCATCAACGGAGCACTCGATGAATCCCGGTGTGAAGACTCATTTTAAACCCGAAGGTAAAACAGGTAGAAATTCCACTTTCCTAACTCCCTACGACCTTATCAGTCTTGCTTCAGAATTTGGGTTCAAACCAACTCTTTTTGGCTTCTGTATCACTAATTGTTTTAGCTACTGCCTTGTTACTTGTTTGCTAAGTTTCGTATTAATTTTGAGTTCTTTCAATTACTAACGTGCTTATAATCTTTTAGGCTACGTACCCATAAAATTTGAGTCAAAAACACCATCGGGAACCATCAGAAAACCCCTGTCCGTGGGTGGTCCGGGACCACGGACGGGTTGTCTGTGGCCACGGACACCCACGAACGGCGGCGGGATTTTAAAATTTCAAAATTTAGGTTTTTCTAAATAATGTCCGTGGCCCCGGACTTTTCAAAATTTCATTTTTTCTTAAATTCGACTTTTCTGTATAATTAGGTTAACTGGGGTCCATGGTCTCGGACATGGGGTCCGTGGCTACGGACGTAAACGAAATTTGACCTAATTCTGCCTCCGAAACCCTAGTTTAGGTACTTTCAGTTTCCACTTTAATTTTCTGTCAAAAAATGTTAAAAATACAAAAAAATCAGAAGTGCTCACTTAGGTTAAAATAACTCGTAATAAGCCGTAATTGAACTAAGTAGAGGAAAAACAACTTCTAGGGGTAATGAAAGTAATTGAACCCTAATTAAGTCGAATATCAAGCCCCCGAACCCGAACTCTCCTTTCCTAATTTGATCTAGGTAAAAATTAAGTTACGACTCGTAATAGGTTCAAGTGAGCTAGATTAGGTTTTAATAATTAATGTTATATGACATAGTTATTAATCTTAGGTTATAAGCGGACCTAAAACCCGACTAGATCCTAATCAACTTAATCAACATAGGGTAGGGTTTAAAAATCGAGGCTCACACAACCAAAAACTACAAACGAAGTTAAGAGTTAATAAAGAACAAAACCAGGAAAATAACTACAAAAAGAAATTAAAACCAAAAACAAAAACTAACAAAAATAAAATATAACGCTGGGTTGCCTCCCAGCCAGCTGCCCTTCTTTAATGTCTTTGGCTAGACGTGTCTCATTCTCTCAAGAGACTCCAGATGATTGAGATGTCTTTGGAACCCAGCAATAAGAAGTTCGAGAAGCTTCCAAAACTTGTTTCGAAGACCTACCAGCATAAAATAGTAGTTGCTCACCCTCTGCATTCAAAGTGATAATACCGTGAGCAACTTCGATTCGAGTGTCGGCTGTTGCTAGGAAGGGTCTTCCAAGGATGATAGGAACTGTTGGATCTGCAGCCATGTGGAGTACGACAAAATCGCAAGGAAAGTATAGATGCTCCACCTTAACCATCACATCCTTAGCAATCCCACAAGGATAAACCATTGAGCGATCTACTAGCTGAAGCATCATTCGTGTAGGCTGTAAGTCCTCAATCCCAAGCTTTTCAAATATAGTGTATGGCATGAGACTGATCGATGCTCCCAAATCAGCAAGACAGTGGTCGAAGTCAATGACTCCTACTCTGCAAGGAATTATGAAACTTCCAAGATCTTTGCATTTTTCTGGTAGGGGCTTTTGTATGAACGCTGAAAAAGTTTATGTAAGCTGAATAGTCCTTGTCTCAACTAACTTTGCCTTATTAGATAAAAGCTTTCTTAAATACTTGGCATAGTTAGGCACCTTCGCAACTAATTCAACAAAAGGAATATCACCATATAGTTGATGAAGTAAAGTAAGAAACTTATCAAACTCAATATCCTCCTTGGAACGCTTGGTTCTGTTTGGGAAGGGAACTGGAGGAGCAATTTCAACTGCAGGTGGTGTAGGTGGAGGAGATTGGGTGGTTTTGCAATTATGCTCATTCTCTAGCACTGGTTCATCTATATTCACCACCTCAAGCTCAGTAGTTTTACCTTTACCACTCGTAGTAGTTACCTTCTTCACCGTTTCCTTTTCCTGCAAAGAAGATTTTTAAGCCAAGATATCATCCACCAGTTTAGCATAATTTGGCATAGACTTAAGCACATTAGAAAAAAGGCATATTCTTAGTTAATTTCTTAAAAAATTTAAGAAATTTTCCAAGCTGTTCATCAAGGTCCCTTTTCTTTAACCTGTCAGGAAAAGGAATAGGTTCTTCAAATTTACGATTAGAAACAGAAGGGTAAGAAGGTTGAGTTTCAGGAGACTCGTTCTCCTTTGGTGTTTAAAAAACTTGACTGGAGTCCTCAACCTCTTTTTGAACATGCTGAACTGCAGCAACAAGTGGAGCATCATCTTCCACAACAGAAACAACTTTGGCCTGCTCCCTTGGGTTCCTCTCAGGCTGACTTGGCAAAGCTGTTGGAGTACGCTGAGCAAGTTGTTGTGCAAGTTCATCCAACCGCTTCTCTATTCTGTTATTTATCTTGTCTTGCTCTGCAAATCTCATACTGGTAGACTTGATAAATTCATGAATTGTAGCCTCTAAACTCGAAGAAATAGTAGCTCCACTATTATTCACCTGTTGATTCTGAGTTGGGCCCTGATTGAAGTTATTATGATATCTTGGCTGTTGCTGGTAATACCCCTGATTATTCTGATTGTTGTAGAAGTTTCCCAGTCTATTACCCAAATAGTTCATCTCCTCATTCTGATGTGGGGTACACTAACACATACTAGAACTTCTCCCACAAAATTCACATGGAGGTAATGACTCAGAAATAACCGCCACATTTGATGTCGAACTCATGAAGGCACACATTTTCTCAAACTGTTTCGACATACTCTCCATCCTAGCAGCAAGGAGAGCATGTGAATCTGCCACATAAATACTTGTAACTTTCTTTGAAGGAACTACAGAAGAAGCTCTAACACCACCCCACTAATTAGCTGAATTTGTCAATGTTTCCAAAAGCTCTTTTATACGGGCAATGGGCATCTCTTAAGGCTCTCACCAGCACAAGTATCCACCAGTATTCGGCTCTGTGGGTCCAAGTCTTTATAATACGATTGTAAGACTACTTCTTCCCCCAAGCCATGGTGAGGAACTCTCCTAACAATTCCTTTAAATCTTTCCCATGCTTCAGAAAGAGTTTCAACACTACACTGCTTGAAATTAGTAATTCCCCCCCCCCTCATGGTCAACATACGAGACGAAGGGAAATACTTCACTAGAAAAGCATTAGCCAACTCGGTCCAACTAGTGATACTGTTGGGCTCCAAAGAATCCAGCCACTCTGCAGCTCGATCTCTTAGTGAAAATGGAAATAGGGTGAGTCGTGCTACCTCTTGAGATGCTGGAGTAGAACAAGCTCCAACTAGTCGCAGGAAGGATGTAAGATGTACATTTGGGTCCTCTGTGACTGTCCCGCTGAACTGTGGCGTATTCAAAACCATCATGATGTAATGGGTGTTGAATTGCCATACTACTCCCACCGGCAGTGCAGGGATCACTATGGGTGATGTGAGTCTCTCCACATTTGGACGGGTGTAGTCGTTCATCCGTCTCTCCTGGTTAACTATTCCACTCATGTCTACTTCTTCTTGAATAAACTGAAATAAAGGTTCTACAAAACAACGGATTTCTTCCTCCTCTATCAATTGTGAAACCTCTTCCTCTTCACCTTCTGATTCCAGATTAAGATTTTGTTGAATTCTTGTTGCTAATCTGTCAATTTTAGGATCAAGCTCAAATTCTGGCTCTCCTGCAGAACGAGTAAAGACCATAAACAAAAATTAAAACAATAAAAGAAGAAGGAGAAAAATACTAACTGATCGAAATAGATTAAATAAACTATAATTAAAGTAAAAATAACAACTAAACTTAATTAGAAAAATAATACCAACTAAACTACCAATAACGATAATAAAATAAATCCAAACAAAATAAAACTAACCGAATTGAAATAAAATAGAAACAAAACAAAAATAATCAAATTTAAGAAAAACTAAAATAAAATAAGGTCTAGCTAAAGGAAACAAAAATGAGTAAAATAAATATAAACAAAAAGCAAAACACCAAAGTAAATAAAATTATACTAAAAACAAAAGAAAAATAAATAAAAACAAAAATAAAATCAAACTAAACAAAATCCTATCAATAAATATAAAAGGAACAAAACCAAAATAAACAAATTAAGGAAAAACTAAAATAAAATAAAATCAAGCAGAAGAAAACAAGCACAAGTAAAATTAATAAGAACAAAATTAAGCGGAACAATAAATAAACTAATCTAATAAAATAAAATTCCTAGAATATAAAATAACTATAAAAACTGATCAAATAAATTAATTTATTTATCAACTGAATTAAAAAAATTAAACAAATAAAACAAACACAATAAACTAAAACAAGCTAAACAAAACAAATAAATAAAAGAAAAAAGAATACTAAATACTAAACTAAATAACCGTGTCTCCCCGGCAATGGCACCAAAAACTTGTACTATATGAAACGTATTATCAGTAAGTGTACTGGTTTGTCGTAGCAAGTTTTCCTAGGTAGTATTCTCTAGGTTATCGAACCAAAGGAGGTTGTATCTAGTTTGAGTCTTAATCTACTAATAATAAACTATAAAAAAATAACAATAAAAATTGGGGGTTTGAATGTAGAAATTAAATAAACTAAAATAATTACAGTAAAAAGATTATCTCTAAACAATTCTAAAAGGGTGAATCCTGGTTTACTACTTCTCTCTGTTTATCAATTCCCTTCCTGAGTGTTTTCTAAATTCTAGATTGCAAACTCAGATCTAAATTAACCTAAAACTGGTCTCCCACAAGATAGATTCTTACTAGCAATTCCCAAATCCTAACTCTCGTTACGAATTTAAAAATTAACTAGTAGCATTAAAGATTCATCTGGTTTCTAGTCAACTAATCCCCAGAAATTGCCATCTGTAGTTTCACTGGTAATTCTTATAGTCTAATGAACGCCGCAGTTCTCACTTATAAGCAATTCATACCAAATAAACTCAAGCAATAAATAATCACAAGAGAATTCAATAATAAACTAGGAACAAAACTACAATCTGTATAGAATTTATATTCGACAACTCAGGAAGAAAATTAATAGACTAGTTGAAATAGCAAACCAGAATTCTAACAACTACTCAGACATCGGAGATAAAGAAATAATAACAATAATCAAGAGATTAGAAAACGTCATCTAATTGTGGGACGATGATGAATCCGGTCTCTAGCTTCTGCTCCGGTCTGTCAAAACTATCGGCTGTCTCCCTCTGAATCAGTCTCGAACTCTCTGTTGCGTGTGGCTAGGGTTTTCAAATTATGTCCATCGTGTCGTCCGGCTACCGTCTTGTTGTATCGTGCGTGTATATATATATTTATCAAGATATAATATATCATATACCACATGTGCAACTGCTTTCCATGTCATGTGTGTATATGTAATACTCCGTATTTTCGTTTTCAGATTTTGCAACACTTTGGGGTTATGTTATAATTATGTTATGTGGTGCCTTGTTCAGTTGATGGGACGTCGGAGTATAATTAAAAGACGGGGGCAAGGAGGTCATTCCCCTCTCTTTTATTTTGGTAAGACTTAATTAAGGAAGGGTAAGTTATTTATTTCTATTTGGAAATCCCGATCAGTTTACAACATGCTCGTTCGTCCTCTCGACAGTTTCTTCTTCTTCTCCTTTGGTGTGCTCCTGGTTTTTGTGTGGATCTCTGCTGCGTTTGTGGTCGATTTTCTGCTGCTGCTGTTCGGTTCACTCCTCTGCGTGTTCAGGTTGGTGAATTTGTGAATTCGGTAGTCGTTATGTTGCTGATTCGGAGGGTGTTTTCTGATTTTGGGCTGATTGTTGGCTGATTAGTGTCGTTGGTGCATCTCCTCTGCTGTGTTCTGTTCGTTGAGTTGCTGGTAACGTTTGGGCTGAAAACGCTTCGAATTCATGTAAGTGGGGGATGGAATCGGGGTTGTTTGCTCACCCTCGGGGACTGTTTTTGTTTCTGTTTTCATGTCTGATTTTGTGTGTTGCTTGCACGATTTCTTCTCGTTTTATGTTGTTAGTTGAAGGGCTAAATCTCCGGGGGAACTGATTTGCAATTCGGAACATTTGTGTGAGTTTGGTGTTGGATTTTGTTGAGTTTCTGCGCGTCTGTGCGCTCTGGAATACGCCTCTGTTGCGCTGTCCGGACTTCCGTCCGAATGTGGAAGCTCGGACAGTGCTATGGCGCAGTTTTATTTTTCGAATCTTCGCAGCGTTCGAACGTCGGTCCGGACATCAAAGTTCGGACACGGCGCGTATATGTTTTACTGACTTCCGGCCTATGTCCGAACTTCCAGGTTCGGCTGGAAGTTCGGACATGGCCTCTGTTTTGGCATAACTTCTCCGTTCTGACTCCGTTTTGAGCTCCGTTTGCGGGGTTGGATTCCCCTTTCTGTGTACAAGCTTCCTATGATGTTTATATGCATTTTATGCACTTGAGATTTGTTTTATGAACATGTGATTTTGGGACCTAGTTATGTTGCTCCTGAGCCTTGGATAGTCGGGTCGGGCTGTCCCGTAGCATGCTACGCAGGAATTCCTTCTGATTATGTTCCTTGGGGTCTCCCTTAGGAAATCATTGACCGACGGGTCTGTTAGCTGTCTCTACGACTTCTGTTGTGGGATTTTGGATCCATAGGACGTATGTGAGTCCTTCTGTTGTGTTAGCTTTTATCTAGTGTCCCATTCCTCTGCCCCTTCTGGAGCTTCGTTTACATTATGTTTCTGTAGACTTTGTTTGTTTTGCGCGCTGGACACTTTAGTGCTTTTGTGTAGCCTTTGGGCCTTTCGTTGTATTTGATTTATAAGTAGTTGGATCTTGTAAACTCTTTTGGTATTTATACTAGTTCGATATTTGGTTTTGGGGTTTGATTTGCTTTAGAGCCTTGCGACGTTAGGTAGTAGACTCGCGGCATGTAACGGCCTAACTCCTAGGCCGGTTTTGGTGTCGTTACAGTATACATGCCGGCGGCTCTGTATCAACAAGAGAACAAACTCCCACGTCAATGATGAAGTCCAGCCCATGTTGAGTCCAAGCCTGGTCACCAATGTCTGCGACTCTGTTTTCTAATGGGTCAGAATTCCAGCCTCTGTCGATGGTCTGCGGCTCGCTGCAGCCTTTTAATCTTTAAGTTGCCGGCTCCAATTAGTCACGTGCAGGTCATTCTTCATGTCATGTGCATGAAATACAAAATTAATCAGCCCCCTTCCTTGTGTACAAACGCCTCTCCAAAAGCCCACATGAAACCAAATCTAATCATGCATGCAAACGTGATCAACAACTAATTATGGGCTGCACTGTATTCTTTCTACATGCATGCGGTTCATGCATATGCATGGCTTGTACCACGCGTTTCCAGCCCATTTTTGACTGCGCCTTTGTCTCTGAACAAACCAATAGGCCCAGTGTCTGCACCTGTCTATTATGTCTTTGTCAGCCCAAGTAGCTACCTCTGAATCTACGTGTCTTTTATTTTTTTATCTCGAAGTAATGGTCCTGATTTGATCGTTAAGCTCTTGACATAAATTCCTATACCTTTTCTCCAGTGTTTTTCACCTGTTTAAGCATAAATACCACAAGTGAGGGGAGTTTTTTATATAACATAAATTAACATATGAGTAAGGAATTTATCACATAACCAATAAAATATTAATCAAATTAAGCGTAGAAACATGGATAAATTCCGCACTTATCAGGGGAGTGTGGGGATAGACTTTGTTATGGGATTGCCTAGGACTCCTTCGGGCTGTGATACCGTGTGGGTGATAGTAGCCGACTGACGAAATCTACCCACTTTCTACAGGTGAAGAAGACTTTCAGTTTGGAGCGGTTGGCTCGTCTGTATCTTGATGAGATAGTGAGACTTCATGGGGTGGCTGCTTCCATAGTATCTGACTGTGATCCACGTTTCGTGTCTAGATTCTAGCGCAGTTTGCATAAGGCCTTAGGTACGAATCTAGCTTTCAGTTCAGCATACCATCCGCAGTCGGATGGCCAGATGGAGAGGACTAATCAGGTCCTGAAGGACATGCTTCACGCATGTGTTCTAGATTTTGGAGGTAGCTGGGATCAGCACGTGACTTTGATCGAATTTGCCTACAACAACAGCTTTCAGGCTAGCATTGGCATGGCTTCATTTAAAGCGTTGTATGGTAGGAGGTGCAGGTCTCCCAACTGTTGGGATGACCTGAAGGAGAGGGTATTGGTTGGACCCGAGCTGGTGCAGGGAGCAGTAGAGAAAATCATAAAGATTCAAGAGCGTTTGATTGTTGCTCAGAGTAGGCAGAAGTGCTATGCAAATCAAAGGCGTAGACCGCTTGAGTTTGAGGTCAGGGACCACGTGTACCTAAGAGTTTCTCCAGTCAGGGGTTTTGTCTGGTTTTGGAAGTGTAGGAAGCTCAGTCCGAGGTTTGTGGGCCCATTTGAGATCCTAGAGAGGATTGGTCCGGTACTGTATCGTTTAGCTTTGCCTCTTTGTCAACTATGCACAATGTCTTTCACGTTTCGATGCTGAGGAAGTACCGGCATGATCCGTCCCATTTGATCAACCACAGTCAGCTTCAGTTGCGAGAGGATTTCAAGTTATGGGGTGGTACCTACCCGCATTCTAGCCAGAGATGTTCGTCAGCTTCGTAAAGACCTTACCTATGGTCAAGGTCCAGTGGTCTGACCAGGTAGAGCAGGAAGCAACTTGGGAGCTTGAGGATGAGCTACGTGCCAAGTTTCCCTCCCTTTTTGATCAGTAAGGTAAGTCAATTTCGAGGACGAAATTCTTTTAAGGGGGAGGTGATGTTGTAACCCAGATTTTTTACAACATTATATTATTCCTGTTTATGTTATTTCCCTAAGGTGGATTACATTACCATATCAGTTGGGACGCCAGCGGCATTATTATAATAGCCAAGGGCGAGGAAGTCATTGCCTCTATTTAAGAAGGTATTTTATTTTACTTAATTAATAAGGAAGGAATCCTTATTTAATTCTGATTATTTTTCCCAATCTCTTATTCACGTCAGAACGTAATGGAAGCGTCGCCAGTTACCTCAAATCTGAACGAGCATTCTCCTTCTCTCTCTCTCTCTTTTTCTTCCTTGTTGAGAATTGTGAAGCCTCATGTTGCTTTTGAATTGGAGGTCTTCGCAACAGTGCATTTCTTCTTCGCTATTCAGGTTGGGTTCTTTGATTGTGTAAGTCGGTGTTGCGTTCTTCCCTCTTTTTCTTCTGATTCCTGGAACTTCGAATTACTGAATTCAGAGACTGCGGGGTTACTGTTGATCTGTGGTCTGCACGGGCTGGGAACTGTTGCGAATTGTTGGTTTTCTGCACTCTCGGTTCATGTTTGTGTTGCAGATTTTGAGTTTCAAAGTTCTAGGTTCCTTCTCCTTGTTCCTGATTTTTGGATCATCAATTATGGGAATTTAGTGGTTACTGATTTGTGCCTGGGTGCTGGGTTGTTCGGACTGCGCTTGCTCAGATCGTTGATTACTTCTGCTAATCGAGGTAGGTGGTGGCTTGATTAAGTGAGGAAGTTCAGCCATAAGGAGTTTTAAGGGTTTGTGTTCGAATTATGATTTGATTTCTGATTGTATTGGCATTTCTAAGTGGATAAACCCCTATGGTGTTCTGTGAATCTGATTTGGTGTGTGTATTGTCGTGACAAATTGTGTGGTGTTTTTGTGCAAACTTTTATGTTCTGTTCGCCATTCTGGATTGCATTTTTCGTGGTGTCCGAACGTCTGTCCGGATGTTGAAGTTCGGACAGCGTGTCGGGCGCTCTCTTAATTTCAAACTTCTGGGTGTGTCCGAACATCTGTCCGAACATCAAAGTTCGGACAGAGTGCGAGAACGGCTCTGGACTACAAGTCTCAGCATGTGTCCGAACTTGTATGTCTGGACACATGTTCGGACACCCTTGTTTCCCATCTCTGATTTTAGTTCGACTTGTGTCTGAACGTTGATGTCCGGACACAAGCTCGGACGCCACCACGTAACTTTTCTCGTAAACTGTTCGAACATCCGTCCAAACTTAGATGTTCGGACATTCCTTAACTCTCCCTTCTGTTTCCAACTCGACTTGTGTCCGAACATTGACGTTCGGACACAAGTTCGGACATTTGACGATTCCTGGCTTTGGAGTCTCGACTTGTGTCCGAACATTGATGTCCGGACACAAGTTCAGACACCCTATTGTTTTCAGCGTAACCTCTCCGTCTGAATTCCGTTTTGAGTGTCGTTTGCGGCCTTGGACTCCATAAAGTTTGTACTACTGATTTATGGATGTTTTGGCATATGTAAATGTAAGTTTGCTTCTGTTTTTGCAAACCTTCTGTTTTGAGACATGATACTCTGTTTCTGAGCCGTGAATGGGCTGGGTCGAGCTATTCCGTGGTATACCATGTAGACGTCATTCTGAGTGTGGGTCATTCCCTTTCTATTCTATGGGGTTGACGACCCTTTGACTCTTTCGGGTCATTTCTGCGTTGTCGAGAGATCTGTTATGATCTATGGGTCTTCGACCCTTCTGAGTGTTATGCATTGTATTATGTCCCTCTCTGTTGTGAACTCTGAATGTATCTGATCTGGGAGCCTTGTGTCCCATTCTATTTTTTGATTCTGTTAAACTTCAGTCTGTTTTGGGAAGCTATTGATATATTGTTATCTTCTGAATTTTCCTCTGATTTCAATCGTTTTGAGCGACCTCATTGATGACGGTCGCTGCTTACTGGGCATAGTTATATGCTCATCCCCTACTCTTACTTTGCAGATTGATCAGCGAGGATCATCCCTAGATTTCTGGAGCTTTACAGATTTGGTCATTCTGTTGTTAAGCTTTTGACTCTGTGGATTGTATCCTTCGGGCCTCACTTTGTTCTGACTCGGATTTAGCTTTGAGGTTATTGTTACCATTAGTGTATTTGACATGCTTTTTTATAACCATTAATGAAAGTGTTATTCGAGCCTTAATTGTGAATGTTAGTCTTAGAGCCTTGCGTTATTAGGTAGTAATACGCAGCGTGTAATGTCCCTAAATCTTAGGCCGGTCTTAGGGGCGTTACAGGTGTTGTTTACAGAAACATAGGTGTAGTATTTTTCTGAGAATTACCAAACTATGCTTCACCAGATAGAAGATAGTGAAGAAGTTAACTCTAATCACAAGCCTCAGGACGAGTAAGAATGTTAGCAACAATAGAAGCATATTCAGTAGGTAGACCACACCGAAGGTAGCATTGAAATTCATGATTGGGGACACTATGCCCTGTAACTGCCAAACAATCAACCAGATTCTTAGCTCTATTAAAATAGGCCATCATAGTCTCAGGTCCTTGTTTCTCCAACGCAGCAAGTTGGAGAAGAAACTACTTATCTAAGCATTCACTGCTGGAAAAAAAGAATAAACAACGCCCTTTTAATAACGGTTATATTGTAAATCTTTTTTTTATAATAGGTGGGACATCTTAATAAACGCTTTGCTTAGAAAGCGTTGTTTATGTTATGGCGCCCAAAGACAAAAACAACGCTTGCTTACAAAGCGTTCTATAAGAGATACGTATAAAAAACGCTTCTCAAAAGAAGCGTTTTTATGTCTTTTGGGCGCGATAACATAAAGAACACTTTAGCTAAGAAGCGTTCTTTATGCTGATCGTAAGTAGCATAAAAAACGCTTCTTAAGTGAAGCGTTCTTTATGTTACCTAAATTATAAACAGTTTTCGCCCTCATGCCCAGTCTTCTTATCAGTCTAATCGCGACTGTTCCCCTACCCACCCACTCTCTGTAAACCTCGCTCTCACTCCATGTAAACGTTGCTCTCCCTCTGTAAAAAACCTCGCTCTTTCCGCTTTATCTCCTCTCAATCGAAACCCAGAAACATCACAATATTTGCCGCCACGGCGCCTCTTTTCTTCCCTCCCGATAATCGATCTTCTATCTTCCGGCATTGGGGCGATGAAGGCAGGCCACATGCATGCGTAGATCGATATCGGCGCCTCTCGCTATCGGTAATTTTGCCCTCAATCTGCGAAACAGATATATATATATATATATATATATATATATATATGCATGCCTATCCTTTTTATCATAGATATAATCTTTCGATTAGTAATTAATGTTTGCAAAATCGCACGAATAGGACATACATGCCCTGTCGCACGCATGGCGCCTCTGGATTACAACCCCAACTACTGAAAGGAACAACATACATGCGCGGTAGATCTTTCGGCTCTATTCTTGGGCTGATGAGGTTTTTTGCAAACCAAACTTCTTAATCAGGAAAATACATGCTCTATTTGTTTGGGGTTAAGGCGTCTGTTTGTTTGGGATTAAGGCGTGAAATATATTGTGTGTGTATTGTTTGGGAATAATTTTGCATGCAAACCAAACTGCGGCGCGCATTTGTTGTTAACCTATGTGTGCTTGCAAACCAAACTAGCTTGTTAATTAATCAGGAACATATATACTCTGTTTTTTTGGGATTAAAGGCGTGAAATAAAGTGTACGCGTGTGTTTGGGAATAATTTTGCATGCAGACCAATGGACTTGCTGGTTTTTACTATGTGTTGATTGTTGTTAATCAAGGGCACATATTGTTGTACTATGTGCTGATTTTTACTTGCTGGTTGTACAATTAATGGACTTGGGAATTAATGTGTAATATAATGCCTTTAGGCATGCATACAAATAATATATATGGCGAAATTAATTTGGTTAGATGATTATAGGGTGTATTAATTAATGTTATATATTATATTATAGTATAACCTAGGGTGCAAATATTAGATGACTATAGGATGTATTAATTAGTTACAAAGACATAGCAATGGCAGCTTGCCTGACGTATTCCCCTTCCCCATATTGCTTTTACCTTAACATCCACCCAGAAGTTTATCTAAGTTTCTACCAATACCAACATCAAAAACTTATAAGTTCCTTCACATTCTTCTCAGATTTGTTATCCGGTCAAGCTAGGCATTCCAATTAACCCTCTAATGTTTTGGAAATCTATATGACCACCATTGGCCATATTAGAGACCTCTAGCGCTACTTACAGCTTCTTAATTTCTTGTAGTTATTATTTTAGTATCCCTTTACATTTTTTGGCTAGCCTATGACCTTCGATCGGCATCAACCTATATAAAAAAAATTGAACTCGGACGGGCCCACCAACTTTATTTTCCTTCACGACCTTTCTCTCCTTTTGGATTCCTTTAGTCACCTTGACTAGTATGTATGCTGTAGAAGCTTCAGTAGACCGAGCAATCAGAACTGGACAGCACTGAAACATCACAGAGAAAATCGGATAAAAAGTCAGACGAATTTGGCCGATGTAGACGGTTGCTGCCTCTATTGAAGATGAAAGTACCGACGATCATGATGATTCTTCTACTGATACAAAAGAGACAGAAGAAGAAAAACATGGTACAAAAGAGACAGAGGCAGATATAGATGAAAGGATGAATGAGAACTCAAAACAGAGAGGTTGAAGAAATTGGCTAAATAGTTAAGTGAGGCTGCCACGAAGTAGAGTCCAGTGGCGATTAACGGATTACCGGCATACTTCATAACCTTGAATGAAGAAAACGGTTTTCTAGAATAGTGGTATCAGGAGGATAAGAGGAAACTTAGTCAATTATATGGTGGCATGGGGGACTATATGAAGATAAAGTGGTACCACATCTCTCGGTTGATGAATTTCATGTGTTATGGATGGAGATGGAGAAGGTAGACACTTCTCCATCTCCAGTTTCGATTGGATCTTCTTTCAGTTTTGAACATCGATAGGTCTGAGAAATCTTTAAACGCTAGGACATGACTGTCTGTAGATTGCATGTAGTCATTTGGAATACTAGTCACATGATGTGGGGTGCATCGTATCTTTTAAAAAAAACTAGATGAAGGTCCCTTGGCAATTAAAAAGATTGAGAGATTCCCCCTAAGTATGATTCCCCCTGAGTTTGCATGTTAAGCGACTTTAACAAATGATAGCAATAAGTGACAGTTTCTATGCACAATAAGTGACAACTTTTATGTTATACTGTAACCTTAGTAGATAACTTTCTACTGGTTATTAGTATAACATAAAAGTTGTCACTTATTGTGCATAGAAGCTGTCTTATTGTGCATAGAAACTGTCACTTATTGCTATCATTTGTTAAAGTCGCTTAACATGCAAACTCAGGGGGAATCATACTTAGGGGGAATCTCTCAATCTTTTTAATTGCCAAGAGTTTTCATCTAGTTTTTTTTAAAAGGTATGATTCACCCCACATCAACAATGTGTGGCTAGTATTCCAATTGACTGCATGCAATCTACAGACATTCATGTCCAAGTGTTTGAAGATTCTCCGACCTATCGATGTTCAAAACTGAAAGAAGATGTGAATCCAATCCAAACTGAAGATGGAGAAGTGTCTACCTTCTCCACCTCCGTTTACATCCATAAGTCATGAAACTCATCAACCGGGCGATCTGGTACCACTTTATCTTCATATAGTCCCCCATGCCACCATATAATCGACTAAGGTTCCTCTTATCCTTCTGATACAACTACTCTAGAAAACTGTTTTCTTCATTCAAGGTCATGAAGTATGCCGGTAATTCGTTAATCGCCACTGGACTCTACTTCGTGGAAGCCTCACTTAACTATTTAGCCAATTTCTTCAACCTCTCAGTTTCTGAGTTCTCATTCATCCTTTCATCTATATCTGCCTCTATCTCTTTTGTACCATATTTTAATTCTTCTGTCTCCTTTGTATCAGCAGAAGAATCATCATGATCGTCGGTACTTTCATCTTCAATAGAGGTAACAACTGTCTTAGCGAATTGGAAATTTCTTCTCAGGTACGTATTATAAGTACTTTTGTGTTTGAATTGGTGATTTTAGTTATTTGCGCATGTTTAGATAAGTTTAAATGGTGCACTTAATCGTTTTTATAATTCTGTTGTGCAGCTTGTTGATTTCTTCTCAACACTTATTCACAAGTCGATCGATCTGAAGTTTGTCAATAAGGAGAGGGCGCACACATTGTTGAAAGCACTAAATTGATCAGAAGAAGTCATGAGTGTATCTTTCTTTTTTTCAAATGGTTGTATTGTACATGTTATGATCGAAGTACTTGAACCATTTTTAGTATTTCGGTTAACTAGCTAGTTACAAATGTTGTAGTTGATCGATACTACACTTAAGCGTATGTGCGCTAGCTGGTATATAATATTAATGCAAACAAGAGTACTGTTGTTGATGATCTATATTTTAATTAAAATTCACCAGTTTGGTTGATATGGTATATACAATGCAAACAGGTTTTGTTTGATTTTATGATTTTAATTTGTGTTACGCAGAGGGTAATAAATTGTATAAAAAATAAAAATATAAAAAAATGACCATATAAGAAACGCTTATATGTATAAGCGTTTCTTATACTCTCCCGCCAAATGACATAAAGAACGCTTGTCTTGATAAGCGTTTTTTATAAATCTTCATAAAGAACGTTTATAATAAGCAAGTGTTTTTTATAGTCGGACATAAAGAACGCTTTCACCTTGAAGCGTTCTTTATGCCTCGTAGATTCCCGCCCCCTTACCCGCTTTAAAAAACGCTTTAGCAATAAGCGTTCTTTTAAATTAATGTATAAATAACGCTTACAACGCGTTCTTTAAAAGGCTCGACCATTTGCGTCGCCGGCATAAAAAACGGTTATAAAGCGTTCCAAAAGACAAATAAAAACATTGTTTATTCCTTTTTTTTCCAGCAGTGATTATTCTGAGTAGCATATGTATCATATAAATATGACCAGATCTTAGCTGATGGCTCTAGGCCAACAACCCGAGGGACGATCGTGTCACTTAGCGAAGTAAGAAGGATAGAGACAATAAGCTGATCTTGTTGGATCCAACGCAGGAAATTGGGATTGGCAGATCCATTAACAAGTTCTGGTGGTCATTCATATGATCCATCCACAAACTTTTAGAGATCGTTACCTCTTAGAAAAGGAAGAATAGTTCCCTTCCACAATTTGAAGTTATCCTGTTTCAGCTTGATTAAATTTGCTGCCGAAGAAGGGATCGAGTGAGATCCAAATGTGCGTGACAAGTTGTTTGTATTGTGTGTAGGAACATTGTTGGTGTTGTTGTTGTTGTTGTTGTTGACTCCAGAGCTGGCGCTGTCTGGTGATTTCTTCATGGAAGAATTTGGATAGGAAAAGAAGCCCAGACGTCTAATACCATAGAAGAAATGTATAGATCGATTAATGTGATGTGTTTGTATTGATGTGAATCGTGTGTAATTACAAACTGTACAGAGATATTTATACTAGGGTACAATAAGGACCTAGTTACAAGCTATTGGGCTAGGTTAAGTAACAGGGCCTATAATATGTCTTATAGGTATTCCTCCATCCGACCCGAACTTGATCCAGAGACTGAAGCACCATTGAGCAAATTAAGATGTCCTTGAGCAATTAATAGGCAAGTAATTCCCAACCTTAGCCGCTAAAGCCTCACCCATAGTCTGATGAACGAACCGCACCGACGTGGCAGCAATAGCTTGCTAGTGTGCGGTCATCCCCCTATAGAGGACCAACCACCATCTCCGGTAGAGCAGTAACAAAGTTCCATACTTGCCTATCAAAATCTATCCTCGCTGGTATTGCCTAGTAGCTACTCAGACCCACCATTGGACCACAACCTGGTGACGCCGTAGTCACCCCTCCATCATCCTTATCTAGTGCATCTTCATTCTCATCTGACCAAAGCCTTTTACCCAGTACAAACGGCGGTCCAACAAAGTGGTGTTGTTGGTGCACATAGGATAAGAAAGGAATGTGAGAGATTAAAATTGAAAAGACGGTTATGACAGTAGAAGAAATAGATTATAAATAGGAGATGACAATGCTTTCCTTTTTTTCTCGTACCAAATTGGTAATGGGAGAAGAGAGACCGACGTTAACTGACAATCTAGAATATTTTAATTGTTTTTATCTTCACCTTGTATTATTTGATTCACTAATCTAATGGTTATAATCTCATCCAAAATATTAAGGGACAAATATATGTTCATAATACAATCTATATTCTAAGACTAGTGCGCGAGGCCCACCTACAAAAGTCAAAAGTGGTTCCCAAAAAAAGAACCCCATCGATGACACGAACTGATATCCAAACAATGCACTAATATAATTTTTATAAGCATAGGTAACCAAACAAACATTTTTTTGAAACCAAGAACCTTATATGAAACAAGAAGATCATACATCAGTAGTTAACATAACTTAGAAAATCAAACGAAACACAACTACTAATCGTGACCTATTCTCATGGAATGGCACAATGTTAGCTTGAGGCGCAACAGTCTGCCTAAAAGACTTGATGACCATTTTCTTATCATCATAAGAAACCAGGATCGAAACCCTATAACCCGCTACTAACCAAAAGGATTTTATAAGTTCAAACCGAACTAAGACATCCGGAGATAAAGACAGGCATAACAAACTAACCAAAATGCTAGAAAAAGGAATATAAGAACTAGAGCATGACATAGATCAAGGATTACAATTAAAAACATCATGCGCATTAGTCTTGTCAAAAGAGGACACCAAATCCTAACTACCTAAAAAATTCCCACACCCATGTAGTTAGGATTGAAGAGCTTCATTTTTCACTACGGCCCCAAGG